>OZ038512.1:75854248-76091748 GCA_964036315.1 Acanthosepion esculentum
GTTGATTTTTAAATAGACGAGCAAATTAAAATTTCTAGATGCAATTCCAAAAGCTATGGGCAACCCTGCTAAATATAAAACGTAATTTTAGCCGCTTTACGATATATAGAGGTTCACCCATACTGCCACAAAAATGATGGCTGAATTTATGCAACTGTCTATATCTCTGAGATGAGGTATTTTGATTACTTGCATTATTTACATTATTTGGACTCTTATCCTCATCTTCATTACCATGTTTACAACGTTTCTGCCTCTACATCCGAGATGTGGTATTATCATTACTTGCATTATTTACATTATTCACAACGTTTCGGCCGTTGTTTGCTCCGGTCTTCTTCAGATCATTGGAATTTCGAACCGAACCCTTTATTTCGTCCGCCAAGTGGATAAAGACGTTGGTTAAATCCAGTGACAAAGACCCAAAGGGTAGTGAGTTCAATACCAGGCCACAACAGTGGTGAACCAAAAACTTGGAGAGGTGAGTTAAAGGGGAAGAACTAAGACACCAGGAAGCGGCATGGCACGTGGAACTAGAACAATCTATCCCGGTGGACGAAATAAAAGTTTCGGTTTGAAATTCCAATCACCTGAAGAAGTTCCGGAGCGTACAACGGCTGAAATAAACGTTATGAATAAGGCCGATAAATCACCCATTGTCTGCTCTTACACAACCATCTACCTTGAGTGGCTCTTGGGCCTTGTATTAGGTGAACAATAGTAGAAAGAAGAAAAAAATCCAATCTGGCTGAATTTAAGTAATTTTCACATTTTTCAAATAATAAAAAAAAGAACATTAGTCATTCACCCAATAGAAAACCAAGGAGGTCTTCAGTGTTCTTAATCGCCGTACTTGTATTAGCCTTTTTTTTAAAATAGTAGGTCACCAGACACTCAAAGATGGAAGTTATCTGAAATATTTCGTTTATTTTGAGGTTCTTAAAAGTTTTTTGAAAAATTGATTACTTCGAATTTTCAAAATTTCAGTCACCAAATCTGCCGAGATTCAATCAATAGATTCCGTAATTCGTGTAGAAGGCAGTTCCTAAGGAGCAGCACGTGTCTACAGAGAGCGCGGCCATCTGTCTATGAGACGGAATCTCGTACAGAAAACAAATAGCTACACTATCATATTCACTTCAGTTCAACTCTGTATTCAACAGCATGTAAACTCCTGGTTTAAAGTTCTATTCAATACAATTTAACACTATCTGTTTATCTGGAGATCGCTTGTTACACATTCGAATCTAAATTATGGAGAAATTAGACAAAATGTTCGTAATCAAAATCGGACATTTTGGAAGGTGTCATTTTAAAGCGTCCATGTCTCCTTTCTATAAATATTTTCAAGCTAATTGTTCCCACCGTGTCTACCATACTTTACGGTGTTGTAGGCACGGTGATAATGGATAGCGGTTCAGATTGAGGAATCAGAGAGCTGAGTTCGATTTCCAGTCGAATCCATTACATTCACTTACGTGCTGATAAACATGCGAAAGATATGAATCCATTCATTTACGTTCTAATAAACTTGGGAAAGTTATGAATTCTACGCCCCAGCTATGGGTAAATAGCAGGACAATCCAGCAACTGGCCTACCGCAGAAAGTAATGGCAACCTGCTGCGGGAAAAACTCTGCTTCGTCAGGCACATAACTAACTGACTGACTGAACAAGACGTTATGAATTTAAGCGCACTAGTAGTTTGGCATCACAGTCTCATCATTTAAAATTGGAATTGGATAGATGAAACCGTAAGTTCTATGCTAACAGTTTCTTCTATCACACTTCTCGCGTGTGGAATTCTCATCCGGCATCTTGTTTCCCAGTCAACTTTGATCTCCAAAAATATAAATGTAATGTCAATCTTTATCTTCTGTCTTAATTCTTCTTTTATTATCCTCACTCCTTAATAGTATTTTTTTCATATTCTCTAACACTCAGTAATCCCTTGCGTCCCAGTGGCTTTATTGCCTTGCTTGGGGTGGTGTCTGATAAATTTAAATATACGCGTATCCTATAAGTATCGTCATGTGTAGCGCGGTATCACAGACCGACAGTAACGTAAAGCAAATTTATTCAATATTTTATATAGGGTGACCCCAAAAAAACGGGAACTTTTTAAAAATCCAATAAAACCAAGAGTGATGGAAGAAAAATATTTAATTCATAGTAATTGAAACCTTAAAACATGCCATTTAAGAAACAATGATGTAATTTTCATTTTTTTAAAATTATCTCCTGTAGATGGCGTCCTCCTGTACGAATGCATTCTTGAAATCTGCTGTTGAGATTCCTCATTGACAATCTCAGCTGGGATACTGTGAATTTCATTCTCGTTACTAAAATGGAGAAATGTTTTCTTGCTCAAGGTCACTGTCTCGCAGTGTTGCCATTTGCTCATGTCTGGCAATACGCACATAAAAAATTCTCGTTTTTTTGGGTCACCCTGTATTAGAAATCAGTTATAAACATTTTAATGAGACGTTATTTATAGTGATATCCGTGTTATATATTTTTTGTATATTAGCTTTGAGTATTTTTATTCTTTCTTTACGGTGAGTGCTGTACAAGTGGTTCTAAATCTTGTCACCTCTATGTGATCCACTTTTCTATTTCAGATGGCTGACTACGAGAGCAAAACAAATGCAGAAGGACCTGCACCTATGTTTTATACAAAGGCGCTCGACAAAGTACGCCACAAAGATCTGTTGGACTGCTCAGCAACCTCGATATATTTTGGAAAGATATTAGAATAATCAAGACCCTATACAGTCAGCAAACGGCCTGCATGCGGATAGATAATGAATTAGATATACAAAAATAGAAAGGGGCGTAAGGCAAGGAAGGCTGTGTATTCTCACTGGACTTTTTCAAACTATACAACTAGGCAATTCTGAGAGAATTGAAATCCTACCAGGATTCATCATTGGCGGCCACAGTCTTAACGTAAGATACGCAGATGACACAGTGCTGATAGCAGACAAAGAAAGGAAACTACAAGATCTCCTACAGAAGGTATCGAAGGAGAGCGAGAAGAAGAGACTAAGCATAAACTACAAGAAAACAGAATGCATGGTCATCAGTTAAAAGATGAGCCCGAAGAGCGATTTACAGGTCGGGGACATTAAAATAAAGTAGGTGCGGAAATTTAAATATCTGGGAAGTGTTCTGACAGCAACGCTGAGATCTGAAGACGTATTGGGATGGTCAAAAACGCATTCCAAAAGCTAGACAGAGTATTACGAGACAGGAGAATTTGGTTGGTAACAAAGAAAAGAGTACTGAGCTGTTACGTGATATATATCCTCCTTTATGGCAGCAAATGTTGGACGGTTTCCTCAAAGATGAACAGACTCCAAGCAACGGAGGTATGGTTCTACAGAAGGATGCTAAAATTTCTGGGACATGTAATGAGAAAAGAGGGCTTGGAGAATCTAATAATAACAGGGCGTATAGAGGGAAAGCGAGACTAGGGAAAACAACGCGTGACATACCTAGCGGGCTTAAGCAAGTGGATGACAGAACAGGAATTGGAAGTAGTAGTAAAAGGACAAAACATTGAGCACCACAAAGGATAGGGGGAAGTGGAGAGCCATGATCGCCTACGTCCTGAAGGGACACGGTACATAAAAGACTACGATTTCTTACAGTTTGGAATAGTGGTAGAGGGTGACAAGACTTTCGGACCACCTTGTATAGTTTATTCTCTTATGTTAATTAATAGTGTAATTTTTCTGGGATATAATGATCAATATGTAAAACAAAAATGTGACGAGTTAACCTGTGAGAGAATGTAGAGATTGTTTGACCAATGTAGGAAATTAAAGAGATTTAATTATTAGTAATGCAGATCCAATTTTCCAGAACACACCCGAACATTATTTTTATTAAGGTCAGATTTTGTGGGCTCAAATTATTGGTAATGATTACAAAAAATGATTACAAACAAAAACAGCCCCTAACAAAAAAAGAACCAAAGTTTTATCGTCAAAATGTTATTAAGAGAAAAGTAAAATTTTATATAAAAAAAAATTAAACCTTTCTAGCACGGTCGAAATTTTATATCTTATTTTTCTTGCGTCAGCGGGTCAGCTAAAGTTTAGTATTGGAAATTTTAGCGTCTTTTTGGGGGGAGTTAAAAAATAAATGGTTTTGAAATTATTGCAAAAATCTAATTATCGCATTTTAATGCAATTTTTAGGACATTATTCATAAAGAATAAAATTATTTTTTAATTTTTTTTAATTAGAAAAATTTTAAAGTTTTAAATCTTAAAATTCTGTATCTAATTCGTCTTTAAGAGATATATTGCTATGAAGTAACAACTATATTTACTAATCATAAAACTTAATACAAATCAAGCACCAATATATTTAAAAGAACTATGAATTTTCTTGTTTGTGAATAAACGTACGGATTTTTTCTAAGTACCGAAGACCATACAAGACATTATCAGAAAATAAGAGCGATAACTATTGTAAATTTAAAGTCAACATTTCTAAAATTCAATAAAACGGAGAATATTACCGTAATATTACTGCGTACTGAAAAATTATATAAAAAAGCGTTCAATTATTTCATTCTCTTCAATTATATTTTTACAGATAAAGTCTCCGTAGAACAATATTCAGGTATGTGATACACGCTTAGGCGATCATGTATCTTTCGATACATAACGGACGAGGCAGATTTTTTCCCGTAGTAGGTTGCCATTTCTTTCTGCGGTAGACCTGTTGCCACTCCGGTCTATTCTGCTATTTACCTATAGCTAGGGGAGGGGCAGAAGATGATTCATACCTTTCCCAAGGGTATTAGCACGTAAGTGAATGTAATGGATCTGACCGGCTCTCTGATTCCTCAAACCGAGCCACTATAACACTCCATCGTGCCTCGCATTATATCTGCCACACAGATACTTTCGCGTTAAAAAATGCATTTCTGTGATATTTTAAACTTAAAGTAAATAATATTCGTTTCAAATCAGATTAATTAGAGACTTTAAATCAGTGAATATTCAAGTTTCGGAAAAATATTTTATATTTGGAAGATTTTTTAAGAGAATTACATTGCGATGAAATATGACAAAGGGCGCTAATCAGCTATTTTATCAAATAAAAAATCTCCTTCCAATCAATTAAAATTAGTTTTTGAAATACAGCAAAATATTTCGCTCATTGGAAATATTAACTTTAATCTATTTGTTTGAAATTAAAACTAAAATAAAAGCTTGTATCGCGCTGTTTTGTAGAGGTCAATAATGTAATCTAATACGCGATCTAGATTTTTTGTAGAGGTCCATAATATAATATAATAGGCGAGCTAGAATTTTGTAGACGTCCCTAATATAATCGAATACGCAAGCTAGAATTTTGTAGACGTGCCTAATGTAATCAAATAAGCGAGCTAGTATTTTGTAGACGTCCCTAATGTAATCTAATAGGCGAGCTAGAATTTTGTAGACTCCCCTAATCAAATAAAATAAGATCCCTTAAGAATCTCTTTAAAAGGGCAAACACAGAGGAGCGTCAGCCCCTCGAAGAGCTGCGAGGGATTCTCAGAGAGAAGTTAAAAACCATACGGCGCGCCGAGTCGCATAGGAGGAGAAGGAAAGAAAGAGCAAATAAGCGAGCAAGTTTCCTATCCAACCCTTTTGGCTTCGCAAGAACATTGTTAGGAGATAAACGCAATGGAAAATTGGAGGCATCTCGGGGAGAAATTAACAACTATCTCCGAAATTCCATGAGTGATCCCTCGAAAGATGAAGAACTAGGTATAAATACCAGATTGATTCCTCGGGAGCCACCAGTGTTCCAATTTGACACCTACTTGCCCAGCTGAAAAGAAATGCAAGTTGTGAAAGCAACCAGATCCGCCTCAGCACCAGGATCGAGCGGAGTCCCTTACATCGTGTATAAGCGGTGTAAAGGAATTCTACAAAGGTTGTGGAAAATATTAAGAGTAATCTGGAGAATAGCATTTACATTAGTCGGACTATTGTCCTCATCTTTGTCGCCATTTTTGTCACAACGTTTAGGCCGTTGTACGCTCCGGCCTTCTTCAGGTGGTTGGAATTTCGAACCGAACCCTTTATTTCGATCACTGGGGTAGACTGTTCTAGTTCCACGAGCCATGTTTGATGGATGTCAGTTATCAGTTATCTCCTGCTAATTTTCCCTCTGAAAGTTCTCCACTGCCTGAACCGGGTATTGAACTCACACTCTTTGGGTCTGTCACTGGATCTAACCAACGCCTTTATCCACTGTACCATGTGTCCTGGAGAAGAGGCAGTATAGTAGAGCAGTGAACACCGAGAGTAAGATCTTTTTCGGGTTATATTATCAAGACGCCTATCGAACTTCATTCTCAGAAATGGCTACATTGACACATCGGTCCAGAAAGGCGGAGACGCCGGAATGCCAGGTTGCCTTGAGCATACAGGAGTCTTGACGCAGCTCCTAAGAGAAGTTAAGGAAAGCAAAGGGGACCTGATTGTATTGTGGTTAGATCTTGCCAATGCCTATGGGTCCATGACATACAAACTGGTGGAGGAAGCTCTAAAGAGACATCATGTACCTCCATCGGTTTGCGATCTCATAGTAAACTACTACGAGAATTTCCGGCTGAGAGTTGGCGCAGGTACAACAGTCTCGGAATGGCTGACACTAGAAAAGGGTATAATCACAGGTTGTAAAATGTCTGCTGTCTTATTTTCTTTGACCATGAACATGCTGGTAAAGGCAGCAGAGGTTGAATGTCGAGGCCCTGTGTCTAAATCAGGAGTCCGCCAACCACCGATAAGGGCCTTTATGGATGATTTAACCGTGACAACGACATCTGTCATGGGAGGCAGATGGCTATTAAAGGGCCTTGAAGACAATATGACCTGGGCCAGAATGAAATTCAAACCAGATAAATCTAAGTCTCTAGTATTAAAAAGATACTAAGTCATGGAGAAAGTGCGTTTTTCAGTCGCAGGAGCAACAATTCCTACCCTGAGCGAAAAACCTGTGAAGAGCTTTGGCAAGACCTTCAATTCTGGTCTGAAGTATACGGCCGCGATCTAGCAGACTAAAAAGGATCTTGAGGAGTGGCTGACAAAAATAGACAAATCAGGATTGCCAGGACGTTTCAAGGCATGGCTTTTTCAGCTTGCAGCACTACCCAAGATATTGTGGCCGATGCTAGTTTATAATGTTCCTATTACCACCGTGGAAATGTTAGAGAACGATAAGCAATCGGTTGAGAAGGTGGTTGGGTTTGCCGAGATGCTTAAGTAGTGCGGCCCTCTATGGTAACAGCAACGCATTGCGCCTCCCCTTTAGTAGCCTTGTAGAAGAATTTAAAGTCACGAAAACAAGAGAACAGCTGCTATATGCAGAATCCAAAGATCCAAAAGTGGCAGCAGCTGGAATTCAGACTAGATCGGGCAGGAAATGGAGCGCTAAGGGAGAGTTGCAAGTGGCGAAGGAGAGACTTAGGCATAAAGCTATACTGGGGTCAATAGCTAAAGGCAAAGCCGGGTTGGGTTTTTTTTCCCAGCCCACAAACCAAAGTTGCCAAAGGCAAGGAAAGGCGCGAACTCATCCAAGATGAAGTTCGTGCAAGCGTAGAAGAAGCACGGTACTGCAGAATGGTCGGTCTAAGTCAGCAGGGATCCTGGACAAAATGGGAGAACCTTGATCAGAAAAGAAATTACCTGGTCAGAGTCCTGGCGATCAGATTTCAGCCAGATTAGATTTCTGATCAAATCAGTCTACGATGTCCTTCCGAACCCAACTAACCTGCACATATGGGGGAAGAGCGATACCCCCAGTTGCCAATTATGTGCAAGGAAAGGTTCATTACAGAACGTCCTGAGTAGTTGCCCAAAAGCTTTGGGTGATGGTCGGTACCGGTGGCGCCATGACCAAGCCCTTAAAGTGATTGCAGATGAGGTGACCAAAGCAATAAGGGCTAATAAACATCAACCAGGGTAGACGCTGAATCGAATTAACTTCATCAAACCTGGAGCAAATGTTCAGAAAAAGAGGAGTGAGAGAACAAGTCTGTTATCTTCCGCAGATGATTGGCAGTTGACAATGGCCTTAAAGACCCAGCTGAAGTTCCCCAGACACATAGCCGTGACATCACTTAGACCAGATCCGATATTGCACTCCGACAACAGGAAGCAATGCATTATTTGGGAACTGTCGGTGTCGTTGGAAGAGTTTATTACACTGGATAATGAGAGGAAGAGGTCCAAATACGAAGAACTTGTCGAACAATGTCGTCGCAAGTCATGGAGAATATATTATGATCCGATAGAAGTTGGTTGCAGGGGCTTTGCAGGTCAGTCGCTGTGTAGAGCCCTAGCACAAATAGGCATAGTGGGTACAGCGAGGGCGAGAGCGTTGAAGGACATTACCAGTGCAGTTTTAAATGCTTCCAAAATGGATTTGGCTTCAGAGATCGGAGCCATGGAGGGACTAAAAGTGGGAGGAAGGAAGGGGGGAGGAGAAGGAAAGAAAAGAAAAAGAGAAAATCTCCCAGATATACTTGGGGGAAATGGATGAGGGTTTCAATCTATAAGGGAATATTGAGGAAATGTTAATTCAGGGTAGTTAATCTAGGATGGATGGGGGTTGAGAAGTGTTAGCGCACGTTGGGGGAGGGTCAAAGGAGTTTTTTTGTTATCTTCAATCCTAATTCTTATGTATGTAAAATTAGATCGTAGTATTCATAGTTTAAAAGTTAGTGGTAATATTAGTATTAATTTGTTAGATTCATGTCGAATAATATTTAACAAAGTAAATGTGAATATATAACTTATTTGAGAAGTTTAGATTTCCTTAGTTATTTAGTTTATTTTTACTTTAAATATTTTTAATCATTATTTTTCCTTGCTTAGATTAGGCCATCGTATTATTTTAATTCATAGATTACAAAACTAGTAAGAAATTTAAAATACTACGAGATAAGTTGGTATTGAACGGTTTCGTAAATTAGTTTATGTTACCTTAGTTATTGGGTTTTTTACTTATTTAAATGTTTTTTAATTATTATTTGTCCTTGCTTAGATTAGGCCATCGTATTGTTTTAATTCATAGATTACAAAACTAGTAAGAAATTTAAAATAATTAGTACGAGATAACTTTGTAATGAACGCTTTCGTAAATTAATGTAAATGGGAGACAGGTTTTATCTGAGCGTATGTGAGAGCACATTTATATATAGAGGCTTGAACGTGCATAGCATTTTTCTAATTTAGTTTGGTTAAAATCTTTTATAGAATAGTAAGAATTATTAATGTATTTCTTTCCTTTTTTTTTGGAAAGTAATGTGTAAAGGTTTAGTTATCGAATTAGTAATTAATTTAAATGTAAAGCATTGGATTGGATTGAACTTTGGAAGAACAAGTCCAGCTTACCTCGTTATGAATTCCAGGGAAAATAGCGTCAATCAAAATATTTATTTGCATATATTAAAAACATATACAAAATGTGGCACAAGGCCTAAAAAGGGGGATGGGGAAGGACGGTCATCATCTGTCTTAAACTAAAAACTTAGCTAGTCGCAACCACTGACCCAAACATACCAACAATAGTCCTAGCACCAAAACAACACATTCTTCCATACCTTTCTTACTACATCGACCATAATTCCTCAAATTCTCTATGAAAATCTAACTAGTCCCCATATGTACAATTCAAAGTCAGTGGGGGGGGAATAACAATTTAAAAAACCCCAATGTATATTTACAAAAACAAATGAACTATTTACAAGAAAACAAAACAAAATAAGATTAGTAATAAAAACCCCCACAGTACCTAAATGTGGCAGTAACATCAGTTAACTGGACGAAAAAATTGCGAGATTATAAAAGTATGAAAAACAGTCATCCATCCAAAATCACTCACACAGACACACACTCATTCAGACACAATAACAAATACGAAAAAAAAAAAAAAAAAACACACGCACGAAACGAAAGTCATCTCGCAACTACCAGAGAACTGACGTCACTGGCCACCTAACGCGGGAGGGGATGGGGAATTAAACTAAAGAAAAAATAGGGACAGAAATAAAAGGGGGGCTAATGAGCATACATACTCTAGCTAAGTTAACCAGAAACGAGAAACTAAAAATTCAAAATAAACCTATACTAGTCTACTATCGGGACGGGTTGCGTCTGTTGAACCCATGAGGGACGAAATCCTGCACCTAGCCGAGGTCCAAGTGCCACTCCAAGTCAGCTCCTCTCACTCTACACATTCGCGCAAGATTTACCCACCTTTTGGCGAATTCTGATGAAGGGAGTCGCCGCCTTTCCGTCCTAATCTTGACTTTAAGCTGATGCTTAAAGTACAAGATTAGTAGGGAAGAAGTGAACTTCTCACCTTCATAGAATCCCTTCTGACGCGTCACCCAAATCACGACTCTCATAACTCCTAGCAAGCAGTGGAACACATAGAGTTCAGACTCCGTTAGCGGCGGGGCCACATTGCTACAAACAGAAGCGGCCTCAAGGACGAAAAACTTTCCCTGCAACATGCGAACCATGAGACCTTCAACAAACTTACACAATGGTGCTACCGACTTGCAATGAAAGAAGACGTGACCAAGGGTCTCGACTTCCCCCTCACAACGTCGGCAGTTTGGATATTTCTCCAAACCCGCTGTGCAAAGTCTTTTGCCGACCCAGAGGGCCCCACGTATCACCAGCTAGGTGAGGGATGCCTCATCGTTGTTGAGACATTTCAACCCGGAAGCCCAAGGCCAGATTGAGCGAGCCTCCTGCTTCGTAAGACCAAGCTCGTCAATCAAATCATCATGAACGGACCCCCTGACTACCACCCGATATAATGCCCTACGAGACAACGCCTGGACGTTGGGGAGGCCAACCGTCGCCCGTAAGAGGTGTTTCAGAGCCAGACGACATTCACGGTAGAAGGAGCACTCGCCACGAGGCAAACGGCCAGCCTCCTCCTCGCCCGAGTGCACATTTCTCAAGGATGGGAAGGATCTACGGGCGTCTTCCTTCCAGAAGGCGCCCCCGTCATCCGAATCGCGACACAAACGATCCAGGAACCCGATGCGAAGCATATCGAGACGAATCTCAATGCTAGGCATACCTAGACCGCCTTCAGTAGGATGAAGGCAACAGATCTCCCGACATACCCTAGGAGCTCTGCCTCTCCACAAGAAAGAGGAACAAGAGCTGTACTAATGAAAGCACTGTGGTAGACGAAAGTGGAAGTACCGAGAGTCGGTAAAGGAGAATCGGGTAGATATGTGAAACACATACCTCCGCCCTCCCCTTCAAGGAAAGCCTCCTCCGAGACCACAAATTAATTGCGCTCTCGGCCTTCTCTCGTACCTCCGACCAATTCTTATCCAACTGGATATCAGGACCGAACCAGACGCCGAGTATCTTGATCGGCCCATCCGTCCAGCTGAATGGTCCGGGAAGAGAAACCCCCTTCCACGCACCCAACCGCAAGCCAACAGACTTATCACGGTTGATCTTGGCCCCTGTTACCATCTCATACCCACCGATTTCTCTGCTGACTTCGTTAATCTCGGCTCTGCTCGACACAAGAACCGAAACGTCGTCAGCATAGGCAGAATACCTGGCCGAGGTGGTAGCACCAGGTAAAGAGATTCCGCGTAGGACCGGATTCGCCTTTAACTTGCGAAGGAAAGGTTCCAACGCAAGAACGTAAAGCATAGGCGACAGCGGACAACCCTGACGAATAGATCGAGACAATACGAAAGGTTCCGATCTTACCCCGTTCACTTCTACCAGCGCACCGGGAGTCGCATACATGAGCCGGATCCAGGAGCGAAAGTACGGCCCGAAACCGGCAGCCGAAAGAACAGCCTCCAAGAATCGATGGTCAACCCTATCAAAGGCCTTGGACTGATCTAAATTGATCAGCGCGGCTTCACTGTCGACTTTCTCGATGATCAGGCGCACCATATGAAGGTTGTCCTGAATAGTCCGGCCCTTCACAGAACAAGTCTGCTCGGAGCCAATCAGACTAGACAGGACAAGCTGCAAACGGTTAGCCAAGACCTTAGCCAAAATCTTTAACTCTGTATTTAACATAGTTAAAGGGCGAAAGTTACCTATCCCATCCTCACCGCTTTTGCCCTTACGCACCAACTTGATCACACCCCTGGTGAAGCGTTGAGGTATAGACCCCTGCTTCATCCACTTGTTGAAGACCAGCTGCAGCAAAGGAACAAAAACGGGCGACTGCCTCAAGTAAACTTCGTAAGGAAGACCATCTAATCCCGGAGATTTATCCAGGCCAACCTGTTTCAGCGCTTCCCAGATTTCCGACTCAGTGATGGGACCCTCGCACCCAGCCGCTTCAGCTGCCTCAAGGCAGGGAAAGTCAGCTAAATTGGTGTCGAACTGAGCAGAGCTCAGACCGGGCTCCCTGGTAAAAAGATCCCGAAAGTAATCCCGAAAAGCCTCGCATATGCCCGAGTTTGTAGTCACTGTCCGCCCATCCGGCAATGTGACGCTCGCGATATGCCGTCTTGAAGCATTCCTACTTTCCTCTGCACGCAATTCTGCGGCCATATTCGTCGCCTCAGAGGACATTCTTTTTAACCTAGCCCTAACTACCAGAGCTTGATCCTTCTTGGTAAGCAAGGAGGCCAACTCTGCCTTAGCTAGGACTACTTCCCCACTATCACGGGATTTCACAGCCCGATCGACTCTTTGCTCTAAAACCGTTTGCGCCGCTAATCTATCTACGCTGAGTCGACGACTAAAATCGGCAGCAAACGTTCGAATTTTAGATTTAAGTTTGTCCCACCAGGCATTTCCCACCACAGCCCCCGTCAGTTCCCTTTGTAAGGTTAGTAGAAACTGGTCCCGGAAATGCTGCTCGCCAAATAACGAGCAGTTGAATTTCCAGTAGCCAGTTATCCTAACATTAGGCTTATCTAAGTTTACACGGACCCGGACAAGCCTATGATCCGAATAAACTATATAATGAAAACTTGGACACCCTAAGAGTCCTACATCGACTCTCCTAACTAAAACTCGGTCGAGGTAGCTCGCAAGCACACCTACAGCCGAGCTGCCACTATTTGTCCAAGTCCACACTACCCGCTGAGGGTGTTCATTCCGGTACTTGTCGATGAGATCAAACCCATCGACAAAGCCCCGAAAATGTTCCACTCCCCAGTTTTTAGTACCCGCTTTATATTTGGACCCTATACGATCTATATCGGGGTCAAGGACGGCATTCCAATCCCCCGCTAAAATTAACCGACGTGATGTCGTCATAAACGGCTCGATCTGCCGAAACAAAGCAAGTCGCTCAGCCTGGATATTGGGCCCATAAACCCCAATGAGACGCAAAGCCTTATCTTTTATGGTAGCATCCAGCACGCAAAGCCTTCCCGCCGGATCTGCGAAGACAAGAGCACACGCAGCCTTCAAAGACTTGCTCACCAGCCAAGAGACACCCCTCGAGCGTCCATCAAAACATGCTGAATAAAGAGTAAACTCCTTAGACAGAATGCCTTCATAATCGCGAGAAGAAAAACGGGTCTCTTGTACACAACATATATTCACCCCGAGGCTCTGAAGGTCGCGAACGAGTCTCACCCTTCGAGACTCCGACCTCAGGCCTCGGACATTCAAACTAGCTAACCAGAGTGCCATTATCGAATCGATTAGGGTCGCCCATCAGAGTGGAACATTGCTGGGGTGAGGACACCGACAGCCTGTCCCATTGAACCTGACGCCATCTCATTGTCGACAGCATCACCATAAGACAGACCGCCGATGTCCGCAGGATATGTTAATTTTAGTGCCCTATACAGGGAAGGGTGAACAAAAACAGGGACCCTCCCTCTGCACTTTTTTGTGGGATCTAAGTCGGGTTCATAAACCGCCGCTGGGGGCACCAATTTCAGGGACGAGTTCGCCTCCTCGATCATGCCCCAGATCTCCCGCGTACCCGGGCCGGATCGGACGACAGTCAGGAGTCTACGGGCATTTCTGAACTTTTCCGGCACCTCCACATCCACTCCATTAATGTGCCGGAAGTTAAACAGAATCCTCAGCGGCCTCGGGTTTTTAGTCTGCCCGCAGACCCTATCTAATTGCTCCCCGGATACGCGGCAGACGTCTTCCCCTGGGAGATATGGCGGTTTGATTTTCCTTTTCCTCTTCTCTGCTACTGCAGGCAACTCCGGGTTTCTCTCCCTCTTTTTTTGAGGAGAATGAGAGGGAGTAGGAGTGGGCGTGCATGTCGGTGTATGAGAGGGAGTGATGCCTGATGAGGTCTTAAAAGGGGAAGGAGTTTTGGAGGTACTGGATCTTGTTGGTGAGTTCGTCAGAGATTTAGGCGGAGGTGTCTGACGAATTTGTTGGTACCTGAAGGGGAAGACGGGGCAGAGGATGAGGGGCAGGGCACCCCCAGCGACTTGAAATTCTTGGCCCGTTTTGCCTCTAATTTTTCCTTCAGCTTTTTTAAATTTAAAATTTTCTCCCAGCTGGGTTCGTTTAGCTTCTGCGTCTCTGTGGCTGATTTTTCGTAAGACGCCGAGGCGTCGCCCTCAGAGCTGGTAGAGGGAATGGGGATGTAGGTGGGTTTATCCCTGGAGTTATGCTGGGACAGAGATCCCGCTGTCTGGACCTTCCCTTTGGCCCTACCTACTACACGCCATTCCCCCTCATCCTTCTCCTTATCCACACTTGTGGAAGGCGTTGGTTTGAGGGGTAATGAGGGCATCGACCCAACCGAGGGATTTTCCCCACCGGTCCGCTTAGTAGGTAGGCCCATTACAGGCGCCGCGGTTTTTTCAGTGTCGGCCAAAGGGGTATTTGGGTCGCCAGCAACCGGAGCTCCAGGGGCCTTCTTCCCTGGGCAGGAGGTGGAGAGATGACCAGTCACTCCACACCTCCAGCATACTGGTTTTCTGCCAGTCACAATGACTGGCAATCACCGGCTGCCAAAATCCAGACAGTTGGGGATGGACTTGAAGGCCGCCTCGTCTATCATGATATCGAAAGTCCACCCCCTGTTCAAATTGTCCGAGAGAGCCCCTAAAATTTGGCCGTACTGCATAAAAAATGCAGCCAGGATCTCTCCGGAAATTTGAGGAGGAACCTCAAAAACTGCCACCCTGGTCCTTCGCCTGCCTAGATATTCCGTACGGAGAAAGAGATCTTTTGTAATTAATTCTCTCTTTGCCATATCTAGGCAATCTTCTGGCGTGGGCAGCAGCACGTCCCACATAAAAAATTTTACACCTTTAATAACTCTTTGGGGTTTTATCCCCAGGGACATAAGTGATTTGATCACTGTGTCTTTCGTGGATCGACAGATTTTGCGCGTACGCCTGTCAACCGCGAAGACGGTCACCATTCTTTGTTCGAACGCCTGAAGTTCCTGGACGTCTTTAAGGATGCCATCTTTATTTACAAGATGGGCAAAATCCTTTGCCTTTTCCAGGAACTCCGCGATGTTCACAATACAACTCGGAGGGGACTTCCAGCAAGAGGGCGATTCCTCGGCTGTAGACTTGGACTGAGCCACTTTCGGCACCTTTTCATTTGTTGAGTTGGAGACCTGCATGGCCTCCTCCTTGTCAGCTGCACTAGTCTGGTCAGGTTTATTTGGGGAAACCTTACCCCGTTTCTTATTTTTGGTTTTATCTTTATCTGGGGGGTCGGCTTTAGCAGCCGCCCCAAAGAGGTCTTTTTTGACCCCTGACCGACTCATTTGGTCGGCCATTTAAAGTTTAAAAAGCTGGCCTAGTTGTTTCCAAATTGCAAGGAGTTGGGATAGGGAGAGAAGAGAAGAAATAAAATAAAAAGGAAAAAAAAAATGTAGTTACTTCTAAAATTAGAAAAAGTTAAGTAAAACAAAAGTCAAATAATAAAATAACAATAAACTTTAGACAAATAAAAAACAAAAAGGAAAACTATAAACTAACTAGTCTCGTAAGACTTTTAAAAAAAATAAAGATGGCGCCCGAAGGCAGCCGAAAATAAATGAAAAACAATAAACTCCTACTTTTTTTTTTTCCTCAATTAAAAAACAGAAAGAAAAAGAAAAGAAATAAAAATGTCTGGTTTGAGACCAGTCAAACCAAACTAAAAAATAAAGGTTTGCGGCCGAAGCCGCTAAAGAAATAAATTAAAAACAAAAGCTGAAACTTAAAAAATTAAAGGATTGCGACCGAAGTCGCTAAATAAAACGGGGGAGGGTAAAAAACGAAAAGGAGGATAAATTAAAACAAAACTTTTTCTTTTTTCTTTTTTCTTTTTTCTTTTCTTCAAATGTAACAACAACAAAAAATAAAAAAGCCGGTAAGACTTTGTCTTACCGAACTAAAAAATAAAAAATGTTGGCCGAAGCCGAGAACAAAAATGAATTTAAAGGAAAGAAATAAAACAAATGAAAATAAAAACTTAACAAATAACTTAACTTAACGGAAAAAGTCAATTAACTTCTTCAAGAAAAAACAGGTTCACCGGTCCAAAATCGTCTGACAATTGACAAACGAAGTCCAGGAAATAGCGCGAATCAAAATAGCGTCAATCAAAACCGGATGAAACAAAAAAAAAAGACTATATAGGAGAGAAGGGGGAAAAGCCTATTTCATTGGCTGATGTTGACTGACGTTGATGAACGGTCGGAATCCTAACCATATCTTAAATTTTTTTTTTCTAGTTTCTTGTATATATTTATATTCATTGTAAATATTCAGTGGGGATTTTAGATTTTTTAAAGTGTTATTTTATTCCCCTTCCCCACAGACGATGTATTGTATATATGGGGACTAGTTAGGACTTCATAGAGTCTCTGAGGCATTATGGGGGATGGGATGGGATGGGATGGGATGGGATGGGATGGGATGGGATGGGATGGGATGGGATGGGATGGGATGGGATGGGATGGGATGGGATGGGATGGGATGTTTTGTTTTGTTTTTGGTGAAAGGAATATTGTTTGTATGCTTGGGTCAGTGTTTGCGGCTAGCCAAGTTTAAAGTTAAGACAGAAGATGACCATCCTTTTCCCCCCTTTCCCCTTTTGAGCCTTGTGCCACATTTGTACTTTTGTACAATAAATAATAAATCTTTTTTTTGAAATGTCGAGGTGCGTAGCACAACGCTATCAAGGAGGCGGCCTGAATCTTTTGGATTGCTGTTTGAGTCGATAAGATGCAAAACCCGAAATCGGCAATGAAAACAGTGCATCACGGAAGACCTTCCTTGATGCATCTGAAATGTATTACTCTACTAAATCTAATAGGCGAGCTAGAATTTTGTAGACGTCCCTAATGTAATCTAATAGGCGAGCTAGAATTTTGTAGACGTCCCTAATGTAATCTAATAGGCGAGCTAGAATTTTGTAGACGTCCCTAATATAATCTAATACGCGTGCTAGAATTTTGTAGACGTCCCTAATATAATCTGAAACGTAAGCTAGATTTCCAGAATAAAATTGTAGAACTTAATATCAGTCGTTCTAATAAGCTTTCGTTAATCCGCAACACGCCCGCCACACATTTTCATTTGTTTCTTTTTTATTATTTACCTCTAAATAATGAAGTTCAAGGTTAAAGCGATGGTGTTTAGTGCAGACTGAATCGATAATTTTATCGTGTGTGCAGAGCATGCTTGAGATATGTCAAATGGGGAACGATAACATCCGAGCGCGTTATTATTTTTCTTTGGCCCGAGGTTATTAACCAAGGCTATCGGGACAAAATAGGTACAAGCGACGATACTGTCCACCAGAAACGATCGTTTTCCGCTGTCGATAAGAGTTAAGACCGTCATAAAACACCTTTACTACTTTTTTTCTTTTTGATCGTAGAATCTTGATAATTGTTATCAGAAATAAACATATCACTTTTCTGGAAGCATAACATGACCCTATATTATATATGGAGACATAACCGCGTAGGCACTGATACAAGAAATAAATAGGGCCATATTTTATTTAAGATAAATGTTTAGATATCCCTCTTTTATATATTGGATAAATTGTATTTATCTAGCCAACATAATGAATTTCTGTTTAAATATTTGACCATATGTAAAGTACCACATTAGGTCTGGTTACTCTAAGAGTGGTACTGGTAACCTGTAGCCTAGAGTTACTTGCTTTATGGCTGACATATCGGCGACTGAACCGGTTGCTTCAATAATCCTTTCTGGTGAGGAGAGTAGCTAAACACTTAACAGGATTACAAACAAGATCTGTAAGCGACAAAATATCCCTTATTGCAAGGTCACGATAGACGAAACGAAACTCCACATCTATATATGCAGCCAGTGCGATAATGACATAGAACTTCCTAAACTAAAGCCAATACCCATAGCGGCGGACCCCCTGGATGTAATCAGTGACCACATGGATGTTGTTTGTTTGCTTGGAAGCATATCAACTCCTTATAGGTCATTTTCTTGCCGAAATAAAATTTTCTTGGGAGCATTAGTATATATATATATATATTGCTGGTAGTATTTTTTAAAAATTTTGTGATAGGGTTTGGTTTGGTTTCTTTTGTTTGACGGCATATCAACCTCAATGGGTTATTTAACGCCGACAATTCTTATTGCTAGTAATGTTTGTTTTCAAAAAAATATATTGCTGGTAATATTTTTTTATAATTTTGTGCTATGATTTGGTTTGGTTTGTTTTACGACATATCAACCTCAATGGGTTATTTAACGCCGACAAAATTTTTATTGCTGGTAATTTTTTCAAAGTTGTATTGCTGGTAATAATATTTGGGGGGTAATAACTTTTACAAAGTATTCTGTATTAAAACTTATTTTTACATTTTCATAGTGTTTTAACCCCAATTTGAGGGTTAACTATTTGCCCATAGCTGGGACCCTAACAGGTACTACCACCCCGGGTCAGGGTGGACTTGGGAACACCAGCAATTAAGAGGTGGTCCCACGCTCCTCAAAACCTCCTGATCAGAGGCCTTGCTGTTGGACGTAGTTTATCGTCTTACCCAGGACGCAGATGGAGTTTATCATCTTACCCAGGAGGCAATTTTGTGCTATGAAAATATATTGTTGGTATTTTTATACTTCCATCGTGTTTTGACCCCAGCTATTTGCCCTTAGCTAGGATCCTGACAGGTGCTAGCACGCCGGGTCAGTGTGGATCTGGGAAAATTAGGAATTAAGAGATGGTTCCACGCTCCTCAAAACCTTCTGATCAGACGCCTTGCTTTTGAATGTAGTTTATCGTCTTACCCAGGACGCAATTTTGTGCTATGAAAATATATTGTTGGTATTATTATAATTCCAGCGTGTTTTGGCCCCAGCTATTTGCCCATAGCTAAAACCCTGACGGTGCTACCACCCTGGGTCAGGGTGGACCTGGGAAAAACAGGAATTAAAATGTATCTTCACGCACTTCAAGACCTAATCAGTGGGCTTGCTGCTGGATGTAGTTTATCGTCATACACTGGAAAGGCGACCACAAACCCATAACTAAGGTTAGCATTCAAGTCGGTTGTTATTTGGCGAGGCCCATCCCGCTCTAGAGCAAATAACAACCGACTTAAAGGCTAACCTGGCCGCCTGTCGCGAATGTGGTCGTAGAGTCACTGTGCAGCTGATCACCATATCAGTACCCTCTACATATCTGAGTTGAAAGCCGGAGAGTCGTTTATTCATTCATGGGTAGCGCTTCATGAGCAAGTAGACTTGGTGAGGCCCATCCCTCTCTAGATCAAATAACAACCGACTAGAAAGCTAACCTTTGTTATGGGCTTGTGGTCCCGTGTCACTGTGCAGCTGATCACCATATCAGTTCTCTCTACATATCGGAGTTGAAAGCAGGAGAGTCGTTTATTCCTTCATGGGTAGCGCTTCATGGGCAAGTATAATTGGCAAGGCCCATCCCTTTCTAGATTTATTTATTTGTTTTTTTAATCATATCACCCCAAGCAATGCCGGAGGCCACTATCACGCAAGGGGTTAAAGAAGGGTTGGAGGAAGAGCAGATAGAAGTGGCAAGGGAGGGGATGTGGAGAAAGAGAAAGACAGTGGGTCGATCAAGGCAAGGGGGCCACAAAAGATCCGAAGCGAGAGCAGATAGGAATGAAAAATGAAAGGATGTGGAGAAGGGAAGTGTATAGAACAAGGCAACTGGAGATGTCGATTGACGCTACACTTAAACCGTTGGAGATTGTATTTGTCAGTGAAACAGTAATAGGGAAGCGAGTTCCATAGGCGAGATGTGCCAGACATGAAACTATTGGAGTAGAAGAGACGTCTACACCTAACAGTTTCCACGGTGTAGGGGTGGGAGCGGGATGCCAGCCTCGTGGGGCGTTTAAATTTACGAGACCTGGGGACAAGCGAACACAACTCCTCAGAGCAATTACCGTGGAAGTACTTGTAAAAAAGGCAGAGCGAGGCAACATCGCGTCTGTGGGAGAGCGACTGCAGACGAGATGACAGATCAGGGCCAATCACGTTGCCTATCCGTCTCTGGATCTTATCAAGAACCCCGAGGCAAACAGCAGGGGCCCCAGACCATAACAACCGACTTGAGAGCTAACCTTAGTTATGGCCCCAAATGGTAATGAAATACGATGAAGAGAGGGGGGTGTAGAGACATATTCGAACAGAATAAAAAGTATATTTGTATAATCTAGATATGGGTTTTATCTTTTTAATTGATTTTTATGTTCATCGAAGGCAAGCACCAAAAGCCACACGATAGCGAGTTACCGACTGAGGTGTTTTGTATTAATGAAAAAGCAGATAGTAGGAAGTGGGGATAAAGATGCAAGTTCAAGATTTAACGTTGACTAGAGAATGTTAAGATTGTAATTTTCCAAACAGCTTGTTCCATCGAGTAGAAATTTTCGAGAAAAAAAAAAGCCAAACGGAACTTCCTCCTGACAAATGGAATATGGAGGAAATGAAGACGAATCAAATATCATGGGTGTAGAATGATCAGTCCGAGCTGTAAAGATCTGAACTGGTGGAACTAATGAGTGTTGGCGCATCTGAACCCTTGCCATGGAAATAGCGATAGAATTGCATCCGTGGCTAACAGGCTTTAGGGAAACAATAATCCCTCGCAAGGCCACCTGAACGATTTTGGACTATGCCAAAGCTAGTCTTTTGTATTCATTACATACTAATACCTTTTACAAAGGCAAACATCTGTTTCTCCCACCCACAGCTATGGTTTAAACAACAGGGTAGACTCGGTTCTTTAGCACCGAGTGAAAGTCAGTGAAGACGCTGAACAACTGTGAATTCAAATTGGAGGGAAATATTTCAGGACATTTTCCCAAGAAGTCATGTTAACTGTCCATAAAAAAAGGAATCTATGGAAAACCAGAAACGCCTACGCCCAGAACGGACATGGAATTAAAAAAGAAATTTCCAATGAATATTTCCGTTCTCTGAAATTGGTTTACCGAAGCGCAAATATTTTTCAGGCCCGGACATCATCATTATTATTATTATTATTATTATTATTATTATTATTATTATTATTATTATTCTTAATAACGATAAAGACTTTGCAGGAATACAACAAATATGGTTTATGGTTTCCGTAAAAGATAAACATGTATAAGAGAAAATTATTTTCCAATGATAAAATAACGTTAAATATTCTTGCCCTGGTCCAATAATTATGCATCGTAATCCTAAAGGAACTGTTTTCGCAAACAAACTTTTTAAATATATATGATAAATATAACATACCTTAAAAGTGTAAAAAGGTGCTCAATGTCAGAACTTATGTAAAAGTGGACATGGAGGTCAACACCAATCGCCGACAGCGAGTCATTCTTGAACGTAAACTTCAGGATACACACACACACACACAAACACACACACACACACACACACAAACACACACACACACACACACACACACACACACACACACACACAAACACACTATACATACATGCACACACACATTATACACACACACACACATTATACATACATGCGCACACACATTATACACACACACATTATACACACACACATATATTACACACATATTATACACACACACATACATTACACACACATTATACACACATACACATACATTATACACACACATTATACACACACATTATACACACACATACATACATACATACATACATACACACACACACACACACACACACACACACAAACACACTATACATACATGCACACACACATTATACACACACACACACATTATACATACATGCGCACACACATTATACACACACACATTATACACACACACATATATTACACACATATTATACACACACACATACATTACACACACATTATACACACATACACATACATTATACACACACATTATACACACACATTATACACACACATACATACATACATACATACACACACACACACACACACACACACACAAACACACTATACATACATGCACACACACATTATACACACACACACACATTATACATACATGCGCACACACATTATACACACACACATTATACACACACACATATATTACACACATATTATACACACACACATACATTACACACACATTATACACACATACACATACATTATACACACACATTATACACACATACACATACATTATACACACACATTATACACACACATTATACACACACATTATACACACACATACATACACACACACACACACACACACACACACACACAGAAAAGTAACTGTTTTATGTATGAGTGGCTAACCAAGAGTCCTGACTTAAAATCCCGTGTCTTTGGAGTTGGTTAAAAGGAGCAAGTCTTCAATATCAAACCAAGACTTTGGAAGAAGTTGAAGAGCGACTACAAAAATGTATGTCTTTCATACCACAAGGATTCCTGCTGAGATCAGTTGACACGATTCCTAAGTGGTTCGAGAAGCTTGTAGCGAATTCTGGTGGCCATGTAGAATTTTAAATAAAACCTGATGCTAAACCCTTTCGTCTCATGTCCATTTCTTGTAAAAAAAAATATAGTTAATAAATAAATTATAATTATTTTAAAATGTGAAGTTACTTTTCAATAACTATATATATATATATATATATATATATATATATATATATAGTCAAACCTAATGAGCCAAACAAACCTACCAAGGTTTAACTTAGGCAGATCGTCAGGGACTAGGTCTGCTCTACGTTTGTATCGAGCTCTTTAGTTAGTTGTTTACTCGTATCGGTGTTTTTTCTTTGGGCCTTGAACCTGTATCTGTGCGATTATTTTCGACAGACTTTCATGTTCCTGGCTCTTTCTTTTTTAAAACCCATTTTTCCCTTCGTGATTTATTTAACTATTGTTAAATCAAGAGTTCGAAGGTTTTTCGACACGAGTATAGTCACCTATATATATATATATATATATATTTTAATTTATAATTCAACATATTTTTATTACTTCAAACATTATTTTTTGTGGAAAACCCGTATTTAAATAGACGCCCCATATTTGTATTTATTTCGTCTATCGGCCTCTACAGTAGGACTGGTCGAATTAAGAACAGTAGTATTGTACTCAGTTTGAATGTCGGGTTTCCATATGGTAAATAAAGACAATATTTTTCCAAATCGTTACTGTTTTTGTGGATAAAAATTTAAAGAACAAGTTTAGGTTCAAAATTGAAGCATTGGAATATAATTCCAGGGATTGATGAAATATGCACGCGTGGGACCACATTTATGCACTAGTACCAAAAAAATAAAAGAACAAAAGAAAAAAGATTACTGTAGGATCATAGATGGAAATATATTCATTTTATGATAGGATCAGTTAATATATATATATATATATATATATATATATATATATATATATATATATATATATATATATATATATTACTGATGTATATATATATATATATATTACTGATGTATATATATATATATATTACTGATGTGTATATATATATATATATTACTGATGTATATATATATATATTACTGATGTATATATATATATATATATATATTACTGATGTATATATATATATATATTACTGATGTATATATATATATTACTGATGTATATATATACATATATATATTACTGATGTATATATATATATATATATATATACTACTGATGTATATATATATATATATATATATTACTGATGTATATATATATATATATATTACTGATGTATATATATATATATATATATATATTACTGATGTATATATATATATATATATATATTACTGATGTATATATATATATATATTACTGATGTATATATATATATATATTACTGATGTATATATATATATATATACTGATGTATATATATATATATATATATTACTGATATATATATATATATATATTACTGATATATATATATATATATATATTACTGATATATATATATATATATATATATATATATATATATATATATATATATATATATATACACATACATCAGTAATCTTTAAAACTGAATATCTCATTTACGAACTCGGATCTTTTCTGTCAATTCACCCCAAATAATGTAAAGTTACTTCTCGCAAATATTAATTCACCCCAAGAAATAAATCATTTTTTTTATTAAACTGTTGGCACCCTTAAAGAATTATAAGTTTAAAATAATAATTTGTTTATCTTGCCTCCTAAAAACTCCAATTATCAGAAAGAAAAAAAACTACCAAAAATCAGCGAGTTATTTACATTTCGTATGTGCGGTTGATATTCGAGATACTTACAAGAAATTATTTATAGTTTGAAATATATAATATATGAGGTCATTCAATAAATAAGGTGAATTTTTCGGTATAAGGACTTCTAATACAGATAGAAGCTTACTTTTTTTTCGCCGTAGTCTCCCAGCACTGTCACACACTTTTCCCATCTGTACACAAGCTTCCGTATTCCCTCAGCGTAAAAATCTTTGGACTGATGTCTCAGCCAGTCACTCACAACACTTTTGACTACATCGTCACTTTTAAACTTCGTGCCTCTCGTGAACGCTTTCAAGGGACCAAACAGGTGAAAGTCTGAAGGGGCAAGGTCTGGGCTGTAAGGGGGATGAGGGAGCAGTTCCCAGCCCAGCTCGTTGGTGTTCTGCACCGTTTGGGCTGCTGTGTGAGGCCTTGCGTTGTCATGATGCAAGATGACTCCTTCTGACTGATGACCCCTGCGTTTGTCCCAACAGATAAGCTCAAAGTCCTTGCAATGTCATCCACTGTCACCCTTCTGTCAGACTGAATGAGGTCATTGACTGATTTGATCACCTCAGAAGACCTCACTTCTGTAGGCCTCCCAGGCCTATCTTCATCCTCAACACTGCTCCGTCCTTCTTTAAACAATTTAGCCCACTTGTAGACATTTTTTTGGCTGGAACATGTGGCACCATACACAGTTGACATTCTCCTATGAATTTCAACTGGTTTGCACCCTTTAGCAACCAAAACTTGATAACTGACCGCTGTTCAATCCTGGAGCATGCTTCTTGGTCGGTCATCTTTGTTAATCGCCAAAACTCTCAAAGTTTTTTTAATCTGCAAAAGAAATTAAATCCATGTGAAAAAGAAGAAAAACAAAAAATGTGAGCTTCTATCTGTATTAGAAGTCCTTATACCGAAAAATTCAACTTATTTATTGAATGACCCTCGTATATATATATATGTTTTTGACTAGTTTATCTGGGTGAGCGAGAACAGGAACCCGACACTTAAATATAGCGTACCCGATTCGTCTACATTTGGGGCGACCGAAAAGGTCAACCCAACTGGAGTGCAATGGAAAGGCCTTGTCTGGAAGAATTTGATGTCTAATTTAGTAAATATATATATTTTTTAATTTTTTTATTTTGAGGTGAATCCAGCCCCTCTCCCAATTTTTAGCATATGATTACCTATCCCCGGATTTATACTGTTACATTTTATCTTGTTGTGTTGTACTTGGCATAGGGATTTCATATCTAAACGAGCGACAAGTTTATCTTTAATATCCATGTCTTTTAATTCATGCAGAATTATTAATACTAGCAGCATGGCCCGGTGCTGCCCGTGCTTGATTCAAAAATCATACGACTCATACAGCAATCGCTATCACTTGACTTAAAATATGTTTGCCCTTCCTTGCCTTTAAAGGAGTGCCCTTTGCCGTGCTGATGTTGCTACATGACTTACTTCTTGTTTATCTAACACTGCGAATCTTTTCTAAGCTCTATACTAAACATTAAATCTGTTACGAAAAAAGAACTAAACAAAATGAACACAAAACGATCAGCTTTAAAAAAGGACTCGTAACTGGGAAAACCGAATGAAAAAAGAATGTTAACAACAATTACTTTTTCACACCCAACCCAGTTCTGCGGAATCATAATCAACGTTGACTTTAAGCAAGCGAATGAGCCAATTGGAGTAAAGTGCCATGCAGGTTTAATTTTTTCCTACTCGTGACGAATGCAGCTACCGATTTTTTTGCATCCTAGCATGCTAGTTTATATTCGTGTCAGTCAGCTGTTGTCTCTCACGCTGGCCAGTAGAATCTTCCTGCCTATTCGTGGTAGCCAGCTATAGGCTCTCACTCTGGCCAGTAGAAAATGGCCGCAAACTACATTAAAACTGCCGTAGAAGCATGAAAAAATCGATTATTTCCACTATCGATGGAAGTTGGTGCAAATCCGTCGAAAATTGCGGCCGTGCATTCGTTACACACGCAAATACACATCCTGCCTTTTATAGATAGAGATACAAATACAATCATGAAAACGCTCATTAATTCAATAAGAAATGACGAGGGAGTAAGATGGCGAAATAAAAGATAAAGACAGACGATATTTAAAAAGGTTAAAGAAAAAATGTTTAGAATTTAAAATAAAATAAAACCAATGAAAACATAATGAATGTCATAAGCGGAAAAGCAGACAAAAAATATTTACAAAAGAAAATAATAATAATAGCGTTTATTAAAATAAAATAGTTGGATAAATAAATTAAACAATAGATAGAATAGCCAGTTTTGTAAGAGGAACAGATAAAACACAATTGAAACAGATTTAATATCTCAACATACACCTACTTTAAACTAAATTAGGAACTCCAAACTTAGAATCATCGTGAATCTGGCATTTTATGTCCTCCAAGAAGACATTTATTTCATTCGGGACGTCAATCTTCTTGAAGTTCACTGGATACAAAAACACCGGGTTATTTACTTGACTTCCAATGGTGAGAAGCTTTGACACAGTGTCGTTTTTAATGTTGCCATCGGCCAATCCAAAAATCGCCAGATCCCCGTGACCGCTATCACGCTGACGTCAGTATTGCACGAAATTTCCCTCGTTAAGTGTATGGAAGGAGGAAAGTGTCGCCTCAGGGTTGAATACAAATCCGAAAGAAGACAAGAGTGTTACACCAAGCAAAATGGCCAGGAGAGAGAAAAAAAAAAGAACAACTTGTGGTCGTTATTTTGAAAAACAATCATTGAATCATTGCAATATTTCGACTTATTGACCAGAGTGTATTTTTGGCAATGTGATGAAAATAAGATATCATTTTTTCTTCATAAAAAAATCATCATTGGAAATTCTAGATTTCACCTCCGTTCGAACACCTACCACTAGTGCCAAGTGGATTTACTTAAATGTCTTAACCATAAATTCATCTGGTCACAGTAACAAAGCAATGTGATTTTTTCAGCGGAAAAAAGGCGCTAAATAGTAATTGTAAATATTACTTAGGACCGCTAACGCAAAGTTTTTTTTAACCAAAATTTCGGACGTGGTAGAAATGATTGAAAAATTTAATAAAATAATAAAAAAATACGGTGGTCTTTCCTCTTAATAATATCATAAATATTTTGACGATGAAACTATTTTTAAGTTTGGGGTCATTTTTTTCATCATATGCGTTTTTTGTTTCAGCGAAAATTATATATATATATATATATATATATATATATATATATATATATATATATTGTGTATATTTAGGCAGCAATTTTTCATTGATGTATGTTTCATTAAATAATATAGACAAGTTTTGTCTATTTATTTTAAGTAAGTTCCTTTCATATTGTGTGATAAGCTTAATAACATTATCATTGAAAGACGATAGGAAATCACCATATTGATACCTGTTTAAATCCTATCTAAGCTTTCGGCTTACATAAGCCATTATCAAAGATGACAATTACATTTCAATATATCACACAATACACGGACAAAACAATAATAATAGTCTGTTTTTGTTGCATGAAAAATTTCAAAGCAACGAAAAACTCGTGTATACGAGACGCGGAAGCGAAAATCGCAGCACGTGACGTCACACATGACCACGCGAGAGTGAAAACGAGAAGTATTTAAGTATGGGAAGCTGTTGGTATAAACGAATTATTTAATGAAACATGCATCACTATATATATATATATATATATATATATATATATATATATATATATATATATATATATATATATATATATATATAATTCGTTCCAAAATCTGAAAAATAACTTGTAGTCACGAGAATCCGTTTTTTAAATCTCTCCAGGTTGAGCTAGAACTTTTCAGATTCGCCACTGAGTGGATCAGTATGGCGATTTTCTAAACATAGCTTAGATGTGGCATAAGGCTGAAAGTATGAGGTACCCAGTGAGGATCGAACTCACTCTTCAGTTGTAATTGATTTAGCGAGACAAGCTTGCTAACCATTGCCCTACAATGATTTTCTAAGTGTAGCTTAGATGTGGTACAAGGCCGAAAGGCTTGGGCACCCAGTGAGGATTGAACTCATTACTCAGTTGTAACTGTTCCAGTAAGCCAAGATTTCTAACCATTAGACCACGTCGAGATGTCTTCTAAAGATTTTCTAAGTGTAGATTAGATGTGGCACAAGGCCGAAAGCCTGGGGCACACAGTGAGGACTGAACTCACTTGTAATGACTCTAGCGAGACAAGCTTCCTAGCCATTACACCACTTCGAGGTGCCCCTTGGTGGGTAATATATCCAAAGTTTGAAATCTAATTATCAACTGAATTTTGACCTGAAACTTTCACTGTATAATGCTCGTTCTACGTGATCTACCTGCATTGACAAACAACGATTTTTTGTCGAAAAATTAGTATCTCTTTTAAAAAATACCACGAGCCAATTGCAATTGCTATACTACGTAATGGTAATATTAGCTGTTTCCTTATAAGGAAACATTCATTATTCGTTGAGCAGCCAGTGCTATCTGCGGTTGAAATTTCTAAAATCTTACTCTTAAAACAATCATGAAAGTAGGTTTAGGTTCAGTAACTGTTATTTCTCTTTCCACTACTGACGAGAGCTTCCTTCCTCAATTTTTCTTTAAAGTAGTGTAGATCGTCAATATCTTGATTGTCTCTATTTTTTTCGTCGATTTACATGTGTTGTCCATTTTAATTGTTGCTACTGATCAAACCCCAAAATGATGAGGTTCCAGTTATTTGATATAATTCTTTCTTTGGGATTCTATTTGCGGGGATTCTAAGAAGGATTGTCCTTGTTAATACCTAAAGGATCCATTCAGTTAAAACCATTTTAAAGCTTCCTCTGAGAAAGCGGTTGTATACATCTGACAGTTTTTCTATTTCTGAACGAAATCAGAGCCAAACAAAGAGAGCTAAAAATTTAGCATTCGTATTTATCGTCCGCGCATACGCCTCCTAACAAATTCAAATTCAAATCATCTCACCTTTCTTGGAAACTACAAAGATCCCAGTTAACGAGACCGTTGATTTAAGCAAATCACATGACAACCATTGATTTTTAAACAATGAGGACTTCCTAATTTTCGGGCCGAGATGTTCACATCAAAAAAGATCAAATACCAACCGCTGAAGCCAGTAGATTTAGGTCGCTTGAAGCGGACAGTTCATAGAGCAGGCTATTTACACTCTTTATTCCTATTCTTCGGCCAGTAATTTCCTTTTGATTTCGATGAGTGTATGCTATAAAATTCTCAATATCATTCATAAGTAACAGTGATTGTTTTTCTACTCCTTTAAACTACATTTCTTCAAATGAAAACTTTTACGCACAGATACATCAACTTTTTCAACGAATTCTGTAGTAATTTTATCTTGAATAGAACTCAAATCTAATTGAACACTGGTTTGATGTTTATTCATTTTTACAAAAGCCACTTTTCCTTTAGTTTTATATCGAAAATCAATGTCCCAGCATTTTGCATGAGTTATTTCATTCATTTTGATCGCCTTTTTGTATTATTATACCTTCGTTTAATTGCTTTTATGGAAATAATTTTGTCTATATTTCCGCGATGAGGTATTATGTACACTATTTACATTATTCGGACTATTGTCCTCATCTTTGTCGCCATATTTATTACAACGTTTCGGCCTTTCAGTCTCTGTCTATATTTCTGAGATGAGGTATTATGTACACTATTTACATTATTCGGACTATTGTCCTCATCTTTATCGCCATATTTATTACAACGTTTCGGCCTTTCAGTCTCTGTCTATATTTCTGAGATGAGGTATTATGTACACTATTTACATTATTCGGACTATTGTCCTCATCTTTGTCGCCATATTTATTACAACGTTTCGGCCTTTCCGTCTCTGTCTATATTTCTGAGATGAGGTATTATGTACACTATTTACATTATTCGGACTATTGTCCTCATCTTTGTCGCCATATTTATTACAACGTTTCGGCCTTTCAGTCTCTGTCTATATTTCTGAGATGAGGTATTATGTACACTATTTACATTATTCGGACTATTGTCCTCATCTTTGTCGCCATATTTATTACAACGTTTCGGCCTTTCAGTATCTGTCTATATTTCGGAGATGAGGTATTATGTACACTATTCACATTATTCGGACTATTGTTCTCATCTTTGTCGCCATATTTATCACAATGTTTCGGCTGTTGAACTGAACCCTTTATTTCGCTCGCTAGGTTGGTTCTTAAGGTGACATGGCACAATGCGAAAAGGTGTTTAGTCCGAATAATGTAAATAGTGTACATAATACCTCATCTCAGAAATGTAGACAGACACACATATACATAAACATAGTGTTACAAATTTAACCAAACTCGAACATAAAAAAAACCTTTACGAAATCAAAGAACTCAACAATACGTTGAACATCCTACAAGAATCTATCTATATTGTCCTCATCTTTGTTGCCAGATTTATCGCAACTTATACTTAAGGACACATGGCACAGTGGATAAGGGTGTTGGTTAGTTCCATTAACAGTTCCAGGCAGTTGTGAGTTCAATCCCTGTTTAAGGCAGTGGAAATCTTGGAGTGGTCTATTAACAGGCGATAACTGATAACTGACATCCATTAGACAATGCACGTGGAACTAGAACAGTCTACCTCAGGGAGCGAAATAAAGGGTTTGGTTCGACATTCTAACCACCTGAAGAAGGCCGGAGCGTACAACGGCCAAAACGTTGTGATAAATATGGCAACAAAGATGAGGAGAATAATCCGAATAGTGGAAATAATTTTCTTTTCACTACCCGAAAACGCAGAATAAACAGAAAATTAATTACCTGCGCTACAGATATTATGAATTACGCACTAAGGTGACATTGTGTCAGACAAGTGGTAAGTTGAGTAAATATATAAGAATTAATGTGATAGTTAACAAGATTGTCTTCCTGGATATTGTGAGTTTTGTACTTAGAGCTAACTCCCACAGTATTAAATTCAGTTATTTTCCTCTTCCAGTATGTTAGTTAAATACCTTTTATGGACGTACGTTTCTAGTGAGTGCTATTGTAACTCGGAGCTCTATTTTTATGGCCTTTTGTCACGTAATCGAAGCTTAATATCTGCATCAATTCAAATGAATAAAATTGGAATGCGAAAATAAACGTAACCAACAACTGCAATGCGCATGCGTTATTTTATCCTTATGATCCTTTGAAGTAGATGATGCGTTGTAGACAATATTCCCGTTCTTCCATTATTTTTTGCTTTTGTTACTACTGCAGCTACTTTATTTTGAGAATGTCATTCAATTCAGAAATCCCCAAAGGTTAAACTGATTGTGTGAGAAATCAACCACTTCCTTGCCCAATATAATATCGTCAGAATTCTTTAATTTTAAAGAAAAATAAATAAAATTAAACATTAAAATCACGAGAAACGGCAAAGATAAACTCGTCAAGGTTAGAGTATAGCAATCGACACTTTAAATGTAGTATTTATTTTTTAATTTTGTCATCGTCATATTACTGGAAGGCCTGAAAATTTAAAACTCTTATCGGAAAATCAATTTCTCCTTACTAAATCGATCTTATCTAAAGGCAATAACTGATGTATTTGACTTCTAAGTGGAAATCAATGTTTTGTGAATTAATTCTCCGACTAACAAGTAACTACTACCCCACAAAACAATTGAGTTTTATGAAAACCTGGTTTCAGTAAATCTGGACAGCCTTTCATACAAGGAGACCAGTTGATGTTATGCATTTCCATTTGAAAATTGGATAAACATGAAGACAACACATTAGGGTAGATTGATTTTCATCTTTGTTTTGAATATCAAAAACTATCAACCATGGAGTTCTGATAAATCATCAGTTACCTCCCCTTAAGATCTAGGAGGTATGAAAAGCAACCTGTGTGCACCGTCAGTAGACGAGTAGTCAGTGTAAAGTGCAATAAGGCTTTGTATAAGTTTATTCACTGGTTCTGTTTTTAGTACACGGGGAAAATTGGGTATTGGTATGATAAGTACTGACACAAAAAGTAGATTCCAAACAATTTTTAATTTAGTTTAAAAGATCGTCTAATATGAAGCAGCATAAAATCCTCGTTTTTGATATATTTGCAGATGAAATGGCCGAAAATTTTATAATTTAAAACCAGAAAAGTTTATCAATTTATTTTATTCAAATAAAATGAATACAATATATTAAAAGTAGCAATTGAATTGAAATTATAACCATTGACCACATATATGCGTGCGTTTGTGTAACAATGCGTGCGTTTGTGTAACAATGCGTTGCGTTTGTGTAACAATGCGCGCGTGTGTGTAACAATGCGTGCTTTTGTGTAATAATGCGCACGTGTGTGTAACAATGCTTTAGTGTGTGTAACAATGCGTGTGCTTGTGTAAAAATGCTTTAGTGTGTGTAACAATGCGTGCGTTTGTGTAACAATTCGTGTGTATGTGTAACAATGCGTGTGTGTCTGTGTAACAATGCGTGCGTTTGTGCAACAATGCGTGCGTTTGTGTAAAAATGCTTTAGTGTGCGTAACAATGCGTGTGTTTGTGTAACAATGCGCGCGTGTGAGTAACAATGCTATAGTGTGTGTAACAATGCGTGCGTTTGTGTAAAAATGCTTTAGTGTGTGTAACAATGCGTGCGTTTGTGTAACAATGCGCGCGTGTGAGTAACAATGCTTTAGTGTGTGTAACAATGCGTGCGTTTGTGTAAAAATGCTTTAGTGTGTGTAACAATGCGTGCGTTTGTGTAACAATGCGCGCGTGTGTGTAACAATGCTTTAGTGTGTGTAACAATGCGTGTGTTTGTGTAAAAATGCTTTAGTGTGTGTAACAATGCGTGCGTTTGTGTAACAATGCCCGCGTGTGTGTAACAATGCTTTAGTGTGTGTAACAATGCGTGCGTTTGTGTAACAATGCGTGCGTTTGTGTAAGAATGCGTGTGTGTGTGTGTAACAATGCGCGCGTGTGTGTAACAATGCGTGTGTGTGTGTGTAACAATGCGTACGTTTGTGTAAAAATGACTGAGTGTGTGTAACAATGCGTGCGTTTGTGTAACAATGTGTGTGTGTGTGTAACCTTGCGTGCGTTTGATTAACAATGCGTGCGTTTGTGTAACAATGCGTGCGTTTGTGTAACAATGCGTGCGTTTGTCTAACAATGCGTGTGTTTGTGTAAAAATGCTTTAGTGTGTGTAACAATGCGTGCGTTTGTGTAACAATGCGCGCGTGTGTGTAACAATGCTTTAGTGTGTGTAACAATGCGTGTGTTTGTGTAAAAATGCTTTACTGTGTAACAATGCGTGCGTTTGTGTAACAATGCGCGCGTGTGTGTAACAATGCTTTAGTGTGTGTAACAATGCGTGTGTTTGTGTAAAAATGCTATAGTGTGTGTAACAATGCGTGCGTTTGTGTAACAATGCGTGTGTGTGTGGAACAATGCGTGCGTTTGTGTAACAATGCGTTGCGTTTGTGTAACAATGCGCGCGTGTGTGTAACAATGCTTTAGTGTGTGTAACAATGCGTGTGTTTGTGTAAAAATGCTTTAGTGTGTGTAACAATGCGTGCGTTTGTGTAACAATGCGTGTGTGTGTGTAACAATGCTTTAGTGAGTGTAACAATGCGTGCGTTTGTGTAAAAATGCTTTAGTGTGTGTAACAATGCGTGCTTTTGTGTAATAATGCGCACGTGTGTGTAACAATGCTTTAGTGTGTGTAACAATGCGTGTGCTTGTGTAAAAATGCTTTAGTGTGTGTAACAATGCGTGCGTTTGTGTAACAATGCGTGTGTATGTGTAACAATGCGTGTGTGTCTGTGTAACAATGCGTGCGTTTGTGCAACAATGCGTGCGTTTGTGTAAAAATGCCTTAGTGTGTGTAAAAATGCGTGTGTTTATGTAACAATGCGCGCGTGTGAGTAACAATGCTTTAGTGTGTGTAACAATGCGTGTGTTTGTGTAAAAATGCTTTACTGTGTAACAATGCGTGCGTTTGTGTAACAATGCGCGCGTGTGTGTAACAATGCTTTAGTGTGTGTAACAATGCGTACGTTTGTGTAAAAATGACTTAGTGTGTGTAACAATGCGTGTGTTTGTGTAACAATGCGTGCGTTTGTGTAACAATGCGCGTGTGTGTGTAACTATGCGTGCGTTTGATTAACAATGCGTGCGTTTGTGTAACAATGCGTGCGTTTGTGTAACAATGCGTGCGTTTGTCTAACAATGCGTGTGTTTGTGTAAAAATGCTTTAGTGTGTGTAACAAGGCGTGCGTTTGTGTAACAATGCGTGCGTGTGTGTAACAATGCGTGTGTGTCTGTGTAACAATGCGTGCGTTTGTGCAACAATGCCTGCGTTTGTGTAAAAATGCTTTAGTGTGTGTAACAATGCGTGCGTTTGTGTAACAATGCGCGCGTGTGTGTAACAATGCTTTAGTGTGTGTAACAATGCGTGCGTTTGTGTAAAAATGCTTTAGTGTGTGTAACAATGCGTGCGTTTGTGTAACAATGCGTGCGTGTGTGTAACAATGCTTTAGTGTGTGTAACAATGCGTGCATTTGTGTAACAATGCGTGCGTGTGTGTAACAATGCGTGTGTGTCTGTGTAAAAATGCTTTAGTGTGTGTAACAATGCGTGCGTTTGTGTAACAATGCGTGCGTGTGTGTAACAATGATTTAGTGTGTGTAACAATGCGTGAGTTTGTGTAAAAATGCTTTAGTGTGTGTAACAATGCGTGCGTTTGTGAAACAATGCGTGCGTTTGTGAAACAATGCGCGCGTGTGTGTAACAATGCTTTAGTGTGTGTAACAATGCGTGTGTTTGTGTAAAAATGCTTTAGTGTGTGTAACAATGCGTGCGTTTGTGTAACAATGCGTGCGTTTGTGTAACAATGCGTGTGTGTGTGTGTGTAACAATGCGTGTGTGTGTGTAACAATGCGTTTGTGTGTGTGTAACAATGCGTACGTTTGTGTAAAAATGACTTAGTGAGTGTAACAATGCGTGCGTTTGTGTAACAATGCGTGTGTGTGTGTAACAATGCGTGCGTTTGATTAACAATGCGTGCGTTTGTGTAACGATGCTTTTGTGTGTGTAACAATGCGTGCGTTTGTGTAAAAATGCTTTAGTGTGTGTAACAATGCGTGCGTTTGTGTAATAATGCGCGCGTGTGTGTAACAATGCTTTAGTGTGTGTAACAATGCGTGTGTTTGTGTAAAAATGCTTTAGTGTGTGTAACAATGCGTGCGTTTGTGTAACAATGCGCGCGTGTGTGTAACAATGCTTTAGTGTGTGTAACAATGCGTGCGTTTGTGTAACAATGCGTGCGTTTGTGTAACAATGCGTGCGTTTGTGTAACAATGCTTTAGTGTGTGTAACAATGCGTGCGTTTGTGTAAAAATGCTTTAGTGTGTGTAACAATGCGTGCGTTTGTGTAACAATTCGCGCGTGTTTGTAACAATGCTTTAGTGTGTGTAACAATGCGTGTGTTTGTGTAAAAATGCTTTAGTGTGTGTAACAATGCGTGCGTTTGTGTAACAATGCGCGCGTGTCTGTAACAATGCTTTAGTGTGTGTAACAATGGGTGTGTTTGTGTAAAAATGCTTTAGTGTGTGTAACAATGCGTACGTTTGTGTAACAATGCGTGCATTTGTGTAACAATGCGTGTGTGTGTGAGTAACAATGCGTGTGTGTGTGTAACAATGCGTTTGTGTGTGTGTAACAATGCGTGCGTTTGTGTAAAAATGCTTTAGTGTGTGTAACAATGCATGCGTTTGTGTAACAATGCGTGCGTGTGTGTAACAATGCGTGTGTGTCTGTGTAAAAATGCTTTAGTGGGTGTAACAATGCGTGCGTTTGTGTAACAATGCGTGCGTGTGTGTAACAATGATTTAGTTTGTGTAACAATGCGTGCGTTTGTGTAAAAATGCTTTAGTGTGTGTAACAATGCGTGCGTTTGTGTAATAATGCGCGCGTGTGTGCAACAATGCTTTAGTGTGTGTAACAATGCGTATGTTTGTGTAAAAATGCTTTAGTGTGTGTAACAATGCGTGCGTTTGTGAAACAATGCGCGCGTGTGTGTAACAATGCTTTAGTGTGTGTAACAATGCGTGTGTTTGTGTAAAAATGCTTTAGTGTGTGTAACAATGCGTGCGTTTGTGTAACAATGCGTGCGTTTGTGTAACAATGCGTGTGTGTGTGTGTAACAATGCGTGTGTGTGTGTAACAATGCGTTTGTGTGTGTGTAACAATGCGTACGTTTGTGTAAAAATGACTTAGTGAGTGTAACAATGCGTGCGTTTGTGTAACGATGCGTGTGTGTGTGTAACAATGCGTGCGTTTGATTAACAATGCGTGCGTTTGTGTAACGATGCTTTTGTGTGTGTAACAATGCGTGCGTTTGTGTAAAAATGCTTTAGTGTGTGTAACAATGCGTGCGTTTGTGTAATAATGCGCGCGTGTGTGTAACAATGCTTTAGTGTGTGTAACAATGCGTGTGTTTGTGTAAAAATGCTTTAGTGTGTGTAACAATGCGTGCGTTTGTGTAACAATGCGCGCGTGTGTGTAACAATGCTTTAGTGTGTGTAACAATGCGCGCGTGTGTGTAACAATGCTTTAGTGTGTGTAACAATGCGTGCGTTTGTGTAAAAATGCTTTAGTGTGTGTAACAATGCGTGCGTTTGTGTAACAATTCGTGCGTGTTTGTAACAATGCTTTAGTGTGTGTAACAATGCGTGTGTTTGTGTAAAAATGCTTTAGTGTGTGTAACAATGCGTGCGTTTGTGAAACAATGCGCGCGTGTGTGTAACAATGCTTTAGTGTGTGTAACAATGGGTGAATTTGTGTAAAAATGCTTTAGTGTGTGTAACAATGCGTGCGTTTGTGTAACAATGCGTGCGTTTGTGTAACAATGCGTGTGTGTGTGTGTAACAATGCGTGTGTGTGTGTAACAATGCGTTTGTGTGTGTGTAACAATGCGTACGTTTGTGTAAAAATGACTTAGTGTGTGTAACAATGCGTGCGTTTGTGTAACAATGCGTGCGTTTGTGTAACAATGCGTGTGTGTGTGTGTAACAATGCGTGTGTGTGTGTAACAATGCGTTTGTGTGTGTGTAACAATGCGTACGTTTGTGTAAAAATGACTTAGTGTGTGTAACAATGCGTGCGTTTGTGTAACAATGCGTGCGTTTGTGTAACAATGCGTGTGTGTGTGTGTAACAATGCGTGTGTGTGTGTAACAATGCGTTTGTGTGTGTGTAACAATGCGTGCGTTTGTGTAAAAATGCTTTAGTGTGTGTAACAATGCGTCCGCTTGTGTAACAATGCGTGAGTGTGTGATAAACTGATATGAAATATCCGAACAAAGTCTGTAAGAGGGAAATTGTGAAAACCAGTTGAATCTTTATCTTTTGTTTTGTTGTGAACGTTTCGCTCTCTAGGAGCATGCTCGAAACAGGAGAGCCCATTTCCTTTACTTAGTCTAAAGCCCGTATCTGTTCAGTTTCGTATCCGAAACATAAACAAAAGCTATTGCTAAAGACTTAATGTATTCATTTTTCATCCGGCATTTTTATTACATCCAAAGTTATTACAGTGGATACTCGTATTTGAAGTAGACGCCCGCTTTTTATTTATTAAACGGTGTGTATTATGTCTAATGTGGGAGAAGACGTGCTTTCCTTAAAAAGGCAAAATAGGGCATTGCTTTGACGCCGGATCGTCGGTCCCCGCCGGAGAACACATTTTATTTATTAAAATGTCTCGAACGCACAGACCGATAGACATAATACACACTGTATAAGTAATTTAAATGTCGGATTAAATGTTTAAAGTAATTTAAATAACTGATATATATATATATATATGTGTGTGTGTGTGTGTGTGTGTGTGTGTGTGTGTATATATATATATATATATATATATATATATATATATATATATATATATATAAGGCGTGAATTTGTAAACAGTGACTACTACTGCTGGTAATGCAACACTCTTCCCTGAATTGAGCCTTCTATGTCAATGACGTGTTTATTGAAAAAGAAATAAATATGCAAAAATTCACCTTCTCCTCTACTGATAGCTTAGGGGTAAAATCTCCGATTGATGCCAAATCAGTGGGTTTCGATGCCTACTTCAGGCAATTGGATGTCTGGCCAAACTTGTGAGCTGTGATACAGCGAAACAGTCTCTGTGTATGACAATATATATATATATATATATATATATATATATATATATATATATGTGTGTGTGTGTGTGTGTGTGTGTGTGTGTGTGTGTGTGTGTGTGTGTTGAGACATGTTTCATTGAATAATTTAGATATGTTCTGTCTACTTGTTTTCAATTGGATTCTTTCATATTCGCGGATAAGCTTTTTGGTGACGTTATTGAATGACGAGATAAAATCGCCGTGTTGATACATATTTCTTTTATTCCGAGAACTTTCGACATATCACAATGTCATCATCAGGATATTGTTTGTTGCAGGACACATATTGTAGTGTTCATTATTGTCGAAGACAAAATTGTTGTGTTTATCTGAAAGTTAAAGATGATCGCTGACACCGTTTAACGGGAGGTTACCAAGTATGGTTGTGGAGAGATTTTTACGGAATAAAAGAATTATATATCAACACATCGATTCTCTCTATTAATAGCGACCCCAAACAGACTATCCGTGAATATGAAAGGATCTAATTGAAAATATATTACAATTTATACCCTACACGCTTTTCAAACATTTTCTTGTGTGATTATTCAAATTTGTCTTCCAGGGGACTTCTCTTTACGCTAGCTCAGTGGTGTTGTATAAAGCTGTATAAAAGATGACCGAAACCTCCTCTCAATCTTTCTTTTTCGATTTATAACCACAAAGAATTAAACCGTCACTACTCAATTTACATAAATCAGTCCAAGTTAGATTATCTACCAACTCCAGCATTAAGGAATATTTGATAATAATAAAATGAAATACGAGGGTCATTCGATAAGTTGAATTTTTCGGTATAATGACTTCTAATACAGATAGAAGCTTACTCTTTTTTATTTTTTTTTTTGGACTTCTTTTTCACATGAATTTAATTTCTTTTGCAGATTAAAAAAAACTTTGAGAGTTTTGGCGATTAACAAAGATGGCCGACCAAGAAGCATGCTCCAGGATTGAACAGCGGTCAGTTATCAAATGTTTGGTTGCTGAAGGGTGCAAACCAGTTGAAATTCATAGGAGAATGTCAACTGTGTATGGTGCGACATGTTTCAACCAAAAAAATGTCTACAAGTGGGCTAAATTGTCTAAAGAAGGACGGAGCAGTGTTGAGGATGAAGACAGGCCTGGGAGGCCTACAGAAATGAGGTCTCCTGAGGTGATCGAGTCAGTCAATGACCTCATTCAGTCTGACAGAAGGGTGACAGTGGATGACATTGCAAGGACTTTGAGCTTATCTGTTAGGGCAAACGCAGGGGTCATCAGTCAGAAGAAGTCATCTTACATCATGACAACACAAGGCCTCACAGAGCATCCCAAACGGTGCAGACCATCAACGAGCTGGGCTGAGAACTGCTCCCTCATCCCCCTTACAGCCCAGACCTTGCCCCTTCAGACTTTCACCTGTTTGGTCCCTTGAAAGCGTTCACGAGAGGCACGAAGTTTAAAAGTGTGTGACAGTGCTGGGAGACTACGTTGAAAAAAAAAAGAAAGTAAACTTCTATCTGTATTCTAAGTCACCTTATTTATTGAATGACCCTCGTACATTACTTCCCCTCTTTCCAAATCGTTATTTAATATTATGTTGGATCGAAATCCCTTTGTTAGTAATTGTTTGATTGTTTATCACCACCTTCATATAAAGCCAGTTATTTTATAATGAAGACTTCGGTAATAAGGTAAAATATATATAGACGTCTATAGACCAACATTTCAAGATTAATCTATTTCCAGGCGATATTCTTGTACATTTTGTCAGGCTCATACCATGATACAATTTTTTTATTGTCCGCGTATATAAAGGCTTTAGAACTGGGTAATCATTAAGTAATTTTTGAATATGTCGAATAAATCAAAGAAGGTAAAAATAAACAGAAGAAGCACCGTAAATGAACTCTTCCTAACACTATGTATACTACGCCTCTCAAGAGAGAGAGAGACGAATCGAGTTAAGCCGATAGTAGTTCACTCCAAACCAGACTGACAGTCATACTAACACCATCCACATCTTGTATTATTATTCCGTGTAATATATCTTCGTTATTTCTACTCTTGAGTTCGTGTTGTTCTTCCTTGGTCCTAACCTGGACCATAACAGACAGATAGATATATAGAAATTGTTATGGGTCCTTACCTATAACTACAGAATGAACTCTTCCTAACACTATGTATACTACGCCTCTCAAGAGAGAGAGAGAGAGAGAGAGAGAGAGAGAGAGAGAGAGAGAGAGAGACGAATCGAGTCGAGCCAATAGTAGTTCACTCCAAACCAGAGTGACAGTCATACTAACACCATCCACATCTTGTATTATTATTCCGTGTAATATATCTTCATTATTTCTACTCTTGTGTTCGTGTTGTTCTTCCTTGGTCCTAACCTGGACCATAACAATGGCGACGAGGATATTGAAGAAACGATTTCGATGCGGAGAATGTAAAAAAAAATACTTTTTGCTCTCGGTCGTCCATCACAGAGGCGACTGTGAGAAAAAAAAAACAAGTTCTAGGCGAAGATAAAAAAAACAAAAACTTTTTGGACCATAACAATATCCCAACATAAAAACATTATATTAACCAAATATTTTTCCAACAAAGACAAATGTAATTTTTTCTAAAAACCAATGCAACTGCCTAATAAATATGTTCAGACCCTGTAGGAGTTTTCACCCTGCGATTTTCACAACCGTACTCTCAAATCTTCGGGCGTTTCTTTTTTGCCTCATACTAAAAATTTATAGAAAGATAATCCATCACCGTTAGAATTCCACGCCCACGATTTTCACGCCCCACACCACACATTTCAGGTCATCAAAGTTCTGACCAGTACGGTAGGGTTTGTCACTTTGGAACAGCTTACGTATTCTGTAGCAAAAGGTCGATTCTCCTAAGAAGTCTCTCTGGATGGGAAACAAGACACGTCTTGTCTCTACATCATCTTGTGGTTGAAAAGCGACAAAGAAAGTTTGAGAGAAGGTTTTGGTCATCTTTATACAGCTTTATACATCACCACTGAGCTAGCGTAAAGTGAAGGTCCCTGGAAGACAAATTCGGGGAAGCACACAAGAAAATGTTTGAAAAGCGTGTAGGGTATAAATTGTAATTTATTAAAATTATTTTTGGAGTAATAGAGCAAAGGAACGATAAAAAAGAGGTGCAATAGGGAATAGTTTCGAAATATTTTGTTATTTTTACTTGTTATAAAGTTCGTATGAGGCTCGTAATTCTGGTTAATAATACCGCAAGGAAAAGCTGGAATAAAAGGCTGAGTGAAGAACAGGTTTAATCACACGTGAGAAATGGATTAATAATACAGTAATAGTAAAAGCCGTAGTTCAGTTCGAGAAGCATACGTCTGTAGAACCCGAAGCTTTGCGACCCACTTTGCGACGAGCCTTCCTATAAGCATAGGAAGTTTCTTTCAAAGTTCAACACTTGTATGAGTTCCATACTATTCTATGTTCTCCTGATCTCGTATTAACAAAGTACATAGATTCATAACAATATAACCAGGTTAAAGATCATGAAAAGACATTTGATGTCAATGTTTAGTAATTTTAGTAATGAAAAGACATTTGATGTCAATGTTTAGTAATTTTAGTAATGAAAAGACATTTGATGTCAATGTTTAGTAATTTTAGTAATGAAAAGAGATTTGATGTCAATTTTTTCATATACAAGAGACAAAGAACCTTCGACACACATACAAGAGACAAAAAACTTTTGACATACATATACCAGAGACAAAGCACTTTCGACACAGAAATACAAGATAAAAAGGACTTTTGACACACATATAGAAGAGGCAAAGAACCTTCGACACACATATACAAGATACAAAGAACTTTAGACACACATATACAAGATACAAAGAACTTTTCACACGCATATACAAGAGACAAAGATCTTTCGACACACATATACAAGAGAGGAGGAACTTTCCTCACACATATACAAGAGACAAAGAACTTTCGACACACATATACAAGATACAAAGAACTTTCGACGCGGATACACAAGAGACAAAGAACTTTCGACACACATATACAAGAGACAAAGAAATTTCGATACACATATACAAGAGAGGAGGAACTTTCGTCACATATATACAAGAGACAAAGAACTTTCGACACACATATACAAGATAGGAGCAACTTTCGACACACACATACAAGAGACAAAGAACTTTCGTCACACATATACAAGAGACAAAGAACTTACGACACACATATACAAGAGAAAGAGAACTCTCGACACACATATACAAGAGACAGAGAACTTTCGTCACACATATACAAGAGACAAAGAACTTTCGACACGCATATACAAGACAGAGAACTTTCGTCACACATATACAAGAGACAAAGAACTTTCGTCACACATATACAAGAGACAAAGAACTTTCGACACACATATACAAGAGAGGAGGAACTTTCGACACACATATACAAGAGAAAGAGAACTCTCGACACACATATACAAGAGACAGAGAACTTTCGTCACACATATACAAGAGACAAAGAACTTTCGACACACATATACAAGATAGGAGCAACTTTCGACACACACATACAAGAGACAAAGAACTTTCGTCACACATATACAAGAGACAAAGAACTTACGACACTCATATACAAGAGAAAGAGAACTCTCGACACACATATACAAGAGACAGAGAACTTTCGTCACACATATACAAGAGACAAAGAACTTTCGTCACACATATACAAGAGACAAAGAACTTTCGACACGCATATACAAGACAGAGAACTTTCGTCACACATATACAAGAGACAAAGAACTTTCGTCACACATATACAAGAGACAAAGAACTTTCGACACACATATACAAGAGAGGAGGAACTTTCGACACACATATACAAGAGAAAGAGAACTCTCGACACACATATACAAGAGACAGAGAACTTTCGTCACACATATACAAGAGACAAAGAACTTTCGACACACATATACAAGAGACAAAGAACTTACGACACACATATACAAGAGAAAGAGAACTCTCGACACACATATACAAGAGACAGAGAACTTTCGTCACACATATACAAGAGACAAAGAACTTTCGTCACACATATACAAGAGAGAAAGAACTTTCGACACGCATATACAAGAGACGAAGAACTTTCGTCACACATATACAAGAGACAAAGAACTTTCGACACGCATATACAAGAGAGAAAGAACTTTCGACACGCATATACAAGAGACAGAGAACTTTCGACACGCATATACAAGAGAGAAAGAACTTTCGACACGCATATACAAGAGAGAAAGAACTTTCGACACGCATATACAAGAGACAAAGAACTTTCGACACACATATACAAGAGACAAAGAACTTTCGACACGCATATACAAGAGAGAAAGAACTTTCGACACGCATATACAAGAGACAGAGAACTTTCGTCACACATATACAAGAGACAGAGAACTTTCGACACACATATACAAGAGACAAAGAACTTTCGACACGCATATACAAGAGAGAAAGAACTTTCGACACGCATATACAAGACAGAGAACTTTCGTCACACATATACAAGAGACAAAGAACTTTCGACACACATATACAAGAGACAAAGAACTTTCGACACGCATATACAAGAGAGAAAGAACTTTCGACACGCATATACAAGAGACAGAGAACTTTCGTCACACATATACAAGAGACAAAGAACTTTCGTCACACATATACAAGAGACAAAGAACTTACGACACACATATAAAAAGTCATAGTCATGCTCACATACTCGCTTGTAAAATGACAATAAATTCTCAGCACCAAAGAAAACATACCTGAACACGCTTTATCACGTCTCGCGTCGGAATTGATTGGCACGAAATATGGTGCAAATTTAATCAAGAGTCCATTTAGAAAAAAATCGCCAATGTCTGAAGCATTAACAATCTTCACCGCGAAAACAAACCGGGTTGAGCGTGTATAACAGGACAGAATGGCGACTGAAAAATTTGTTTATGGACACTCACAGCTAATCAAGAGAAAACTCAATGGAATTAAGGTTTAGGGTCTCTTGGTCGACATTTTGCCTTCTTGGATAGCTTACTGAAAATATAGTTATACTTTCTTTATCTTTCAGATTTTTAACTACCTCAGTTCATAACGATGGTCATACGAAACACTTTAAATGATTGTGTCAATTAGTTATACTAAATTTAGTATAGAGATAAAGAGGTTGTATCTAGAATACGCTGCACTAAATTTAGCTTTGCCCAAACACGGTCAATTGCTACAAAAACAAGGCATAAACCTAAAACACGAGTCATGTAATTAACCCTTTGAACCCTGACTTCTAACGCAGATGAGTGTGGATATCCTAATTTGGGCCCTTGTTGTTCATCTCTGCTGTCCATGACACTGTGCGCTATACAGGCCACCCGGGTATCTGTACTTTCACACAGCCGTCGGTATACCGGCCTCACGGGTTCAAAGGGTTAAATAACCACGTCAGATCGAGACTTTCACATGTGTTGTGGATTCCGGGGATGGAATCTTGCACAAATAAATAAACAACGCCAGTAATTGAAATAGGAAAATAAGTGTATTGAATGTAAGAATACAAACTTGAAATGAAGATTAGCAGTCCAGGAATGCGGGTTAGTAGAAAGTATATGTACAAGTCTCTGTAAGTGAAGCCGTCATTCTCTCTCTCTCTCTGGACTCTACGTATCTCAGCCTTGTCTCGGCGTATCTCCAACTCTGTCAGTATAAATATACTTTAGACGAGTCCATCTTGTGTAAAAGGGGAGAGCACCTCAACAATATGGATGTCAAGCATGGCACCAAACGCTTTTAGAAACAGCTACAGAGTCGCGTGTATATATATGCTTTCTCGGTTTAATGGTCAAGAATGGCTATTACCTTACCCAGAGATTTAATGTACCGTATCGCCTGGATTTTTACACATCTGACTCCTAATATGCACACAGAAGTGACAGCCCCTTTTTACCGACGACAAAGTCGCTTATATTCTTAAATTAGGTGCAGTTCGGTTTGGTGATTAATTACAGCTGAATAGTGAGTACGATCCTCATTGGGTAACTCCATACTTTGAGCCTTGTGCCACATCTAAGCTACCCTTAGGAAATCGCTATATTCTTATAGTTATGTTTAGTTCTTCTTACTTTCATCTATTACATTGGCTAACAGTACATTCAGTTTCCTTTCTGACTCAGTGACCCCTGACCAGCGTATGTTAAGGCTATATCTGCAATTATTACACAAATCCTCTGTTTGGACTTCTCGTTCTGCCAAAATCATCTCATTGTGCAGGTTAAACAAAATCTTCGAACAAACGCAATCCTTGTCGAATTCCTCTTTCGGATCTTGCGCACTCAATAAACTTCTCTATCCACGCACAAGCTGTACCCAATAGACTTTTACGGATTATTTGAATATCTTGTCCGTGTAAATCCAGTTTCCCTAACATATCCAGTAGCTCATGTATTTTCTTTGATTCCTTAATGTGATATCTGAAGATTAGTTATCCATGTACCTCTTCTGTCAGCTTTGAGTTCATTCTGTTAATGAAAAGTGCATTTCTTGTTACAGTGTTTAAAAATAAACAGATTGTTCTTCCGCTATTTTTGATTTGATTCTGTTATAAACTCCATTAGAATCTTAATTATTATGTTATATGTTAATTATTAATTTGTTATGTAATTCATTATGGGGTTCGTATTTATTCGCATCTGGTTTCTTAGACCCTGCTATGAAGATAGATTTAATAAGATCATCCAGTATTTCACCGCTGTTATATATTTTATATTTCTTTTATACTTTTGGTAACCTCATCACTCCCATAATCATTAAAACCTTTCAGTATCTCTATTACGATCTCTGTTATTTGTTAATCTTCGCCGTCATTTCTGACCGAATTGAACATCTAGCATTACACGTCCTTTCAAGCTTTTCGATGCTTCTGACATTTGCTGACATGGAAGAGCTCTACTATGCATTCCTTTTTATGCGTGTAGCATCTTTTCTTTCCTTTTCCCTTGTCATTTTTTCTCTGCTTAATGTTTATACATTCTACCAAAAAGCACGTTTTCCTTATTGCCGTTTCTTCCAAACTTGACTCATTCCGTCCATGCCTGTATTCTGCATTTTTTATCAAGCCATTTCTTTATGGCTTGATGGTACTTATTTCTGATACATTACTTTCGCGTTATCTATCTTTCATTAGGTCGAGAAATTCACTTAATTTTTTCCCCCTGTCTTTCTTTCTTCGGAATGAATTTCCCACTGCCGACAATTAGTGTTTCCCTTCAGGTGATCCATAGTTTCATATTTGTTCGTTATTTTCCGGGTATATTTGTTTGGAAATTGAGTCGTATTGCATTTTCGGAATTGTATTTGGTTTCTTTGTTATTTATAGTTTTAACCTTAGAAGGCTTGTGGCTATGAGGCGAATATCCTGCAAGTCAACACAGTTATGCTTGAGAGTGCGAAACTGAATTTCTCAATTGTCTATTTAGTTTCAGATGCTTCTTGCCTGTCATTCGCGATGTTTCAAACCAAAGATAGGTTATTACTTGGCCATTAGCCGTGCATCAATGACACATTATTATCTGCGCTTGGGGCATGTAATGGAATTAAATAATATGTCGTGGTCAAATTCTAATGGGTGATCTTACGGAAAAATGGAATATTCTACTATTTGCATTTCCCCCATTATGGGTATTATTATATCCATGATATAATAGTACCTTATTTCACGAACGGAATGGAATAGCAGAAAGAATAAGGAATGACAAATATGTTTTCTTCTCAGAGGAAGTTTTATACCGCTATGTCACATACATATTTATATATACATATTTACACGTGTCCCCGCAGAGAAACTATAACATATATGCAACAAAAAGTAGTGTGCAAAGAGAACGAAATGTGTCTTCCGTATAATAATTCTAGACCGGAATTATAGCTGGAGATTCTTCTGTGTTTCTGGAGAAGCCATATTTAGGATTCCAGATTTGAGAAAGGCCGGATTTATCTGCTATATTCCTAGCGAGAATATATATATATATATATATATATATATATATATATATATATATATATATATATATCACAAATAAGAAACAGCGAGTCCTAGGGTTTTCCCAAATTGAGGACTGCGAGCAGGGGATATGTTCTATATCTGGTGAAGATATATTTCCATGGCAAAACGCCGCCATATACTTTTAAGCTGCACTACGTGGTAGATTTAGCCTCAGCCAGGGCGAAGAGGACCGGGCTAAAAAACGAAACAAAAAAAACAACTGCTCAGTTTGACTCCTGGAAACTGACTGACTGACACATTCATCACAGAAACGGAAGCGAGTTCCACAGATGGGAAGTGCGAGAAAAGAAACTATTGCAGTTGATGTGAGGGCTGCATTTAGCTATTTCAAGAGCTAAATGACAATCTAGAAGCACGCTTAAATTCATGAAAATCAGGGCACCAAGGAAAAAAGCTCGTTAGCTGCTATGAAAATATTTGTAGAAAAGACGTCAGTGAGAAAGTCACTGAAGTTGAGATGCTCACCCCTGCTCTACAGCGTGGCTATTCTAATGGGGGATAGGAGGCCCATATCAGGATTTGTTTTCGGCGGGCATAACCATAATAAGCTGTTGTCGAACTGTCTGCCTTCGGGCAGAGAGGAACCCGGACGAGGCTATGCCGAAGGACGGAGTCTCGTCCGGGGAGGTAGACAGACCCGAACCCGTTTATGCGGGATCTACGGGGAATTTTTGGTCGAGCCTACGGGCTCGGATTACCCAACGTTAAATTAGGCCTTGTGCCACATCCTACCCCGTGGGGAGGTTGGTAAATATTACTAGCTGGGATCTGTTGAGTACGACTCGGACTTACGAGAGAATTACCCAATAGTAGCACTCACTACTAGATTGACTTGCGACGACCTTGAGCATAACTGTTACCTTTATTCTTATTGTACTGTTGTTTTTTTCACAATAAACCTTTACCTATTTCATCCACCTTGTTTTTAAAGTATATATTCTTATTAGGACGGAATGTAACAGTAATTGTGAGTAGTAATCAACTACGAGGTTTGGTTATTAAGTTAGTTTCAATATTATTACAGTAAATTTGATTCTAAGTGACCTGCACTTTTTTGTTTCAGGACAAGCTATATTTTGCCAGTAACTACGGGAACCGATGTGTGTGATAATATGTTTTTTATTTCTTTTAGATATTTGTCACTTATAAAAATTGCAACAGATAGAAAGGAGGGAAATTTATCTAGAGAGGCGTAAAAAATTGGTGAAGCATGACAGTGGTTGCTGGATCGTGCGTTTATGGCCAATGTCTTCGTTGAAAAAAAATCTGTAAATACAATGTTTGGAGTCAAAAAATGCTTTTGGCACTGTATGTGACAAGCGGCAGATGTCTCTATAAGTTAAGCGGAAAGAAAAGGGGAAAGGAAGTTTGCAAAACTCGTTTTAAACTTTCAAAACAAGAAAACATCTGTTGTGCGTGTCTGCATATGCAAATGCTTCCAAAAACCCGAAACGTACACCCATACGTATGTACACGCACACGTTTTCAGTTGTTATCTCTCCACCATATCTCATAATCTTTGCTTCCTATAACCTACTCTTGCGTTCATATCACGCACCTTATTCAATAAGCTTATATTTTGAGAAGTTCTCGAATGTTTTATCGTATGAACTTTAGGATGCAAAAACATTTATATACACGCTCACATGCGTATACACACACTCACACAATCATAAAATGTACATGTACGTACAGGTACACATATAAGGTATACACACGTACATGAACGCACACGCTTACAGATATATACGCACATAAACTTGTATATATGTGCACATTCAACCGGGCATACACGCATACACAAATATATATGCAAACACGAGCAAATGCACGTACGCCTATGTGCGCACACACATGTACATACACTCATACGTGCACGCCTGAACAAACGCATGTAAATCTACACACACGCATAAATTCGCGTACACACGCATATACGCGGGAATATATGCATATATGCACACACAATACATAGTATATGCAGACACACACATATATGCAATCAGACATACAAAGAAACACGCGCTTTCATATATGTGTACACACGAACATGCGTGCATACGTAAAGCATAAATCTATGTGTACACGCACATACACGCAAGCATACACATATGAAAAATCATGTATATAAGCACACACACACACACGGACAATTACACACGTACATGAGCATAACAGCAATACCTTTGAAAAATTGCCCAAGCAGCCTCGGCACATCAATTTTTGGGACGCCTTAACCACCGGGCAATAAATCCAGACCCCCCCTGAAGGTAAAGGTACTGCCTGGATACGAGGAAGGTCTCATGGGTCTTGGGCTTAATAGTTTTGAAACTTCTCCGGGATGTACCAAAAAGTAATACAAAAATAATTTTGTTATCGTTTAACATGGGTGAAATATCACAGGCTTTGCAGGCAGCGTCTTTGATCTTTGGTAACTTTTGTTTGCGACTGTAGTAATATGGAATCTTCTCGAGGTTGGAATTTGTCAATTTGCATCTTTCGACTGCTTTTCTCTGATATTTAAAAAAAAACTGCGGATCAAAATAAGATTTTTCGGAAGATATTTTAGGCGTCTTTTTATTGGTTGTAAAACATATGTTCAGGGTCACATGATATGATCTTAATCACTTTACCCCTTACCTATTTGAAGTTTTCCCGTTTCTTTTCCTTTATGTAGTCCTGTTTTATTTGCTATCAAGGCTTTTGATTGGCCTGATATTATGCACATCCATTTCTGAAGATGACGTCATCCCCAATCACTAAACCTCGAGTTAGGTGTAATGCAATAATATTAATATATCAATTCCCATTTGTTATGACGTTCTGTTTAGAGGAATACCAAATTTATAACTTCAAATACTCTCCTGCATTTTTTCTTATGTCAATCCTTTGACATCATCAGCTTCTTGTTCTCACCGTTAAAAATACGATAAGTAAAAATATATAAAAAACTGACTGACCAAGAGAAAGGTAAAAATATTTTTCTTTCTTCAAGTTCAAAATGGTGTTAAAAAGTTAATGTGCCATGCGTGATACACGCGTAGGCGATCATGTATGTTTCGATACATGACTGACGAGGCAGATTTTTTCCCGCAGTAGTTTTCCATTTCTTTCTGCGGTAGACCAATTGCCATTCAAGGCTATAGAACTCGGTCTGTCTTGCTATTTATTCATAGCTGGGGGGGGGGGGGAAGAAGCGTATTCATACATTTCGCAAGGGTATTAGTACGTAAGTGAATGTAATGGATTCGACTCCAGTCGAATCTATTTTCGAACCCTAAGCTAACATCACGAATTCAGTTTCTAGAAAAGTTGCGAGAAAACGAAAATAGAACTGAATATTTTCTTTTCTAGGTTCCTGTACTTAAACAAAAAGTACGTTAAATCAGTATTCCTGTATGGCAGCGAATCCTGGAAAATTTCCTCAAAGATGAAGAAGAGACTTGCATCAAGAGAAAGAGGCTGAGGATACCATGGGCAGAACATGTGAGCAACGACGAGGCTTGGGGAAAAATGGAAACAGAAAGGAAACTTAACATCAGGAAGAAGTGGTTGAGGTTTATAAGGCAAACAATAAGAAAAGAGGGCAGATTAAGGAAAAGAGGGCAGATTAAGGAAAAGAGGGCAGATTAAGGAAAAGAGGGCAGATTAAGGAAAAGAGGGCAGATTAAGGAAAAGAGGGACAGAGGAAAGCAGCGTGTCACATACTTGATGAACTTGAGTAAATGGATGGTAGAACAAGGTTTGGGAGAAATAACAAAAAAGACACAACTGATTAAGAGCTAGAAAGGATAGGAAGCTGTGGAGGGTCATGATCGCCTGTTTAGTATCCCACTACCACTTTCTTATAAATGTCTAATTTTGTACATTTTTGTGCAAAAAAGTGGATGAGAGAGCCTACTCAGCTTAGTAAATATTTTCACGAAATATCAGCTTCTAATTGGTCAATAAACACACAAGTGGACGTTGCAATCCACCCACGTACAAATATTTTTCCAGCCAAGTTTTCAACGCCAATTTGCTGTGAGCCTGTCAAGTGATTATGTTATCTACAAATAGTAGACACAAGCTTGCTGCTTTCTCTTTTCTCTCTCTTCTTGCTGCAAGATGTAGTCTCAAGTATTCTCGCCTCGACCACAGACGGTCAGACGTTAAAATCATATTCACGCATGCAAGTACGTACGAACTTTTCCATAGTACATTACAAACATAAATATTTCCAAATAAGAAACAAGAACTTTTCTCTTTGAAACATTTGTTGAGGAGGACCGTTTGCGTTAATGTGAGTTTGTATTAGAACACGTGTGTAACTCCTGGTAGAATATTAAAAGGTCCAACTACAAGAAAATTGCCGGACTCAAGTCCAACTGAAGATTTAAAGAAGACAAACACAACCATAGACAATAGACAATAACATTTGTATGTGTGTGTGAATATTTTTGTTTGTATTTTGGTGAATGTTCGTACGTACGTGTATGTGTGTATAATGTTCATGGCGTCTCCCACAAATGGGAAGACGCGGATCTTCTAAGAGAGCTTACATTGTAGTCGCTGAATTGAAGAAATTTAAAAGAGAACGAGGCGAGAAGTCGCCCAGTATTTATAATATAAGGAGAGTGACCCCTAGTGACAATTTGGGAATTAAGGAGGAGCTAACTCAGACACATTCTTCTAAAACTACAGCTTTATAATTAATTCAACTTTTGTGAGTTCAGATAAAAATATTCACAATCTAAGGCACATAACACCTACAGATCTTTAACTTCTACGCATATACATCAATATACACAAATAAATACAAATGTCATGTTTTTAAAACCATTTTTGTTCCTTTCTTGTATTTCATGTTTTCTGGTATTTTGTGTCACATATAAATTGTGTGGTCATGTTATTCCCGCAGCCATGAACAGACGTCTACAAACCATCCATCTTATCAACATACCACTACATGCTGTTGCAAATCCATCAAAAGAGATCAATCTGAATAAAGTTAAAACTTAACATTCTTAATGTCATCTGCAGACCAGATGGCAGGCTTCAAAATATGTTGACTGCATCCACTGTAGGTGGGTAAGAATCCCACAAGAGGAGTTATATTTTGAGAGGATACTTGTACATACAGGTATAAACTGGACCAATGTCTACATTTTTTACTCTTTTTTAATGGTAATATTAGCCGTTTCCTTATAAGGAAACATTCAGTATTCATTTACTGTGCAGTTGGTTAAAATTTATAAAATCTTTTTCTTAAAACAATTTTCGAGGAAAATAGGTTTCTCAAGACAAGTAGATTAATTTTATTATGAGATGCTACTACTTACAATAATCTCATAGATTCCATGATAGAAAGCGTAATGTAGTTTCATTTTTAACTCTGAATTGAATTTTTACTATTCTTAAAATAGAAAATTATAATATGATGAAAATATTACTTATTTTCTCCAATCTTCAATGTCAAAATCAATAAACAAAGATACAAAATATCACTTTAAAAAAAGCATGCTTGAAACATTCTTCTAAAACTACAGCTTTATAATTAATTCAACTTTTGTGAGTTCAGATAAAAATATTCACAGTCTAAGGGACATAACACCTACAAATCTTTAACTTCTACGCATATACATCAGTATCCACAAATAAATACAAATGTCATTTTTTTGCAAACCATTTTTGTTCCTTCTTGTATTTCATGTTTTGTGGTATTTTACGTCAAATATAAATTGTATGGTCATGTTATTCCCGCAGCCATGAACAGACATCTACAAACCATCCATTCCTATCAACATACCACTACACCCGTGTCCTGGAGGTACACGGCACATAAAAGAAGACGTTAAAATACGTAGATCATTTGATGTACCATGTAATCTTTTGAGAACTTCTATTTGTTCTTGTGGTACCTTTCTCCTATCCAGGTACATGACACAGTTTACATGATTGGTTTACACGGTACCAGCAACAAATAGCTATTTGGATTGATTCATGACTTTCCTAAATAAGCAAATTGACTTCAGTCAAAAAACAAAAAACGTATAGTTGACACAATCTGGTATATTTTCTCATAATATATATTTTCACTCTTTCTATACATCGTACCTTGAGGTTATATCCCAGTATGTTTTTATTTTTATTTTTTTAATAGTTATCACCCCGTATAAGGTAGTAAAGCCACTAAGACACAAGAGGTTACAAAGTGTGGAGGAATTAGGAACAGAAACATTAATAATGGGCGGAAAGAGAAAAGTATAACCAGGAGGATAGTAGATAGCGATTGACATTACATTTAATTTTTGCAGATTAAAATTGGTGCGGCAAGCATATAGTCGGAAGTGAGTTTCACAAGTGAGAAGTGCGAGAAAAGAAACTGTCAGCATAGAATTTATGTTTCACCTGGATCTAAAAGAACTTAAACGACTTAGCTGCAAATCTCTTTGGGGATAATTTAGGGATAACTATTTTTCATTAAGTGATTACTTAATTAATTCAGAATTAATTTAGATAATTAAAACTTACGCAAATAGATATCCATATGAATAATGTTTAAAGATTACTAATACTGTTAATATATACTGCCACATATAAGTTAATATGTATAGTATAGTATGAAATATTTGCGTGGTCGTCTATAACGATTTTTACGAGCGCGTCAATAATGGCAAACGCGTTCAGGAAGCTGCAACGAGGAATAATCGTTTATTTATTTCATTACAAGAATTTACAAATAGGAACGATCAATTAGCTTATCTTCATACCCTACCTGGCGGCAAACGCTGCTGGTGGCGCCAGGGTGGCGGTTCCGCCATAGCCACCGACACCGTGATATCACCCCTGGCTGATGAAGACAGGGTATCGCACGTGTCAATACACGTTGTATGTTAAAAAAAAAATAGCTAACCACTCGTATTCGAGCATACCGGTCCAATCCCTATCCCAGACGATTGCTCAGGCGCATTCAAAACCCACAGAGCCCACCTGTGGTTTATACTGCAACTATGCTGAGCAAATCTTACAGTTTCTGGGAAAGAGCGTGTTATCTAGCGTGATCAACAATCTGAACAAGGGCAGCACGTTCGGCCACGAATGAATTGCGACTTCATCACAAGGCTTGGTATGGTTTTCAGGCATTTTCTCCTTCCTGACAAATCGACCATAGTGAGATTCGAACCCGAGTCTCATGGTCAGAAGGCGGACGTTCTAACCACTCAGTCATCAGTAAATGTGTAAATATAATAATATATAACGCATTGTTATCAAGTATTTAGTTTTTAAATAAAATATACTGTAATGTAAGATTAAAAAATAACACAAGGAAAAGGTTTTATAATCTAATTTTTGAAAAGATTTCCGTTATTAATTAGAAATTAAAAAATTATTTTATTATAAAAAATAATATTAATAAAAATTATTTATAATAAATCTAATGTATAGTTGAAAAATTATTTCATAAAAGAATCTGCTGATAGGCATTGACAACGTTCTTACTTTTGAAGCCAAATTTTCAATTTACAAATGATATTTAAAATAGAGTCCAGTCTTTGGTAAGTTATATCACAGACAGCAGTAGTTGAGCAGCAGGAGTTGTAACTGTATTACTCACAGAAACAGAAGGGTGCTTAGAATATCATATACAGAACACAGTAACAACGACGAAGTGTTAAGGAAAATAGAATTGCATGAATCCGTTAATTGTCCTTCCAGCTATATGTTAAATAGCTGGACAATTCAACACCAACCACCCTATACCGTTGAGTTGGCGGTGTTGTGCCGGCGGTATTGAGTCGGCGGTGTTGAGTTGGCGGTGTTGAGTCCGCGTTGTTGATTTGTCCTGCACCCCGTGGGTGCCTGCATGTGCTGTGTATTGTGTGCGCATATATGCATGTGTGCCTGCGTATATGCGTGTTTACGCGAATTTATGCGTGTGTACACATTTACATACGTTTGTTCGGGCGTGCAAGTATGAGTGCATGTACATGTGTGTGCGCACACAGGTGTACGAGCACTTGCTTTTGTATGCATATATATTTAAACAGATTTTTAGTGGTACAAAACTTGAGTATTGATTTAAAAGTATTAAGCTTAACATTACAAATAATAATGAGGGATAAAAATAAAAGGAGGGAAAAACAACCGGTTTCGCTCCCGCTTCTCAAAGTTTCTTCATCGGGAGAATTTCCGGTAAAATATAATAAATATGAAATTTGAATTAGACAACGTTGAAAATGGGGAAAATGAAATTGAACCACTAGAACTGCTCACAGCAAGGCGCAGTAGACACTCTCGTTGCTTACACAGCGAGAATCTGCGAGAACTGATGTAAACGGAATCTAATATTTTCAAATGAATAAGTGAATCTGAATTAGCTAAAACAGAGAAGCAATCGACACTAAATTCCATAGCACATTTTCTGCTATCAGATCTTCGCAAATTGAGGAACGATAAGTATTGTGAATGAGTTCATTTTGTTGCCAGGTATGGTTCCTTATTTTCGATGGAACATGTTGTTTAATTCTAGTATCAAGCCGCTGAGTAGTTGTCCCTATGTAACTAACTCCACAGCTACAATCATATAAGCGACAGAACTTATTTGATGACGGGGGAGAACGTCCCTACGACTAAAACATAGAATCGATCTAGTACGAAAGACAATACGCAACTCAACAGAAAAACTACAATTATTCACATTTAAAGAAATTTACCTAGTTACCATTTATTCCAATCCACGGAAGTCTTAAATATACCAAACATTTTGCCATAATAACTGGCTTAATTGTTCTGAAGTCTGCGATCTTGTAACGAATCACCAAATTGACAACAGTAGGTAGATACCCATTATCGCATAAAGTTATCGCTATAAAACTCATCTCACTATCGGGGAACTATTCAGAACAGATAATCAATGCCCTATGCGTTAAAGTTTTTATAAGAACAAATGGAGTATAATTCCACTGTATATAACTGTTTTACTATCCTAAAATAAATATTATATATATATATATATATATATATATATATATATATATATATATAACAGATTTATAGTGGAAAAAAATTTGAGTATTGCTTTAAAAATATTAAGATTAACATTACAAATGAAGAAATGAAGAAAAATAAAAGAGAAAAACAACTGGTTTCGCTCCCTATCATCAAAGTTTTTTTTTATCGGTAGAATTTAAATAAATATGAGATATGAATTCGTCAATGGGATGGTGGTGAAAAAAAAGCACAAGAACTACTAGAAACTGATCACAGCAAGGGCCTAGAAAACTCTCGCTGTTTACACAGCGAGAATCTGCGAGACCTGATGTAAACAGACTCTAGTACTTTCAAATAGAAAAGTGAATGTGAATTGGCTAAAACAGAGAAGCAATCGACACTAAATTCCATAGCACATTTTCTGCTATCAGATCTTCGCAAATTGAGGAACGATAAGTGTTGCGAATGAGTTCATTTTGTTGCCAGGTATGGTTCCTTATTTTCGATGGAACATGTTGTTTAATTCTAGTATCAAACCGCTGGGTAGTTCTCCCTGATACGTGTCTGGAATGAATATATTCTTGACATACCCATGCTATTTTTGCCCGAGAAAAATATATAGCTGTTTCCATTTCGCTCATACAGTTCCTTATCATCCAACCCTATCGATCATTGCTTGATCAAATAGACAAGTTCTGAGTTCAATACTCGGTTAAGGTAGTGGAGAACTTGGCGAGGGGAATTAACAGGATATAACTGATAACTGACATCCATTAAACATGGCACGTGGAACTAGAACAGTCTACCCCAGTGAGCGAAATAAAGGGTTCGACATTCCAACCACCTGAAGAATGCCGGAGCGTACAACGGCCGAAACGTTGTAATAAATATGGCGACAAAGATGAGGACAATAGTCCGAAAAATGTAAATAGTGTACATAATAACTCATCTCAGAAATGTAGACAGATACTGAAGAGCCGAAACGTTGTAATAAATATGGCGACAAAGATGAGGACAATAGTCCGAATAATGTAAATAATGTACATAATACCTCATCTCAGAAATATAGACACATACACTTTCACTGTGCAATGTGTCCTTGGGGAAGAAGTGTATATATATATATATATATATATATGTATGTTTCCATTTCGTTCATACAGTTCCTTATCATTTAACCCTATCGAATATTCCGTGATCAAATATTCGTTTGATTTAGCGGCATATCGACCTCCATTGGTGATTTAATACCGAAATTTAAATAGCTTGTGCATAATGTCTTTTATTCTTTCAACTAAAGATAATACAAAATTTATACTTTCCGAGTAAAGATATGTTTTTTTTTATATATATAGTGTCTAGGTCATAAAATATATTGGTAATTTTAGTATAAAATGCATTTTTATTTCTTCTTTCAGTGTTGCATTGATTCTCATTTTGCTTTGCTTAGTCATTTCCAAATAAATATATTTTGATTGCAATTGGATGAGTTAAACTACAGATAAAATGTATTTTTTCATTTTGCTATAAATGTGTATTATTGGTAATTTTTTATATAAAATATATTGCTTTTATTTATTCTATAAAAATGTATTTTTATACTTTCATAGTTTTTTTTATTCCTTTGGGGTTTCATTATATGCCCATAGATGGGACCCTAACAGGTGCTACTACCCCCGGGTCAAGGTGGACCTGGAAACAACAGCAATCACTGCTATTTGTTCATTTAATAATTATTTATATACAAATATTCTCAAATCGAAAACATGACTTTTATTGCTTCGGAACAAAGTTTCGTCTTGTTTTTAAGTGAATTCCAAAGACAATATTTAGACATTTGTACATAGATTTATTCAATTTCATATTTGCCATTTTGTAGCACTATTTTTACCATATTTGAGGCAGCTTCATGATTCCATACTCCCAGACTCTGACATCTTTCGGTGTGATGAACTTCGTGGAAATAATCAAAGATGCTCCCATCCTATCCAACCAGATGGTGAGCTTGGACATGGTGAGTTTGTTCACCAAGGTACCCACGGAGGAGGCACTCTCAGTAGGCACAGACAGATTGGCCTCTGACTCATCCCTAGAAGAACGAACAAGTATTCCAATAGATAATATGATGGAGATGTTGACTTTCTGTACACAAACAACACACTTCTGAAAGGGATCACACATATATCGACAGGATGAGGACTTAGCAAGGGGCTCGCCATTATCACCAGCAATGGCGAATATATGCATGGAATACTTTGAGGAAATGACATTAGAATCTATATCTCTAAAGCCAACTCTATGGTTAAGGTACGTAGATGCCACATTCATACTCTCACCACACCAGGAAGATGTTCAGGTTCTACTGGACCAGTTCACAGTAGAAAAAGAGAATAACAACACTCTCCAATTCCTGGATGTTCTAATATCTCGAACAGAGCATGGGTTCAAGACATCCGTATACCGTAAACCGACATTCACCGGACAGTGCCTCAATTTCAACTCCCACCATCCATACAGCGTAAAGAAAGGGATCGCCCGCTGCTTACAACACCGAGAAAAAGTCATAAGTGGCGACCCAGAGACATTAGATAAAGAATTGGTCAGTATAAGTAGTACCCTACAATGTAACAACTACCCTGGGTACATGGTAGCATCCCCACAAAACTGGGATAGGCGGGTACAAGAGGAGGAGGACAGCAACACTTAGAAAACAGTCTGCCTGCATTATCTGAAGGGGTTATCAGAGAAAATACAAAGGATCTGCGGTCCATATAACATCAGGACAACCTTCAAAACTTGACGACACTTCGCAGATATCTCTCCCGAGTAAGACCCCCCTATAGAAGAGAACATGACTAAAGACTGTGTGTACGCTATCCCGTGCAGCTTCGGAAAGAAATATAAAGGAGAGACAGGCCGCCCCCTTAAGGTGAGGCTTCAAGAACACCAGAAAGCTGTAACACGAGGGGAAGTGGAAAAATCAGGCGTGGCTGACCACATATGGAGAGAGAAGGGAGATCACTGCCCTCTGTGGGATCAGGTTGAGATCATAGACAAGGAACACCATTGGAAAATTCGTAAACTTAAGGAATCAGCACATATGCTAGGCAAAAAAAAATTTCCTGAGCCGGCCAAGCATAGAAATTAATATAATATGGGAACCAGTAATATGGAGTGCCAGAGAAAAGCGATAATAACAACAAAGTTGCAATATGAGCTCTGCTAAAAACATGAAATGATATCAGCAAAAATTTGCAATATGAGCACTGGTAAAAATGGTTGCTGGATACATTAGGTTTATAATACCCAGAAATTCATACACGGATGTCCTCAAGGACACATGGCACAGTAGATAAAGGCGTTGGTTAGATCCAGTGACAGGACCCAAAGAGTGTGAGTTCAATACCCGGTTAAGGCAACTTGAAGAGAGACAACTTATAACTGACATGGCACGTGGAACTAGAACTGTCTATCCCAGTGAGCGAAATAAAGGGCTCGGTTCGACATTCCAACCACCTGAAACGTTGTAATAAAAATTGCGACAGAGAGGTCATAAATTTGTGAAACAAAATCACGTGTTCATTTTTTTTATTGCGACAAAGATGAGGACAATAGTCCGAATAATGTAAATAATGTACATAATACCTCATCTCAGAAATATAAACAGAACTAGTGTTTCTTACCAGCTTCCAGAGAACTGAAATTCTTCCTATTAAACGAAATAAGTGGAAACTTGAAGGTGCAAGATTAGCTGATTACGGTAAATGTAGTGGGACATTTCAAGCATGCTGTACAATTTCTACCGCTGTCTGCAAAGAGACGTGGACGTCTTGTGTTGTCCTGGTGGAAGATAACACTTCTTCTGACTGGTCAATCCCGGACACTTTTAATCAGTCCAGTTGGGCAAAGAACTTATTTGAATTAACCGTCTGCATTTATGGTAGGAGCTTGGAATCTAAAATGCTCTTCCAATCCGTTAAGATACACATCACTCATTACGGATAGAAACCGGCTTTTCTGTTTTGCCTAGGACATTCTTTCGCTCCTTATTGCCTGGAAGCGTTCTTTTCCAAAGTTTTTTGTTGTGTTTGAATAGAGAAAGGCAGTTTGAAATACAGTCTATTAAATTCTTTTCGTTAAGTCATGAGGAAACCAGATATGACGTAAAGTGGTTATATGTTGCATAAGCAGTACCTCTGCAGTGTCCAGAGTCGTGTAATCTGGATTATTTTTAATCAACATTTCGATTTAGTTTTCAACTGGAAGCACCATCTTCATAAGGTGCTCACACCTATATTTTTTGGCTGTTTGCGGCGCGGCAATTATTCCCTTTTGGAAATAAAAGACCTTGAAATGAGCAAAATGATTCTCATTTTCGTCAATTTTCGCGCTTCTAACGTAAGAACAATAAAGCTTTACAATCTATACTCGAATCGTATAGAAAAAATGCGTTGAAAGACCGCCTTTCAAAATGCATATAGAGGTCATAAATTTGTGAAACAAAATCACGTGTTCAGACGCCATTTTTTTGTTAAACGTCACGATCTTTTATTTCAGCCCAAATATATTAAGGAAATCCTTTTAACTTTCTCAAGTGGCTGTATTTACTAAGCTAATATATCTTGTAATAAAAAAAATATTTTTTTTCTGTTCATGGATGTCAGTTTAAATTATTTTTCTCCACATAACTGAAAAGTCGCGTAGCGGTATCGCAATTAAGAGAAAATTAATTCTAATGTTACTGAGACTATATATTCAGTTTCAGTTCAAAATAGATTTTTGCGTTTTCATTTATTATTTGGATCAAAATACTAAAAACAAGTTTTAGTAGCAAGGAAATAAGGCCCTATCAAAGGGCGGATAAACTCATAAGATTAACAGTGAGATAATCCTAAAAGAACGAGACAATCTACGAGGAATTATTATTATCGTGAGATATTACCTCGTAACCATCCGTATGATTCCCGGATGACTGTCTTAATGGCAGATTCAGAAGGAAACTTAGATAAGATAGTAAATTAAAGCAACAAGAAAGGCCTGTTATCTGTAAGAAAACTGAATTCGTATTTATAAATAAAGGAGACAGCACAACGACTAGCTTAGATATAACAACGTTTCAGAAATCTTTCTTTCTAAGGATATTTTTCGATCTCTTAAGACGTCGCTTAGTGTTGTAACCTAGGAAAGGTTACTGAATAGAATAATAACACGAAGGTTGGTAATGAACGATAATACTTAGGACAAGAACAACATACATAAGATTCAGCAGCGGCGCGTAGAATTAGTCAACTGCTACAAGTGAGTCAAGTCAATTCCACAATGAATTTCCAATTGTAGGCTATCTACCAACCTCCCCACGCAGTCAAATGTAGCATAAGGCCGAATTTAATGTGGGGTATCTCAGCCCGTGGGCTCAGCCAAAGATTCCGCGTAGACCCCGTATAAAATGAAGACAGGTAGCTGTTTCCCGAGACGAGACCCTGCCTTCGACAGAACCTCGTCTGGGGATCCTCTCTGCCCGGTAGCAGAGAGTTTGACCAGCACAGCTGGAGAGTCGTCTCCAGCTGCCGACCAACATACAGCATTTACTAATGTATTTATGTGAATGGGGACATACCCATTACCGTCCGTACGTATGGTACAAAACCGGAAGGTACATTTTACTGTTATGATGTCTCTGGACATCCATATTACATGGCCGAAAGGTTTCAATATATATGGCGAGAAAGATGAGGATAATAGTCCAAATAATGGAAATAGTGTACATGATACCTCTTCTCAGAAATATAGACAGATACTGAAGGGCCGAAAGGTTTCAATAAATATGGCGACAAAGATGAGGATAATAGTCCGAATAATGGAAATAGTGTACATGATACCTCTTCTCAGAAATATAGACAGATACTGAAGGGCCGAAAGGTTTCAATAAATATGGCGACAAAGATGAGGATAATAGTCCGAATAATGGAAATAGTGTGCATAATACCTCTTCTCAGAAATATAGACAGATAGCAAATATGACAGCGCATCATGGGGAAATTCATGTGATACATGAAGTGGTACACCAATAATCCTCAAAGATATTATTACAAAAAATGAATACAAAATGAAATTGGACCGATTGGCCAAACAACAAATTATACTTCATCAAACCTGATCTAGAAGAACGGCAGAAAACACTACAAGAAGAAAAGATGAAGTAATAATGCCAAGACTTAATGCCAGATACTCCATGATAAGACACTCGTATTTTCTTAAACAAGAACAACCTCCAATCTGTACGGCATGACGGAACTATGAATAATTAAACATGTACGAACAAATTGAAGCGACTTCACCCAAATCTGTTGAAAATACTACCAAACAAGCAGCATGAAAGAAATCTTTCATGGCATTAATCTATATAATATCCTACAATTTCTTAAAGAAATCAAACTGTATCCCAAAATACAATTTCAACAAATCTACAAAATAAAATACACATATCACCGCCTGAAGTAGTCATGTCCCCACAAAAATGTATATGCACAAAAGCTGAATATCATCTACCATGTATTCAATTGCGAAAGCAGAATGACATATATCCTATTTGTATTACTTCCAAGCTCCCAAGAAAATTAAATTCCAGCAGCAAATGACCGACGAAGAAGTTGATATGCCGTTTATCAACAAATCGCCCAATCAACCAACTTGATTTTCGCATCCCTAATACAGGGTACGATGGGTGAATTGTCGCCATTTTTATTTTTAATTTTGCGCATGCGCGTTGATGGTTTTTTTTATTTTGGCGACTGCACAGTATAGTAGGGCTAGTTGGGAACCGTCTTTAAGAAAGCGAGCGACGTGACTCAATTCACTCTGCCAGAAATTTGGAAACGGCATGCTGTACTGCTTGCTATTCGCGCCGAAAGCTCCAATACCAACATTTCAGTGTGTTTGGGTGTCAATATTAGGACTCGGAAAAAGTCGGATGTGGCTAATGGTGATTACGAAGGTACGGCAGCTCGTAAAACTCATTCTGATCGTTCTGATATGGAACGAACTCCCGAATTTATTAGTGAGGGCTTCAGACTCAACATGGATGCCTACATCAAATGCCTTAACGAGGTATTGCTGTCCTGGGTCAAGTGGGTGGCTGCTGAAAGGGCCTATGTCTGGCAACGGGTTGTGCAGGGCTGAGTTTCTTTCCTACTGTTAGAATTGATAAAGCCGTAGGTAAGGAAAAACACCAACTCTTACTGAATGAAATTCGCGCAGGGGAAGAGGAAATGAGAGTAGCAAAGATGATCGGGTTTAAACAACAAGGTTCATGGACAAAATGGGAGACAATGATACCTAGGAAAGTCGGATGGTCAGAACTATGGCGTAACGAATTGGGCATGAATTTTTTGATCCGATTTGTTTACGACCTTCTACCAAGCCCCGTTAACCTACAATTATGGACTAAATCAAAATCGCCCTTATGCCCCCTATGCGGTCAAATAGGTTCTTTAAAACATATACTTAGCAACTGCAAACCAGCTCTAGCTGATGGTAGGTATAGATGGCGCCATGATCAAATACTGAAAGAAATAGCAGAAGTCCTTAGTACAGCCATCCGTACAAACAAACCGAATCCAAATAGGAACGTCATAAATTTTATTAAAGCTGGCGCGAAACCGAACCCAAAGAAAATGACCGCACCCAAATGTTTATCATGTGCAACAGACTGGGAACTTAGAGTGGATTTAGGTAAAAGGCTAAACTTCCCCGATCACATTTCCAAGACCCGATTGCGTCCAGACCTAGTCCTCTTTTCGAATAAACTAAAGAAAATCATCATGTGGGAGCTAACAGTCTGCTATGAGGATAATGTAGAAGAAGCCAGTGAAAGAAAAAAACTAAAATACGATGAATTACTGGAAAACTGCAGGAATAATGGATGGAAGGCAAGCTGCAAGCCAACTGAAGTAGGCACAAGGGGGGTTTGTGGTTAAAATCACTAGTCAGCGCCTTAACAGATATTGGGACAGTGGGAACAAAAAAACGTAAGGCCATCCAAACCATTACTAAGACAGCAGGAGGAACAGCTAAATGGTTGTGGCTAAAACGAGCAAGTGCATGGACGAGCAAACTAGGGAAAGCCTAAATTAATGTTAATTCCTTAATCTTACGCAGAGTCGTAGTCGGTTTGTAAATATGTATAATTGAAAACAGTTGTTATTTTTTTTTACACGGTTCGTTAATCAGCCTTTGTAAATAATACATACAAACCTTCAAAGGAAAGGAGGAAAGAAAGCGTTTTCGTTTTATTCTATATTTTATTCTACTTATTTAATTTTTTTTTATCCTATTTATTATTTCTTTTTCTACAATTCTCGCGATATCAGTTCGGCTCTTTATTTACCCAAGTAACATACGCCATTTTATTTATTATTATTTCATGTTATTTACTTATTATTTATGTTCATTTTGCGTAAATGTTGAAGAATTTTATCGCATAACCACTCTTATCCCGAGACCCTAGCATCTCGAATAAATGCATAACATCGTGACGCTCAAAAGAGGTCTATTTTCGATAGTCTTTTCCCCATTTTCGTTCTTTATTATTGAAAAGAAATATCCTGAACTTTGACTTCTATTTGACCCCCTTTTTTTTTCTCTCTCCCCTTTTGACATTTTGACTATATGCAAAGCATGAATTTTTTTTTTTTTACTTGTCAATATGTTTTAAACGATATTCATTATTATGATATTTATCTGTACTCTCGGTTTAATTCGCTGTAAGTTATTTATTTATCTTAATCGTGAAAACGATTTTTTTAGTCTTTTTATGGCCGAATTTTCTTTTTATTTTTGTAAATAGTAATATATTAGATGTAAAATGATACTTGATGGGAAGTGGGTAGAAACGGAAAACATAATTACCTTCTAAGTATCCGATGAAAGGGTGTCCACTTAAAAAAAAAGGAAGAATTCCCCGTAAACAACTTAAATAGAGCACACACCATTGTGATTGGCTATTGGTCAACCTCCAATCAAATGCGTGATGACGGGGTATATTATAGAAGTCAGTGTTTGCAAGTATTTTTTAGAGGGCGTATCAGAGTCCGATCAGCTCTGATGGGGTCGACTTGGTGAGGTCAGTATGATGTTTGAAAGACCCGAAACTGCCCAATGATCCAAATCAGAACATCACTGACGACGCCCTCTAGCGCTAAAGAGCGTATATTCAAAGTAAACATATATAAACATAAATAAATACTTTCACAAAAAAACATTCAATTTTTTAAATTTTGCAACTTTTCAGTTGTTTTCTCCATATTATATATATATATATGTTATAAGGTGTGTTATATTTATGGGTAAAATTTCTCAGTATCATGGTTAGAGCGAGCGTATATGTAAGAGGGCATAGTGCAGTCAACACCAAGTGATGACTTTATGTAAGATGGACTCTCCCATCTAACTATAATTTTTACAAGACGGGAGAGTCCATCATACATAAAATAGGGAGTTACTTTTCAATCACCCTGTATATGTGTGTGTATGTGCGTGTGTGTAATTATCCTTTTGCTGTTGGTCGTTCTGTGGTGTATTCAACATCGATGTCCGTGTTGGGCGAAACAGTTTAGCTGGTGTGTGTGGGGGGAGTGCGGGTTTTAATGTCAGAACAACTTTGCCTGAATCGAACACTGATATCGACACGTTAACTTTCTATTCATTCTGATTCCAACTTTAATATCTCGGAATCTGTATATATTTCGAGGCAATACATCCCAGAGGAAAGCGACGAAATGCTTACATGAGAACTGGTAGGTTGTTGGGGTACGCCCATCTCGGCACGGACCAATGGACGGTCTGTCTGACCTCTTATCTTTGATGTCCCGTGGACTTAATTAAGATATATCTGTTTTCCTTTCGCGCCCTATTTCTTAACTACGATTTCTCTTTTCTTTCTTTTCGCTCGGCACGAAGATTCATTTGAACAGATTGTTCCTCTTTTTCTTCAGGAAATTCTCCTTTTCTTCGCAAAGCGCTTTTCCCCTTCGTTTCTTTTGCTTAAGATTATTTATTTATTTATTTTAGTTCGTTGGAAACGATTCTGATAAACAATTCCTTTCTTTGGTTTTGCCTCAGGTAATTTACATTAATTTTGAAAACTTCATTTCTGTCTACCGTGTCTACATTTTCCTATTTCTTAATAGTTTTTTTTTTCTGAAAGTCAGTTTTATTTTTACCGACGCGCCTTCGAATTACTAAATCTTGTGGCTTATCTTAACCGGAATATTAGACTCTCCAGTAATTACCAAACGGCTATTGGCATTCGTTACAAGGGGACAACGAATCTAAAATGGCTCTGTTCATTATTAACTTTCCGCCATAAATATATAAAACCTGATTTCTGTTGCGAAGAGATTTGACATCATCAGCTTCCATAATAAAATTACCTTTCTTTCATTTTATCATTATTTCTCACCTCGGCAAAGGGAAAGAAAGTCTGCTGGTTCGACACAAGCAGTCAATTCATCAACTAGCTCATACCTTCTATTTCAAAAACTTCTTTATTGATTTCAGTACTAAAAGCTTAGCAAAAAAAAAAAAGATGACCTTGTATCCGATCGATTATTCGATAACAAGAAGTACTGATGTACCTATCACCATAAATCAGGTGTTTGCTAGAGTGCTAACTTTCTCGCAACTCAGTAGCTGACAATCCAAGAAATAAATTCATGGTGATTTTCTAAACGTGCCTTAGAGGTGGCACAAGGCCAAATATGAAGAGCACCCAGTGAGTAACGAACGCACTACCCAGTCGTAATTGATCTAGCGAGACAAGTTTTCTAACCATTACACTGCGTTAAAGTGGCCAAATGATTTTCTGAGCGCAAGGCACAAGGTCGAAAGTATGAGGCACCCAGTGAGGATCGAACTCGCTACTCAGTCGTAATTGATCTAGCGAGGCACGTTTTCTATTACACCACGTCGAATTGCCCAAATGATTTTCTAAGCGTAGTTTAGATATGACACAAGGCCGAAATTGTGGAGCACCCAGCGAAGATCGAACTTGCTACTCAGTCGTAATTGATCTAGCGAGATAAGCTTGTTAACCATTACACCACGTCGAAGTGTCCAAATGATTTTCCTAACGTAGTTTAGATGTGACTCAAGGTCGAAAGTATGAAGCACCCAGTGAGGATCGAACTCGCTACTCAGTCGTAATTGATCTATCGAGACAATTTTGCTATTACACCATGTCAAAATGTCCCAGAAATATATTTATGGTGCCCAATCGATTATTTAATAACAACAAGTAATTTGTATAACAATATTCATAGGAGGAGGTACAAAGGAGTAATAAATAGAGGCTCGGATTGAGGAATCGGAGATTCGAATTCCAATCGGATCCATTACATTCACTTACGTGATAATACCTTTGGGAAAGGTATGAATCTCTCTCCAGCTATGGGTAAATATCAGGACAGACTGGGTTCTATAGCCTTGGATGGTAATTGCTTTAACAGAAGGACGACTCTGAATTCAAAATCTGTGGAGGTTCGTATGGGGACATTGTGGCATGTTGACATCTGTATTTGGCTCTTCAAAAAAGTGTGGTTGGTTCTATAATCAAAGCACATGTTCAGGTTTCTGGTTGTCGGTTCCTAGGAACTGAATTGCTTGACCCTCATACGTCGGAAAACCGACGGGAGATTTCAGCATTCATAGTTATCACCATCGCATAAATTCGTAGAGTTGCACTTATTTTCATAAAGTAGGCTTTGCTGGAGAGTAAATATTCTGACTGCTCCCTAACAGAAGATTTCAAGAAATATATTTATGGCGTCCAACAGATTATTCAAAACACAAGTTCTACGCGAGATTCTAAAAAAACAAAAACAAAAATAATAGTTCTGCGCGAACACATAAAAAAAGAAAAGAATTTTCTTTTTGGATATCAAATTTCACTGGCAACAAAGGACATTTTTACGTACACAGGTTACAGAATATCAGGTTACACAAAAATACGTCAACATGGAATATCTGAAGTCAACCATTATGGAGCTTTTTCAAATCCAATTTCAACAGCAGCCAAAAAAAATGAACAGAAACATCTGGAATTGCAAGAAGTATTACTACTTGTAATATCAAATAAGGAGCAAAAATCCGAGAACGAAACAGTTCTCTCACAAGACGCTATTTGGAATACTATCGAAGTTTTCAAGCACGCACCCGACAAAGCTAAAACTTTTGCAAACTACTTCCGAAGGTACGAAGACCTATACGAATTTGACTGCAAAGATTGGTCAGACGCACGTAAAGTACGGCTATTGCTAAGGAAATTAGGCACATGCGAATATACCAAATTTGTAGATTATATCCTTCCAAGAAAAACAAGCGAGTTAACGTTCAAAGAATCCATTAAACTGCTAACGGAACTTTTCAGCCATAATACTTCACTATTCCACACAAGATGGAAATGCATGAACCTTACAAAAAAGGACAACGAAGACTTCATAACTTTCGCGTCCATCGTCAACAAATATTGTGACGACTAAATTATCAGAACTCAGCGTGGACAATTTCAAATGCTTAATTTACGTCCAAGGTCTGGTCGCAACCAAATACGCGGGAATGAGACGCAGAATCCTTACTAAATTGGAGAGTGAAACTGATTTGACACTGCAAAAGCTAGCCGAAGACTGCCAAAGATGCATCAGTGTGAAGAAAGACTCAAAATACATAGAAGCTGGCATAGCGCACATACATAAAGTACGAAGACAAACGAATTTACACTCCTCACAAACAAACCAAGCCGACTTTACCCCCTCAAAAACTGGTAAAACAAAATTTTCTAACTTAAAAAAACAAAACAAAAAAACTACCACCCAGTCCATGCTATCGCTGTGGGATTTGGCATTGGTTTAAAGACTGTACATATCGTTTCAAAACCTGCCTAATATGAAAAAAAATGGCCACAAAAGTTCTCACTGCTGGTATAAAAAAGAAAACAAAAGCAGAATAAGAGCCACGACGACTGACCAAGCAGATGAAACGAACATAAGAAAATATGTACAAGTTGAAATGCAAAATAGAAAAGTTAGGCTGCAGCTGGATTCTGGCTCAGACTTAACTATCATAAACCTACATACATGGAAAAGACTGAATAAACCTGCCATGTTAAAAACGGACAAAATTGCTAGATCACTTACGAGGAGGAAGATAAAATTCGAGGGTAAAGTAATCACAAACGTAACATTTAATGGTATGATGAAAAAACTAAAGATGTACGTGTTAAGAAATACCGAAAACATTTTCGGAACGGACTGGATGCAAAAATTCGAATTGTGGGATCTACCTATAAGTACGTACTGCCAAAATGTAAAAAGCTTACCAACCGAGGCAGACAAATTAAAAGAAAAACTAAAAACGTGTTTCCCCGAAGTATTTTCAGCAGGCCTAGGAAGATGTAAGAAAATGGCTGCTAATAACGAAAAAAGGAAAAAAGGAGTGTACCGTTTGCGTCAATTGGAAAAATTGATCATGAATTGGCTACACCATCAACACTATCACCAGCAGAAGTGATGTTTACTAGAAAGATCAGATCAGCATTTGATAAATTGCTACCAAAGATGTTCCCCTCCCTCCTATGAATGGCTTTCCTAGGCCCCAAGATCCAGAGGTCATGTTTAATGACAGTGGACTAAATATGAGGGAAGTTCAGGAATTTGTCCCTAAGTCCCTTATCGGCAGTGCATCTGGAATAAATAGAATATCCTACAAACTATATAAGAGTTGCCCAACGTCCTCAAATAACTCATCATTCTTCTCCAGCGGATATGGAAACAAGGTATTGTACGACAAGAATGGTAGAATTTGGATATTTAAAGAAAAGAATGTAAAAGGCATTGCAAATTTTCCCCATCTCCCTCTTGGATATAAGGGGAAAATATTTTTTGGTTCCTTGATCGTCGTATGACAGACTTCCTGCTAGGTATTGATTGCATAAACACATCTGTCCAGAAACCTGGCTTCCACAGCTGTCTGGAGCATACACACATGATTTGAAACTCAAACCTATAAGCCAAACAAAATAAAACAGTTTCTCTACAATATAAGATTGCTGTTATTATTTTCCCTTGAGGCAATAATGAATAAAGAATAACCCCTTTGAAAGACCACCATTACCTTTTTAGGTTGGCTATATCTCGCGAATGCGTATGGAACAATGCCTTACGGGGTAATTCGAATGTCCCTCGATTTTTTTCAAATTCTCTAATAAGGTTGGGGAAATGACAATGAAATATTTCAGAGCAGTGTTTATGCAGTTTACCGTTGGTAACTACACCACCAAGTGGCAAGCCCTCGAGGTCGGCATCATGATGGGGCATGTGATTTCACCACTTCTTTTCATTGTATCTATGGAACCCATATTAAGGGGCGTAGCGGACACAACAAAAGGAGTGATGGCTAAAGAGCAAATGGCCCCTCCTCCTTCCATAGCGTTCATGGATGGCATCACCATTCTAGTCTCGTCGAAAGTTGGTGCAGATGAACTGCTGCAGTGCTATCATAAGCTCTTCACGTGGGAGAGAATGGAGGCTAGATCCAAGAAAAGCCGGAGCTTATCATTACTTGGAGGGTCTGTCAGGGAGACTGAGGGTGACATGATCTCGACAGTTAAAGACAGAGCCTCGGGCGGCTGTAGGAAATTCCACTGACTGATTGGCACTGAGGTAAAGAGGTGTAGAAAGTGGCATGAGATGGACTTGAATCCATCGACAGAAGCCATCTTCCCGGCAAACTGAAGGCTTGGTGCTACCAACATGGTTTGTTGCCCTGACTCTTGTGGCCGTTGCAGGTGGATGATATTACTCTCTCTCGCATTCAGTGTATCAGCAAGTACCTGTGCAAGTGGCTTCAAGGCACCCCTCAACGTGTCTCCACAGTGGGAATCTATACTAATGCGCAAAACCTGCAACTTCTGATCTCATTCGTGTAGGAGTTCAAGGTCGAGAAGGTACGCCTTCAAATGATGATGAGGGACTCGGCCGATGAGTTCGTCGACAGAATGCAGCCAGATATCAAAATTGGCACCAAGTGGTCGGCAGGAGAAGCCACCTAAGAAGCAGAATCCAGTCTGTGAACCAAGAAGATTATGGGGTGTTCCAGAACACTCGAGCTGGCCTGGGCAGTACGAGCAAACAGCTTTTCTCTAAACAGGTTCCAAAGAGAAAACGAGACATGGCGGTTGAAGAAATCAGGAATCTCGAGGAAGAGCAACAAACAGCTACTAGTGTATCTCAGTCCAAACAATGTGATTGGACGACATGGAGGGATATTGATCCGATTAAGCTCTCACGGAATACCCTGATTGCAAAGGAACCATTGGTAATATGATACGTCCTGCTATTTACCTATGATCTACCAATGCAACCAACCTCAAGCTGTGGGAGTACACTGACACCGACACACATAACTCCCAACATGACGCTACTGAGTGGAATCAGTTATTGTATATAACAGTAGAATAGAATAACCGGTTCCATCGGAGGAGAACAGGGAGGAGGCGTACGAGTGAAAGAAAAATCGCTACGGATTGCTGCGATCCGACTGCATGGAAAACGGGTGGACCTGTCATCTGCTACCTATTGAGGTCGAGTGCTGTTTATTTAGTCCACTCGAGTAGATTCTTCTAGTTCTACGTGCCATGCCTCTTTCGGATATCCCTTTAACTCAACTCTCCAAGTTTTTGTTCACCTCTGCTGTAGCCAGGTATTGAACTCACTGTTCGTTGGGTCAAGTCTTTGGATTACTTCAACAGACGCTTTTATCCACTGGGCCATGTGCCCTTGATCCGATTAAGCTCTCACGGCCGAAATATATACAGATCCTGAAGAACACCAGAGCGTACAACGGCCGAAACGTCGTCAATATGGCAACAAAGTAGAATACAACAGTACGAGCAACGTAAATAGTGTAAATAATTACAATACCTGATCTCAGAAATATAGACAGGTAAGTGAACCAGTTGCGAACTTTAGTTCATTGTCAAGGTAAGTATTTTAATGGCGAAGATTGAATTTGAAACGGAGTTATATAGTACATTTTGACCGTTTAGGATTACGCGAAAAACCCGAGAAAATAATAAAATCAATAAATAAAAACATTTTTATTTGCATTCTTTAAAACTTCTTCGTTTCTTAATGGTCAAATCATCGATCACTTTGTTTGCAGAATGAATCAGTATCACACACTAACTTCTTTAAAAGGAAGATGCAACGAAATCCACTGTTTTTATCCCCGGGAAATCATGGATAACCGACCGAAATAAGACGTAGGGACATTGTTATGGTCCCAAATCCTCGCACCACTGTTATGGTCCAAGGTTAGGACCAAGGAAGAACAACACGAACACAAGAGTAGGAATAACAAAGATCTATTAAACAGAATAATAATACAAGAAGTTGAAAGGTGTTAGTATGACTGTCAGGCTGGTTTAGAGTGAACTACTATTGTCTCGACTCGCTCTGTCTCGACTCGTTCCACTTCTTCTCTCGTCTCTCTTGAGAGGCGCGGTCTTTTTAGTGTCAGGAAGAGTTCATTATCGTTACAGGTAAGATCCCATAACAGTCATTAAGACGGTTTTTCCTATGACACCGCTATTGTTTTTATCAACCTTCACTCTTTATTCATTATTGTTTTAAAAAGCGATGCTTATAAGTGGTTTGGTTTGTTTTAAGGTATATCAACCTCAATGGGTCATTTAATGCCGACAACATTTTTTCCTGGTAATATTTTGTTTTGTCAAAAATGTATTTCTGGTAATAAATTTTTACGAAGTTTTACTGGTATTAAAACTTATTTTTACACTTTCATAATGATTTTTACCTCAGTTTCGGTGTTAACTATTTGCCCATAGCTGGGACCCTAACAGATGTCACCACCCCGAGTCAGGGTGGACCTGGAACACCAGCAATTGTGGTTTCACGCTCCTCAAAGCCTCCTGATCAGAGGCCTTGCTGTTGGACGTAGTTTATCGTCTTACCCAGGACGCGGACGTAGTTTATCGTCTTACCAAGGACGGGCTTATAAATGGGATAAAACCTAAACATATGAAAGTGAATTTATACATATTAAAAACTATTTATTTATAAAAAATAATTTTATATTTACAACATTCTAAAAACTAATAAAATTAAAACTGCAATATTTCGCATTTTCAATTTGTAAAGGTTACATCCAATGCCTAGTTACATTCCATCACCGCCGATTCTACCCCGAACTACCACTAATCTGGATGAATGGAGGTCCTCTTGGCGAAACATCATGCCTTGAAAGACTGTTTGGCTTCAAACTCACACTCGACCTCAAGTGAAAATTGTACATATGATTCATTTTTAAGGGTGCATGGTCGGATCTCTGTGCTGCTCCAGTAAATACCTGACTCCTCCTGCTATCTTCTACCTTTACAAGAGCCAGATCAGGCCGAAGATAGAGTACTGTTGTCATATTTGATCTAGTTCAAAAGCGTTTCGTTGTGAGTAACGAATTATTCTCCACCCTTCAACATCTCTCCCACAGGCTGGATGCGGCAAGCCTCTCGCTGCTCGACCGCTACTTCCACGGAAAGTGCTCAGACGAACTACATTCCCAAGTCCCACAGAGGTAAACCTTCACAGCAAGAACACGCCATGCCACTTGCATAGTAGCAAACCACTCTCATTCTCTTTGTAATCCACCGGTGAGAAGTACGTTCCACACGAGCAGCCCCTCCCACCAACCACTGCTCTGTGGAACCGACTCCCAAGAGGATGTTTTTCCTGATCACTAAAATCTTAGCCTGTCCAATGCTAGGTTTAACTGTCATCTTCCACTCCTATACACGCAAATGGCCTCCTAACGTAACACTCTACCTCGAGTGGCTCCGGGCCTTGTAAAGGGTAAACATTAATGTAAAAAAAAAAATAATGTGAAATTTTTTTTATTCATATACAGGGTGTCCTTAAAGTTCGTTTGCACTTTAAAAAATTATAACTTTATTTGTATTTGCGATAGAAATAATCTGTAAAAAATGTTATAAAGTTTAATGTACCTAGTTTTAAGTATAGCTAAAATAACTAATGTGATTTCAGGCATTACTGTAAATCAGTTGGCAAATGTTTTCCGTGAACTGCAAAATCGTATTGCCCTTTGTATTGCTAATGATGGAGGACATTTGGAAACTTAAATAAAATTTCAATAAAAGCTTAAAAATATAGATTTACTTCTTTCTAATCCTTTTTAAAAATTATTTCTATCGCAAATACAAATAAATGTTATAAATTTTTTAAAGTGCACACGAACTTTATGGACCCCCTGTATATTTCAATGGAAGAAGAAAAAGCAATACATTTTGACTGACTATTGTATCACAATTGAAAAAAAAAAGGAAACTTCAACTTTAGGGGATTCTTTGAAATCCCGATGGTAGACACAAACTTTGGCCTATAGTGAAAAATGTTCTTCTCAACTCAAAAGATAACAGCTGAGGTGCTTTACTTGTTTGTATTAATGACATTTATCTAAGAGTGACGTATATCGCAAATACAAATAAAGTTATAAATTATTTAAAGTGCACACGAACTTTATGGACACCCTGTATTTAGAAACATTTACTAAATTATTCAAATATGTGAACCAACTATAAGGAAATCCTTATTATTTACCATTTTATAAAGTTTGAATCACAAGGCATTTTGCCGATGTTTTGCCAACCATTCCAATAAATAATTTAATAAAAATAAAAAGTGTACAAAAATTAATCTAATAAATAAATAGTATTTATCATTTTATTATCAATTCTCAAGAAGGAAGAAAGTATATAAATTCCCCTTCATGTGTTTTGGCTTTATCAAAATTCTAATAACCGCTTCTTAACGCCAAAAATATTGCTGAAGAGTGAATGTAATTAAAAAAGGCGGTTACATGGAAGAACCCTCCGCTTATTGGTTGCTTGATTTGTTGGTTAGTTTATTTTGTTTAGTGGCATAGCAACCTCTAGGTGTTTTTGATCGAAATATTTTGAACACAATTTTATGGCTTCTACTAAATTTAATTTTACCGCAATTCTACGCCTTCAGCTACAGCTAAAATGTAATTTTGTTCATTTTACTATAAATATGTATTCTTGGTCCTTTTATTATAAATATATATTATTGGTAATTTTTATACATAAAAAAGTATTACTGGTATTTTTTTAATATAAAAATGTATTGCTGGTGTTTCTACTATAAAAATGTATTTTTATACTTTCGTAGGTTTTCTTGTTTGTTTAGGATTTCACTATTTGCTGAGAACTTAACGGGTGCTACCACCCGTTGCCAAGGTGGACCTGAGAGCAACAGAAAATAAGAGGTGATTCCACGCTCCCCAAAACTTTCAATCTCCCGATGAGAGGCCTTGCTGCCGGATATAGTTTATCATCATACCCAGGAATACCGTTTTATTGCGGACACGTTTATCCATGTTTGCCTTTTGAGGGGCCTTCTCTTCTTACGCGACCCTTTCTCACGATTTATCATAAGAAATGAAGGAATGGCGAATTAAAAAAAATGTCAAGATTGTAAAGATAATGGTGAAAATTATCAATAATTCATTAGGCAAAAATTATGTAAATAGTTAATATCTTGCATGCATTGAATACATTAAACCTTCACCATGACTGTTTTCGTTTATTTTTTAACATTCTAAAATATTAGGTTGTCACACATGAAATGACGCATTTTTGGATTGTTTGTTGATCCGTTCGTCTAACGAAGTAACCTCCTTAGTAAATAAAAAAAAATCTTGACTTATTCCTGACTATTTTTCTTTCCAGATAATTTTTATTTCAATGTATATGATTAAACTTTATTTCGTTTCCCTGGCTGATCCCCTGACGAGTGGATGGGGTGATTGCTGGAGGGTCCGTCTACGAAACTGTAGAGTCGGAATGCTGAAGCCAACACCAATCAGCTGAATGATAATCTTTATATTTGTATTAATTCTCTCTCTCTCTCTCCTTCACACACACACACACACACACACACACACACACACACACACACACACACACACACACACACACACACATATAAATGGTGGTACTCGTTTGGAAAAAACCTCGGATAGCTCAATTTGCAGCAGAACAAATCGGTACTCGAGGAAAAATTGGGGAATAAAAAAAGAAAGAATCAAGAACATTAAAACAAGGCGAAAACAACCGTCCAGTGTTTAAGCTCCTATATATATATATATATATAACTTTGAATTCAAAACCTGTGGAGGGTTGTTTGGGGACCGTGTGGTACGTGGTACACGAGGTCCCTGTATTCGACGCTTTAAAACTGTGGTTTGTTCTGCACAAAGCCTTCACCACTATAATAAGATCATATGTGCTGGTGTCTGGCTGCCGGTTCGTTGGAACTGAGCTGCTTGACACTCATACGTCGAATACGACGGGAGAGTCCACCGCACGCACGCAACACACACACACACACACACACACACACACACACACACACACACACACACACACACACACATATATATATATATATATATATATATATATATTAGGTTGTCAAACATGATAACACATTTGTTGGTTGGGTGTTGATCCGGTCGTCTAACGAAGTAACCTTCTTATCTTGACTTTTTCGTTACCCTTACTTTTTCCAGGTAATTTTTCTTTCAATATATTGTTACTTATAAGCCCAATAAAAATTATTACAATTGAGTAATGTCCAGTAATCTTACCGTGTAAAAGAATTATTTTTGCATCTATGAGAAATGGATACCCTTTCACAACAGTAAGAGAGTAGGCCAGTAGTTAGATGCAAGTGGATCACCAAAAGAATGCCCAAAACCTCCACTGCAACCTAAAAAGGTAATGGTGGTCTTTCAAAGGGGTTATTCTTTATTCATTGTTGCCTCAAGGGAAAATAATAACAGCAATCTTATATTGTAGAGAAATTGAGTGTATGCACGAAAAATTGAAAAAAAAAAAGACTTGTGAATAGGTATAGCCCATTTCTGCTGCATGGCAACGCACGGTCTCACGTCCAGAAGCTCCATAGCCTGAATTATGAGATTTTGCCTCTTTCTTCATATTCACCTAATATCTCTCCCACATATTATAATTTATTTAAGCATTTTGCGATTTTCATACACAGTAAAACATTCTCCAATAAGGAAGAGGTAACCAAAGCATTTGAACTGTTTATCACATCAAACGATGATAATCTTTTTAAGGATGGGATCAAGAATTTAGAGTAACGTTGAAGAACAGCTATTCATCAACACAGTGCCTATTTCAACTAAATAAATTAGTGTTATGGGAACTTACCTAAAACGATAATGGATTCTTCCGGACTCTATAAATACTGCGCCTCTCTGAGAGAGAGAGAGAGAGAGAGAGAGAGAGAGAGAGAGAAAAAAAAAAAAAAAAAAAAAAAAAAAAACTAGTCGAGTAGCAGTCTTTGACTGTGCGCGACTCCTGTCGAACTCTCTGCTTTGGCAGAGAGGAACCCGGACGAGTTCTTTGCCGCAAGGCAAATTGTCGTCCGGGGAGGTAGACAGTCCCTGAACCCGTTTATACGGGTTCTAATGGGTATATTTTTGGCCGAGCCTACGGGCTCAGAGAACCCACGTTAAGCCGGCCTTGTGCCACATGGGAGGGTTGTTAAATATTGGAACGTGTCGAGCAGTTTGGCAGAGAGGAACCCTGACGTGGCTTTGCCGAAGGGCAAAGTTTCGTCCGGGGTGGTAGACAAGCCCTGAACCTGTTTATACGGGTACGGGTTCTTAAGGGAGTATTTTTGGCCGAGCTTACGGGATCGGAGAAACCCACGTTAAACTCGGCCTTGTGCCACATACTTTCCTCGTGGGAGGACTGTTAAATATAGGAACTAGTCGAGACATAACGAGTCAAGACAATATTAGTTCACGCTAAACCAGACTGACAGTTAATACTAACACCTTCAACTTCTTGTATTACATTTCTGTTTTAATATATTTTTGTTATTTTCTACTCTTGTGTTCGTGTTGTTCTTCCTTGGTCCTAACCTTGGACCATAAACGTGGCGCGAGGATATTGGACCATAACAATTAGTTATTTAACATTTCAGAAGTGTTTTTATTCATTTCCTACGAAGTGTGCCATTTCATTGATGAGGACGTAATATTTCATCTCTCTCTAACATTCTCGTCCGCTAATATCCTCTGGATAGATTTTCCCTAAATCAGGATATTTTTTTTTTGCAACGGCAAATCTTCAAAATCTCCAGTAACCATATTTTGCACATCTAGTATAGATCTATAACCCGAATCTAAATGTCCTAAGCAGGAAAGTTCTTCCAGTTATTTCTGTAAACATGCGATCAATAAAACATTTCCGTAAAGTGACACATTTTCAGGCCCAGCAGTGAATCCAGCATCAGCTGCATCTTCACCGTGCATTTATATATGACGTTTCTTCTTTCAATGGTCAATCCTAATATTTCACATTGTTTCTTTCCCGCTTTAAGTGCTTCTTGACAGCACTTTTCATGTGATTCTATCATTTTCTCTTTCAAATAATTCAGCAGAAGCTTCTATAAAATTTATTTTTGGTTCCTGAAGACGTTTTGTACTCGAGTGATACATGATAAAATGATTTTACAAGAAGACAAGCGTCTTGGGTAAGACGGTAAAGTACATCCAACAGCAAGGCCTCTGATCAGGAGGTTTTGAGGAGTGTGGAACCACCTCTTAATTGCTGGTGTTCCCAGGTCCACCCTGACCCTGGTGGTAGCACCTGTTAGGGGTCCCAGCTATGGGCAAATAGTTAACCCCCAAAATGGGGTCAAAACATTATGAAATTGTAAAAATATGTTTTAATACCATCAATACATTTTCGTAAAAATATTACCAGCAATACATTTTTGAAGAAAATAAATATTACCAGCAATACATTTTTTTAAAATTATTACCAGCAATACATTTCTTGAAACAAAATTCCAGCAATACATTTTTTAATAAAAAATATTACCAGCAATACATTTTTTTAAAATTATTACCAGCAATACATTTCTTGAAACAAAATTCCAGTAATACATTTTTTAATAAAAAATATTACTAGCAATACATTTTTGAAGAAAAAAAATATTGCCAGCAAACATTTTTGAAAAAAAAAATATTACCAGCAATACATTTTTCGAAAAAAAAATGTTACCAGCAATATATTTTTGGAAATATTACCAAAAAAATTTTTACCAACAATTTGTAAAAAAATTAGTACTAGCTAAACATTTTTGGAGAAAAATTTTATTACCAGCAATACATTTTTGAAAAAAAATATTATCAGCAATAAAAATCTTAACCCATTGAGGTGTTGATATGTCGTAAAACAAACCAAACCAAACCAAGATTACAAAAGTACCATAAAATCAGCGTAATTTGCAGAATATTATGAGCACTACCTTTTTTTTCTACATACAACGTGTCAATGCACGTTCGATACCCTGCCCTCGTCAGTCACCAACCAGGGGAAGGCAATACAGTTTCTGTGGTACTCACACCCCTTTTTCCACCGGACAAGATATTGTTATATAATAAAAGGAAAACATTATTAAGGGGCAAGAACAATAAAAGAAGAAAATTTAGGAAGACAATAGATAACGATTGACATTGCATTTGAATTTCTGAAGATCACCCTTGACTGGAAAGTAAGAAACCGGAACAAGGTTCCATAAAAGAGAAGTGCGAGAAAAGAAACAATTACCATAGTACTTGCAGTTACATCTAACCATTTCAAATGTAAATGGATGTGACCTTGCCGCCAATTTATAGGATGGTAAAGTAATGAGAACAATAGAAGGACAAGTAATATAGTAATACAAAGTACATGTACTGGATTCAGTTTTATTCACTTTCATTGACGCTGTCACGCATCGAGAAGTCCTGTAAGAACACTATCATTTTCGTGTCATTCATCTGAAATAGAAAATTATATTATGTAGGGGTGGCAAGACTTTCGGATCACCCTGGAGATAAAACGAAGGAATCAAATACTTTTCAGTTCAATACTGTGGCTATCGATTTTCATGGATGTGACCTTGCCGTCAATTTACAGGTTGGTCCGAAAGCCTTGTTACCCCTACCAAGAGAAGGTCTGTAGGAATCCCATCATTTTCGTGTCTGTTATCTGAAACAGAAAATTATATTATGTAGGGGTGGGAAGACTTTCGGATCACCCTGGAGATAAAACGAAGAAATCAAATAGTTCAATATTGTGGCTAGCGATTTTCACAGAATTGACCTTCCCGCCAATTTACATGCTGGTCCGAAAGTCTTGTCACTCCCACCAATAGAAGATCTGTAGTAATACCATCATTTTCGTGTCAGTTATCTAAAATAAAATTTTTATTATGTAGTGGGTGACAAGACTTTCGGATCACCCTGTGATTCTGTAGTTAGCGATTTGTGTTCTTCACTTGCCAGAACTTGCCGGAGACTATTGCTCTTCTCTATTTTAAATCATTGAAGGAAGAACTGATCCATGGTATTTCATGTTCTCTGTTTCTTCGATGGCCCCTCCAGTTCGATATCAGTTTATTTGATGTTATCAAATAACCGATCGCATCAAAAATGAAAACATCCGGTGAACTGTCAAACAACAATACTGACGAAAAACCTTTATGCCCTAAAATCTCTCGGCTGTCGATGCTGCTTGAAAAAGAAGACAGAGAATTTTTCTTATATTGTTTTCCTCATTTTGTTTTAATTTTTATTTAAGTGAATTCATTTTTAAATGGGTATATGTATATTCTACCTTGGTATTGTACGGTTCACACTCCTTCCCGGGCTTTTGAACAGGAGTAGAGGTTTATCCCTTGTTTCCTGCCTAGGATTCGATTTCCGGTTCCTTCTAAAGTTTACTTCAATTTATATTTGTAACGTCTTCACCTAAAATCTGAAATTTTATTCACCATTATTGCATTTTATTTTTTTCTCTCCTCTCTATGAATATGGATGCTACCTGAAAAAGAAAAAAAATCGCCTATCGTCAAGTTCACACTCCTCCCCGGTCTTTTGAACAGGAGTAGAGATTTATCTCTTGTTTCCTGTTTTGTTTTTTTACTTACTGTGTAAGATTTTCACAGATTTTTTTAGTTACTGTTCAACAATCAACGCCGTAGAACAATATGCAAGGTGGTCTGAATGTCTTGTCACCAAATTACCAAAATGTAATGAGAACAATAGAAGAACAAGTAATACAAATTACAAAACACATGTACTGGATTCAGTTTTATTCACTTTCATTGACGCTGTCATCGAGAGGATCTGTATCAAACCCATCATTTGCGCGTAATCACTATTTTCAGTCTGTATATCTGAGATGAGGTATTGTTACTATTTACATTGTTCGGACTTATTGCCTCCGTCTTCACTGTCATCGGAGAGTTGAGTTACCGAAGGGAAATAACTGAAACTGAGATATCCAGAAAAAAAAGGCATGGCACGTGGAACTAGAATAATCTACCCCGGTGGACGAAATAAAGTGTTTTAACGAAATTCCAACTTATATCACCTGAAGAAGACTGGAGAATACAACGGCCGAAACGTCGTGAATATGACAAAAAAGAGGAGGACAATAGTCAATGTAAATCGTATAAATAGTAATCACTTTTATTGTCCTTTCTCCTCACTAAAGTCTTCTAATTCTCAGGATACGTGTAAGATTTCCCTCTCATTTTGGTCACACTGGAATCGTAATACTGTCAAGTTTCATGAAATGTTTATCTGGAATTATTTTTGTCCGAGACAGGGTGGTCTGAAAGTCTTGTCACCCCTTACCAAAAAGTAATGAGATTAATAGAAGAACAAGTAATAGAGTAATACAAAGCACGTGTACTGGATTCCGTTTCTTCCCTTTCATTGACGCTGTCACATATCGAGAAGGTCTGTAGGGAGACCATCATTTTCGTGTCGGCAATCTGAAATAGAAAATTGATTGAAAATTTTATTGACAAAATGCTTATTATAAAATTGTTGTTGCTTTTTACTACGGTTGTTAAAATATTTGCTATTTTGTTTGCAATAAATAGTAAAATGGTTGAATATCTTAGAATAATTTTTGACAACCAAAAGACAGTTTGGTGGTCCGAAAGTCATGTCACACCTCATAAAATAGTAATGAGAAGAAGTAATACAGTAATACAAAGCACCGGTACTGGATTCAGTTTTATTCCCTTTCATTGACGCTCTCATATATCGAGAAGGTCTGTAGGAACACCATTTTCGTATCAGCAATCAGAAATAGAAAATTGATTTTTTTTATTGATATAATGCTGGTTATAAAGTTTCTGTCTATATTTCTGAGATGAGGTATTATGTGCATTATTTACATTATTCGGACTATTGTCCTCATCTTTGACGCCATATTTATTACAAGGTTTCGGCTGTTGTACGCTCCGGCCTTTTTCACGGGGTTGGAATGTCGAACTGAACCCTTTATTTCGTTCACTGGGGTAAACTGTTCTAGTTCCACGTGCCATGTTTAATGGATGTCAGTTATCAGTTATCTCCTGCTAATTCCCCCCTAAAAGTTCTCTACTGCCTTAACCGGGTATTCAACTCACTTTCTTTGGGCCATGTCACTGGATCTAACCAACACCTTTAAACGCTGTGCCATGTGTGATCTCCATACAGATATGAACACGACACAGCGAAGCCCCTTTCTAGGAATTAAACAGAAATGAACACATCACGCCGAATTCACTTTCCGTGAATTAAACAGAAATGAACACATCAGGCGAATCCCCTTACTATGAATTAAACAGAAATGAACACATCACGCCAAATCCCCGTTCTATGAATTAAACAGAAATGAACACATCACGACAAATCCCCGTTTTATGAATTAAACAGAAATTAACACAATACACCGAATCCCCTTTCTGTAAATGAAACAGAAATGAACACATCATGCCGAATCCCCGTTCTATGAATTAAACAGAAATGAACACATCACGTCGAATCGCCTTTTTGTTAATTAAACAGAAATGAACACATCACGCCGAATTCACTTTCCGTGAATTAAACAGAAATGAACACATAAGGCGAATCCCTTTACTATGATTTAAACAGAAATGAACACAACACACCGAATCCCCTTTCTATGAATTAAACAGAAATGAACACAACACACCGAATCCCCTTTCTATGAATTAAACAGAAATGAACACAACACACCAAATCCCCTTTCTATGAATTAAACAGAAATGAACACAACACACCGAATCCCCTTTCTATGAATGAAAAAGAAATGAACACAACACACCAAATGCCCTTTCTATGAATTAAACAGAAATGAACACAACACACCAAATCCCCTTTCTATGAATTAAACAGAAATGAACACAACACACCGAAGCCCCTTTCTATGAATGAAACAGAAATGAACACAACACACCGAATCTCCTTTCTATGAATTAAACAGAAATGAACACAACACACCGAATCCCCTTTCTATGAATTAAACAGAAATGAACACAACACACCGAATCCCCTTTCTATGAATTAAACAGAAATGAACACAACACACCGAATCCCCTTTCTATGAATGAAACAGAAATGAACACAACACACCGAATCCCCTTTCTATGAATGAAACAGAAATGAACACAACACACCAAATCCCCTTTCTATGAATTAAACAGAAATGAACACAACACACCAAATCCCCTTTCTATGAATTAAACAGAAATGAACACAACACACCGAATCCTCTTTCTATGAATTAAACAGAAATGAACACAACACACCGAATCTCCTTTCTATGAATGAAACAGAAATGAACACAACACACCGAATCCCCTTTCTATGAATTAAACAGAAATGAACACAACACACCGAATCCCCTTTCTATGAATTAAACGGAAATGAACACAACACACCGAATCCCCTTTCTATGAATGAAACAGAAATGAACACAACACACCGAATCCCCTTTCTATGATTTAAACAGAAATGAACACAACACACCGAATCCCCTTTCTATGAATGAAACAGAAATGAACACAACACACCGAATCCCCTTTCTATGAATGAAACAGAAATGAACACAACACACCAAATCCCCTTTCTATGAATGAAACAGAAATGAACACAACACACCGAATCCCCTTTCTATGAATTAAACAGAAATGAACACAACACACCGAATCCCCTTTCTATGAATTAAACAGAAATGAACACAACACACCAAATCCCCTTTCTATGAATGAAACAGAAATGAACACAACACACCGAATCCCCTTTCTATGAATGAAACAGAAATGAACACAACACACCAAATCCCCTTTCTATGAATTAAACAGAAATGAAAACAAAACACCAAATCCCCTTTCTATGAATTAAACAGAAATGAACACAACACACCGAATCCCCTTTCTATGAATGAAACAGAAATGAACACAACACACCGAATCCCCTTTCTATGAATTAAACAGAAATGAACACAACACACCAAACCCCCTTTCTATAAATGAAACAGAAATGAACACATCACACCAAATCCCCTTTCTATGAATGAAACAGAAATGAACACAACACACCGAATCCCCTTTCTATGAATGAAACAGAAATGAACACAACACACCAAATCCCCTTTCTATGAATTAAACAGAAATGAACACAACACACCAAATCCCCTTTCTATGAATTAAACAGAAATGAACACAACACACCAAATCCCCTTTCTATGAATTAAACAGAAATGAACACAACACACCAAATCCCCTTTCTATGAATTAAACAGAAATGAACACAACACACCGAATCCCCTTTCTATGAATTAAACAGAAATGAACACAACACACCGAATCCCCTTTCTATGAATGAAACAGAAATGAACACAACACACCAAATCCCCTTTCTATGAATGAAACAGAAATGAACACAACACACCGAATCCCCTTTCTATGAATGAAACAGAAATGAACACAACACACCGAATCCCCTTTCTATGAATGAAACAGAAATGAACACAACACACCGAATCCCCTTTCTATGGATTAAACAGAAATGAACACAACACACCAAATCCCCTTTCTATGAATTAAACAGAAATGAACACAACACACCAAATCCCCTTTCTATGAATTAAACAGAAATGAACACAACACACCGAATCCCCTTTCTATGAATTAAACAGAAATGAACACAACACACCGAATCCCCTTTCTATGAATGAAACAGAAATGAACACAACACACCAAATCCCCTTTCTATGAATGAAACAGAAATGAACACAACACACCGAATCCCCTTTCTATGAATTAAACAGAAATGAACACAACACACCGAATCCCCTTTCTATGAATGAAACAGAAATGAACACATCACGCCGAATTCCCCTTCCGTGAATTAAACAGAAAGGAACACAACACGCCGAATCCCCTTTCTGTGAATTAAACAGAAAGAAACCCAAGACGCCGAATCCCGGTTCTATGAATAAAACAGAAATGAATACAACACGTCATATCCCCGTTCTATGAATTAAACAGAAAGGAACACAACACGCCGAATCCCCTTTCTGTGAATTAAACAGAAAGAAACACAAGACGCCGAATCCCGGTTCTATGAATAAAACAGAAATGAACACAACACGTCATATCCCCGTTCTATGAATTAAACAGAAAGGAACACAACACGCCGAATCCCCTTTCTGTGAATTAAACAGAAAGAAACACAAGACGCCGAATCCCGGTTCTATGAATAAAACAGAAATGAACACAACACGTCATATCCCCGTTCTATGAATTAAACAGAAAGGAACACAACACGCCGAATCCCATTTCTGTGAATTAAACAGAAAGAAACACAAGACGCCGAATCCCGGTTCTATGAATAAAACAGAAATGAACGCAACACACCGAATCCCCTTTCTATGATTTAAACAGAAATGAACACAACACACCGAATCCCCTTTCTATGAATGAAACAGAAATGAACACAACACACCGAATCCCCTTTCTATGAATGAAACAGAAATGAACACAACACACCAAATCCCCTTTCTATGAATGAAACAGAAATGAACACAACACACCGAATCCCCTTTCTATGAATTAAACAGAAATGAACACAACACACCGAATCCCCTTTCTATGAATTAAACAGAAATGAACACAACACACCAAATCCCCTTTCTATGAATGAAACAGAAATGAACACAACACACCGAATCCCCTTTCTATGAATGAAACAGAAATGAACACAACACACCAAATCCCCTTTCTATGAATTAAACAGAAATGAACACAAAACACCAAATCCCCTTTCTATGAATTAAACAGAAATGAACACAACACACCGAATCCCCTTTCTATGAATGAAACAGAAATGAACACAACACACCGAATCCCCTTTCTATGAATTAAACAGAAATGAACACAACACACCAAACCCCCTTTCTATAAATGAAACAGAAATGAACACATCACACCAAATCCCCTTTCTATGAATGAAACAGAAATGAACACAACACACCGAATCCCCTTTCTATGAATGAAACAGAAATGAACACAACACACCAAATCCCCTTTCTATGAATTAAACAGAAATGAACACAACACACCAAATCCCCTTTCTATGAATTAAACAGAAATGAACACAACACACCAAATCCCCTTTCTATGAATTAAACAGAAATGAACACAACACACCAAATCCCCTTTCTATGAATTAAACAGAAATGAACACAACACACCGAATCCCCTTTCTATGAATTAAACAGAAATGAACACAACACACCGAATCCCCTTTCTATGAATGAAACAGAAATGAACACAACACACCAAATCCCCTTTCTATGAATGAAACAGAAATGAACACAACACACCGAATCCCCTTTCTATGAATGAAACAGAAATGAACACAACACACCGAATCCCCTTTCTATGAATGAAACAGAAATGAACACAACACACCGAATCCCCTTTCTATGGATTAAACAGAAATGAACACAACACACCAAATCCCCTTTCTATGAATTAAACAGAAATGAACACAACACACCAAATCCCCTTTCTATGAATTAAACAGAAATGAACACAACACACCGAATCCCCTTTCTATGAATTAAACAGAAATGAACACAACACACCGAATCCCCTTTCTATGAATGAAACAGAAATGAACACAACACACCAAATCCCCTTTCTATGAATGAAACAGAAATGAACACAACACACCGAATCCCCTTTCTATGAATTAAACAGAAATGAACACAACACACCGAATCCCCTTTCTATGAATGAAACAGAAATGAACACATCACGCCGAATTCCCCTTCCGTGAATTAAACAGAAAGGAACACAACACGCCGAATCCCCTTTCTGTGAATTAAACAGAAAGAAACCCAAGACGCCGAATCCCGGTTCTATGAATAAAACAGAAATGAACACAACACGTCATATCCCCGTTCTATGAATTAAACAGAAAGGAACACAACACGCCGAATCCCCTTTCTGTGAATTAAACAGAAAGAAACACAAGACGCCGAATCCCGGTTCTATGAATAAAACAGAAATGAACACAACACGTCATATCCCCGTTCTATGAATTAAACAGAAAGGAACACAACACGCCGAATCCCCTTTCTGTGAATTAAACAGAAAGAAACACAAGACGCCGAATCCCGGTTCTATGAATAAAACAGAAATGAACACAACACGTCATATCCCCGTTCTATGAATTAAACAGAAAGGAACACAACACGCCGAATCCCATTTCTGTGAATTAAACAGAAAGAAACACAAGACGCCGAATCCCGGTTCTATGAATAAAACAGAAATGAACGCAACACACCGAATCCCCCTTCTGTGAATTAAACAGAAATGAACACAACACGCCGAATTCCTTTTCTATGCTGTTATCCGTCCACTATCTCACTTTCATTTTCCACATACCAAAATGTTCACATTGTGTAGCTTTTCATTAAAACAACTACAAATACATATGAGTTTAGTGAGCATGAATTTCCATAAGAATAAAATCCTTTTTTTATAATTATTGATCACGCTGAAAAGGTTGGTGTATGTATTTGTGTGCATGTGATTTTTCACGGAATAAGTTACGGATAGCAAGCTCCTACCGCTAATGATGAGTTCTAATAAGCATTTTTCAACTTAGATAAAAGGAATATACAGGCCGAATAAAAAGGTGAGGATAACGTGAACTTTCTGAAATGTGTCCTCCTCAAAAGATATTTTCTTTACTGACTTTAAGTGATTACATATTTTTGTTAATGTAGTCTGATGTATTCGGCTAATTACAAATTGCAAAAGTTCAAGGTGTTGTAACTGTTAAAAAATACGATGTTTTTCTCACGTGATATAATTACACCTACATCCGGGAAACTTGAGGTCGTTAAGTGTCATGCAACAGAGGCTCCAAAACAGTGAGAAAACAGGGTATGAATTTGAATTTCCTAGAAGACGTGTGATTGGATGTTAAATACAAATACTTAAATGTTGCCCTATTTTCACCTTCGGATGATGAATTGGAATTTCCACATCTAATGGGAATCCTAAATCAAATTATTATAGTTAAAGATAAAAGAACAAACAGGCAGGTGGACAAACACTCTCTTAAGTCTGGACATTGGAGCTGCTAAGCTAATGTAATTTAATTTTATTTATGGTCCCCACTTATCCCAAGAGACCTCAACACATTTTCCTCACATACAGTTTTGTCTTTTTTTTTCATTCTAACCTGAGGAAGCCAAATAAAGCATACGATCTTGGCGAAACGTGTATTTGATAAATTTTTCGTTTAGTCTCAACATCTTCACTTTAGAAAATAACTCTCTTTTTTTTCGACACCTGTTGCTCTGGTCTGAATAGAAACACTTTATATTTGACACAGAAGGATATTGAAAGAATGGAAATGTATCTCTATCTATAAAAGGCAGGATGTGTGTGTGTGTGTGTGTGTGTGTGTGTGTGTGTGTGTGTGTGTGTAATGAATGCACGGCCGCAATTTTCGACGGATTTGCACCAAAATTTACATGCACATGCTCCAAGTAAGCAAAAAGGCCAAGGCAGACAATGCATTTCCAAACTCCCATCGATAGTGGAAATAATCGATTGTTTGTTTCATGCTTCTACGGCAGTTTTCATATAGTTTGCGGCCATTTTCTACTGGCCAGAGTGAGAGCCTATAGCAGGCTGCCACGAATAGGCAGGAAGATTCTTTTGGCCAGCGTGAGAGCCAACAGCTGACTGACACGAATGTTAACTAGCATGCTAGCATGCAAAAAATCGATAGCTGCATTCGTCACAAGTGGGAAAAATTTAAATTTGCATCTCACTTTACTCCAATTAGCTCATTCGCTTGCTTAAACTCAACGTTGATTCTGATTCCGCAGAACTGGGTTGGGTGTGAAAAAGTATTTGTTGTTAACATTCTTTTTTCATTCGGTTTTTCCAGTTACGAGTCCTATTTTAAAGCTGATCATTTTGTGTTTATTTTGTTTAGTTCTTTTTTCGTAATAGATTTACTGTTTAGTATAGAGCTTAGAAAAAATTCGCAGTGTGAGATAGGCAAGAAGTAAGGCATGTAGCAACATCAGCACGGCAAAGGGCACTCCTTTAAAGGCAAGGAAGTGCAAAAATATTTTAAGTCAAGTGATAGCGATTGCTGTATGAGTCGTATGATTTTTTAATCAAGCACGGGCAACGCCGGGCCATGCTGCTAGTTTCATATATGAATATATGGTTGATGTATTGTATGCAAGATATTATGACATTAGTTGTGTGCTTAGAGGAAGCTGAACATAAACGAAGCCTACTTTTAATTGTTGAAAAGAATTTAGATTTGAATAAATATGTCTCCAAAAATATTATATGGCGAAAGGTTATTCGCTACACTGCGGGTAAAGAAGCATAATGTATTTTGTTGAATACAGTTCAGAAATAAAGAGCCCGATAAGAATCATTTTTCACATTTAAGAGATTAATTATTTCTTCTTCACAGTTACCAAAAATTTTCTTTTTTTGAAACCGGCTTAAAACATAAAAAACAAACAAACAAAAGGAACTGAAGTAAACATTTATTTATTTATTTTTTTATTTATTTAATATTTATCTAATCTTTCTTTTTAGGTTGATGACAATTAAAGACCGCCGCATCTTCTATAAATTTCTAGCGAAGTGTTTAGCTGTGAAAATTCGTTTTCTACGGTTGTCAACCCTTTGCAGGTTATTTCAAGCCAGATTATACTTTTAGATTGTAAGGATTTTTGGGACAATAATGATTTATTGATACAAGTATTACTAATTAACCCATAATTGAGGAGAAAAGGTGACTTCATATATTTTCCATTACAAGGGGTTTTGTGCGTAAATAAATATAACGAAACTGGTTGTTAGTACTCAGTTCCGAGTCATTACACATTACACAACTCACACTCATACGCACACTCATACACACATACAAAAAAGTTTCATTCTCAGTAGACCCCCTTGCGTCTCAGTGACATTATCGCCTTGCTTGGGGTGAATTGATTAAAAAAAGTATATGCTTTATACCCTTCTGTAGATATAGAGGGTGTGGATAGTGCAAGTATTTTAGAATAAAAATAATTTTACAGATAGAAGTACTACTATTTAACCCATAGCTGGGTGAGAAGAGTTGAATTCATAACTTTCCCAAGGGTATTTGTGCGTAAATGAATATAATTAACACAACTTGAATTGGAACACGGCACTCCGATTAACAAATTCGAGCCATTATCTATTACACCACAGGCACATCCAATCTTACAGCACTTGGTATTCCTAAGCGGTCACCCATTTCGGTATTGACCAGATACGACGTCGCTTAACTTCGGTGATCTTACGCTACACGATCGTTCAACGCTTAAACTCTCCATGGTTGCTTGTGTTCTTTTAATTGGAAGTTTAGGGTTTCTGTAGAGATTCTTTGAATGGAGAGAAAAGGACGAATTTAAAATCTGCTTCTGTTGAAGATCGCTGTAAATATAAAAATATTTTGTCTTACCTTTTACAACTATTTAAAAAAAAATTTTCCACTTCGAAAGATGATTGGGAAAATAACATAACCGAAGAAAAACAAAGTTGGTTAAATGAATCAGTGAAAAATAAATGTGTTTGGATAAATCAGTGCGAATAAATATTAAGAAAATATTTACTAAGCAATTTAGAAAATGACTTTCTTTTGCCTACACCCACTTCTCTGGCGATTAATCTGGGTTTCTTTACAAAAATTAACTCTAAACTTTTGAGATAATCATATACGATATATAGACATATCTCAATTTCATACGTGACTCTTAGATAAATGTCATTAATACAAACAAGTAAAGCACCTCAGCTGTTATCTTTTGAGTTGAGAAGAACATTTTTCACTATAGGCCAAAGTTTGTGTCTACCATCGGGATTTCAAAGAATCCCCTAAAGTCGAAGTTGAAGTTTCCTTTTTTTTTCAATCTTGATACAATAGTCAGTCAAAATGTATTGCTTTTTCTTCTTCCATTGAAATATACAGGGTGTCCATAAAGTTCGTGTGTACTTTAAAAAATTTATAACTATTTGTATTTGCGATAGAAATAATTTGTAAAAAGGATTAGAAAGAAGTAAATCTATATTATTTAAGGTTTTATTGAAATTTTATTTAAGTTTCCACATGTCCTCCATCATTAGCAATACAAAGGGTAATACGATTTTGCAGTTCACGGAAAACATTTGCCAACTGATTGACAGTAATGCCTGAAATCACATTAGGTATTTTAGCTTTCAAATCTTCTAATGAACGAGGTTTGGTTGCATACACAATTGTTTTCACATGTCCCCATAAAATAATCTAATGGAGTCAAATCTGGCAAACGTGGAGGGCAATAAAATGGTCCACCCTTCCGATCCATCTGTTAGGAAATTCCTGATTTAGAAACTCTTTAATACGCAGAGCAATGTGACAAGGAGCTCCATCTTGTTGAAACACTGTATTATATCATTTTTTACAGATTATTTGTATGGCAAATACAAATAAGGTTATAAATTTTTTAAAGTGCTTACGAACTTTATGGACACCCTATATATATATATATATATATATATATATATATATATATATATATATATATATATATATATATATATATATATAATTGTGTATTTGTGCAGAAATCCTTCTTTTACATAAGTTTTGTTAAAAACGACTGACAAGCTACTGTGGCTAATTTTTAAAAAATTTATTTTTCTTGTATTCTTATAATTTTCATCTTCTCTGGACATAAATTATAATTCTAGATACATGCATAAAACAATCCATACATTCAGTTATAAGTTTTGTATTTGCGATAGAAATAATCTGTAAAAAATGTTATAAAATTTAATTTACCTAGTTTTAAGAATATCTAAAATAACTAATGTGATTTCAGGCATTACTGTAAATCAGTTGGCAAATGTTTTCCGTGAACTGCAAAATCGTATTACCCTTTGTATTGCTAATGATGGAGGACATGTGGAAACTTAAATAAAATTTCAATAAAACCTTAAAAAATATAGATTTACTTCTTTCTAATCCTTTTTACAAATATCGCAAATACAAATAAAGTTATAAATGTTTTAAATTGCACTCGAACTTTATGGACACCCTGTATATTACGTCTATCAAGTTTTCTTGACTGCGCAGGCCGATATATCTAAAATACCCTGTTTTAAATAAACTCAAACATCAAGGAGTCTATTTTAAGTACGGGTTTCCAGTAAAATAACGTCTAAAATGCCGGATTAAAAATAAATCAATTAATTCTTTAGCAATATTATTTACTATAAAGAAAAGCTGTTACATGTATTGACAGCCTTGAATAGAGCGAGTAAGATTTGTGAGCATCTATACACGGTGTCCATAAAGTTCGTGTGCACTTTAAAAAATCTATAACTTTATTTGTTTTGCGGTAGAAATAATCTGTAAAAAATGTTAGAAAATTTAATGTTCCTAGTTTTAAGTCTAGCTAAAATAACTAATGTGATTTCAGGCATTACTGTAAATCAGTTGGCAAATGTTTTCCGTGAACTGCAAAATCGTATTACCCTTTGTATTGCTAATGATGGAGGACATGTGGAAACTTAAAAATTTTTTCAATAAAACCTTAAAAAATATAGATTTACTTCTTTCTAATCCTTTTTACAAATTATTTCTATCGCAAATACAAATAAAGTTTAAAACTTTTTAAAGTGCACACGAACTTTATGGACAACCTATATATATATATATATATATATATATATATATATATATATATATATATATATATATATATCATGACAACTGACGTGCGAGTGAGAAACATGGACACCCTGTATTTGATAGTAAAAGCGTCCAAAAAGTTCGTAGAATCAAACTCTGGTCTTATGCTTCGTCAGTTGGACAATTTTCATGTTAAAATGAAGGCACGTATACACATCTCGTAGGAGTTTCTTGGTTGCTTCCTTAGTCATCTGCGAGTTCCCTCATTCACCTAATTTTCATCTGTGAACCGCTATCCCCCGACTGCTATCCGCGGTGCGCAAATCTAGAAGCTCTTGCGCAAAAACCACACTCTACTTTTATGAAAACGTTCTGGAAAACCACTTTGGACAGAGTTTTATGCCGCTAAGAATCTTCACTAAACTACTATTTTTCGTAATTCCTTCTTATTTGTCTTTCTCCTCATTTGCACCAGCAGCTGACCTGCCACTGTGGGACCTGTCACTAAAATCAGTTTCTACTTTCTTCGTAGGTTTGCTTTTAACTTGAATCATAAATTTATTGAGTTGACGTCAAGTTCAGATTTGCCATTGAGTCACGTCCTGTGAATGTTCGTAGCCATTTGTCCTTGCTAAAAAAGTTATTCTACGACAGGTATTCTGCTTTCAATGCGTTTCCTGAGTGGAAATCATTTTGACAGAGATATATGGGGAGGAAAAAAGAAAAGGTGACTCCACAGATTTTCAACTAGGACTCCAGGCATTTTATTAAATGTATTAAGAAATAAGAAATATAACTGATTATTTTAAAAATAAATTAAAACAGGCATTACTTTTTGACCGATCGTCGTATTTATCAAATAACGACATTTAATTGGTAATTTATTATGAAGAATTCTCTGGCTTATTCATCATTCTGTATACTGGCTTCAAAAGTGAACTCACTTGGAAATTGTAACTTTTTATGGCTACGTAGAAATTGTATTTAACTCATAAATACGGTACACCCAGATCGCCTTTGCTTTGGCATTTATTTCACACTATTACAGGTAATAAAAAATAACTGTCAGCTTAATACTAACAAGAAACAAATGTAAAATATAATTACACAAAATAGTTCTAAAATATTTAACGACGAAATTAATTTTTAAAATCGTACAAATTAATAAAATTAAGAAACAGTAAAGGCGGGAAAATGAGTCTGACTATTATTTATTGTTTTTCATGTGGACGACGCGTTCAGATTTCAAAGTCACCGCTAGTAACTTGATATACAACCTTTTATGTCATTGATGAAAGCAAAGCAAACAAGGAATAGATTCGAAGAATCTCTCCCTAAGAGTGAAATAAATAATCTGCGAAACTCCAAAGTTTACTAGGAGATATAAAATATGGGGAAAAAAAAAAGCTAAGAATAAAAACTTTATTCATTGCTATCCAAGAACCGAGTAATGTATTCATTTTCCATACTGGAGAAATTTGGAGACTCTTTGTAAATTTCTCCTCAGTTGAAAAGTTAATGGAAAATCTTAAATTACCGGAATATTAATGAGTAAGCTAATGTTTTTTTATGTCTGAGAATGAGGTAATTGTCCGAATTTTAATCAGCAGACGACATTGAATTGAGGAGGCGTATGGAAGAAACGTAACAATTAAAAAAATAATAATTAAATTTTCTGAACGCATTTCTCAAAATCGTTGTTCTGATGCTTGGTCATTGGGATATTGATTTTTGGCAAGAGTGGCTGGCCGAAAAAATCGAAGCAAAACTGGTCTTCTTTCTTTTTTCTTTCTTTTTTTTCTTTTTTTTTCTTTCTTTTTTCTTTCTTTTTTTCGTTCTTTTTTTTCTTTCTTTTTTCTTCTTTTTTTTCTTTCTTTTCTTTCTTTTTCTTTCTTTTTCTTTCTTTATTTCTTTTTACTTTCTTTCTTTCTTTTTTCTTCTTTTTTTCTTTCTTTTTTCTTTCTTTTTTCTTTCTTTTTTCTTTCTTTTTTCTTTCTTTCTTTCTTCTTTTTCTTTCTTTCTGCTTTTTCTTTCTTTCTTTCTTTCTTACACACACACACACACACACACACACACACACACACACACACATATATATATATATATATATATATATTTAGCTGATTGGGGTGAGTTTGTGACCCTGGGTTTCACGCAACATGCAATCGTTAGACAAACTGATTAATTTTTAAAATTATGGGTTTATATATGGTTGCGTATATCGGTGTTTTTATGGAAGTGGGAGGAAAAACTGTCGTCGGAACGCCACTCATACGTACGCAGACATACATACACGCACGTTTACGCATTGTAACTCACATAAACATAAACATATATGAACAGTGTGGGACTGGGCGTATATGTGCATCCATGTGTCGTTGCGTACATACGTACGTAATTGGTTGCTGTATTCAATGTTGGATTGTGTAGCGAATATCTTTCGTCATATGTTAGCTCTATCATTGATATTGAGCGTTTTCCAATAAGTACCGCGCATATTTAATATATAAATAATATATATATAAAATTACACACACACCGACACACATACACACACAGACACACATATATGTAGTATATTTGGGCAGCAATCTCTACTGATTACATTTTTCCTTGAACAATAATATAAAGGTACCTCACTTCACGTTGTTTTAAGTTCTTTTGTATGCCTAAATATATCTTCTTTTCGAGACTTAATTATCCAGAAAAGAAAATATTTTATACGAGTTTAAGAATTGTCCAGAAGTTTGTTGATATTGAGCGTTTACGTCAACTATTTGCATTTTCAAGGATTATTTATTATTATACTACTAAAATAAATTGTAAATAAGTGCCATAATTTATGGTATAATACTGTTCATATGCAGTGTTGAATATTTAAATAGAACCTTCAAATTTATGTATTGTCTCCATACCAATAAGCGGTGGCAGATCCTTAAGGCAATTAATAAATCGTTTGATTAATTTTGATCTAACCTACAAGTGTAGATTCTGTTCCTTCCTTCTTGTGGCCGGTAAAGGTTCGGCAGCATCCCCCTGATGTATGTGGCCAATTTTAATATCACTGAGCTACAATTAGCATAGCGATTACGATCACCTCACAGTACTTCGTCTTTATTTGCCGTGTCCCTTCGGGATGTAGGCTATAATGACCCTCCACATCTTCCTGATCCTTTTAGCTTTTGTGACCCTAATTCAAACTCCAGCTAGTAAATTTGGTAATTGTTAAGTTCATGTCAGGATTTTTTTCCTAAACGTAGGTAAAAGAATGTAATTAGTTGTATATTATTTACAGAGGAGATGGGTGCCGTCATTTAACCCCTATTGCCTTGAGAGTTGTTATCAAGAGACATTACCCGGAATGGTACTCCGTGATCTAATGTAAACTACGCGACTAACGAGATAATGTCGAAAAGTTAAGTGGAATTTTTAATAACACGCGTTAAGAGACTTTCATTTTCTGATAAGACAAGCATTGATGAATTCATTTCTGATGAATGTCCGCTGTAGGATAAAGCACGTCTTCCTAATAATTAACCGTAAGATTACACCAGTAATTTCTTATGCCGGGGTGGGCGGTTAGCTCCAACCTCACGTCTGACACACCGTCGGCTATTAGCGAAATGCGGAAAGGTGTGGTGTACAAGATAAATTGTCTAAGAAGCGTTTATTTTGGTAGTGCCTTAAGTACAGGTAAAGGGAACTATTTTAAATGAGGACTACTAGTAAAAGAATTGGCCACCTCGTGATAAATCGGAAACATCAGCTTCGAAACAGGAACTAATGATATAAGACGTCATTCCTTTCATGCCAAATTCTCTTTGTCTCAGTTCCTTTCGCTTTCAGTCGAACGATTTAGGTTATTGTCAGTCCGACGCCTAGCTTCCGGAAGCTAGGCGTCGGACTGACAATAACCTAAATCGTTCGACTGAAAGCGAAAGGAACTGAGACAAAGAGAATTTGGCAACAAGAAAGATTTTACATATTAATATACGACGTTTTTTTTTTTAAGCTGGTAGATTTACATAATTTTACGTGGCTGATCTTTCATACAAATGCTTGGGGAACATTTTGATCCAATTGTACCTAGTCCTCTATCTTGACAATTCCGTGTCAGTCTAAGAAATTATATCCTAAATTTTGTGAACGGTTAACTGGTTTAAATTAACAGTACAGAAGCAGGCTATCAATGCAGCCATAGTCAAGATAGATAGATCAAAGGAAGAATCAAATATAGGATGTGTGGTCAAACTGATGAGACAGTTAAACACATAATCGATGTTCATGTCCCAAGTTGGAACAAAAGGAGTAGAAACAACGACATAATTGAACTGGTAATAGAATCTATTTGGAAGTATGACGTAAGTTAGGTTTCAGTGTAAAAGAGAAGTGGTATGAACATTAGCTAGAAGCAGATATTATCGGATTTCTCAGTCCAGGTTTTTTTTTACAACGAGGTTCACTTTTACAAGGCCCGGGGAATACTCGGGGTTGAGAGTTACGTTTGGAGGTTATTTGTGTGTATAGGAGTGGAAGGTAACGGTTAAGCGTTATCTTATGGAGGCGAAGAGGTTTGCCTTATGTGTCGAGGAAGATATGACCTCGGGACCATTTGTAATTGTCGGCATGATTTGATTGGTGATCTTGCAGAATTCACGGGATCCAAATTGTTTCTTTTCAAATTTGGTTTGGACTGCTCGTACGTAGTTTTCTAGAACTTTTTCCAGCGATTGCGGCCAGTTCTGAATGCAGTTAGGGTCGAACTACATCGCCCCTTCGGACAGATATTGATGCAATATTGATGCAATTTTGAAGACTTATGGCTGTAGATCATCTCAGATGAGATTGAAAGTACTTGGGGAAAATAAAAATTTTGGATTTGTGTTAATCAATTTTCAACAGCCAGCAAGAAATTACTTCGTGGACTTGAAATAATTCAAACTGAAAAATATATATGTACTGGGAGAGGGAAGATCGCTCGCCCACGTTTTTGAAAACCGGTCATACGCTTGACACCTTTCAAGCAGAAGTTGAATAATTTTACTAGGATTGGGGATGATTCTGGGTTGATAATCTTAAGGACAACCAACGGAACTTTGTCTGGACCAGTGGCTTTCTTAGGCCTTTGGTAAGTCTAGAGACTTCTCGTGCTGTGATGGTAATATTACTAATATTATTGTGATTGTACTCTATTGATAACTACCCTTCAGGGACCTACCTGTTAGGAGGGATTTTATGATCGAGAAGACACTTCCAGTGATTCCATAACTAGAGAGCTTGTGTTGTAAGACTTTGTGCCACATCTTATCGTAGGCCTTTAAGATATCCAGTGCTATGGTCCTCGAGGTGTGTTTGTCGTCAAGAACCTCATTGATTCAGTGAGTGATGATAGTTTGGATGTCGGCAGTGCATCTGTAACAATATTTAACATGGCGTACGGACGAAAATGGTTAAGAAAATGATTTTATTTTTTTTGTTAGAAAGGGATTAATTTTCCCAGGGTATTGAGAACAGGTTGAAAAGTTACACAATGCGATTGTTACTATTCAGCGAAACACAGGTGCAGGTTTAGGGGCCAGAGGTTAAAGTCGTCTGTTGAAAGGTGTCAGTGTCCACGTACTTGGAAGATTATCAGCCAAAATTTGCCTGAGAAAAAATTGTAATTGTGAAAACAGAATGAGCAATTGTAAAGGCAGACGATGACGTCAGGAAGGCTGACTTCATATAATGGCCCCTCCCGAAAGAGGAGGAGATCTTCCAAAATTGGAAGTGTGAAACAGAAAACGAAAGAAGGAGACTGGTTGAATTTTAGTAGATTTGCATAAAACCCTCCTATTGTGACACCCGTCCTCTGTCCAGTCACGACGCCAAATGTGACGTCGGTCCTTTGTGACGGGCTAACCCTGGGACATCGGTTGAATCTTGTTGGGTTCTAGTACCAACTTGTCGTACTCGGCTCGCTTCCAACGCCTGGTCATCGAAGCAACTGCTTTGATCTCGATTCAACCTACCCACGTTGTGATTTGATCTTAGGCTGACGAGATCAATCAGACGTCGGGCCGTAGTGCCAGCCGAATCCGGGTCAAGGTGATACTGCACAATAATTGTAGACAAAAAAAACCCAAAAGCACAAACAACAACTTCAAGGCGAGCGACTGGTTAGGAATAGTGATTAATTTTATGTCGGTTTGTTGAGTTACAGGAGTGCGTCTCTCTCTTTCTCTCCCAGCCCGAAGAAAAAAAAATGTGGATTGTAACACTTTTTGCTAGTTCTGGATATCTGTTTTGTTTTTCAATAAAGTCGGCTCTGGTGGAAAATATAAGTCAGACTTCTATAATTTGTTCTTGGTTAGAAGTCTAAGTCGAAAACTTGCTTTGGTGGGAAATCTAAAGTCGGACTTCAACAAATTTGTTCTTGGTTAGAAGTCTAAGTCGGAAACTTGCTTTGGTGGGAAATCTAAAGTCGGACTTCAACAAATTTGTTCTTGGTTAGAAGTCTAAGTCGGAAGCATGGAATCGTGCGGTCACCTGTGCGAGGCGTTATCTTCTGTGTCTTGGGCTCGACTGGATCTCTCTGCGAACTGCACTGCACTGCACTGCTCTCTCTTACTATACTGACTGTACTCTCTCTCACTGTCTAAAACACCCGAAGACGTTTGCTTATATGGACGCCGATCAAAACCTGGCGTGGGGTCGGACGTGGTGTGGCCACCACGTTGATTTCAAATCCCCAATAAGGATTTCCTTTGTTTTCGGTCAGAAATATTTATCATTTTCCATTTTTGGAAATCTTCTTCCACTCCCACCCTTTTCTGCTCTCATATGGGTATCTCACCATACTTTAGAGGGCGTCAACGGTTTTCCCACTTCCTCGCAGTAACATCTCACACCTATCCTCTCAATGGGCGGTGGCAGACCTCCTCCCTGCGTCACATGATCACCTCCGCCTGGCTATTCGGCCAATAGGCGTCAAATGATAATCTCAATTTTCACAGCATATGGAATTCCTCAATCAAGTTTTTTTCGCCAACATTAAGTGGACGGAATTTTGGCGAAAATTGTGTTAATTAAGAAGGACACAATAACATGGCTTTTGTTATCACAAACGAATTTCAACAGAACACAGATGCCCTGTCCAGCCGACCTCTCCTCGATCCAGGGCCGGGCTCAATGTGAGGCCGGCAGACGACCCACCGAATACTGATAACACAAGTTCGCCATCCTGACACAGCCAATGTTTTATCTGCCCAAAAGCTCTGGGATTCATCAACCAACCCCTACGACAATGACCATCAGAATTTTCGTGGGTGGTCTTTTTTTCTTTTATCATCTAAGTTGTTAAGTCTTGTCCCTCTGTTTCTTTCTTTTCTTTCTCTTTTTCCTTCCTTTGTCCTCGCAGAGAATTTGGCATATCTCAGCATCAAACTTCAGCGTGAAAGTAAAAATGATTATCTTGATTCGCACTTGAAAATAACAAAACAAAAAATCTTTTCCGATCCCCTGTTTTGGGAAAATAACAAAACAAAAAGAATATCGCTCAGTATGTCTTTCGTTATATCTATCGGTCTAAGTTATCGCTCAGTACGTCTTTCGTTATATCTATCGGTTTAAGTAATCCCCGTAATTAACTTCTGTGGTTAATTAATTGATTAATTAACCTGCCGTTTCTAAATAGTGTTACACTATTCGCCCGGACCCCACCAGTTGGAAGGGATACCCATAAATACAAGGTCCCATGGAGGCCAAAGTTAGTTGCGGTCCGGAGTTGCGGCGAGTTGCAGTAGTTGCGACTGGGAGAAAAGAGATTTCTGCCATAACGCAGTTTTGCCAACCTAATAATAATAATAATAATAATAATAATAATGATAATAATAATAATAATAATAATTGTCTGTTGAAGAAGAAAAACTCCGACGAATAACCGTGTGCCGTTCTGGAAGTACAAACAACAGTACTTGAAGATAAATCCAGTAGTCACTGAAGGAAGACTCCGACGATAAACCGTGTGCCGTTCTGGAAGTACAAACAACAGTACTTGAAGATAAATCCAGTAGTCACTGAAGGAAGACTCCGACGATAAACCGTGTGCCGTTCTGGAAGTACAAACAACAGTACTTGAAGATAAATCCAGTAGTCACTGAAGAAAGACTCCGACGATAAACCTTGTGCCATTCTGGAAAGTACAAATAATAGTACTTGAAGTTAAATCCAGTTTTCGCTGAAGAAAGATTCTGACGATAAACCTTGAAGCCGTTCAGTACTTGAAGATAAATCCAGTTCTCAAGTCTGGCCACCCTTAAAGAAGTTACCCGAAATTTTCGTTCCGTCGCCAAATATATGAACGTGTTGGGAAAAGAAGAAAATAAAAGAACTGTAAATATTTGTTTTTTATTTTGATATAAACATCTTATGGTGACTTGTTCAGACGTCGCCCATTTTATTTTTAATTTTGTGCGCGCATAATCAACTCCTTGATTTAGCTTGGTGGAGATACCCCAGTGATAATTCGTCTTGACTCTCTCTTAAGATCAAACATCACAACGTGGGTAAGAGAGGTCATAGTTGAAGAGGTTAACTTAAAGACCAGCTGCTCTGTCAAACGCCATCAATGACCGACGAGTGTGAGCTGACGGCTTGTTCTCCGATAACAGGATCGATCCTGACCAAAGACAGCAGGCCGCGGTCCCTGCCACGCCCACCATAATCTGGTTGCCGTGACCGGAATTTAGCCCTGAACACCGTCACAAATCGGACCGGCCGAAACCGATATTCTTTGTCGCTGAAGAGTTTGTTCTTTTCTAGGTACTCGACGACCTTCATATTGATTATAACTCAAAAATCTTACCGATGATACCGAGGATATTAATGGGTCTGTACTGGGAGGGGGAAGATCGCACGCCCGCATTTTTGAAAACCGGTCATATGCTTGACACCTTCCACCGGCTCGGAAAGGATTTCTTCTTGAATAACTTTGCTAGGATTGGGGAGAATTCCGGGTTGATATTCTTAAGGACAACCAGTGGAAATTTATCTAGGCCAGTGGCTTTCTTAGGCTTTTCGTAAGTCTAGAGACGTCTTGTGCTGTGATTGGTAATATTACTGTAATTGTGCTCATTGAGACACGATAACTTGGGAAGGGGATAGTCTTTGTCATCTAACGTTGGTTTAGAGGAAAAGATAGGCAAAGAGGTTATCTGTGGAGGAAGATACGACATCGGAGTCATTTATAATTGTGGGCACAGCCACTTTGAATCTGTTCATGATTTCCCGATCCAATTTGTTCCTTTACAACCTTGGTTTGGACTGTACGAGCGTAGCTTCACTTGGTGAATTCTAGAACTTTTTTTTGCCAGCGATTGTGGGCAGTTCTGAATGCAGTGAGGTCCGAACTACATCGCCCCTTGCGATAGATATTGAAGTAGTGGTTTCAGTGAGTTATGGCTGCAACGCATTCAGGGATGAATCAGGGTTGAATGTTTTTTGATTGAATTTTCTTTGGTGGAGGGTGGGTATAAAGCTCTCCATTCCAGAAAGGATCCATTCAGACAATAGGGCAGTAGTTTTTGAGGCAGCATATTTAAAGAAAGTTGGGAGGGGAGCTTCCATCATGTAGGATCGAAAACTGTCTCAGTCTGCCTTCGCATAGCGACAAATCTTTCTATGGAACGTTACATCAGGGGATGTCTTAAGTTTGGCGTCAATCTGGACACTGATTAGGGAATGGTCTGGCGTGCCTAGTTGAGGTAAAACTTTTGATAGGCATTTATCAGAGCAGGTGGTAAGGAAAAGGTCGAAGTTCACCTGCTGTCCGGGACCAGGGTAGGTTCTACGATGATCTGGGAGTGTTCATAGACGATGGATAGATCATGGCATTGAAGTACGAAGGCTCGACTTTATTGTTATAGACAGGAAGAATAGCAAGTCTCAATTAGGTCTCTGGCTGGGATCCGGAATGAAATGTGTATATAAGAGAAAATAAAATAAATTATAATGGTGTACGGTGTACGTAGTGCGAGGCTTAATAAAGAATTAACTCTTTTTAGATTTGTGTTCGTTTTTTTTTTCAAATGCTGAAGAAAATAAACAAACCAAAATTAAATTAGAGTGAAAATGAAAAGATTACAAATTGATTTGTAAGAAAAGTTCTTCTTTTTCTTCAACATGAACGTTTCCACACTTTATTCCAAACTAGCTTTTCTCATCATCACTACTGACACTCAATAAAAAAGCCATGGAGCAACTCAAGGTAGAGGATTACTGAATGATGTTCTATGGACATAAGAGGAGGAAATAAAAGCAGATTATGAAGATATTATAAACAGAGCATTTAAAACTTTTGATAGGCATTTAGCAGGACAGAAGTTTAGGAAATGGTCGAAGAGGTTCGCCTGGTGTCCTGTCGTGTCCGGGACACGAGTAGGTTCTCCGGTGACCTGTGTTAGTTCATAGACGATGGATAGATCATGCCATTGAAGTACTATGACCCGACTTTCTTCTTCTTCTTCTTCTTCTTCTTCTTCTTCTTCTTCTTCTTCTTCTTCTTCTTCTTCTGCTTTCCCTTCCCTTCCTCCTTTTTCTTCTTTCTCTTTTCCCCCTACTCCCCCTCCTCATCTTTCTTCTTCTTCTACTTCTTCTTTCCCTTCGCTTCCTCTTTTTCTTCTTACACTTTTCCTCCTCCCCCTCATCCTTCTTCTTCTTCTTCTTCTTCTTCTTCTTCTTCTTCTTCTTCTTCTTCTTCTTCTTCTTCTTCTTCTTCTTCTTCTTCTTCTTCTACTACTACTTCTTCTTTCCCTTCGCTTCCTCCTTTTTCTTCTTCCTCTTTTTCCCCTCCCCCTCATCCTTCTTCTTCTTCTTCTTCTTCTTTCCCATCTCCTCCTTCGTTTTGTTCTTCATCTTCTTCCCCTTCTCCCCCTCCCCATCTTTCTTCTTCTTCTTCTTCTTCTTCTTCTTCTTCTTCTTCTTCTTCTTCTTCTTCTTCTTCTTCTTCTTCTTCTTCTTCTTCTTCTCCTTCGTTTTGTTCTTCATCTTCTTCCCCTTCTCCCCCTCCCCATATTTCTTCTTCTTCTTCTTCTTCTTCTTCTTCTTCTTCTTCTTTGGTGGTGACATTTTTACGATGTTGCAATAGTTATCCTTTCAATTCTAAGTTTCCCATGATTCTTCTCGAACACTCATATCTGCTCGAAGCGTATCTTAACGTAAACAAATGGCATCATATGTTATGAAATGGATTCAGTCCGACAATTATTTAAATAGATTTTCTGTTTATACGATATTTTTATAAATACAAATTTTAAGTAAATGTTCTGTAGCTAAATGATATACCACATCAGTCTATATTGCAGTTCCGTGTAGGGTGCAGGTTCGATTCTTGTCGGAAGTCAGACAATTTTCCCTCAGATTTCTCGGACATTCATTCCGGCAGATGTTGTTAATACTGTTTATTATAAACAGAGAATTTACTTAAATATTTATATCTATAAAAATAACGTATGAAGAGAAAATATATGTAACTTTTTTTTTTTCAAGCTTCAAACAAAATTCCCACTTAATTGATTTGAACAAAAGATCTCTAGCGTCGTGGCATCGTATGATCCAAAACATATATTTAACTCTCAATAGATAGCATAATTTTTTTAAAAATCTTTTGATCTAGACATATTTCGTCTTGGTATTTGCCTATGTATGGGAAAATTACGTCCTGAAGATAACAATTTGAAGTTCTCGAAAGTACTTGGCATGTGTCTTACATCTGACAGCAACGCGAATATAAGGATCTTATTATTCAAGGAATTGATAGTAAATTAATATCACATTAAGTCCTGTTAGCGGAGTGATTTCGCCATGAACCACATTAATATTGCTTTTTAATTCTTTGTATAAATTGTTTTTTTATAATATAAAATATAAGCTGCACACTTTAATATATATATATATATATATATATATATATATATATATATATATATATATATATATATATATATCAATCAATAAATTAAGTATTTCATCGAGTTTAGAAGAAACCTCAACAGAATGTAGAAAGCACAGGACGTCCGTTTCATCCTATATTTGGAACACATCAACAGTGCGTATCCACTACCGAGAATCGAACTCGGATTGTACCAACGGGTCTGTGTGACGAAGAGGTAACTAATTAGACTCGATATAGCTTTGCTCTTGACCAATTCCGTGGTGTAACTCATCCGAGTTTCCCTAATCCTATGAACTATGCCCCTACGAGACACGTTTTCTATACGCAAGCCGCTCCATCCAGAGCATTAGAAGCCGGTTCAAGCAAGGTTATACAAGTGATAGAAATTATTAGGAGCAAACGTGTACTGACTTCAAATCACTCAAGATGACGTCATTTAAATGGTCAAACTAATTTTCTATGTGTATTTCAATTTTTCTTTATATACACTTCAATATAATGTTAGCTTCACCTTACACACACACGCACACACACACACACACACATATATATATATAAGTTTGTGTGCGTGCGCGTGTGTGTTTGTAAAAGATATGCCACTTCAAGACATAGACGATCATGACTCTTCACAGCGTCTTTTCCTTTATTTTCTGCAAAGTGCGATTATTTATTGAGAATGATATTAAAGTAGGTGCCAGTTGTTTTTCCCACAGTGTGTAATTCAGACTTTTCCTTCTTTCAGGTTCGTTTCACCGGGGTCTGGAGGTCCAATTGTCCTCTGCTATTACATCTAGAAACTGAAGCGAGTATATATTCATATAAAAACTGGTTAGTTTAATATTGGTCAGAAGGGTCCACTGCCAACCGTTGTTCCTTCATAACTGAAATGTCAGTAAAAATTAGAGACTTCATTATACTTAATGTGATTTGTCACTGTCGAGATTATCACAATCAGGTGAATTATATGTAACGAAACAGGTTCATTTATAATGTATAACTGAAACTCTACCTCATTTTAAACTTTAAATATCTTTTGCAATGTCATATGGTCAGATGTGTCATATTTCCAGATGTTTTTGGCGAAGCAGTGGATCCAGCCTGTTAGCAGAATGTTGTGAGAGTCTTTGGTGGCTCTGTAACTGTAAATCCTGTTCAGTAGGACATAGTAATGATCATTAGTAAAATTGACGTATGTCTTGACACTTGTGATATACGCCGATCATGTTGCAAGCCATTTACACCTGCTTAGACGAGCTAAGTTTCGCAGGGATGAGAGTCTGTTCTAGCAAGATAACAGGAGCATTCTGCTATTTCGCTTTTAACTAATACACCACTGACCCCATCTGCTTTATTGTCTCACGCGCTGGGTAGATTGAAACCCCATTTAGCATGGATGAGAAATGTTTCAGAACTTGCCAATTCCTCGACCACAACACTTAAGAAATACCACTCAGTTATAGATAGCTCTGATACCAGCTTGGATACGTATATATCCACGCAATAACTAAAGCCTTGACTTGTTTCCACAAATTGCTATGGATAAATGCTCGTCTAAATTACGCAAAAATGAAAATAACACTGGCATTTCATTTTAACTGATATATTTACCAAAATTGCACAAAAGTATCATGAAATACCGTAGTTTCCCATGTATAATACGCATTTTTTTCTAAAAAATAATAAGCAAAATCTGGGGTACGTATTATGCACAGCTACAAAAAAATTATTTAAAAAATTACCGTGGAATAAAATAAGAATTATCATAAAACTAAATTAGAATAATATTCTATGTTTAAAAGTATTTTTTTAAAAATAAGAGTAGGAAACGCTGGCCATAATGAAATTGGAGAGGTATAATTTATGGGGTTTGATTACCGAACAAGGAATGCGTATTATGCGTGAGTAGAAGCATTTTCCCACACTTTCAGCACAATTTTAGGAGTGCGTATTATGGATGAAGGCGTATTACACATGGCGAATTACGGTACTAAACAGTAAATTTATTCAATAAAATCACTATTGGCTTCAACCAAAGCCTTCAGACGACTTCGGAATCCCCCGCAACTCTTCTGGACGGTCTCCTTGTTTAAGTTGGTGAATGCTGCCATAATCCTTGCGTTCAGTTCATTTTTGGTGTTACAAATACTTTTGTTGGTCTCTGGTTCAACTGCGCCCCACACATAATAATCAAGGGGTTTGCAGTCTAGGGAGTTAGGTCGGTAGAGGTAAAGGGGGTGTGGTCGCAGAAATTGTGTGACAGCCATGACTGGGTTCTCCTGCTTATGCAGCATGTTGCAGAGTCCTGTTGCCAAACCTTGGGTCTTCTAACAGCTACCCTCTTGAGCCAGGACTGCATTACCTCCTCAAGGCACTTAATGTAGGGCTCTGTGTTGAATCTGAGGCCCTGTGGGTAGATGAATGGAGGCATAATGTCGCCATCACTAGTGATAGCTCCAAACACCTCCGTAATCACCGTTAGGCTCATCCAAGTTTTTCCGAATCCTCGGCACCGTTCTCGATTTGACACCTAAACATACTGACATATTCTTACTGGAACTTCTGGAACGAATGCCAAGCAGTATAACAGGCCGTTTCCAAATTTCTGGCAGAGTGAATTGCGTCATGGTACTCTTTTTCTCATAGACGGTGCCCAACTGACTCTCCTAAGCTGTGCAGTCGACAAAATCAAAAACCAAACAACACGCATGCGCGAAATTAAAAATATAAAATGGCACCCTGTATTTAACTTCGTGTAGATGCTGTTATTTCGAAAACTGCATTATTAGATAGCTGTATTTTTTTGAACTCAAATTTATGAATATAGAGTTTCATTGTCTTACCTGTATTTAGTTAAATATACTGTTCTTCTGTTCAAAATCTTGAACTTTGAGTTTGATATTGATTAGGCAGTCTTTTTTTATGTAATGTGTTCATTCAGGTCATGGATACTGATGGCTGTCCACAACTTCCTATCCTTTAAAGAACTAGACCTGCTCAGGGGAATGGAAAAAATCTATCCCAGCAGATTAAACAAAAAGGTTCAGTTCGAAGTTCCCTGAAAGTTACCAGGATCGACAAGGTCTGATGAAGGTCGGAGGCACGAACGGCCGAAAAGTCGTAATAATAACAACAAATATAAGGAAAATTGTCCGTGTGTAAATAATGTAATTAATGATAATTTCTCATCCCAATAAGTCCGGGCATAATTTCGACTTAAAGAATGCAGGTCATATTAAAAGTGAGAGTAATATTCAATACTAGCAGCATGACCCGGCGTTGCCCGGCGCTTGATTCAAACATCGTACGACTCGTACAGCAATCGCTATCACTTGACTTAAAATATTTTTGCCATTCTTTGCCTTTAAAGGAGTGCCCTTTGCCGTGCTGATGTTGCTACATACCTTACTTCTCACACTGCGAATTTTTTCTAAGCTCTATACTAAACAATGAATCTATTACGAAAAAAAGAACTAAACAAAATGAACACAAAATGATGAGCTTTAAAAAAGGACTCGTAACTGGAAAAACCGAATGAAAAAAGAATGTTAACAACAATTACTTTTTCACACCCAACACAGTTCTGCGGAATCAGAATCAACGTTGAGTTTAAGCAAGCGAATGAGCTAATTGGAGTAAAGTGCCATGCAGATTAAAATTTGTCAAAATTGTGACGAATGCAGCTATCGATTTTTTTGCATGCTAGCATGCTAGTTAACATCTGCTTTATTGTCTCACGCGCTGGGTAGATTGAAACCGCATTTAGCATGGATGAGAAATGTTTCAGAACTTACCAAATTCCTCGACCACAACACTTAAGAAATACCACTCAGTTATAGATAGCTCTGATACCAGCTTGGATACGTATATATCAACGCAATAACTAAAGCCTTGACTTGTTTCCACAAATTGCTATGGATAAATGCTCGTCTAAATTACGCAAAAATGAAAATAACACTGGCATTTCATTTTAACTGATATATTTACCAAAATTGCACAAAAGTATCATGAAATACCGTAGTTTCCCATGTATAATACGCATTTTTTTCTAAAAAATAATAAGCAAAATCTGGGGTACGTATTATGCACAGCTACAAAAAAATTATTTAAAAAATTGCCGTGGAATAAAATAAGAATTATCATAAAACTAAATTAGAATAATATTCTATGTTTAAAAGTATTTTTTTTTAAATAAGAGTAGGAAACGCTGGCCATAATGAAATTGGAGAGGTATAATTTATGGGGTTTGATTACCGAACAAGGAATGCGTATTATGCGTGAGTAGAAGCATTTTCCCACACTTTCAGCACAATTTTAGGAGTGCGTATTATGGATGAAGGCGTATTACACATGGCGAATTACGGTACTAAACAGTAAATTTATTCAATAAAATCACTATTGGCTTCAACCAAAGCCTTCAGACGACTTCGGAATCCCCCGCAACTCTTCTGGACGGTCTCCTTGTTTAAGTTGGTGAATGCTGCCATAATCCTTGCGTTCAGTTCATCTTTGGTGTTACAAATACTTTTGTTGGTCTCTGGTTCAACTGCGCCCCACACATAATAATCAAGGGGTTTGCAGTCTAGGGAGTTAGGTCGGTAGAGGTAAAGGGGGTGTGGTCGCAGAAATTGTGTGACAGCCATGACTGGGTTCTCCTGCTTATGCAGCATGTTGCAGAGTCCTGTTGCCAAACCTTGGGTCTTCTAACAGCTACCCTCTTGAGCCAGGACTGCATTACCTCCTCAAGGCACTTAATGTAGGGCTCTGTGTTGAATCTGAGGCCCTGTGGGTAGATGAATGGAGGCATAATGTCGCCATCACTAGTGATAGCTCCAAACATCTCCGTAATCACCGTTAGGCTCATCCAAGTTTTTCCGAATCCTCGGCACCGTTCTCGATTTGACACCCAAACATACTAGCATATTCTTACTGGAACTTCTGGAACGAATGCCAAGCAGTATAACAGGCCGTTTCCAAATTTCTGGCAGAGTGAATTGCGTCATGGTACTCTTTTTCTCATAGACGGTGCCCAACTGACTCTCCTAAGCTGTGCAGTCGACAAAATCAAAAACCAAACAACACGCATGCGCGAAATTAAAAATATAAAATGGCACCCTGTATTTAACTTCGTGTAGATGCTGTTATTTCGAAAACTGCATTATGAGATAGCTGTATTTTTTTGAACTCAAATTTATGAATATAGAGTTTCATTGTCTTACCTGTATTTAGTTAAATATACTGTTCTTCTGTTCAAAATCTTGAACTTTGAGTTTGATATTGATTAGGCAGTCTTTTTTTATGTAATGTGTTCATTCAGGTCATGGATACTGATGGCTGTCCACAACTTCCTATCCTTTAAAGAACTAGACCTGCTCAGGGGAATGGAAAAAATCTATCACAGCAGATTAAACAAAAAGGTTCAGTTCGAAGTTCCCTGAAAGTTACCAGGATCGACAAGGTCTGATGAAGGTCGGAGGCACGAACGGCCGAAAAGTCGTAATAATAACAACAAATATAAGGAAAATTGTCCGTGTGTAAATAATGTAATTAATGATAATTTCTCATCCCAATAAGTCTGGGCATAATTTCGACTTAAAGAATGCAGGTCATATTAAAAGTGAGAGTAATATTCAATACTAGCAGCATGACCCGGCGTTGCCCGGCGCTTGATTCAAACATCGTACGACTCGTACAGCAATCGCTATCACTTGACTTAAAATATTTTTGCCATTCTTTGCCTTTAAAGGAGTGCCCTTTGCCGTGCTGATGTTGCTACATACCTTACTTCTCACACTGCGAATTTTTTCTAAGCTCTATACTAAACATTGAATCTATTACGAAAAAAAGAACTAAACAAAATGAACACAAAATGATGAGCTTTAAAAAAGGACTCGTGACTGGAAAAACCGAATGAAAAAAGAATGTTAACAACAATTACTTTTTCACACCCAACACAGTTCTGCGGAATCAGAATCAACGTTGAGTTTAAGCAAGCGAATGAGCTAATTGGAGTAAAGTGCCATGCAGATTAAAATTTTTCAAAATTGTGACGAATGCAGCTATCGATTTTTTTGCATGCTAGCATGCTAGTTAACATTCGTGTCAGTCAGCTGTTGGCTCTCACGCTAGTCAATAGAATTTTACCGCCTATTCGTGGCAGCCAGCTATAGGCTCTCACTCTGGCCAGTAGAAAATGGCCGCAAACTACATGAAAACTGCCGTAGAAGCATGAAAAAATCGATTATTTCGACTATTGATGGGAGTTGGGAAATGCAAAATCGGTCTTGGCCTTACCTTGGATCATGTGCATGTAAATTTTCGTGCAAATCCGTTGAAAATTGCGGTCGTGCATTCGTTACACACACATACACGCGCGCGCGCACACACACACACACACACGCACACACACACACATCCTGCTTTTTATAGATAGAGATATATTATTAAGTTAAAAATATATAGAATGTGCACTAATTTCTGAATGTTGAATATTTAAAAACAAATCGCGATAAATGAATATATGATTGAAATCTGAATGAGGTCTGCTAGTCTATGGAAAGCCAAATATTAACAATTTTAAATTTAAGTGTCACTATTTTCAGCGTTTTGTCAAAGTAGAATTGTAACCACATTTTTTGTATTTTGTTCTTTTCCACTCAGTATATAGGATTCCAACTTGGAAACCATTATTTATTTTTTAAGAACTTTTGCAGGAAAAATACGAAACATAGGAATTTTACATTTGTCATTCGATTACTCACACCGAAGTAAACTTAATATTTGAGAAGCTTGATGCAATTGAACGTCCACCGAAAGCATGCTACCAAACATATACGACAGTACACTTCTTCAGTAATCTTTAGAACAGCAATCTTGCATTAATCATGTACACCAACACAGAAAGAGGGAGAGAGAAAGACAGTGTGTGAGAGAAAGAGAGAGAGAGAGAGAAAGAGAGAGGGAAAGAGAGAAGGTAAGAGAGAGACAAAGAGAGAAAGTGAGAGAGAGAAAGAGAGAGAGAAAGAGAGAGAGAGAAAAAAGAAAGAGAGAGAGACAAAGCGAGAAAGTGAGAGAGAGAAAGAGAAAGAGGGAGAAAGAGAGAGACATAGAGAGAAACTAAGAAAGAGACAGAAAGAGAGAGACAGAAAGAGAGAGACAGACAGAAAGAGAGAAAGAAAGAAAGAGCGAGAGACAAAGAGAGAAAGTGACAGAGAGAAATAAAGAGAGAGAAAGAGATAAAAAATTACAGCTATGTAATAATGTGCATTTCCTGCCGTTTTCGAAATAACAGCAGCTACACGAAAGAGAGAGAGAGAGAGAGAGAAAGAGAGAGAGAAAGAGAGCGAGAGAGAGAGAGAGCGAAAGAGAGAAAGAGTTAGAGAGAGAGAGAGAGAGGGGGGTTATAATTTAGCTATATAATTTTGAAACTAGTTCAAATACCGCTGTAGTATGTATAAACCATATCAGACGAATGATATCAAGGCATCTACTATCTATATTTCTCATGTTGACTGTGTGTCTGTCGTGGGCTTTGTTACCTCGCCCAGGCCGCATTTCTCATCCGATTTCGATGCGGTTTTCACCACAAGTTTGCAAATGGCTGCCGTAAGGACATGACGGAGCCCGATTTTTGAGTTCGGACTCAAGTTCTGAAAAAATCGATAATCGAAAAAATCTGCTTACAGAAGGAATGATCGCATTTCAACCAAATTTGAGACCCTCTTAGAGTCTACCATTAGAAGTGTTGTCCAGAAGTTTCATGACCACGGACCCCTAAATAGCGCGGAAAATCGATAAAACCCAAAAACCGATACGCCCAGATTGCGCCTGAACCGCATGTCGGTTTTTAGCGAAAACCGAGCGGATTTATCAGAAAGCCATTGGGAGTCACCATGTGAAGTTTCAACTCTGAGCGCCCCCCCAACCAACAGAGTGCAAATCGACAATCTGTCAACCCTTAAAAATGTTTTTCCGGTTGGGTATTTCCTAAATGCAGATAATTTAAGGTCACGCCATGCGCGGAAAGAAACAGGTCAGTGCGTGCAGTGGAGTGGAAGAAAACATTTGACTTCAAATTTTTGAATGGGTGCAGGGCCATTGAAATTCGGTTTTTTTATCCCTGCTACGAGGTCTGACTTTGAGCCACAAATGACAACACATTTGCTGTAATCGTCGCATCTTACCAAAATAAGCACTTCCTTTATTGGCGTGTTTACTGAAAAAAAAACCCGCATACGTGCTGAGTGAAAATGGTTCCGCCCTCAGCAGTTCATTTTCCAATTCTTTAAACCTTTTCCCCTAGCCCAGGCCGCATCCCAGACCTGACGAGGAGTTTTTGCGCTAAAACAGCAGGGCTTCCTCCCAATCCATTTCAAAGCTAATGCCGGCAAACGGTTAGCGGCTTTTCGTTGTCGCACAAACCAAACGAGCAAACGCTTCATTGTAGCTCCTTGCATTCTCATCGCCGGCGTCATGTGCGTTAGAGCCAAGCTGCATATGCAGCAGGCAGCTTGACCCCGTTTACAGCCGAGCCTTGCGCTTGCCAAATCATGCGCGCGTGCGTGAATGCGCAATAGCATCTTCCATTTTCCGTGAGCTCATTCATTGGTCTAAGTCATGGCCATTGTCCAGGCTACACCAATCAATGACAAGTCACGCTCCCTTTAAATACCTTCAGCGCGGCTGCATCCGCACTCACGTCTTGATTTGATCGCCATTAACGCATCTGTTCTTGGATTAAGTGACAGCTTCCTGCTACCGCAAGTTACCTATTTGCTTAAACGTTTGCATTACCCATTTTATCTCCGAGTGCTGCCTCTACTGCGCAGCCCAGTTCATCTTAGCGTTCCATACCTATTTCTACCTTTTCGTAGTTCAGTTTTACTATTAGACATTTAACTGCTGCCGCAAGTTACTTCTCTTCTGCCTTTACTACGCGGCCCAGTACACCTCAACGATTTGGTTGTGTAACCTCTTCCTACAGCGACATTTTCGTGCTGCCAGAAAGCACAGCCCATAGCTAGAAGCTTTTTCCACTGCATTTTTAGTTTTCGTATACAACGAGGTTGCACCGCTTCAGCTTCGGTATCAACTTCTATTCGCATTCTTACACAGCATTTCTACAACCCTTCAAATGGCTCATACACGACGGACATCCGCACGTCATCAACTGAAGACCCCTAACGCCGTTAACGTTACACATGCAGAACAGGCGACTGCAGAGAAGCCCATAATAACTCCGGTTACAGATGATCATATAGCGTCTACTTCAACCTCTGTTTTCACTCTTCTGCGTGCCCTGGCGATGACTAACCCGGTAGCTCTGCAAAGGCTGCAAAACACACAGGCGAGGCAACCTTAGCAGGCGTTCTAAAAAAGCCTCACCGCCCTAGGGGAAACGGGAGCAGCATTCCATTGAGTGCGCCTCCTTGGTGTGAAGCGGCTGGGGTCTATTTTAACCTCTGCTTTGCACTCTTCTGAGTGCCGTGGCGATGACCGACCCGACAGCTTTGTTAAGCGTGCCAAAATACCATGGCGAGGCAACCTTAGCAGGCGTTCTAAAAGTGCCTCTGCGGCAAAGAGAAAGCGGGAGGAGGAAACCGAGGTAGAGGCCTCTTTGAGGCTTTCCAGTCAATCTCAACGGAGGCAGTATGTTTTGTCACATGAAACGCTTGGTGAGCGTAACTACCGTTTGTACTGCAAATCAGTTTACACATATTCGTTGAAAAGTAAGAGGAAACTACCTAAACGTACGATTTTTGAATCAAGCACGGGCAACGCTGGGCCATGCGGCTAGTATTTGATAAAGATAACTCGAAGCTTTTACACCTGATATTATATATATATATATATATATATATATATATATATATATATATATATATATATATATTGCCAAGCACCAGGGAGATTATCCCGGGGGACAAAATGGCCATCAAAATGGGGTACAATTAAGTTCCATTTTATGTAATTCATATATATATATATATATATATATATATATATATATATATATATATATATATATATATATATATATATATCACATGATAATATTCTGTGTTTGTAGCTCTAAATTTTGTCTTTTCGTAATCTCTCCTAAATCTTACCCTACCATCTATTTACACAAGCTCGCTAGGTATGTCATGCTTTGTTTTCCTCTGTCAGTCTTAACTTCAATCTGTTCTGTGAGTTTCAACTTTTCCAAGCCTCCATTATCTGCCCTGGAAATTTTAACTCCATCTTCTTGATGCTAATTATAAGTCTTCTTTTTGTTTCCGATTTCCTTAAAATTTAGTCGTTGCTCACATATTCGGTACATGTAATTCCCAGCATCCTTTTCACAGCATATTATTATTATTATTATTATTATTATTATTGAACTATAAACGTGGTGTAATGGCTAGCAGCTCGGACCAAGAAACATGGGAACAGAATTTGAATTCATATCGAGTTCCTTATATTTCCTTTCCCGCAGGTACATTAGGGAAAAAGGTATGAATCGATCTATTTTACCAACTCTATGGGTTGGATATTAGGACAATTCCATGAGAACACCAGGACAGCTCAGCTCCAGACTACTCATTGCAAGGGAAACTCACCACCAGCCTACTCATTGCAAGTTTACTCATTAAAAGGGCACCTCATGACCAGCCTACTCAGTGCATGGAGAACTCATCACCAGCCTATCCAGGACAAGTACGACTCATCTCCAGCCTACTAAGCTCAAGGACAACTCATCACCAACCTACTCAGCGCAAGGAGAACTCACCACCAGCCTAGTCATTGAAAGGGAAACTCCTCATCACCCTACATATTTCAGGGACAACTCAAGATCAGCCTACTCAGCGCAAAAACAATTCACCACCAGCCTACTCATTGCAAGGACAACTCAACTGCAGCCTACTCAGCGCAAGGACAACTCATCACCAGCCTACTCAAGGTGAAAGAATTGTGCCGATTGTTTCTTCTTTCTCACAATGATCCCCAACTGAATATTTGCGGGGAAATTTTCAATATTTTTTTTTTAAAATTAAACATAAACTTATGTATTAAAAATGATTCTTAATAAATTACTTTTATTTGTTTATAAAAAAGTCAACGAAAAAATGTCTTAGTTTGCTTGTCGTTGAGTTGTCCAGGCGCTGAGTATGCAGGTGGTGAGTTTCCCTGGAGTTAAGTTGTTACGCAGATGAGTCGGCCGGTGTTGAGTCGGCGGCGTTGAGTTGGCGGCGTTGAGTTGGCGGCGTTGAGTCGTCCGGAGAGCCTTCGAGCAGGGTTAGCAACGAGTTTAGGTGAAAGCAGACTCTGAATTTAAAACCGGTTGTGCAAGGGGCTAACAACTCCAACTTGTGAAAAAGGTTTGCAACGCATAGGTTGTTAAGGCTGTGCCTCCACTTACTCCACAGCTAGAGATTGTAGAACTTGTGTGTGTGTGTGTATTTGCGAGCGATTGAAAGAGATACAGAGAGAGATAGAGATACAGAGAGAGAGAGAGAGAGAGAGAGGAAGAGGTAGAAATACTATGTATTGGAAATAAGTAGATACCACAATGTCCATTGTATATTTAGTGTGTGAACAGATATTGCAAATAAAATATCAATTTAAAACTATGATCAATACAAAATACATATCTTCAGAGAGAATATGTGAGCAAAATTTGGCTTTCACAGGTGAGAAATGGTACATTTTCTCACACAATAAATCGAAAGTGTAAGATTACCGTTTAAATGCGAAAATTGATTGAAACAAAATTGTACATTTTCTAAACTGAAGTATGCCATAAATCGTAGCATTCAGTTTCTATGGAAGGCACAGAAAACCAAAAAAACGTTATTGTCAGTTGTTAGGAAATAAAACAAGCATTGGATGGATATGAATTATATAGATGCATTGGGAATGATTTTACTAGATTATTGTATTGAACCTAAGGAAAAAAACGGATTGATAGTGATCAGAAATAAATGATTGTGGTAATATTTTTAATGTTCCTCTAAATCTCTCCTATTTTAGATGCGGAATGTTTTATTTACATTATTTACATCGTTCGGACTGTTGTCCTCGTTTTTATTGCCATATTCACGACGTTCCAGACGCTGTACGTCCCGCCCTTCTTCAGATGATATACGTTGGAATTTCGAGCCGAACCATTTATTTAGTCCACGGGGGTAGATTGTTCTAATTCCACGTGCCATGCCTTTTTCGATATCTTAGTATCAGTTAAAATCTCCAAGTTTTTGTTCCAACTGTTGTGGCCAAGTATTGAACTCATAACTCTGGGTGAAGCTCCTTTTGCACAACTCAACTTCTGTATTCTTGGGTAATGTAGTGAACTTGTTTCCCGTTGGATTTTTCCACGGATTTGAAGTCAGTTTTCTATTAACATGGCTATTATATGTATTATATAAATACATTGGCAACGATTTGAACCCCGGAAAGAGAATAATCTAGCCCTGTAGATTAAATAAAGTGAGGAGTTAAAAATTTCATGAACGTTACCGGGATTGACAGAAACCGAAAAAAAATCCAGTGGACGCACCTGTTGAAACGTTATGGTACCCTATTTATTAAATTTATCTTCGCGCGGTAGAAAGACATAGCAGTGAAAGTGGAAAGAAAGTTTGCTGTTTCCTTCTCGGTTTTGAAGTTAGAATTTTTCCTTCTACACTAGTCGCACATCAGTTATAGAAGTAGTGTTAAATAACAGTTTAGCAAACTACTATGTTTGGGGGGGGGCATCTCTGCTCGAACTTCCTGAGGTTGACCTTCGAGGTCAGATGCAAGACAAAACAAGGAAGTCGATTTTGATTGTCTGAACGAGCGTGACAACGATAGATACAGAAAGGTTTTTTCAGGGAGTTGTTTCTGAACCGTCGTGTTCTCTTTCGTGTTCTCTTTCGTGCCTGAAACGGCTCATTAGTGGAGGGAGAGCGACCCCATTGGATAGATAGAACATGTCAACATGAACGCTAACAAAAAAGTTAAGTTAAAATTCCATGTGTTGAGGTTCTTCTATTTCTGGACTCAAAACAACTAGAGATCACCAGCCGACAGAGAAGAATATAACTTTATTATCGTATTGACGCCGTCCCCTAAGACCTCCCCAGCACGAGTTGTGTTATGACATCGGCTGTGCTAATACGAACAACACATAAAACGGCGCATAGTACTCACTCATATTGTAGCAAACCACCCTCATTCCTTCCGTATTCCATTAGTGAGAAGTAAGTACCACGAGACCAGCTTTTCTCCGGGAACCACTGATCTGTGGAACCGACTTCTAAGAGCATCTTACCCTGACCACTGCAATTATAACCTGTTTAAGTCAAGCGTTAGCCGTTATCTTACCCACATAACCGCAGGAAATGTGCCTCTTAGTCTGTAACCCTCTCCGGGATTTATGCAGGGTGAACCTGGCTGTAAAAACTAGTGGATACCAAAGATATTGGATATTTCATTTTGACATTCCTGTATGTAAGATCTCACGTGTGCACAGAGAATACACGATGTAAGCAATTAACATCCATGGAATTTGTATTGGCTGAATAATAGTATAACACACACACACACACACACACACACACATATATATATATATATATATATATATATATATATATATATATATATATATATATATTCTCAAATTGCCATATTAGTAAAAAACGCACTCTCTAAAATATTAAAAAAATTCAACCTTAGCGTTGCGACTGCACGCAATAAAAGTTTGTATCAGTTAACAATAACACATTTAAAACAAACAAACATATTTCGATTCGCATTATATTTTTTAGTCTCGGATACTACCTGAATTTTACCAAAAACAAAATAATTTCCTTGCCTGAAGATGACTAAATGTACAGTCGGAAGTACTTGCGTATTAAAGAAACACCTTATACAGCTTATAAATTTAAAAAAAAAAAGGATCATAACATTCATCGAGTGATTTGTAGGTTAACGCACCTTTAAAATTTTGTTAGCGAAGGGATTTCGCCATTTTATATCATTAACTTTACTAATCTAATTTTTGTATGAATGATTCATAGTAATATATATATATATATATATATGTGTGTGTGTGTTTGTGTGTGTATGTGTAAGAAATATAGTCTTACGTTTTGCTATATTTATAGGATAAAATGCTCAATATCAGAGATAGAGCGTGTTTAAATACACACACACACACACACACACACACACTCACACACACACATATATATATATATATATATATATATATATATATATATGTAAGCAAATGTGTGGATGTAGATCCGACGGTATGATGAAAATGTGGAAAAGACAAAGCAAAATCCGAATATGTGAGTTTACTGTTTTTATTTTGTCTTTGTTTTTGTTATTCTGACCAGTCCTGTATATATCGTCTCTTCATCTAATATAAATATGTCTCCATTAACCATGTCCAGAAGAAGGTCTATTTGACCGAAACGTCTGACGTCGACAGAATAACAAAAACAAAAACAAAATAAAAACAGTAAACTTACATATTCGGATTTTGCTTTGTCTTTTCCACATTTTCATCATATATATATATATATATATATATGGCCTGACGATTGCGTCTAGCATGAAACAGACTGTCGCCTCTAAGTGTTGACTTCTATGTTTACTTATATATTTATATATATATGCATGTATGTATATATGATAATAGTATTTTCTTAATAACCGATCATTACTAACAGTTTCATGCGTTTGCACAGAATCATCATGCCGGCAGCAACTGTTTTTTTTTATTCCATCTCGGCTAGCACAAGCTGTCGCAACGTGGGTAACCAATGTGTACACAATATGATCACGCACACTAAACTCACCGACGGGGCGCGAAGCAGATATACAGGCAAGATGGCGTTGCTAAATAATCGCCTTTTCTCTGGGGAAGAAAAACCCAGACATCATTAAAAAATTAAAACATTGTCCAGAAACTACACTATAGGCTTGTAAACAATAGAGCCTAAGCAAAGTAAAATAACGATAAAAGTAATCAACAATACGGGGCTCTAAATGTTATATATATATATATATATATATATATATATATATATATATATATATATGGCAATACTCGTTTGTAAAACCTCGGACAGCTTAATTTGTAATAGAACAAATCGGTACCCAGGGAAAAAATTGGAAATAAAAAAAGAAAGAACCAAGAACATTAACACAATGCGAAACCAATCAAGTGCTTAAGCTCCAAGTCCAAAGAAAAAACACAAAGCAGTAGAAAGACTAAAACGAGTATATATATATATATATATATATATATATATATGAAGAAATATAGTCTTAAAGTGTGCTATATTTATGGGATAAAGTGATCAATATCAGAGATAGAGCATGTGTAAATATAAAAGTGAACATAGAAGTCAACACTTAGAGGCGACGGTCTGTTTCATGCTAGATGCAATCATCGGGCCACGAGTGCTATTATTTTTCTCGGCTATTTATATATACGGGTCAGTGGTGCATTGTGGGTAGTCATTTTTGGCAGGTGTTTTACCGGAAGTCGTTTATTTGTTTATTTATTTATTTATGTCAAATTATTTTGCTTATTTTTATTTAATTTTATTTTTGTTTTTTATTCTTTATATTTATTTTATTTATTTATTTATTTTTTATTTATTTTGATCGGTGTTTTTGTTAACGTAGTAAACATTTGTTTATATAGCTTATTGTTGGTGGTCTATTATGGCGGCTATTTTACTGAAAGTCGTTTATTTTTTTATTTGGGTCAAATTATTTTGCTTGTTTTTATTTTTTATCTTGTATATTATTTATTTATTATTTTTATTTTGATCGGTGTTTTTATTAACGTAATAAAAATTTGTCTATATAGCTTATTTAACAGTTTTGTTTTTGTTTGGGAAGATAAAGCTATTTGTTGAATTTTGGGGTTGATTGTTGTGGTTTGTTCTGACTATTATTTTTTGGCGGGGACAGTTTTTAATTTATTTATTTGGATTGATTATCATTATTTGTTTTTTCTAAACGGCTAGTTTATCGGTATCGATCACAATGCATACATACATACATACATATATATATATATATATATATATATATATATATATATATATATATATATATATATATAAGAACAGTAAGATGTATAATCCGGTGTTCTTATTGATATTTTTATTTTTACAAAACAGTGTTCAATGTAAATTTACAGAGCATAAATATTATAAATCAACTGATTTAAAATATGTTTTTTTTCGCTACAGAGTAATAACCATGTTTCAAAAATGGAAGCTAAAAACTTCAAATTTAATTATAATTATAATTAGTTCTGTTTTATCTTCAAGCAAGTTTTGGAATAACATATTTTAAATTTACTGAGTTTTAAACGCACATATAAATTCATAATTTCCTGTTTCCAAGGATACAGAGAAATCCAATAATTCTCTGTATCCTTGGAAACAGGAGATTATGAAATTTTATTTGCGTTTAAAACTCAGTAAATTTACAAATAAGTTATTCCAAAATTCCCTCGAAGGTGAAACAAAACTAATGCTTTTAATTTAATTATATAGTTAAATTTGAAGCTTTTAGCTTCAGTTTTTGAAACATGGTTATTACTGTGTAGCGACCAAGCCATATTTTAAATTAGTTAACATATATATATATATATATATATATATATATATATATATATATATATATATAATTATTTGCATTTTTCCTCACGGTAGTACAGCTGAGTTTTATGAACAACGCAATCTTATGGTGCTAATAGATAACTGAACATTACTTCAATTATGTTTTGATATATGTTCCGGACTTAAATGATAATAGAGCAGTTCATACTATTTTTTATAAGCATTTCACCCCAAGCAAGGTGGGAGTGTTACGAGCAAGCATGGGGTTACAGGGAGTGAGGGCAAGAGTAAAGAGGGGTGTTTGAAGAAAGGATAAAGATAAGGACGGAGATCAAGTCAAAGGCATCAGAAAATGTCGATTGACATTACATTTGAATATTTGAAGATTATAGCTATCAGGGAAGCAAGTAATAGGAAGGGAGTTCCACTGTCGGGAAGTGTGAGTGAAGAGGCTGTTGGAGTAGAAGAGTGCAGTTACATTTAACTGTTTCGACAATGAAAGGGTGGAAGCGAGATGACAAATTAGTAGCACGTTTATATTCATGTAGTAGGGGTACCAGTGAAAGTAGTCAGAGCTGTGAGCATGAAAATATTTGAGGAACAGACAGAGAATCCATATCGCGTCTTTGAGAAAGTGATTGTAGTGGAGATGCCAAGACCTATTACATTTATATAAAACAAATTACAAAAATAGAATTATAATTCATGTACAAATATGTAGTATATAAGTAATTAAAATTACACTAAGGATGTACACACAAATATGACCGATGCAATTATATGAATATTATATATATATATATATATATATATATATATATATATATATATATATATATATATATGGATATTACCACATTTGAAAAAGAATAAAATAGAGTATAAACAGAAATATATTTGTATATATCTCAATATCAACATGTTCAATATAAACACACACACACACACACACACACACACACACACACACACACACACATATATATATATATATATATATATATATATATATATAGATACATTACAAAGAGTCAATCATACCTTGAATATATATATATATATATATATATATATATATATATATATATATATATATATAAATAAAGGGAAGAGGTTATAGTAGTTCTAACGAGAGAAAAGTGTGTATAATAAAAAGAAGAGAGGAACCGCAAACGTTTTTGGTTGTAATGTGGATTTCTTAAAAAATATATTATACTCTTATTTTCCATAATTTTGCTACACGGGTTTCCGCCTGCGCGACCTTAATCAGGCAAAGGATAGATATGCGCACCTGAACTGGCGCCTGCCCTCTCTAAATTGTACAACCGCTGCCTCAAGGAGTCCTGTTTTCCTGACTGCTGGAAGTCCTCAACCATTGTCCCTGTCTTTAAGAACTCTGGTGACCCCTCCGACCCTTCCAATTACCGTCCTATCAGTCTCCTACCCCTCTTCGGCAAAGTCTTCGAGGCCATTATCAACGCCGAAGGGATTAATCACCTGATATCCCACGATCTGCTCTCAGACAAGCAGTATGTTTTCCGCTTTGCCCGATTCACTGCCGATGTGCTTACGGCCATCACTGAATTTGTCTACCAAGCTATCCATAACAACGGTGAAGCTCGTGCCGTGGCCCTTGACATCTCCAAAGCATTCGATAGAGTCTGGCATGCCGGCCTTCTCCGCAAGCTCCAGGGTTATGGTATCACAGGTCGATTGTTTGACCTAATACAGTCATTGCTGTCAAACCGGGATTTGAAGGTTGTTCTTAGTGGATTCATCTCCAGATCCTATCCCGCTAACGCAGGTGTTCCTCAAGGCTCCATCCTAGGCCCTACTCTGTTCCTCATATTTATAAACGACCTTCCTGACGCCATAGACTCCCAAGTCGGCATCTACGCTGACGACACCACTATTTACTCCTGCCTCAAACACAAATCTAGCGAGGCGGTCAAAGCTAGCCTGGCAGCTCAAATTGAAAAGGACCTCCAATCGGTTGTGATCTGGGGTGAGAAATGGATGGTTAACTTTAACGCCTCTAAAACAAAACTGCTCACTATCAACCACCACAAGGTTCCATCCCTGCATCCCATTAGAATGTCAGATGACTAACTTCTCGAGAGCTCCTCCCTGCGGCTGCTCGGTCTCACGCTGTCTGCTGACCTGAGATGGAACAAATACATCGAGTCAGTTGCATCAGCCACCGCAAAGAAAGTTAGTTCTCTGTGCCGAGCCGGGAAATTTTTCTCCCCGGAATCGATCCTTCAAGTCTATAAATCGACCATTCGCCCTTGCATGGAGTATTGCTGCCATATATGGTCAGAAGCCCCTGCTGTTTGCTTCGGGGTTCTTGATAAGATCCAGAGACGGATAGGCAACGTGATTGACCCTGATCTGTCATCTCGTCTGCAGTCGCTCTCTCACAGACGCGATGTTGCCTCGCTCTGCCTTTTTTACAAGTACTTCCACGGTAATTGCTCTGAGGAGCTGCTTTCGCTTGTCCCCAGGCCTCGTGAATTTAAACGTCCCACGAGGCTGGCATCCCGCTCCCACCCCTACACCGTGGAAACTGTTAGATGTAGACGTCTCTTCTACTCCAATAGCTTCATCTCGCCTATGTAACTCCCTTCCCTATTACTGTTTCCCTGACAAATACAATATCCAACGGTTTAAGTGTAGCGTCAATCGACATCTCCAGTTGACTTGATCTATCCACTTCCCTTCTCCACATCCTTTCATTTTTCATTCCTATCTGCTCTCGCTCCGGATCTTTTGTGGCCCCCTTGCCTTGATCGACCCACTGTCTTTCTCTTTCTCCACATCCCCTCCCTTGCCACTCCTATCTGCTCTTCCTCCAACCCTTCTTTAACCCCTTGCGTGATAGTGGCCTCCGACCTTGCTTGCGGTGATATGATTAAAAAAAAAAAATTTCCACATATTATTAAAAGGAATTAATTTTTCTTATGTTTTTCGATGTTAAATATTCTCGATATTAGACATTTTCTTTTTCTGTGTTAGTGACCCAAATGTCTTTCTTGAACTGGCAGTGAAAGAATTCTGCGTGAAGAGTAATAAAACAATTAAGACTGGTCCGAGAAAGGGTGAAGAAGATATCTATATTCTTACCTTTTAATGACCTCTGTGTGTTCTTAAATCTATTCCCATTTTTTGTGTCTTTGTCAGCATGCGTACCCATACGTATATTCCCTCTCCATATACATATACTGTCTCATTATATAGGAATTAGTATACACATACGCATACACACACACATACATACACACACACAAACACACATACACACACTTCTTATGTTGTGTGGGGTTCGCGTGCGTACCCGTGAGCAGTTTTATTTTTGTCAATGTGTGTACATATACCAGTACGCGCATGCGTACTCTCTCTCCCCCTATCTCTCTCTCTCTCTCTCTCTATATATATATATATATATATGTACGTGCATGAAACAGATTGTCGCCACTAAGTGTTGACTTCTATGTTCACTTTTATATTTACACAGGCTCTATCTCTGGTATTGAGCACATTTCCCATAAATTTAGCACACTTTAAGACTATATTTCTTCATATATATATATATATATAGGTAGACACATTATTATAACTTCCTATTATAGTTCGAGTCACCGGGGGTCTACTCTTTACTCCACAACATCCCCCTTTTGAGATAATATTTTTTATTTAGCATTAGTATCTTCCCCTCTTTATCTTTTCCTTGAACATGTCCTTAGAGGTTCCACGATTTGTTTTGGTGATGACGCATCAAAAAATTACAACATTTTAACCGGTTCTTCAAGTCCTTCATCAGTGATATTTTTCTTCAGCTGATTTTTGTAGCGTTGTTTCTTTATTTAACAATAAAGACGTTCTTTTCTGTTTTTTCTTTAATTTCATCCAGTGTAACTGGTAATTCCCGTATTACGTTGTACTGAATGCTTTTAATTTCCATCTCGCTTTTTAGTACTGATATGACCGTGTCTTTCAATGATCCCGCATTTTCAGCCATTATCCTAGATAATCCATCCGCATGTCCTAATGTTTTAAACAATTGGTACTCCATCGAAAAAATTATTATTTAACAGCGCTGTAACCTGTTACCTGTATACGTAGGTATACCTTTTTCTGAATCATATATCACTAATAACAGTTTATGGTCTGTTTGCAATGTGAAGTTTTTCCATGAATAAATTCATGGAATTCTTTCATAGCGAATATAATTGCTATAGATTCTTTCTTTATCTGCCGGTATTTTTCTCTGTCTGTATAAGCGAGCATGAAGCATGAGCGAAAGCTTTCATTTTACCAACATCATATTTGTGAAACCGGAACCGTCATATAGCCCGACGTGCCTTAACCGATTCAGCCACTGAGGATCGTCCAGTTGGCAAGGTCGAATTTACTGCTTATAAACTTCAATCTTCCATGAATCTCTCACATACATTCATAACTGCTCATGGCGTATCAAATGTAAACAAATGACGTCACACATTATGAAATGGACAAAGTCCGATAATGTCTTTAAATAATTGTCGGACTTTGTCCATTTCATAATATATATATATATATTATGAAATGGACAAAGTCCGACAATTATTTAAAGACATTTTTATGTTTAACATTCTTTTTATAGATACAAGTATTTAAGTAAATACTCTGTTTATAATAAACAGTATTAAATAACATTTACCGGCCTGAGTGTCCGAGAAATTCTCAGAGAAAATATTCGTCCTCCGGTTAAGGCACGTCAGGCTAATATGACGGTTCCATATAGGATACAGGTTCGAATCCTGTCAGAGGAGGAATATATAATATATATGTATATATTATGATATTACAACAAATACATGTAAGGATCGCTACACAATTGCAGTCGTGTTTCAACGGATACGTCTCCTCAGGCGATTGCAAATTACTAGTGAGTGAACGATTAATTTGGTTTCAAAAGCAAAATTATCTCCTCTTTTTCTGAAAAAAATATAAACATTGCTCTACTCATTTAAAATAAATGTTACGAACGTACCTTTGTATATATATATATATATATATATATATATATATATATATATATATATATATATATATATATAAATCAAACCATTCGCCCTTGCATGGAGTATTGCTGCCATATATGGTCAGGAGCCCCTTCTGTTTGCCTCGAGATTCTTGATAAGATCCAGAGATGGATATGCAATGTAATTGGCATTGACCTGGCATCTCGTCTTCAGACGCTCTCTCACAGACGCGCCGTCGCCTCTCTCTGACTTTTTTTTACAAATACTTCCATGGTAATTGCTCTGATGAGCTGCTTTCGCTGGTTCCCAGACTTCATGAATTCAAGCGTCCTACGAGGCTGGCATCCCACTCTCAACGTTTCACTGTTGAAACTGTTAAATGTAGCCGTCTCTTCTACTCCAATAGTTTCATATCTCGCACCTCTCGCCAGTGGAACTCCTTTCCCTATTCCTGTTTCCCTGACAACTATAATCTCGAAGTATTCAAATATAATGTCAATCGACATCTCCAGTTGCCTTGATCTATCCACTATCCTTCTCCACATCCTTTCCTCTTTCAGTCCTATCTGCTCTCGCTCCAAATCTTCTGTTACCCCTGGCCTTGATCTATCCACTATCCTTCTCCACATCCTTTCCTCTTTCAGTCCTATCTGCTCTCGCTCCAAATCTTCTGTAACCCCTTGCCTTGATCTATCCACTATCCTTCACCTCATCCTTTCTGCTATCACTCCTATCTGCTCTCACTCCAAATCTTCTGTAACCCCTTGCGTGCTAGTGGCTTCCCGCCTTGCTTTGGGTGAAATGCTTATATATATATATATATATATATATATATATATATATATATATATATATATATATATATATTTAAACAAATAAACTCTCTATGTACAATTATATAAATATGTGAAATGACAACATCTCACCTTCCTGCTAGATAATACTTATTCCCGCGTATATTAATGACATGTGACATAAAGGCGTCCATATATGCGAATAATGATTTTCTTTATAATTGACTTAGCTATACACACAAACGCGCACATATCAGTAAAGTTAGGATTTAATTAAATTTCATCACGTGATAAATGATCAATATTTTCTAATGATTAATCGAATAATAAAATAGAACGATACTTTTTCTAGTCTCGAATAAAGAAGTAAAAATAAAATAGTTGAAAATATAATCTCTTAAATCTTAAACTGACCTGAGCATTTAATTAACTGGTGACCCGAAACTCGGCTTTTAGACTGACATATTAATCTTTGCCGCCAACGAATCACGACAGGGTTTCTCGGAAAAGAATGCGTCTAATTGAGAGATTTATTTGAATATACTGAAAACTCGTACCCCCCCCCCCACACACACACATATATATATATATATATATATATATATATATATATATATATTGAAAACTTTGCATATACAGATTAGTGATATATATATATATATATATATATATATATATATATATATATGCTGAAAAAATTTCATATACAGAATAGTAATATATATATATATATATATATATATATATATATATATGTACATATATATATATACATATATATATATATATATATATATATATATATATATATATATATATACTGAAAACTTTACATATGCAGATTAGTAATATATATATATATATATATATATATATATATATATATATTTATAATTAGAAAATGTTTGTGCTATTTCTTTCCTCTCTGTGTTCTTTTTTCTTTAATTTTATTTTTATTGACAATTTCGCTGTAGCCATACTGTATCTTACCCACAAAATCTTTGAACACTAATACCGTCTTCACACCTGGTCCTATAACCCGTTTTTCCTCTATGACCAATATCTAACTCCTCTTCCATCCACCATCAATCAAAAGTTTTAAATTTAAGTTTATTTTCACAAAAAAGTTTCGCACAGCGGGAAATCAAACAGAGAACGGATTTTTTTCTAACAATTCCATCTACAAGCAAGACTCCACCCAGCCTCAAGAACTAATCTTGGTACCTCTGTTTATTGCTCGCATCCGTTGATGAAGAGCACAGGCGTGTTCAAAATTCCGAACTTGGAACCTCAGTCTCCGTACTTCATATTTGTCACCTGGTTAATATCAATAAATGTTTTTCGTACTGATATCATTGATACCCTTTCGTTTGATTTTCTTTTATTGACCAACTTACCTACTCTATCTTATAAACTGTACGAAGCATACGTGGAGTCTTTTCTCTAATTATATATATATATATATAATTAAGTAATTCATTGAATCTGAAAGAAACCTCAATAGAATGCAGAAAGCACTGGACGGCCGTTTCGTCCTATATTTGGGACTCATCAGCAGTGCGCATCCACTACCGAGAATTGAAACCCTGACGCTATATTGAGTCTGATTTGCTATCTCTTCGTCACTGAGGACCGTTGGAACAGTTTGTATGGTGTTTGCGTGACAACCTAACTGTCAGGGTTTCAATTCTCGGTAGTGGATGCGCTCTGCTGATGAGTCCCAAATATAGGACGAAAAGGCCGTCCAATGCTTTCTGCATTCTGTTGAGGCTTCTTTCAGACTCGATGAATTACTGAATTATAATTATCAAATCCTCCTTACAATTTATATATATATATATATATATATATATATATATATATATATATATATATATATATATATATATATATATGTATATATATATATATATATATATATATATAAACAGAGTATTTACTTAAATATTTCTATCTATAAAAGGAATGTATAAATATAAAGTAATAATAGTATAATAAACAGTATTATACAACATTTACCGGCCTGTATGTCCAAGATATTTTCACAGAATATATTCGTCCTCCGACAGCAATCGAACCTGTATCCTATACGGAACCGTCATATAGCCTGGCGTGCCTTACCATTCGGCCACCAAGGATCGTCCGGTTCCATATGGGATACAGGTTCGAATCCTGTCGAAGGACGAATATTTTCTATGACAATTTCTCGGACATTCAGGCCGGTAAATGTTATTTAATACTGTTTATTATAAACAGAGCATTTACTTAAATACTTGTATCTATAAAAAGAATGTTAAACATAAAAATGTCTTTAAATAATTGTCGGGCTTTGTCCATTTCATAATGTGTGACGTCATTTGTTTACATTTGATACGCCATGAGCAGTTATGAATGTACTAGAGAGATTCATGGAAGATTGAAGTTTATAAGCAGTAAATTCGACATTGCGAACCAAACGATGGATAGGATACAGGTTTGAATATATATATATATTGGCTCCTGAAAAATTAATTTCGGTTGAGCTCTGTGGGTGTGAGGTGTGAGTTTGTAAACAGTGATTATTAAAGCTAATATAGCACGACTCTTCGGCAGAATTGAGTCACTGTCAGTCACTGTGTGTTTATCTAAATCTAAAAATAAACACGCTAAAATTCACCTTCATCCCTGCCGTGCGCCGACGGCTTAGTGGTAGAAGTTCCGACTGACGCCAATTCAGTCGGGTTTCGATCCTATATAGAGGCAACCGGACGTCTAGCCACACTGATGAGCTGCGAAACAGTCTGTCTGTGGATGACATATATATATATATATATATATATATATATATATAGAGAGAGAGAGAGAGAGAGAGAGATGCATTGAAAAATAGAAAATATTGAGAAATTAAAAAATTAAAATTTTCAGACACACTCTGTTGTATATTAATATGTTTTTTGTTTTATTGTTTCAATTAGATTACTCGACTAGTTTCAGCCAGAATGGCCATCATCAGGAAATAAAATTCTGCTTGTTAGTAGCAGTGAACTACAGGAATGAATGACTAACTGAAAATTAACTTTATCTGTACTTTTTATTTGTTTTCTTTAATCGTTAATTTTGATCAGTCCCTGTGTCGATCAAACGGTCTTTTTTAAGTTGTTTTCTTAAGACAGAGACTGGATAGATTCATGCTCCTCTGAATTCCCTTGGTCATTTTTTGACAGTTTTAATGGTTCCTGGGAAGGGGATGTGTCAGTGTTAAGTGTATCTTATTATTTATTTCATCGAGAGTGTGTATGATGTGTGTAAGTGTACATATTAGTATGGGTGTGTGTATAAGTGTGAGACATCAACACTTTCTCAAGCATGTCTGTCTTGTGTGGGTGAGAAATGTGGGTAGGGCTTGATTTATGGGGTTATACATTAATTCTATCTATGTTGTTAAATTTTTGATTAAGCCCGTATGAATGGAGTGTTTTGAGACGCAAAATCCATTTGTCTTCATGGTCTTCTAACATTTTGCTAATGTTATTGTTTCTGTCCTTTTCTATTTTTTCAATATATATATATATATATATATATATATATATATATATATATATAAGTCAACACTTAGAGGCGACAGTCTGTTTTATGCGAGATACAATCGTCAGGCTACGAGTGCTGTTATTTTTCTCGGCTATTTATATATACGAGTCAGTGGTGCATTGTGGGTAGTCTATTTTGGCGGTTATTTCACCGGGAGTCGTTTATTTATTTATTTGGGTTAAATTATTTTGCTTGTTTTTATTTATTTTAATTTTATTTTTCTTGTTATTTATTTATTTATCTATGTTTAATCGGTGTTTATATTAACATAGTAAAAATTTGTTTATATCACTTATTTAATAGTTTTGTTTTGGTTTGGGATAATTAAAGCTATTTATTCAATTCTGGGATTGATTGTTGTAGTTTATTCTAACTATTATTTTGTGACCAGACACCTTAATTCAACTTAATTTCAAAAATTATATTAGGGGTCTCGGCTCTCGCTTTTGAAACATGAGAACTCTTATGTAGCGAAGGAATCATATTTAAAAAAATATTCTAATATATATATATATATATATATATATATATATATATGATGTGTGTGTGAGTGCCTGTGTGTATGGAGAAATAAAGAAGAAAGCAAGATCCCCAGAAAGATTGTCTGCCACGCCCTGTGTGATTACAGAGTTTCGACATTTGCGTCATATCGAAAGCATGTTTCCGACGGTGTTTGCGACTTAGAAATAAAATCTTTTGGAAGTCTCATGTATTAATATACAGGCTTTGCAACAAGCTCCTGTTCTCTGGTTATGCAACAATGGCTTCGATAATCTGGTCATGTGGCGCACCTCCGATAAAAGCGACTTTCCAAGCTGGCACTGTATGGGAAACTAGTTCCGGGAAGGCACCTGTAATGTAAACCTAGAAAAAGACACAAAGATTGCCTGAAAGATACGCAGAGGGAAGCCGAGATTCATCTCGACATCTGGAATAATCTCGCATCAGACAGAAGACGGTGGATTAATTTCGTTAAATCGAATCTGCGTGCTGCATGTATCAACGTGTCGTACTCAGTGAGAGGGAGGGAGAGAGAGAGAGAGGGGGGGAGAGAGTGCACTCGTATGAGTGTTGCTCTTTTGAAAACTGGCCGAGAAAACTGAACATTTTATCTGAATATGCATTATCCATTAGGTTGCGCATAATCTATCCAGATCTAAATCAGGATCATTCTGCCAAGGTTCGGTGATAATATTTTTCTCACATCTATCTATCTATCTATCTATCTATCTATCTATCTATCTATCTATCTATGTCATTCTTTTCATATCTATCTATCTATCTATCTATCTATGTCATTCTTTTCATATCTATCTATCTATCTATCTATCTATGTCATTCTTTTCATATCTATCTATCTATCTATCTATCTATCTATCTATCTATCTATCAATGTCATTCTTTTCATATCTATCTATCTATCTATCTATCTATCTATCTATATATATATCTATCTATGTCATTCTTTTCATATCTGTCTTGTTCATTCTTTTCATACCTATCTATCTATCTATCTATCCCTGTCTTTTCATATCTATCTTGTTCATTCTTTCTCTCTCTCTCTCTCTCTCTCTCTCTCTATCTATCTATCTATCTATCTATCTATCTATGTCATTCTTTTCATATCTATCTATCTATCTATCTATCTATCTATCTATCTTTTCATATCTGTCTTGTTCATTCTTTTCATATCTATCTATCTATCTATCTATCTATCTATCTATCTATCTATCTATCTATCTATCCCTGTCTTTTCATATCTATCTTGTTCATTCTTTTTCTATCTATCTATCTATCTATCTATCTATCTATCTATCTATCTATCTCTCTTTTTTGTGCCATTATGGAAAATCCCGAATAGAAGAGGTTACACTATAACATGACTGCGAATAGGTTACACTAAAATGACACCATCATCCTTTACTGAAGAACTACCACATTGTCCTTACATGACAATTCCAATGTACGGTAAATTCTTTTCTAATTTCATACGTTCATCTTGACTCCAAAAAGCACAATTTCTTCAAGGCAAACAGCCTAAAAGAACTATTCGAAAATATTAAAATAAATATAATTATAACATTCCTGAAATCAATTGGCTTATAGCTGTCCATTTTCCATAAACAGGAACCAAAATAAATCAGTTTTGGCATAAAATGTCTGTAAGGAGTTGATATATCGTTAAAAATTCACTTAAACGGAAAATATGTATGTAGGTACGTACGTACGTATGTATGTATGAATGTATGTATGTATCTATATATCTCATACCTTCTCTATCTAGTTCATTCTCTTTCTATCTATCTATCTATCTATCCATCTCAGTCTGTTCATATCTATCTATCTATCTATCTATCTGTTATGGGACCTTACCTATAACGACAGAGTGAACTCTTCTTGACTCTATGTATACTACGCCTCTCAAGAGAGAGGGACGAGACGGAATCGAGTCGAGCCAATAGTAGTTCACTCCAAAACCTGACTGACAGTCATACTAATAGCTTCCACATCTTGTATTATTATTCTGTGTAATATATCTTTGTTATTTCTACTCTTGTGTTCGTGTTGTTCTTCCTTGGTCCTAACCTTGGACGATAACACTATCTATCTATCTATCTATCTATCTATCTATTAATTATATCTATATAATTCCACAAAATAATTTTAGTCTCATGAAGTCTTTTTAAAGGATGAAATGCCTTATGTATTTTTCCATTTCTTATTATATTTGATATATATATATATATATATATATATATATATATATATATATATATATAAATATATATATATGAAGAAATATAGTCTTAAGGTGTGGTATATTTATGGGATAAAGTGTTCAATATCAGAGATAAAGCGTGTGTAAATATAAAAGTGAACATAGAAGTCAACACTTAGAAGCGACAGACTGTTTCCTGTTAGACGCAATCGCCAGGCTACCGAGGCCTGACAATTGCGCTTAGCACGAAACAGACTGTCGTCTCTAGGTGTTGACTTCTATGTTCACTTTTACATATATATATATATATATATATATATATATATATATATATATATATATATATACAAAAAGAGATTTGTACCCGCAGAAATAAAACAGATTTAAACAAAAAAGACGAGTTCAAGCAGTTCATGATTCGTCTATTGGACAGCATTTACTCGACAGCCATGATTCTGCCGTCAATTATGAAGACACGTAGTTTTCAATGTTACACAGTGCTCGCTCGGTGTACCATCTCCGAGTTCTTCAGGCTGTATTTATAAAATTTCACCAGTCTAGCCCGTGCAGACAGAAAGAGTATTTTATACCCTCCTTACGCTTGTTGGAGGGACTGGGAGTGTCTTTTTGCCTTTTTATACTCCTGTGGAACTTGCTATTTTCACACACTTTCGAATTTTAATTATTTGTAATTAAAATTTATCACTTTTTTAATCGCATTCCAAATTTCCTTCCTCATTCGTTATATTGAGTGTGTCTTTGATTGTTTTCCAATTTGCCAACGTATACCTTTGAAAAAGTGTTGGTCGAAAGGTACCTAAGGTATAACATGACGTCCGTTTTGTTTAAATCACTCTCTCTCTAGCTATATATATATATATATATATATATATATATATATATATATTACCCTTCTCTCCTTCTTTTTACCTTCTTACTTTATATATATATATATATATATATATATATATATATATATATATAATAAAAAAATCTTACTAACATATATATACATATATACATACATACACATCAAACAGTACAAACACAAATACATACACACATATACAATATACAGACACGAATAACACAGTGTAGGTACACCAAAACACATTCATATCGACAGGATGACCATCAGGTTATAAAAGTAATAACCTATTAAATTCACAGTGACATATCATTATCATTGAAAGTATTACAACCCCTATAATAAGTTTAATTTATAACGGTGTTTACACTTAACTGTTAGTTAATATCTTTGATTTAAGAGATGGGTCTTATTTTGAAATTTAATTATTTCAAATTTTACGTTAAGACATAGATAACACGGGGCCTATAGGGCGATACATGGTCGGGCTTTCTTGATCAATTTCCATTTAAACGTAGGTGTTTTATTCTTTTCTTTTAGACTCCAAAAGTACTTGGAGAATGAAGTCATGTACTTATAATTACTGTTATTAAAAGATTGCATATGCCCCCGCCAACGTTCCTTGAATGGATTCATGGTGCTACCAATGTAATTTTTTTTATATTTGGGTTTTCTAGTGTAGAGATTGTACTAAGATAAACTACAGAACTAGTCATACAATTATTCTGTAGTGGACAATTATTTGGATTCCTACAATTGCATAAGTTTTTATTCGTGTCATTATACTTTGTAGTGCTGCTTGTAACCTTGTGAGTAAGCAAGTTTTTGAGTCTATGTACTTGTTAAAGACTCTGTTATGTTTTTTAATTATTTTCTCTAGGTTATCCGCACAACTATAGCTTAATTTAAGGGTTTTAGGATTAAATATTTTACTAAGTTTCTGGGTTGGGGAAATGTTTCTTGATGAGGTTTAGAAATACACGCCCTAATTTCGTTTTAACCATCATATTGAAAGGGGGAGTAAACCAAATGATCTTTCTAGATCTTCTTTTCTTATTATGGTTGCAATTAACCGGGTTTCTATATTGAATAGTGGTATCTTTGTATCCACTACTTTTGAGTGTAGAATTGTAAAAATCACGATGTTTATTAAAAACATCTTTGTTAGAAGAGTTAGTGCTAATCCTAAATCCAATGGAGGAGGGTATGTGTTTGATAACTGAAGAGAGATGGTTGGAATTTGGATGCACGTATATGGGGTTGGAATTCACCTTCACATATGGTTGGAAAGTGTTGCTAGTAAGGTCTAGGGTGACACCCAGAAAATCTACTTGTTTAACGTTAGTTGTAACTATAGTCCTAAGACCTAAATCCTTAAATACTCTATGGATCATTTTCCTAATACGGTCTACCTTAATTTTAGTGGAGGTTTAACAACTAATAAGCCATCATCTCTATATAATCCTACACATTTTTTTCTCCGGCCTTCATATCTTGTCTGTCTATCCTGGTAACGTACAGGGAAATTCGAACTGGACCTTTTATTTAATGTACGAGGGTAGAATGTTCTCTTTATATTTCCCATGTTTAGGGATATTTCGTCTAATTCTTCAGTTATTTCTCAAGTATACACTTACCAGCGCAGTGATTGTACACACAGTTACTATGACACCAACCCGATGATTTGATCCACTAGGCTCTTGTCCTATAGTTTTCTTCTAAGTCCAATATTTTCGCTTTATTCCACATAGTTTTCCTTCGATACATGATCAGCCATACTTGATTTCATTTCTCCTCTCACCTCGGCTATTTCGATGTTACTTCAACCTTACTTTTAGAGGGAGGTTTGTTTCACTTTTTGTTATGGACATTTACTCACGCACGCATAGACTCTCCCAGCTATAAATAGGAGCAAGTACTGCCTTTTGGTGTGTGAATTTTCCAGTAGTCAGCTCTGACAGTCGGACCGAACATTGTTGCCGTAACACTCTCGTTTGTATATGTTTCTATTACTGTTTCTGTTAATATATTTGTTTAACTCAATTCCTCTCTCTGTGTCTTTATGTCTGGCCCTAAATAGGCTACAACATTTTTTATCCCCGTGTTAGGCTTGACTCGGTAGAGATTTCTCCGCAAAATGGGACTGCTTCTGAATAGTGTACTGATGTTGTATAGACCAAGGATCTTCTGAATCTTTTCCGATATACAATTGATATGAGACCCACAGACGCTGACAGTTTTCTGGTCCTCCCCCTTGATGGTCTGTTTTCACCTGCAGATGATGATGTCATGCTATGCTGATGTTATGTTTGTAGGGTAGTTGTTATTTTGAAAGATAAGCTTGATGCTGTTCATTTCCTATTGGTATAGATCTGCGCCGCCTCTATGTATGGTGGGAATTGATTTTGAGGTATGATCAGGTAAAGGTTGGCTTGTGATACCCAGATGTTTTGAATCCTTTACTTGTGCGAGTTTAGTACATCTAGCACGGCTAAATGATTATTGTTTTCTTTTTCCATTGTGAATTGCATCGCTCTGAGTTCATAGAAATTCAGCCATATATATATATATATATATATATATATATATATATATATATATATATATATATATATATAAATAATAAAAAGACTTAAACACTAATATTGCATAATTTATTCCATTGGAATACGACTACTATCACAGTCCTATGGTTACAGAGAACTTCAGTTGAGTTCCACCACAAAATATGTGAGCGAGCGGCGCTATATTGAGTCTGATTTGCTACCTCTTCGTCACCGAGGCCCGTTGGAACAGTTGGTATGGTGTTTGCTTGTCAGGGTTTTAATTCTCGGTAGTGGATGCGCACTGCTGATGAGTAGTGGATGCGCACTGCTGATGAGTCCCAAATATAGGACGAAACGGCCGCCCAGTGCTTTCTGTATTCTGTTGAGGTTTGTTTCAGACTCAATGAATTACTTAATTATAATTATCAAATCCTCCTTACAATTTCTATCATATATATATATATATCTATATATCTATCTATATATATATATATATATATATATATATATATATATATATATATATATATATTTCGTTTCCTGGGACAAAAAGAATCCTAACGGATATACAAACCAGTAAACGTTGGTTTACGGTAAACAGAAGTAATAAAACCCCACGCAGATCTGCTGACGAGTACATCGAGAAAGGGAAGAGATGAGTCAATCTCCTTTTCCTGTGTAAATTTCATGGGCGGATGCATATTGTTAAGGGACGCAAGAAAATGGTTCGCTTTAATCTCGTTATCGAAGAGATAAAAAGTGTCATCAACGTAACGGAAATAAACGCCAGCTTTATTAGATTTTAGTAGTACACTCTCTTCCTGGAACCCAACAACGATATTTGCTAAGATGGGTCCCAAATGGGAACCCATCGAAACACCATCAATCTGCCTGTACATGATGCCGTCGAAACTGAACTCAACTGACATCGTGGCAAATTTCATCAGTTCAACAAAAACGTCTTCCGGAAAAACAAGCGGTGACAACTGACTACGATATAGGGCACCAGTATCGACAGTGTCAGCAAGTGGAACGCAAGTAAATAAACTGGCGATATCATATGAACACATAAATTTATTATATATATATATATATATATATATATATATATATATATATATATATATATATATATATAGCGTCCTTGTGTGGTCAATATATGAAGTTGTCATCTACGTATCTCAGCCATCTACGTATCTCAGTTTCAGTGGCGGCTTTCATAAAACAATTTCCTTCAAGTATTCTATGTTTGGCATCATTGGTAACTATGGTGAACCCATAGCGAATGTCAAACTCTAGTTGGAAGAAAGCTTTACGTACATGGAACGTTAACATTTCCATCAGATTATCTAACGTAATTTTGGTATGTTTACTTGAGAGGTCTGATTCCAGTCTGTTTCAAGCCATTGTCAAGGCCTCAACTCTAGTGAACAGGCGCCCCACATCCAAGTTAACCACCCAATCGCTATGGATGGGATCACCTCAGATTAATTCCACAAAGTATTCGGAGTTTCTAACATATGACGAGTGCGTCCCTGTTAGCGGGTCAACTATATTCACTAGGAATCACCTTAGCGTGTGGCATGCCGAGCCTCTGAAGCTGACAATAGGTCTCAATAAAATACTTACTTAATCTAACGTTGATTCTGTTGTCTATATTTATTCAGTGTGAAATAGCCTCTATTCTTATTCATGAACTCTAACAGCATTCTCTCAGACTTTAGGGTCAGATCTTTTTTTCATCTTCCTATAGCTACCATCCCCAACGAGACTTGCCAATTCTTCGAAGTATTCTAACTTGTCCATCATCACCGAAGGTTTGCATTTGTTAGCTAACATTATGATACCCTCGCTTAAGGTCCTGATTATCAACATTTTCGCCCTAATGAGGTTTGATTTAGACGTATTGGACATTTATAGTGGTTGTCTCGCACTTCATCTTAGCTCATCTGCTTGGACCTTGGGGATCTCGAGGTCAAGCTCCACCAATGTCTAAGTATAGACCCCTCTAATGGTGATGGGAAACAAGAGACCTTTGTTTAGCACTGATCCTGCAATGGTACTTGTGCCGATTGACGACTGCCTTTACCGAACTGTGGGGCCGTGTTACTGCTCCGACTATTCTTTTATTTGTGCCATCTTCTGCATTTGCCGAGCTTCGATCTGTTGAAATTCTTGACAGTACGACATATTGTGTTTGTTTTGGATTCTCATTCAAGAATTATTTTTCTAAGTAATATCCTTGTCTGTTCGAAGAGTTAAAATTCCTGTTGATCATTAATCTGGCATTTGTAGAGAATCTTTTCCTCCCGCTTCGACCGATGTCTTGGTTGATAATCCATATGAATCTAGCTCCAGGTCGCTACATCTCTTTTTTTAAGCATTTCACCCCAAGCAAGGCGGGAGTGCCACTAGCATGCAAGGGGTTACAGAGTGTGAGAGTAAGAGTAAAGAAGGGTGTTTGAGGAAAGGGTAAATAGAAGGACGTGGATCAAGATCAAGGCATCAGAAGATTTCAATTGACATTACATTTGAATATTTGAAGATTATAGTTATCACGGAAGCAACTAAGAGGAAGGGAGTTCTACTGAAAGGAAGTGCCAGAGAAGAAACTGTTGGAGTAGAAGAGGCGGTTACATTTAACTGTTTTGACAGTGAAAGGGTGGAACCGAGTTACCAACCTAGTAGCTCGTGTAAATCCATGCAGTTGGGGAACCAGTTAAAGTAACTCGTCAGAGCAGTTGCCATGAAAATATTTGTAGAAAAGACAGAGGAAAGCCACATTACGTCTGTGAAAAAGTGATTGTAGTCGAGATGTCAGGTCATTTATTTTCACATTGCATCTGTATAGAAATGTCATATGGTCTGACATTTGTGCTGATTTTTGATGGAGTTTTTTTTTCGACCATCTCCATTTGTGTATCGGGTCCGTACTGATTCAACTCTATAAAGATTTATCATTATTTTCATTATTATTTTGTTGTGGATTATTATCCTCATCTTTGTTATTGTTATCACAACGTCTCAGCTGTTGTCACCTCCGCCATTTTTGGTCTCCCCCAGACACTGCAGCCGCGTTGTCTGTTTTTACACATTAAGTTTTATTTAAATCCTTTATTATAATTAATTTATTAGTTTTTACTTCATTATTGATTTCGGGTAATCTCCTCACAAAATGCAACATTGGTGGAATTGAGACTTTCCTGAGGCAGTCACAGCTTTGCTGGTCTGGTCATGTTGCAAGGATGAGTGACGACAAAATACCTAAGGTCCTCATGTATAGCCAGCTTCACAGTAGAGAAAGGAGTGTTGGACGGCCGTAGCTCAGGTATAAATACAAGATAAAGAGTAACCTATCAGCTGTCAATGTATCAATGTGCCTCATACTAACTTCCAGCGAGTTGCTCTTGATAGAAATAACTGGAGATATTTGAGGCAGATTTGTATCAGAAATTTCGAAATCAGTTGTATTGACCGGGGCTAAGAGACGAAAAACAACAGAGAAAAGCGCCAGCAAATAATCCTTTGTCCTTTACTTCACACACATACCTAACATGTTTGGTACAAATTCTATATTTTCCAGTCTCATGAATGAGGATTGTACCATCTTTTTTGAAGATGCCTCCAGTACACCCGTCATACCTTGCTTTTGCCATATTCACTCTCCACATCTGCTTAGAAGAACACCACTTCTGTTTTACAATAAAATACAAAAATGGAAAAAAAGGGCCTAGAATGTGTTGGAGTATTTTAAATAGGGTCAAACCTTAAAACGTTGGTGATGTTATGTGCAGTTTTTTTAAAGACATACAACGTGTGTTAGCACGTGCGATACCCTGTCTTCATCAGCCTCCGACCAGGGGTGATATCACGGTTTCGGTGGCTATGGCGGGACCGCCACCCCCGGTGCCACCAGCAGTGTTTGCCAGCAGGCAGAGTATGAAGATAAGCTAATTGAACGTTCCTCTTTGTAAATTCTTGTAATGAAATAAATAAAACGATTGTTCTTTGCCGCTTCTATCCGTAATGAAAGTTTCCTGAACGCGTTTGTCGTTATTGGCAGATTATGTCAGGAGGTGAAATTAACAATCATGTCGTATCCAGACAAAAATAAGCTTTTAAATTGGAGGTCTGAAGTGATTTCAGCTGTGCAAGCACACTAGAAAATACCCCTTACCCCTCCCCTTACATCGTGCTTCGCGTTGAGAATGTCCAAATAAATAAAAAAGGCGATAAAAAATCAACCTCTACTGCCTGATGAAACCTTATCAGTGGAAAACATGATAGCATAAATGGTCAGTATTCCTTTTATATATATATATATATATATATATATATATATATATATATATATATATATATATATATATATATATATATATATATATATATATATATATGTATATATATATATATATATATGTATATATATATATATATATATATATATGTATATATATATATATGTATATATATATATATGTATATATATATATATGTATATATATATATATATATATGTATATATATATATATATATGTATATGTATATATATATATGTATATATATATATATGTATATATATATATGTATATATATATGTATATGTATATATATATATATATATATATATGTATATATATATATATATTTTTATTTAAAAAAAAATATGTGTATTGTTTCGCTGTATCAGAACTCCTCACTGCGGCTAGGCAGCCGAATGCCTCAACCTCGGATCGAAACCCAACCGATTTGGTATCAGTCAGTTCATTTACAACTAAGCCAACTTCACTCGACCGAACGCAACAGCCAAATCTAGCGTATTGTTTTTGTAAACGTAAACAAACGCCAAGCAGCCAAAGTGCTCCATTCATTTTACTGAAGAGCTTCGCAGTTACGCAGGTGACCGTTGTTTTTAGAATTAACATGTCGTTCAACAGTGCTCAATTGAAAATATATTTTCAAGAGTTAATATATATATATATATATATATATATATATATATATATATATATATATATAAGAACAAGAGGAAAAACTATTCTTAGCCGACTCGTTTCGTCCTTTGAGGGACTTTAGCAATGCAAATGTAGAATTTATTTTCTTGTACGAGTTTATGCACAAAAACAAAGATGTCATTGGTTTATCAGGGCTTTTAAATTTGAGGACATTCACGAATATTAATCAGCTAGTGAAAGGTAAGTTAAAACGTGTCGGCTAGGAATAGTTTTTCTTTTGTCTTTTTATTCATTTACGTTCCTTTACAGATGCACGGTAACAATAATTTACACACATACACACACACACAAACACACTCATATATATATATATATATATATATATATATATATATATATATATATATATATATGTATATATACATATATATGAGTGTGTATAAACAAAAATATCTTAATATATATATATATATATATGTATAAAACATTTATATTTATATTTACATACGCTCTGATATTAGCACATTATGCCGTAAATATAGCACACCTTAAAACTATATTTCTTCATCTATCTCTCTCTCTCGCTCTCTCTCTCTCTCTCTCTATATATATATATATATATATATATATATATATATTGGGTGTGTGAGTGGAGAGAGGCTCTTATTTGTTTTAAACAAGATAATTGCAGGAGCAGACTGCACTCAGTGTGAACTCTACGGAGTCAAGAGCATTGACGATATAGCCTGATACGTTACCACCTTGTCAATAAATGCAGTCCGTGCCCCAAAGTATGCCAGTGACGTGTTGTCAGGGTAAATTAGAAAGACGGAGACATCGCACACGGTGATAGCTCCACCTTAGCTGAGGATCCGTAATCCAACATATACACACCTACATGTTGACGGCAATTCCGGTGTTGAATAAATTATAGAAAATCATATATATATATATATATATATATATATATATATATATATATATATATACCCAAGTATAGGATTGATGTATACGGAATAAATTCCAATCACCAACAAATATTATTTTTAAAAGAGTGCTCAATGCAGAGAAGAGCAAATATAATTATTTATTCGATAATTATAACATAAATATGTTATAAAATTACTACAAAAATAGCCATTTTCTTTCAACACTTTTGAATGACATTCAACACCATCACTTGATAAGACACCAGAACTGTTGAAACAAAATGGCTATTTTTGTAGTGATTTCATAATATATTTGTTATAATTTTCGAATAAATAATCATAAGTTACTTCAATATTCGCTTGAAGATGAAATGGAACTAATGTTTTTAATTTAATTACAAAATAAAATTTGAAGTGTTAGATTCCATTTTTGAAACATGGTTATTACTGTGTAGCGAAAAATATTTTAAATCAGTTAATTTATTACATATATATATATATACATATATATATATATATATATATATATATATATATATATATATATATATAATGATTAAGAGTGAAATAGAGAATATAAGAAAAAGACAAAAGATGAAATCGTGGGAAGATAGCGAGAGAAAGAGAGAGGAAAATGTTTTGTATTACATACACCCTAACCTTGATATTGAGCACTTTAAGGAAAAATATATCATACCTTAAAACTATATATATATATATATATATATATATATGTGTGTGTGTGTGTGTGTGTGTGTGTGTGTGTGTGTGCAAACATATAGGAAAATTGGAAAGAACCGTTAGGTTAATAATCCGAAGTTATTTAGTATTTTTGTATATGTAAATAAATTTGACTTAAAAAACCCGACAATGTCTGTCTGTTTAATTTTTACTTTTAGATTTCGGATTTTCGAATAATGTTTAATTATTGTGAACGAAAGTGTGGAAAAACTCACAGAAGTTCCTATTGTATCATTTTGTCCCAGTACGCTCCACAATCTCACTCATTTTCAGGAACCAATGTGATATCTTTTTTGTTGTAGGTAGAATACCGTGGTATTCGTTGGAAAACTGGAAGTTTGAAAATGTCTACGGTAACCCCACGTGTAAAGGTTATTGGGAACGTGGCTGCACCGAAACAAATGCGAATTGTTGTTGTTACACACACACACACACACACACACACACACATGTGTATGTATATATATATATATATATATATATATATATATATATATATATATATATATATATATATATATATATATATATATACTCACATTAAATACATTGTATTCACTTTAAGATACTCTCCGAAAGAGAGAGAGAGAGAATGAAAGAGTGGGAGAGAGAGAGAGAGTGAGCGAGGGAGAGTGAGAAGGGAAGAGTATCCTCCATAGATGAGATCACTTATTACTTTTGTAAAGCAAGTTCATTTTCTTCGCTACCAAACATTTTCTTTCGGAGGTGAATTTCAGTAAAAACGATATTTTAAAAAAAATTACAAGAAAAGTAGTAATGTCAGCGGTGTAACAAAGTGGCTAGGTCTACCATGTAAGCTGGCACCAAAACGTATTTGTTTATCATGAGATGAGGTCAAAGAACTGAGTGCCATGAATGTCTCTACAAGAACAGCGAAAGGAAAACGTGACCTGAACATCACCTTTTTACTTGGTCGTTGGTCGTGTGAAAAACAAAAATCGACGAAGTTTTCTGCGTAAATGTGATGCAGAAAGTAAGGATAAATTTAAAATGTTTAGGGAATGCTTATTGAGGTCAGAGGAAACAAAACAAAAGGCAATTGTATTTGTTGCCACTCAATGAGCTTATGGTCCTCCTGGCGCGATGTTCAAAGAAAAAGTCTGGTATTTTCTAAACGTAGTTTAGATGTGGCACAAAGCCGAATGTATGGGTTACCCAGTTAGGATTGAACTAATTACTCAGTTGTAACTGTTCCAGCAAGCAAAGCTTTCTAAGCATTACACCACGTTAGGGTGCCCTCCAATGATTTCGTAGCTTAGATGTGGCACAAGGCCGAAACTATGGGGCCCCAGGTGAGTATTGAACTAACTACTCATTTGCAACTGTTCCATCAAGACAAGTTTTCTAACCATTACATCACTCCAGGGTGCCCTCTAATGAGTTTATAAGGGTCGCTTAGATGTGGCACAAGGCCGATAGTATAGGGAACCCAGTGAGGGTCAACCTCTCTACCCAGTCGTAATTGTTCTAACGAGAAAAAAAACTTACTAACCATTAAACTACCTGGAGGTACGTTTGACAGAGTGGAATGACTGTCGAATCAGCTGTCAGGTTTGCTGCTAGAAATGTTGTTGCACAGTGTCGTGCCTAACAGTTTTTCTCGTCGGAATCCACATTTATAAATCTACCGTTCGTCCGTGTAGAGAATAGTGCTGTCCTGTATGGTCTGGTGCTTCCGCTTCTGAAATATTGCTGTCTGGTCTGGTCTGATGCTTCCGCTTCTGAAATATTGCCGTCTGGTCTGGCGCTTTCGCTCCTGAAATATTGCTGTCTGGTATGGTGCTTCCGCTTCTGAAATATGAGCTGTCTGGTATGGTGCTTCCGCTTCTGAAATATGAGCTGTCTGTTATGGTGCTTCCGCTTCTGAAATATTGCTGTCTGGTATGGTGCTTCCGCTTCTGAAATATGAGCTGTCTGGTATGGTGCTTCCGCTTCTGAAATATTGCTGTCTGTTATGGTGCTTCCGCTTCTGAAATATTGCTGTCTGGTATAGTGTTTCCGCTTCTGAAATATGAGCTGTCTGGTATGGTGCTTTTGCTTCTGAAATATTGCTGTCGGGTATTGTGCTTCCGCTTCTGAAATATTGCTGCCTGGTCGGGTACTTCGGCTTCTAAAATATGAGCTGTCCGGTCTGGTGTTACCGTTTCTGAAATATTGCTGTCTGGTATGGTGCTTCCACTTCTGAAATATTGCTGTCTGGTATGGTGCTTCCACTTCTGAAATATGGCTGACTGGTCTGGTGTTTCTGCTTCTGAAATATGAGCTGTCTGGTCTGGTGTTTCCGCTTCTGAAATATGAGCTGTCTGGTCTGGTGTTTCCGCTTCTGAAATATTGTTGTCTTGTATGATGCTTCCGCTTCTGAAATATCACTGTCTGGTACGGTGCTTCCACTACTGAAATATTTCTGACTGGTATGGTGCTTCCGCTTCTGAAATATGGCTGTCAGGTATGGTGCTTCCGCTTCTGAAATATTGCTGTCTTGTATGGTGCTTCCGCTTCTGAAATATTGCTGTCTTGTATGGTGCTTCCGCTTCTGAAATATTTCTGACTGGTATGGTGCTTCCGCTTCTGAAATATGGCTGTCAGGTATGGTGCTTCCGCTTCTGAAATATTGCTGTCTGTTATGGTGCTTCCGCTTCTGAAATATGGCTGTCAGGTATGGTGCTTCCGCTTCTGAAATATTGCTATCTTGTATGGTGCTTCCGCTTCTGAAATATTGCTGTCTTGTATGGTGCTTCCGCTTCTGAAATATGGCTGTCAGGTATGGTGCTTCCGCTTCTGAAATATTGCTGTCTTGTATGGTGCTTCCGCTTCTGAAATATTGCTGTCTTGTATGGTGCTTCCGCTTCTGAAATATGGCTGTCTTGTATGGTGCTTCCGCTTCTGAAATATTGCTGTCTTGTATGGTGCTTCCGCTTCTGAAATATGGCTGTCAGGTATGGTGCTTTCGCTTCTGAAATATTGCTGTCTTGTATGGTGCTTCCGCTTCTGAAATATTGCTGTCTTGTATGGTGCTTCCGCTTCTGAAATATGGCTGTCTTGTATGGTGCTTCCGCTTCTGAAATATTGCTGTCTGGTATGGTGCTTCCGCTTCTGAAATATGGCTGTCAGGTATGGTGCTTCCGCTTCTGAAATATTGCTGTCTTGTATGGTGCTTCCGCTTCTGAAATATTGCTGTCTTGTATGGTGCTTCCGCTTCTGAAATATTGCTGTCTTGTATGGTGCTTCCGCTTCTGAAATATTGCTGTCTTGTATGGTGCTTCTGCTTCTGAAATATTGCTGTCTTGTATGGTGCTTCCGCTTCTGAAATATTGCTGTCTTGTATGGTGCTTCCGCTTCTGAAATATGGCTGTCAGGTATGGTGCTTCCGCTTCTGAAATATTGCTGTCTTGTATGGTGCTTCCGCTTCTGAAATATTGCTGTTTTGTATGGTGCTTCCGCTTCTGAAATATGGCTGTCTTGTATGGTGCTTCCACTTCTGAAATATTGCTGTCTGGTATGGTGCTTCCGCTTCTGAAATATTGCTGTCTGGTATGGTGCTTCCGCTTCTGAAATATGGCTGTCTTGTATGGTGCTTCCGCTTCTGAAATATGGCTGTCTTGTATGGTGCTTCCGCTTCTGAAATATTGCTGTCTTGTATGGTGCTTCCGCTTCTGAAATATTGCTGTCTGGTATGGTGCTTTCGCTTCTGAAATATGGCTGTCAGGTATGGTGCTTCCGCTTCTGAAATATTGCTGTCTTGTATGGTGCTTCCGCTTCTGAAATATTTCTGACTGGTATGGTGCTTCCGCTTCTGAAATATGGCTGTCAGGTATGGTGCTTCCGCTTCTGAAATATTGCTATCTTGTATGGTGCTTCCGCTTCTGAAATATTGCTGTCTTGTATGGTGCTTCCGCTTCTGAAATATGGCTGTCAGGTATGGTGCTTCCGCTTCTGAAATATTGCTGTCTTGTAAGGTGCTTCCGCTTCTGAAATATTGCTGTCTTGTATGGTGCTTCCGCTTCTGAAATATGGCTGTCTTGTATGGTGCTTCCGCTTCTGAAATATTGCTGTCTTGTATGGTGCTTCCGCTTCTGAAATATGGCTGTCAGGTATGGTGCTTCCGCTTCTGAAATATTGCTGTCTTGTATGGTGCTTCCGCTTCTGAAATATTTCTGACTGGTATGGTGCTTCCGCTTCTGAAATATGGCTGTCAGGTATGGTGCTTCCGCTTCTGAAATATTGCTATCTTGTATGGTGCTTCCGCTTCTGAAATATTGCTGTCTTGTATGGTGCTTCCGCTTCTGAAATATGGCTGTCAGGTATGGTGCTTCCGCTTCTGAAATATTGCTGTCTTGTATGGTGCTTCCGCTTCTGAAATATTGCTGTCTTGTATGGTGCTTCCGCTTCTGAAATATGGCTGTCTTGTATGGTGCTTCCGCTTCTGAAATATTGCTGTCTTGTATGGTGCTTCCGCTTCTGAAATATGGCTGTCAGGTATGGTGCTTCCGCTTCTGAAATATTGCTGTCTTGTATGGTGCTTCCGCTTCTGAAATATTGCTGTCTTGTATGGTGCTTCCGCTTCTGAAATATTGCTGTCTTGTATGGTGCTTCCGCTTCTGAAATATTGCTGTCTGGTATGGTGCTTCCGCTTCTGAAATATGGCTGTCAGGTATGGTGCTTCCGCTTCTGAAATATTGCTGTCTTGTATGGTGCTTCCGCTTCTGAAATATTTCTGACTGGTATGGTGCTTCCGCTTCTGAAATATGGCTGTCATGTATGGTGCTTCCGCTTCTGAAATATTGCTGTCTTGTATGGTGCTTCCGCTTCTGAAATATGGCTGTCATGTATGGTGCTTCCGCTTCTGAAATATTGCTGTCTTGTATGGTGCTTCCGCTTCTGAAATATTGCTGTCTTGTATGGTGCTTCCGCTTCTGAAATATTGCTGTCTGGTATGGTGCTTCCGCTTCTGAAATATGGCTGTCATGTATGGTGCTTCCGCTTCTGAAATATTGCTGTCATGTATGGTGCTTCCGCTTCTGAAATATTGCTGTCTTGTATGGTGCTTCCGCTTCTGAAATATTGCTGTCTGGTATGGTGCTTCCGCTTCTGAAATATGGCTGTCAGGTATGGTGCTTCCGCTTCTGAAATATTGCTGTCTTGTATGGTGCTTCCGCTTCTGAAATATTGCTGTCTGGTCTGGTGTTTCCGCTTCTGAAATATGAGCTGTCTTGTATGGTGCTTCCGCTTCTGAAATATGAGCTGTCTGGTATGGTGCTTCCGCTTCTGAAATATGAGCTGTCTGGTCTGGTGCTTCCGCTTCTGAAATATGGCTGTCAGGTATGGTGCTTCCGCTTCTGAAATATTGCTGTCTTGTATGGTGCTTCCGCTTCTGAAATATTGCTGTCTTGTATGGTGCTTCCGCTTCTGAAATATTGCTGTCTTGTATGGTGCTTCCGCTTCTGAAATATTGCTGTCTTGTATGGTGCTTCCGCTTGTGAAATATTGCTGTCTTGTATGGTGCTTCCGCTTCTGAAATATTGCTGTCTTGTATGGTGCTTCCGCTTCTGAAATATGGCTGTCTTGTATGGTGCTTCCGCTTCTGAAATATTGCTGTCTTGTATGGTGCTTCCGCTTCTGAAATATTGCTGTCTTGTATGGTGCTTCCGCTTCTGAAATATGGCTGTCTTGTATGGTGCTTCCGCTTCTGAAATATTGCTGTCTGGTATGGTGCTTCCGCTTCTGAAATATGGCTGTCAGGTATGGTGCTTCCGCTTCTGAAATATTGCTGTCTTGTATGGTGCTTCCGCTTCAGAAATATTGCTGTCTTGTATGGTGCTTCCGCTTCTGAAATATTGCTGTCTTGTATGGTGCTTCCGCTTCTGAAATATTGCTGTCTGGTATGGTGCTTCCGCTTCTGAAATATGGCTGTCAGGTATGGTGCTTCCGCTTCTGAAATATTGCTGTCTTGTATGGTGCTTCCGCTTCTGAAATATTTCTGACTGGTATGGTGCTTCCGCTTCTGAAATATGGCTGTCATGTATGGTGCTTCCGCTTCTGAAATATTGCTGTCTTGTATGGTGCTTCCGCTTCTGAAATATGGCTGTCATGTATGGTGCTTCCGCTTCTGAAATATTGCTGTCTTGTATGGTGCTTCCGCTTCTGAAATATTGCTGTCTTGTATGGTGCTTCCGCTTCTGAAATATTGCTGTCTGGTATGGTGCTTCCGCTTCTGAAATATGGCTGTCATGTATGGTGCTTCCGCTTCTGAAATATTGCTGTCATGTATGGTGCTTCCGCTTCTGAAATATTGCTGTCTTGTATGGTGCTTCCGCTTCTGTAATATTGCTGTCTGGTATGGTGCTTCCGCTTCTGAAATATGGCTGTCAGGTATGGTGCTTCCGCTTCTGAAATATTGCTGTCTTGTATGGTGCTTCCGCTTCTGAAATATTTCTGACTGGTATGGTGCTTCCGCTTCTGAAATATGGCTGTCAGGTATGGTGCTTCCGCTTCTGAAATATTGCGGTCTTGTATGGTGCTTCCGCTTCTGAAATATTGCTGTCTGGTCTGGTGTTTCCGCTTCTGAAATATGAGCTGTCTGGTCTGGTGCTTCCGCTTCTGAAATATGAGCTGTCTGGTATGGTGCTTCCGCTTCTGAAATATGAGCTGTCTGGTCTGGTGCTTCCGCTTCTGAAATATGAGCTGTCTGGTCTGGTGCTTCCGCTTCTGAAATATTGCTGTCTGGTACGGTGCTTCAACTTCTTAAATATTTCTGACAGGTATGGTGCTTCCGCTTCTGAAATATTGCTGTCTGGTATGGTGCTTCCGCTTCTGAAATATGAGCTGTCTGGTCTGGTGTTTCCTCTTCAGAAATATGAGCTGTCTGGTATGGTGCTTCCGCTTCTGAAATATTGCTGTCTTGTATGGTGCTTCCGCTTCTGAAATATAGCTGTCTGGTATTGTGCTTCCGCTTCTGAAATATGAGCTGTCTGGTATGGTGCTTCCGCTTCTGAAATATAGCTGTCTGGTATGGTGCTTCCGCTTCTGAAATATTGCAGTCTTGTATGGTGCTTCCGCTTCTGAAATATTGCTGTCTTGTATGGTACTTCCGCTTCTGAAATATTGCTGTCTGGTATGGTGCTTCCGCTTCTGAAATATGGCTGTCAGGTATGGTGCTTCCGCTTCTGAAATATTTCTGACTGGTATGGTGCTTCCGCTTCTGAAATATGGCTGTCAGTTATGGTGCTTCCGCCTCTGAAATATAGCTGTCTGGTATGGTGCTTCCGCTTCTGAAATATGAGCTGTCTGGTATGGTGCTTCCGCTTCTGAAATATAGCTGTCTGGTATGGTGCTTCCGCTTCTGAAATATTGCTGTCTGGTATGGTGCTTCCGCTTCTGAAATATGAGTTGTCTGGTATGGTGCTTCCGCTTCTGAAATATAGCTGTCTGGTATGGTGCTTCCGCTTCTGAAATATTGCTGTCTTGTATGGTGCTTCCGCTTCTGAAATATTGCTGTCTGGTCTGGTGTTTCCGCTTCTGAAATATGAGCTGTCTGGTATTGTGCTTCCGCTTCTGAAATATAGCTGTCTGGTATGGTGCTTCCGCTTCTGAAATATTGCTGTCTGTTATAGTGCTTCCGCTTCTGAAATATTGCTGTCTGGTTTGGTGCTTCCGCTTCTGAAATATTGCTGTCTGGTATGGTGTTTCCGAATCTGAAATATGAGCTGTCTGGTCTGGTGTTTCCGCTTCTGAAATATCGCGGTCTGGTATGGTGCTTCTGCTTCTGAAATATCGCTGTCTGGTATGGTGCTTCCGCTTCTGAAATATGTGCTGTCTGCTATGGTGCTTCCGCTTCTGAAATATTGCTGTCTGTTATGGTGCTTCCGCTTCTGAAATATTGCTGTCTGGTATAGTGTTTCCGCTTCTAAAATATATGAGCTGTCTGGTATGGTGCTTCTGCTTCTGAAATATTGCTGTCTGGTATTGTGCTTCCGCTTCTGAAATATTGCTGTCTGGTATGGTGCTACCGCTACTGAAATATTGCTGTCTTGTATGGTGCCTCCGCTTCTGAAATAGGAGCTGTCTGGTATGGTGCTTCCGCTTCTGAAATATTGCTGTCTTGTATGGCGTTTCAGCTTCCGAAATAGGAGCTGTCTGGTATGGTGCTTCCGCTTCTGAAATATCGCTGTCTGGTATGGTGCTTCCGCTTCTGAAATATTGCTGGCTGATATGGCGCTTCCGCTTCTGAAATATTGCTGTCTGGTATTGTGCTTCTGCTTCTGAAATATTGCTGTGTTTGTATTGTGCTAACGCTTCAAAAATATCGCTGTCTGGTATGATGCTTCAGCTTCTGAAATATTGCTGTCTGATCTGGTGTTTCCGCTTCTGAAATATGAGCTGTCTGGTATGGTGCTTCCGCTTCTGAAATATTGTTGTCTTGTATGATGCTTCCGCTTCTGAAATATCGCTGTCTGGTACGGTGCTTCCGCTTCTGAAATATTGCTGACTGGTATGGTGCCTCCGCTTCTGAAATATCGCGGTCTGGTATGGTGCTTCTGCTTCTGAAATATCGCTGTCTGGTATGGTGCTTCTGCTTCTGAAATATGAGCTGTCTGGTATGGTGCTTCCGCTTCTGAAATATTGCTGTCTGGTATTGTGCTTCCGCTTCTGAAATATTGCTGCCTGGTATGGTGCTACCGCTACTGAAATATTGCTGTCTTGTATGGTGCCTCCGCTTCTGAAATAGGAGCTGTCTGGTATGGTGCTTCCGCTTCTGAAATATTGCTGTCTTGTATGGTGTTTCAGCTTCTGAAATAGGAGCTGTCTGGTATGGTGCTTCCGCTTCTGAAATATCGCTGTCTGGTATGGTCCTTCCGCTTCTGAAATATTGCTGGCTGATATGGCGCTTCCGCTTCTGAAATATTGCTGTCTGGTATTGTGCTTCTGCTTCTGAAATATTGCTGTGTTGGTATTGTGCTAACGCTTCAAAAATATCGCTGTCTGGTATGATGCTTCAGCTTCTGAAATATTGCTGTCTGATCTGGTACTTCCGCTTCTAAAATATGAGCTGTCCGGTCTGGTGCTTCCGCTTCTGAAATATTGCTGGCTGATATGGTGCTTCCGCTTCTGAAAAATGAGTTGTCTTGTCTGGTGTTTCCGCTTCTGAAATATGAGCTGTCTGGTATGGTGCTTCCGCTTCTGAAATATTGTTGTCTTGTATGATGCTTCCGCTTCTGAAATATCGCTGTCTGGTACGGTGCTTCCGCTTCTGAAATATTTCTGACTGGTATGGTGCTTCCGCTTCTGAAATATGGCTGTCAGGTATGGTGCTTCCGCTTCTGAAATATTGCTGTCTTGTATGGTGCTTCCGCTTCTGAAATATTGCTGTCTGGTATGGTGCTTCCGCTTCTGAAATATTGCTGTCTTGTATGGTGCCTCCGCTTCTGAAATATCGCTGTCTGGTATGGTGCTTCTGCTTCTGAAATATGAGCTGTCTGGTATGGTGCTTCCGCTTCTGAAATATCGCGGTCTGGTATGGTGCTTCTGCTTCTGAAATATCGCTGTCTGGTATGGTGCTTCTGCTTCTGAAATATGAGCTGTCTGGTATGGTGCTTCCGCTTCTGAAATATTGCTGTCTTGTATGGTGCTTCCGCTTCTGGATTATGAGCTGTCTGGTATGGTGCTTCCGCTTCTGAAATATTGCTGTCTTGTATGGTGCTTCCGCTTCTGAAATATTGCTGTCTGGTATGGTGCTTCCGCTTCTGAAATATTGCTGTCTTGTATGGTGCCTCCGCTTCTGAAATATCGCTGTCTGGTATGGTGCTTCTGCTTCTGAAATATGAGCTGTCTGGTATGGTGCTTCCGCTTCTGAAATATCGCGGTCTGGTATGGTGCTTCTGCTTCTGAAATATCGCTGTCTGGTATGGTGCTTCTGCTTCTGAAATAGGAGCTGTCTGGTATGGTGCTTCCGCTTCTGAAATATTGCTGTCTTGTATGGTGTTTCAGCTTCTGAAATAGGAGCTGTCTGGTATGGTGCTTCCGCTTCTGAAATATCGCTGTCTGGTATGGTGCTTCCGCTTCTGAAATATTGCTGGCTGATATGGCGCTTCCGCTTCTGAAATATTGCTGTCTGGTATTGTGCTTCTGCTTCTGAAATATTGCTGTGTTGGTATTGTGCTAACGCTTCAAAAATATCGCTGTCTGGTATGATGCTTCAGCTTCTGAAATATTGCTGTCTGATCTGGTACTTCCGCTTCTAAAATATGAGCTGTCCGGTCTGGTGCTTCCGCTTCTGAAATATTGCTGGCTGATATGGTGCTTCCGCTTCTGAAAAATGAGTTGTCTTGTCTGGTGTTTCCGCTTCTGAAATAGGAGCTGTCTGGTATGGTGCTTCCGCTTCTGAAATATTGTTGTCTTGTATGATGCTTCCGCTTCTGAAATATCGCTGTCTGGTACGGTGCTTCCGCTTCTGAAATATTTCTGACTGGTATGGTGCTTCCGCTTCTGAAATATGGCTGTCAGGTATGGTGCTTCCGCTTCTGAAATATTGCTGTCTTGTATGGTGCTTCCGCTTCTGAAATATTGCTGTCTGGTATGGTGCTTCCGCTTCTGAAATATTGCTGTCTTGTATGGTGCCTCCGCTTCTGAAATATCGCTGTCTGGTATGGTGCTTCTGCTTCTGAAATATGAGCTGTCTGGTATGGTGCTTCCGCTTCTGAAATATCGCGGTCTGGTATGGTGCTTCTGCTTCTGAAATATCGCTGTCTGGTATGGTGCTTCTGCTTCTGAAATATGAGCTGTCTGGTATGGTGCTTCCGCTTCTGAAATATTGCTGTCTTGTATGGTGCTTCCGCTTCTGGATTATGAGCTGTCTGGTATGGTGCTTCCGCTTCTGAAATATTGCTGTCTTGTATGGTGCTTCCGCTTCTGAAATATTGCTGTCTGGTATGGTGCTTCCGCTTCTGAAATATTGCTGTCTGGTATGGTGCTTCCGCTTCTGAAATATTGCTGTCTGGTATGGTGCTTCCGCTTCTGAAATATTGCTGTCTGGTCTGGTACTTTCGCTTCTGAAATATTGCTGTCTGGTCTGGTGCTCTTACTATATATGTAGAGATTTTCGAACGAAAACAAAGAAGGGTCTGTAATATTATCGGTCCTGCTCTGACATCTCGTCTTCAGTCACTCTCCCACCGCTGTCTTTTCTATAAATATTTTCATGGAAGTTGTTCTATTGAGTTCTCCTCCTTGATATCTCATCCACATGAATTTAAGATTAGCAGTAAATCGGCAACTTGGTCTCATTGTTTTATTAGATCTAACCGTAATTCATCAGAATGTTTTGAGGAGCGTGGAACCACCTCTTAATTGCTGGTGTTCTCAGGTCCACTCTTACTCGGGGTGGTAGCACCTGTCAGGGTACCAGCTATAGGCAAATAGTTAACCCCCTAAAAGTTGTCAAAACACTATGAAATTCTAAAAATAGGTTTTAATACCAACAATAATCTCTTTGGAAAAAATTTTACCAGCAATACATTTTTGAAAAAAATTTTACCAGCAATATATTTTTGAAAAAAATTTTTACCAGCAATACATTTTTGAAAAAATTTTTACTAGCAATATATTTTTGAAAAAATATTTTACCAGCAATACATTTTTGAAAAAAAATATTACCAACAATATATTTTTGAAAAAAAAAATTACCAGCTATACATTTTTGAAAAAAAATATTACCAACAATAAAAATTTTATCGGCATTAAATAATAAGGGTGATATACCGTAAAACAAACCAAACCAAAACAAATCTTCACACTCAGTAACTCACTGAGTCTTAGTGGTTTTGTTGCCTTGTTTGGAATGAAATGATAAAATAAATGCCAATATCCTTTTTGATTATTTAATTTTCTTTTAGAAATAATAAAATCCTATTTTTTGCTAACAAAAAAAATAAAATTTTATTTTAAAAACATTTAATAGGAGTATACTGATTGATGGAGTTTTAATTTTTGACATTGTTTTCTTGTATGCATGCTGCAGATCTATCAAGTTCAGACATCATACCAAGGCAAATATCGATCAAATCTTTGACTATGTAAATGATATAAGACAAGCGAGACTGATGACTTTGAAGTCATTTAAGTCCCGCTTTCAAAGGAATTTAAAATAATCAAAGAAACGTCTGGGGAAGAAGAACAATTCTCTCGCAAAGAAAATAAACAAAATCATTCCGCTAAGAAAACAACTGTTTCGGAACAAGCAGACAGTAAAATCTTCGATTGGCCAAGCATTTCACTGGATTTAAATCCAATTTAGACTTGTGGAATATATTTAAGCCGGAAAGCTGAAAGTGTTGCATAGAAAGACGACCGACCTTCTTTGCACTAATTGTGCATCATGGATTCATCCATCTATTATGAGTAGAACGTCTGCTTATAGGAACGGTTGTCGTAAAGTGGGTCGCAAGGCGTAGCGGTTAAGTCGTAAAAATTACCTCACTGAACTACGGTATTCTCTATAAATCTATTTTATTAATATATTTTTCTTGCGTGTTTAAACCTGTTTTTCACTCAATCTTTTCTTGTGTGTTTAAACCTGTTTTTCACTCAATCTTTTCTTGTGTGTTTAAACCTGTTTTTCACTCAATCTTTTCTTGTGTATTTAAACCTGTTTTTCACTCAGTCTTTTCTTGTGTGTTTAAACCTGTTTTTCACTCAATCTTTTCTTGTGTATTTAAACCTGTTTTTCACTCAATCTTTTCTTGTGTGTTTAAACCTTTTTTTCACTCAGTCTTTTCTTGTGTGTTTAAACCTGTTTTTCACTCAATCTTTTCTTGTGTATTTAAACCTGTTTTTCACTCAATCTTTTCTTGTGTGTTTAAACCTTTTTTTCACTCAATCTTTTCTTGTGTATTTAAACCTGTTTTTCACTCAATCTTTTCTTGTGTGTTTAAACCTTTTTTTCACTCAGTCTTTTCTTGTGTGTTTAAACCTGTTTTTCACTCAATCTTTTCTTGTGTATTTAAACCTGTTTTTCACTCAATCTTTTCTTGTGTGTTTAAACCTGTTTTTCACTCAATCTTTTCTTGTGTATTTAAACCTGTTTTTCACTCAATCTTTTCTTGTGTATTTAAACCTGTTTTTCACTCAATCTTTTCTTGTGTGTTTAAAGCTTTTTTTCACTCAATCTTTTCTTGTGTATTTAAACCTGTTTTTCACTCAATCTTTTCTTGTGTATTTAAACCTGTTTTTCACTCAATCTTTTCTTGTGTATTTAAACCTGTTTTTCACTCAATCTTTTCTTGTGTGTTTAAACCTGTTTTTCACTCAGTCTTTTCTTGTGTGTTTAAACCTGTTTTTCACTCAATCTTTTCTTGTGTATTTAAACCTGTTTTTCACTCAATCTTTTCTTGTGTATTTAAACCTGTTTTTCACTCAATCTTTTCTTGTGTATTTAAACCTGTTTTTCACTCAATCTTTTCTTGTGTGTTTAAACCTTTTTTTCACTCAGTCTTTTCTTGTGTGTTTAAACCTGTTTTTCACTCAATCTTTTCTTGTGTATTTAAACCTGTTTTTCACTCAATCTTTTCTTGTGTATTTAAACCTGTTTTTCACTCAATCTTTTCTTGTGTGTTTAAACCTGTTTTTCACTCAATCTTTTCTTGTGTATTTAAACCTGTTTTTCACTCAATCTTTTCTTGTGTGTTTAAACCTGTTTTTCACTCAATCTTTTCTTTTCAGAACTACAAGCGTTATATGAATTTTATAACAAAGACACTGACAGGAGGGGAAAACATTTAAGTGATTGTATCTGAAAATCTTGTTAGCTCAAACAAAACAAGGCAATCTTTTCCTGTATGATCATTGCTCTCCACAACTTCCTATTCTTTGTAGATCTTTGTAGCAATGTTTGTCTTTTTACATTTCGATTCGCATTTAATCTTTCGTCTCTGATGCTACCTGGATTTACTAAAAACAAAATAATTTCCATACCTGAGGATGACTGTATGTACAGTTGAAAGTACTTGCAGAGTAAAAAAAGACCTTATACAGCTTGTAGTCATTAAAAACAAGGATCATAACATTCAGTGAGTGATTTGTAGGTTAATGCAACTTTAAAATTTTGGTTTGCGAAGAGATTTTGCCATTTTATATCATTTACTTTTCTAATCTACCTTTTGTATGAATGATTCATTGTAATGTAATATAAATTGAACTGCACCACATATTTGATTTAAAGGAACTGATCCGACGTGCAAATTTTCGGGATAACAGCTGAGACATTACTCTCTTTATTGAACAATTTAGTTCATGCCACATTAACTGATAAACTTCTACAACAAAAAAATTCTCAAATTAGCATATTAGTAAAAGTCGCACTCTCTTAAATTAAAAAAAAACTTCAACCTTAGCCTTGTGACTGAATGCTCCAAAGGTTAGTATCCGTTAACAATAACGCATTTCTAAAAAAAACATATTTCGATTTGCATTTAAACTTTCGTCTCTGATTCTACCTGAATTTTACCAAAAAACAAAATAATTTCCGTGCCTGAAGATGACTGTATGTACAGTTGAAAGTACTAGCAGATTAAAAAAAAGACCTTATACAGCTTGTAGTTATTAAAAACAAGGATCATAACATTAATTGTGTGATTCATTGGTTAATGCTACTTGAAAATTTTGGTTTGCAATGAGATTTCGCCATTTTATATCATATACGTTACTAATCAACTTTTTGTATGAATGATTCATTGTAATATATATATATATATATATATATATATATATATATATATATATATATATATATATATATATATTGTTGTGGATTCCGGGATGAAATACGGCAGCAAATAATAACAACCGCCAAGAATGAATATAGGAAATAAATGTATTAACGTAATAATACAAACTGGTAATACAGGTTAGTAGTTCCAGGAATGCGGGTTAGTAGCAAAATATATATACAGTCTTTGATATCGACGTATCGCTGTATGACTTCTTACTGAGTCTACGTGCTTGTTACTGTGACTCTTGTACTACCCTCCTGTCTATCTACTGTTCTGCTCGACCGACTCAACGTTCTTACTACTACCTCGACTTGACTCAACGTACTACTGGGTATTCACTGGCAATAGTGTATGTATACCTTGTGTGAGTCCATTTGTGTAAAAAAGGGAGATCCCTCAACATATATATATATATATATATATATATATATATATATATATATACACATACAATAACAAACACACACACGCGTGCGCGCGCACACACACACATATTATTCTTCCTTTCATTTGTATATATATATATATATATATCTATATATATATATATATATATATATATATATATATATATTCGATGTGATGAGAACGAAAGTAATATATAAATTCCAACGTTCGCAGCATTAATCCAAAAGAGGGATCGATACCGATAGTAGAGCGATAATTATTTATTTATTATAATTTTATCATATAGACAAAACCATTTTACTCACTACAAAGATGCAACTTCGTTTCAGTGCATTACAACTGCACTTCGACGGCTGAGAATCGAAAATGGTTATGAACAATCCTGCTTGTAGGCAAGCCGTATGTGTATCCACAGACCAGTCCACATTAAACATTGTCTGATAGTCTCCGTGTGTTTACTTCTTGAAAATGGTACCCACTAATTTCCCGATAGACACATTTTTACTCAACCATATAATTTGCCCGAAAATTAATAACGTACAACTAACTCACAATCAACACTCATATCGACACCACCAACAATCAACGCACGCAGTGACCACACTCTTAAGACTAACTAGAAATACTATACGCACAGATACAAGCACGTCATCCCCCACTATCATATTTGCACATTAAACAGTCCAACCACTACCAGACAGGCGCGAAAATCACTTGAATCCTGACGCGCTCACCACAACCATAAAGACACACACACACACACACACACACACACACACACACACACACACACACACACACACACACAGAGAAAACAAATAATTAATGTGTGTTGGAAATACAGGCTTTCGATGAGTAGTAATCTAAAGTTTTTAATAAGATTAGTAAACATGCTTTTAATGATTAATGAAGTTTTCTCTTCCATTAATTTCAGGAGAGTCTGTTTTCATTCCATTAATTTGGTTTCTTTGAAACCTTTTTGGTAAGAAACACAGAATGTGAAAGAATATTGTCTTACGTCTTGAGTTTCAATCTTCCTCCTTGTGACTAGCAACGCCCAAAAAGTTTTGGCCAAGATTATAAAATAATTTAATGCACTAATCTTGACACTATTATTAACTTTGAAGGGAACTATATTTTCCATACCTAAAAACTAGTCCAAACAGTTGGTTCATCCGATGTAGCTTTTTGTTAACCAGAATTACTTTTCAGAAATCGGTTTTCATATACATCGCCCAAATTGTACATTTCTCTTTGTGAGGCCCATTTAAACGCGTTAGCTTTGTTCTTCTGTCTTTATTCAACAATAAAAATATTTTAGAGTTTTTTTCTCTTTGTTTACATTCGCAACACAAGCTTCCTCAAATAGCTATTTGATTCACTCATTATACGTGATACACGCTTAGGTGATCATGTATCTTTTGATGTGACTGACGTGGCAGATTTTTTCCCGCAGTAGTTTGCCATTTCTTTCTGCGGTAGACCAGTTCCCATCCAAGGCTACAGAACCTGGTATGTCCTGCTATTTACCCAAAGCTGGAGGAAGAAGAAAAGGATTTATGCCTTTCCCAAGGGAATTACCACATAAATGAATCTAATGTATGCGACTGGAAAATCAGCCAGTCCGTTATGTGCCATGCGGGATACACGCTTAGGCGATCATGTATCTTTCGATACATGAATGACGTGGCATATTTTCATCCCGCAGTAGGTTGCCATTTCTTTCTGCGGTAGACCAGTTGCCATCCAATGCTATAGAGCCTGGTCTCTCCTGCTATTTACCCATAGCTGGAGGGAGAAATAGGATTCATACCTTTCCCAAGGGCATTAGCGCGTCAGTCAGTCAGTTATGTGCAAGGCGTGATGCACGCTTTAGCGATCATGTATCTTTCGATACATGACTGACAAGGCAGATTTTTTTCCCGCAGTAGTTTGCTATTTTTTCTGCGGTAGACCAGTTGCCATCCAAGATATAGAACCCGGTCTGTTCTGCTATTTACCCATAGCTGGAGGGAGAAGAAGAGTATTCACACCTTTCCCAAGGGTATTAGCACGTAAGTGAATGTAATGGATCCGACTGGAATTCGAACTCGTCTCTCGGATTCCTCAATCCAAGCCGTTATCCATTACTCAACCGTGCCCCCCACTTCACTGGGCCTTCTCCTTGATACACAACCCAATTTTCTTGCGTATTCCACTTTGAGTGTATATATCAAATCACTTTTTGTGACATTCCTAAGGACTGTTTTTCTTCTTCTAATATTGCCAACGTTTTCGAAATTCTCTTTTCATTATTCAATGATCTCTGTTACAATTTATTTGCAATTTCCATATTTTTCTATTTCCATAATTCAATAGCTTTATAAGGTTACATTTCGAGTTTCATTCTTTCTCACGACTCACGGCAATCTTTATAGAACTGCAACTGAAAATCAATGTCAGTAACTATCCTATTATCCGAATATATATATATATATATATATATATATATATATATATATATATCCTATACTTGTATGTATATATATATATATATATATATATATATATATATATATATATATGTATATATATATATATATACATATATATATATATATATATATCCTATACTTGTATGTATATGTATATATATATATATATATATATATATATATATATATATATATATATCCTATACTTGTATGTATATGTATATATATATATATATATATATATATATATATATATATATATCCTATACTTGTATATATATATATATATATATATATATATATATCCTATACTTGTATGTATATATATATATATATATATATATATATATATATATATATATATATATATATATATATATATTCGGATAACAACTGAGAAATTACTCTATTTATTGAACAATTTAGTTCATGCCACATTGACTGATAAACTCAGTTTAAAAAAAATCCTCAATTTGCTATATTAGTAAAAAACTCAGTCTTAAATTTTCAAAAAATTCAACCTTAGCGTTGCGACTGGACGCTCCAAAAGTTTGTACCCGTTAACAATAACACATTTCAAAAAAACATATTTCGATTCGCATTTAATTTTTTCGTCTCGGATGCTACCTGGATTTTACAACAAAAAAAAAATTCCATGCCTGAGGATGACTGTATGTACAGTTGAAAGTACTTGCAGAGTAAAAAAAGACCTTATACAGCTTATACTCATTAAAAACAAGGATCATAACATTCAGTGAGTGATTTGTAGGTTAATGCAATTTTGTTTGCGAATGGATTTCGCCATTTTATATCATTAACTTTACTAATCTACTTTTTGTGTTAATGATTCATTGTGATATAAATTGAACTGCACCACATATTTTACACACACACACACACACACACACACACACACACACATATATATATATATATATATATACGAAAATATCCAATCATAAAAAGTAAACGACAAACTAAATCACTAAAAAAAGATACTGACCATTGCAAACTGCAGACCAAAATTAAAACCCTCAGCTGAACAAATGCAACCGACCACTTACCTATTAAATGGCCATGAATTTCAGTTTAAAGACGGATCAAAATTAAAAATTAAAAATGATTTCTCGTGCGACTAAGAGAATTTAATATACATAATTATATGCAAAGGTTGCCACGAACATTACATTGGCCCAACCAACCAGACACTCCGGGCAAAGGAGGACAGTTCATCGGCAATAAATTAGGGATCCCTACACCAGAAAAATACCTATTTAAAAAATATTTTAAAAATAAATAATAAAAAAGTATTTTTAAAATAGTTTTAATTCTTCTCTGTAAAAATTCATATATCATAAATAAATAACACTGTATTAAATATTAGTTGTCTTTTTTTCCAATCATCCTTTTAGTCTATACAATAAGTTTTTGTACAGAATCATTGTAACAAAAATTATATATATATATATATCTATCTATCTCTCTCTCTATATATATATGTATATATATATATATATTTATATATATATGTATCTATATATATATATTTATATATATATATATTTACATATATATATAGATATATATATATATATAGAGAGAGAGAGATACAGAGGGAGAGGCAGACAGAGAGTGTGAGAGAGAGACAGTATATCTTCATTCAAACATGTTGCATTAAGTAATATAGAAAATTATATTTATTTATTTTTTATAACAATCCTTAAATACAGAACTAGAAAGGAACATTATAAAAATAAGTAAATATAGTATGTCTATATGATTTAATGAAACATATACGTATATATATATATATATATTTAATATATAGATACATATAACAAATTATATAACGGTCAGTCTTAACTCAGCATCTGAAGATTACGTTGTGCATGAAACTATGTGTCGTATTACCAGTGAGAAATATATATATATATATACAGGGTGCATCAAAAATACTTTTTCAAACATTGGGGGGAGGGGCTTCCTCACACCAAAACAAGGACAAGAGTTTATATAAACCTATGTCCACACGTCCTTCGTTTTTGAGTTATTAAGTTTAAAGACAGTTTACGGCAGATATCGCTATGTTGTCATTTAGACTAGGTTACATTTTTCATTCGTGTACATTTGTGACTATTTTGTCTTAAACGCTTAACGTGTGTAGTAGCGAATTAATTTAGAAGTGTTCCGTTTGAGAATGAATGGATTTTTACATACAACCGCACGAATGTTAATGGACGCGAGTCTGCACGGCTGTATCAAATTGTGCTTCCAGACTGAAGGCAGCCGAGTCATGTAATCTTTGGTGCTGTTTATCATCGCGTGGCTGTGACTGGATCCGTGGCACCACCAACCATGTATCAAGAAAGATCGAGATCCGTTTGTACGCCTGACCACGAAGATCACATTCTACATGGCTTTTGGACATTCTACCTTGTTCTGATGTCAGGAACCCGTCTCAAAATGTTGTGTGTATATATATATATATATATATATATATATATATTTGTCATCCACAGACAGACTGTTTCGCTTTTTCACAGCTCATCAGTGTGGCTAGCCTCTAGCTAGGATCGAAACCCGACTGAATTTGCGTCAGTCGGAACTTCTACCAGTAAGCTGTCGGCGCACGGCAGGGATGAAGGTGAATTTTAGTGTGTTTATTTTTAGATTTAGATAAACACTCAGTGACTGACAGTGACACAATTCTGCCGAAGAGTCATGCTATATTAGCTTAAATAGTCACTGTTTACAAACTCAAACCTCAAACCAAAGAGTTCAACCGAAATTAATTTTTCAGGAGTCAATATATATATATATATATATATATATATATATATATATATATATATATATATTTGAACTAAAAATAAAAACAGACCACTTTAAGGTCTCATGCAATAAATTATTTCACCACAGCCTTTTTAGAGGACCGCGTATCATCAGACTTTACTTCCAAAGGTTGAAACGAAAAATGAAAAGAAAATTACACATTTTTGACGGGCAGTACTAAGCATATGTAAATTAACGAAGTGAGGAAGTGAGGGGGGAGAGAGAAATAATTGAGTTAGATGTAAAATTTCTATTCTTTCAAATTTAAATTGTTTCAGGAAATCCAGACATTGACACATTAAATCGGTTAACTTAACGGAAGTTATATATTGACATAGTGGGGGGAGTGGAGAAAAAGACACAAAGAGAAAAACGAGAGAAAGAAGTCATGAGAGAAAGTGTCATTAACTTTCTTTGGAATGAAAGGCCCGAAATAGACGCTGTTGTTTTGCTTTAATTTGAGTGTTCATAAATATAATGTTTGATATAAATTTGAATGTTTAAACAGTGTATAAGGAATTTAATTATATGTTTGTTAGCGATTTTAGTTTTTCGTTTCAATCTTTGGAAGTAAAGTCTGATGATACGCGGCGCTCTAAAAAGGCTGTCATGAAATAATTTATTACATTGACCCTTAATTAAAGTGGTCTGTTTTTATTTTTAGTTAAATTATTAGCTCTGATTTACATTGAGCTCTCTGGATTTTATCCTCCTTGGGTCTACCCATACGGATTACCTAGTTTTTCGTAAACTATATATATATATATATATATATTGTGTGTATTTAGGCAGCATTTTTTCATTAATACATGTTTCATTAAATAATATAGATAAGTGTTGTCTATATATTTTATGTATATATGAAAAAAACTTACATAAAATATATAGACAACACTTATCTATATTATTTAATGAAACATGTATTAATATATATATATATATATATATATATATATATATAGGTATAGGATTGGTTTAGACGGAATAAACTTGCAGTAACCATAAACATTCTTAAAAGGGTGCTCAATACAGAGTAGAGCAAATATTTATAAAAAAATAGCCATTTTGTTTTAACACTTCTGGTGTTTTCCCAACACCATCACTTACGAAGACACTAGAACAAAATGGCTTTTTTTGAATAAATAATATATATATATATATATATAATTAAGTCTGAAAGAAACCTCAACAGAATGCAGAAAGCACTGGACGGCCGTTTCGTTCTATATTTGGGACTCATCAGTAGTACGCGTCCACTACCGAGAATTGAAACCCTGACAGTTAGGTCGTCAAGCAAACATTCCCAACGGGCCTCGGTGACGAAGAGATAGCAAATCAGACTCAATATAGCGCTGCTCGCTCACATATTCTGTGGTGGAACTCAACTGAAGTTCTCTGTAACCATAGGACTGTGCGCCCCGGAGCCACGACTACTATCACCAAGCCGCTCAAACTGAAGCATTAGAAGCCGGATCAAGCAATGATATACATATGATAGAAATCATATATATATATATATATATTTATGTATCATATCATATATCATATATATATCATATCATATATATATATATATATCATATATATATCATATATATATGATGGACTCTCCCGTCGAACTCGACGTATGAGGGTCAGACAGATCAGTTCCCAGAAACTGAAAGCCCGACACCCGCACAGGATTTGATTATAGTGGTGAAGGCTTTGTGCAGGGCCATCCACACTTTTTGAAGGGACGAATACAGGGACCTGGTGCAGCGAATGCCACAAGGTCCCCAAACGACCCACCGCAGGTTTTGAATTCAGAGTTGTCCTCCTCCTAGACCAGTTGCCATCCAAGGCTATAGAACCCAGTCTATCCTGCTATTTACCCATAGTTGGAGGGAGAAGAAGAGGATTCACACCTTTCCCAAGGGTATTAGCACGTAAGTGAATGTAACGGATTCGACTGGAATTCGAACTCGGCTCTCCGATTCCTCAATCCAAGCCGTTATCAATTACTCCACTGACTTGCCAAATGCAATCATATGTCACTGCTAGGCCGTGGTTCCTCTCATGAGGCCATGGACATCTCTTGCTTGCTCCTCATAAATACGTTACCGGCTGTTGACTGCTACTTTGCATCCATTTATAGCGCCAATTTACGCCAGCAAAGATGATAAGGCACTGTTTCACCGAGTGCAGTTTGTTGCGAATTCATTTGATGAGAATTCTTGTGGTTTCCGAAAAGAGTTGCTCCCATGATGTTTACCCGCAGTGAAACGCGTTCAAGCATTTAACGGATATAATGTAGACGTCTCTGCTCACGCAAGGTCATGCACCTAACAATCCCAGGGAGCAAAGGACAGTTAACTAGACGACATGGCGTAGCACTTCTCAATTGCTCTTCCGATCACTTTCGAATCAATACCACGTCGAATTGCAGCATTTTGATGGGCTATAGGGTTTACTGCACGTTATTAGTTATCTATTCAATGACTTTGGCTCAAACACACACACACACACACATATTCTCTCTCTCTCTCTCTCTCTCTCTATATATATATATATATATATATATATATATTGAAAATTTGATATACAGGTTTGTCTGAAAGTATTGTCACCCCTACCAAAAAGTAATGGGAGCCTTAGAACAAAAAGTAATACAGTAATAAAAAGCAAATGTACTGGATTCAATTTATTCCCTTTCATTGACGCTGTCACATATCGAGAAGGTCTGTAGGGAGACCATCATTTTCGTGGCACAAAACTATGCCCTGCTTTGTTGATTGTTGCAAAGGCTCTCCGAACGTCGCCCTTCAATTGATGGTTATTTTCCTATCGTCCGTACACTTGCAAGCAGTCTCTTTTCCAAAATGTCGCAGCTCTTGACAGCCATCTGAAATAGAAAATTATATTATATAGAGGTGACATTCATTATCTACCTCTAGGATGGTTCGAAAGTCTTGTCACCCGCTATCAAAAAGTAATGAGAACAATACAAGAACAAGTAATGTAGTAATACAAAACACATGTACTGGATTCAATTTATTCCCTTTCATTGACGCTGTCACATATCGAGAAGGTCTGTAGGGAGACCATCATTTTCGTGTCGGCAATCTGAAATAGAAAATTGACTGTTTTATTGATAAAATGCAAAATTATAAAATTGTTGTTGCTTTTTACTACGGTTGTTAAAATATTTACTATTTTGTTTGCAATAAGTAAAAATAATTAAGATTAAAAATAAAAATAAGTAAAATAGTTGAATTTCTTAAAGAATAATTTTTGAAAACCAAAAAATAGTTATTCTATGAGGTGGTCCGAAAGTTTTGTCACCCCTTAACAAAAAAAAGTAATGAGAACAATAGAACAAAAAGTAATACAGTAATACAAAGCACATGAACTGGATTCAGTTTATTCACTTTCATTGACGCTGTCATACATCGAGAAGGTCTGTAGGGAGACCATCATTTTCGTGGCACAAAATGATGCGGCGCCATGTCCTGTGTGATATTTTAGGAAGCTCTGCTTTGTTGATTGTTGCAATTACTCTCCGCGTGCCGTCCTTCAACTGATGGGAATTCTTGTATAAATTTGATTTGGGTCTAGTAGTTTGTCACGATTAGGTTTTAGGAGGGTTGTGGAAAACTGTATTCTCTGAATGAACCTAAATCCATTTTTAATCTTTTAATATGAGATTTTATTTTCAAAATGTGTTTTAACTCCGATTTATGTCTTTCTTGTTGGCATTTAAATGAAGATACTACCTATTTCTTAAGAATTCTACGAAAAAGAGATAGATTACTCAACGATTCACACCTTGTTACCATTGATGGGACATTCTATACTCCAATATTCCACACGAGGAGTGGGGATACAAGCTTGTAAAAAAATTTTTGCGGACCAGGAGATTTCAGGTATACAGGTATATAAAAGGCCTACCAATAAATATCCTCTGTTTAATTGACAATATTTTTATCATTTGCATGTCGTTTTATTCCTTGAATTTGATTAATCAAAAACCGACACATGTGCACGTGGGCGTTCGCGCGCGCGCGCACACACACACACACACACACACACACACACACACATATATATATATATATACTCCCAAATTTTTTACATATAATAAACATTCATACTGTCATCACATTAGTGACCCCTTGATAATGAAAGAAAAAAAACCCAGATTACACGTCCATTTCCAATCTATAAATGAGTAAACCATTTCTTCAGTTAGTCATAAGAAAAGAACAATATCATTCGATTTTGCAAAGATTTACGCATAATTCGAAAAAAAAGTCACCTTCGAACAAGAAAATGGCCGAAAATATTCCTTTAAATTATGTAAAATTTTCTCGTCTCAAAAAAAAAAAGAACAAATTTTTTGGCCGCCTCAATCTCCTGACTTCTCTCCCATTGAATTACTATGGGATGAATTCGATAGAAGAGTTTAAAGAGAATACCCAAAGACTGAGCGTGAGCTGTTTCAGTGGCTGATGAATACTTGTGGGTGTCTGCCATCTACTTTTTTCAAAAATTGTTGGAAACAAAACAAATAATTTGTAAAGCAGTAATTCAGGCATGTGGTGGTTTTATTGATGATAACAAAATATGATGCTGTTGTATGGTAATATTTTATAATTAAGAGGTTATTTTTCGTCAGATTAAAAGCAAATATACTGTAATTACTGAAATTTTATCTCTTACTTAAAATTACACATATATCTCATTTTAATGTATTTTTTAAGAAATGAAGGGTGATACCAACATTTTACATGTAGTTTATATATATATATATATATATATATATTTATATATATGTATGTATACACACACACACACATACACACACACACACACACACACACATATATATATATATATATATATATATATAACAAAAATAAAATCAAATAAAAACAAGTAAAATAATTTGTCACAAATAAACAAATAAACAAATAAACGACTTCCGGTAAAATATCTGCCAACATAGACTACCCACAATGCACCACTGAACCCGTATATATAAATAGCCGAGAAAAATAACAGCACTCGTGGCCTGACGATTGCATCTAGCATGAAACAGCCTGTCGCCTCTAAGTGTTGACTTCTATGTTCACTTTTATATTTACACACGCTCTATCTCTGATATTGAGCACTTTATCCCATAAATATAGCACACTTTAAGACTATATTTCTTCAAATATATATATATATATATATATATATATATATATGTGTGTGTGTGTGTATGTGTGTGTGTATGAGTGTGTTTGTGTTTCTGTGTCTTTCTACACATTTTTGTTATGAACAACCTTCTAATTTATATGTTTTGTTACTGTTCCCTCTTTATCACATAGCTTCACCATTGTTGATTTTGAATCTGTTGTCCGGCCGATGACTTTCCCCAGGGGTACGTTACATTCGGTATTCATTAACAGTCATTAAGTACCACTTTGTTTACTTTCTTTCTGCTTTGTTACATCATTTATAACGCAAGTTATAAATGCTTAAGTCACGTTTTTGTGTCCACACAAACGAGATTAAAAATATTCTGTCTATTGTTATTGAACGAAATGACCTTTTAGTGGGCCGTTATATGGAAGGTCATAATGTTTAAAGAGGACAAATCAGTAATTTTACGAATATTGTTTTTCATATGATTTAAAATAGTTATACTAATTGGGTTTTCTGATGAATCTTAATTCTTAATTCAATTATTGAATAAACTCCTTGAGAGTTACACGACTATAAAAACGCCAAGTAAATTCTCGTATAGCCTGTTTAAATATATGAACTTAACAACTTTAACTCAATATTGTAATAACAATGATAAATAGAAATGACAGTGATTATTTAAAGTAATAAAAGAGTGCAAATGAAATGATTTAAAAATGACAAGGTTTTCCATTTCATTGAAGCAGACGTGAAAGGTATTTCAATGAAGCAGACGTGAAAGGTATTTCACTGAAGCAGAAATAAAGTCTTATGGGTCCTTACCTATAACTACAGAATGAAGTCTTCCTAACACTATGTATACTACGCCTCACAAGAGAGAGAGACGAATCGAGTCGAGCCGATAGTAGTTCACTCCAAACCAGACTGACAGTCATACTAACACCTTTCACATCTTGTATTATTATTCCGTGTAATATATCTTCGTTATTTCTACCCTTGTATTCGTGTTGTTCTTCCTTGGTCCTAACCTGGACCAGATAGATAGATAGATAGATAGATAGATAGATAGATAGATAGATAATGTTCATACGTAGATAGATAGATAGATAGATAGATAGTGTTTGTGTTGTTCTTCCTTGGTCCTAACCTGGACCATAACATAAAGGTATTTCACTGAAGCAGGCGTTAAAGGTATTTCACTGAAGCAGCCGTTAAATGTATTTCACTGAAGCAGGCGTTAATGGTATTTCACTGAAGCAGACAATAAAGGTATTTCACTGAAGCAGGCGTTAATGGTATTTCACTGAAGCAGACAATAAAGGTATTTCACTGAAGCAGGCGTTAATGGTATTTCACTGAAGCAGACAATAAAGGTATTTCACTGAAGCAGGCGTTAATGGTATTTCACTGAAGCAGGCGTTAAAGGCATTTCACTGAAGCAGAAAATAAAGGTATTTCACTGAAGCAGGCGTTAAAGGTATTTCACTGAAGCAGACGTTAAAGGTATTTCAATGAATCAGACAATAAAAGTATTTCACTGAAGCAGGCGTTAATGGTATTTCACTGAAGCAGAGGTTAAAGGTATAAAAGCGATATCGTTTCCTTTTTCCTTCTTTCTTTCTTCATTTCCGTTTCTTATAATAGAACAGGAACTAAGATTTTTTTTTATCATTTCATTCCAAGCAAGACAATAAAGAAATTAAGATGCAAGAAATTACTGGGTGTTAGAGAATATGAGATCAACTACTGTTAAGGAGATAGGACAATACAAGAACAAGAATTAAGAAGACAGGCGATAACGATTGACATTGCATTTAAATTTTTGAAGACCAAATTTGCCTGGAAAGCATGGAGCCGGAAGTGAGGCCTAATAGCGTGAAGTGCGATGAAAGAAATTGTTAGCATAGAACCTACGCTTACATGTAACACTATCAACTGCAAAAATAATTAGACATTTGCCGTCAATTTAGTACTGAGCTTAAAAACATAAATAAATACATAAATATATAAATAAATACCCCAAAAGATATATAAAATAATTTAGTTTCAAAGTAAGAATGTACAAGGAAGAAAGAAAGAAAGAAATAATAATAAAAGAATGATATAATGAATGAAAAAAAGAAAGAGAGAACGTGATATCACTTTCATGTGTTTAACGTCTGCTTCAGTGAATTAGAAAACTTTAAAATTCAAATCTTTTCATTTGCACCGTCATTAAATAATGACCTGCATTCATATTCATCATTACAATCTCAATTTTTCTTTTCTATTTCGGGTTTTACTTCATCTTCGTTTTTTTGTTTTTTTCTTCCTTCTTTCCTTTCTCATTCTAATAATCTATTATCGGCTAATTTACAACCAAAAAGCATTGAGCTCAAGTTAATGTGTTCTTTGGCCATCCACTTCCGCATTGTACATTGACAATGAAAGTACTTAAACTCTTCTCGACCTGCAGATAACATCGACTTCGGGCTATGGGATCTATATTTCCAGGAAGACAGGCAATTAGAGCCTCAAATCAAAGTAACAAATCAGATATCTCTGACGCTGTCTCCCGAAACTCTGATCTGCCTCGTTTTTGATCTAACAAAGATTACGTTGATAAACACTACAACTGTTTCCCAGATGACAACCATTTTTACCGACTTCATGTTTGTCTTACCCACAGCTGGCATGACAGGCTATTTATTCAGCGTTTTTAAAGAGATGCAAACGCCTTATCTTTGGTGATATTCTCAACCTGTAAACCCTGGACATCCAGTAAATTATTGCCGTGATCAGAGAGATCGCAATTATAAATATAACGCTTTGTTAACTGATACTTATATATAGATCTTTACCGAAGATTACATTCGCTCAATTTAGGTGTAAGGAGGTTGCGCTGCAATAATATTCCAAGTTTGAAATTTTAGTTTTACTTGCCACCGAGCGTTTAAGACAGGCCTAGCTGAAACACTAGTTAATCCATTTATCAATTTCCTGCTTATATATATATATATATATATATATATATATATATATATATATATATATATATATATATATATATATTAGTATAGGATTGGTGTATACGGAATAAATTCCAATAACCAAAAATTCTATTTTTAAAAGACTGTTCAATACAGAGTAGAGCAAATACAATTTATTAAAAAATAAACATGTTATAAAGTCGCTACAAAAATAGCCAATTTGTTTCAACATTTCTGGTGTCTTATCAAGTGATGGTGTTGATTCAACACACGCACGCGCAACACACACACACACACACACACACACACACACACCACACACCACACACACACACAGACACACGCACATATATATATATATATATATGTGTGTGAAAAAATATGGAAAAACAAATATCCGAATATGCAAGTTTACTGTTTTTAATGTTGTTTCAATGTCGACGTCAGACGTTTCGGTCTAGTAGACCTTCTTCAGAACATAGTTATTAAAACCTAATTAAAATTAGACGATATTAAAGTTAACATGAAAAGACGATAGACATAAGAATAATAACTATGTCCTGAAGATGGTCTACTAGACCGAAACGTCTGACGTCGACATTGAAACAACATTAAAAACAGTAAACTTGCATATTCGAATTTTTTGTTTTTCCATATTGTTACTCATACTGTCGGATCTATATCCACATATTTGCTTACACACACACACACACACACACACACACACACACACACACATATATATATATATATATATATATATATATATGTACTGAAGTATAGGATTGGTGTATACGGAATAAATTCCAATAACTAACGAATACTATTCTTAAAAGAGTGCTCAATACACAGTAGAGAAAATATAATTTATTCGAAAATTATAACATAAATATGTTACAAAATCACTACAAAAATAGCCATTTTGTTTTAACACTTCTGGCGTCTTATCAAGTGATGGTGTTGAAGTGATAGTGTAGATTCAACACAATCACTTGATAAGATACCAGAAGTGTTGAAACAAAATGGTTATTTATGTAGTGATTTTATAACATGTTTATGTTATAATTTTCAAATAAATCACACACACACACACACACACACACACACACACACACACACACACACACACACACACACATATATATATATATATATATATCTATATATATATATATATATATATATATATATATATATATTCAGGGCGTCCCTAAACTTTGAACACAACATTTTATTGAATTGTAATATTAACAAATAACATCTTCAATTTGATTTCCAACATTGATGAAAATTTTGATGCGCTTTGCAAGATTCAAGTTAGCACGATGCAATCAATAATGCTGTCAATTTTAGCACATTCACTCTTTATGCATTCGATCAAGTGTGTTGCATCTGTAATTTTCATTGAGTACACCTTCTCTTTTAGTATATCTCAGAAAAAGAAGTCAGTTCTTTCTTCTTTCGACAAAAACATATTTAATTTGTGAAGATAAAAAATATATTTAATGATATTCCCTATGTGCTCAGACTTTAGGAACACCCCGTATATATATATATATATATATATATATATATATATATATATATATATATATATATATATATATATATATATATGATAAAATATATTTTTCGGTATGCTATAATTACGGATAAAATTGCCCAATATCAGAGAGAGCGTATGTAAATATAAGGGTAGACATTTAAGACAGACTGCACTATGCTTCAACTCAATATATATATATATATATATATATATATATATATATATATATATATATATATATATATAAATATATATATATATATATATATATATATAGTCATCCACATACAAGCCTGTTTCGCTGTATCACAAAAGAAAAAATGCAAGAACAGTGGATGAAGAACTGGAAAACGTCCAGGAATACATCAATTTAGAGAAGATGATAACGTTAATGTCATACTACAGAAATGAAATAAAACGACTTACCAAGTTTGATTGGAATGCGTTTAAGATAGGATTAAAATTTAACGGGTGTTTTGTGAATTTTTAAAAGAATGAATCATTTGAAAACGCACTCAGAAGGACACAAAACTCAATGGAGGAAGTGACACTTTAAAAAAGGGACAGACAGCGGGTAACGTTGAACTAAGATAAAAAATGTCATAGTAGTGAATAGATGGAGGCGAACTGAGCATATATCAAGAAGAAAAAGTTGTTTAATTTGCGTCTAATGAAGAAGCTTAGGGGCGAATCTCAGAGTGGTTAGAACGTTCGCTTACAGACAAATCTACCCCAGAGTGCGGCACTGTTGGGATGTACTTGAAAAGCATGTCTCGCGTCGACCATCTCCTTTTGAATGCAATTGGGTAGAAGGAATTGAGTTAGTTTGAGCGTAATGGCCATTTTATTCAAAATTTTTGATCACGCCCAAACTGTACCTACGGTCAGCATAAACCACAAATGAGCACTTTTGGTGTTGACCAAACATAAATGGTGCCGTAACAGGCGTCGGCAACAGGCGTTAGTTAACCGCTTAATTATAGATGTAGACGTCTCTTCTACTCCAATAGCTTCATGTCTCGCACATCTCGCCTGTGGAACTCCCTTCCTTATTCCTGTTTCCCTGAAAAATACAATCTCCAACTATTTAAGTGTAACGTCAATCGACATCTCCAGTTGCCTTGATCTATCCACTTCCCTTCTCCACATCCTTTCACTTTTCATTCCTATCTGCTCTCGCTCCAAATCTTCTGTAACCCCCTTGCCTTGATCGATCCACTATCTTTCTCCACATCCTCTCCTTTACCATTCCTATCTGCTCTTCCTCCAAACCTTCTGTAACCCCTTGCGTGCTAGTGGCCTCCAGCCTTGCTTGGGGTGATAAGCTTAAAAAATAATATGAAGCTACTCGGAAACGCGTAGCTGCCCTTTAATGGAGAAACAAAACTATTAGGGAAAGAAGGACATAATGTGAAATAACTCATATATATATATATATATATATATATATATATATATATATATATATATATATATATATGTATGTATGTATCATAACTTTCTTGGGAGTACAAAATTTTATTATGGAAATAAAAATGGCAAGACGTGCTTTACCATTCATGATTAAAAGGAAAAGAGGTAAAAAAATAACCACTCGACCGGTTTCGCCCTCACTCAACAGAGCTGAAATCGAGGGAAGACTAAATATTACAATATAAAATATAAAATCACGAGAAGCATGTGATAAAATAAAGGTGGAAAGATTAGATTGAAATCATGTCAAGCCCTACCATGCATTCACCCTGTTTACAGAGGGAGGGCTGCCTGGACCTGACATAGATTGTTTCCAATACTTTTACGTATAACACAGAATGAGCATGACTAAGGGTGGAAAATGAGTCAATGCTGAAATTTGTGGCACAATTTTGATTGTTTATAAAGTGGTCATCAATGGCGGAGCCGTATGTGTTCCTATATATATATATATATATATATATATATATATATATATATATATATATATATATATATATATAATTAAAGATGAGGGAAAAGTTCCTGAGATTAAGCTTTTTATTTAATTTTCTTGTGTTCGAACACGTGTTTCCTTTTCTGGACAGAGAGTGTATAGAAATTAATAAAATGTTTTGTAAATCCGAGTGCTTTCGTCTACACTTTTAGCTATTATCAATGATAATTTTTACTTTTAACTGGATGTATGGGTTGTGTGTATGTATCTAGAGTTATAGGGATGTTTTATTCTTCAAACACAGTCAGCATATTGGGGCTGTGTTCATAGTTACTATTATTGAGTGTTGGCCTTTTCTTTTTTATTATTAAGTCTTCTACTATTTTTAATCTTTCTTTTTTAAAAATGTGGATGAGGTTATTATGCTAGTATTTTCCACTACTATGTTTCGGGTGGTGTCTGTTAGGTTTGTGTGTATGTTCAAATGAATTTTAATGGAGCTCTGATCGGATAGGTGTAAAGTAAGTCGTCTGGATAGGCATGTAGTAGTGTGACCGATGTAATTATTTATTTAGGCTTGATCAGGAACTCAGTTACTGAAGGGGCACTTGAACTCGTAAATAATGTTCGTTCTTTGTAGTTTTGATTTTGCAGGTGTCTTGTTATTTTTTATGATAGTGTTAGCTGTTTTAATTTTTTGTAGTAGATAATTTAATTTTTTTGTTCAGTTCAACTGGGGTAGTGTATTTCTTTTTGATATTTCCAAGTGAAGATTAATCTTCTTTATATTTGAAGTGCATATGGCTTTTGTAGAAGATAATGATGCTATTGTTTTTGTCTGTGCGTTCTGTATAGTTATTATTCACTTTAAGAAGAAATAGTCTAATCTGGTGATCGATAAGGTGGTTAGGAAAACCATTGTTAACTAGTGCCTGTTTTGCATTCTAGATAATGGTTAAAAGTATAGCCGAAAGCGCTCAGAATTAAAGAACTTTTGGACAGTTTCTACACACTCTGTGTCCAGCAAAGAAAGCTCTTGTTCGAACACAATAAAAATGAAATAAAGAGCTTAATCGCAGTACCTTGTCTGACGTCTTTAATGAAACATGTATGAAAGAGGGATTTCTGCCTAAATACACAATATATATATATATATATGTGTGTGTGTAAATGTTTGTCTGTGTGTGTATATGTGTGTGTGTCCGCAGACGTAAACGTTTGAGAGTAAGGCGACATTACACGATCCTGCAAAATAATTCTCATCCAACTTTATATATCAATATAGAAATTTCTTTATCCATAAAAGTGTACATGGATTCTTATAAAAGTCAACAAGAAAAATTGTTTTAGTCCGAGATTTAGTCATCTTTCTCGTTGTAAAATTACTTAAATTTTGTTTTAATTTTTGTTTAACACGCTTTCATCCCCCCACGTACACTTACAGTAAATGGTAATTTTATTTTTCATTTTATCTTAATTTAATTTAAGATTTTAAAAAAATTCTTGTTCGCTGAGATTAAAATTAATAAATAAATAAATTTTCGGATATAAAATAATTTATTCCAATTTTCGCGTATTATAATTCTTTCGAAATCACTGAAGAGGATTCACAGAATTGCTTTTTTAAAAATACATCTTCAGAAAAAAACAGTTTTTGAAGTTTTGTCCACGAAGCTATCCGGACAACGTAGTCTTCAGCCTTTAAATTGAAAAATGACGGATGAAAATTGATAAAATCGCAAAATAATTATGTTATCAGCCGGCGAGAGTAACGGCTTAGGAATACAGCGGAGATATGATCGAGGTTATTTTTAATGGCAGCATATCAAAATATTTCAAAGGTAAAAAAATAAGAATTAAAGAAATAAAGAAAAGAAAAAAAGAAAGAAAAAAGTAAGAAAATAAGAAAGAAAAAAAAGAAAGAGAACTAAAGAAGCCGTGAGAATTGAAAAGCAAAAAAAATAACGGCTAGAAAGAAAGAAAGAAAGAATCAATTTAAACTATAAGGAAGGAAGAAAAGTGGAGAAAATATGGGAAGAAAATCTATAGAAATAAAGTAAAAACATATACAAGGAAAGAAATAAAGAATAGAGAGAGAGAGAGAGAGAGAGAGAGAGAGAGAGAGAGAGAGAGAGAGAGAGAGAGAGAGAGAGAGAAAGAGAGAGAGAGAGAGAAAGAGAGAGAGAGAGAAAGAGAGAAAGAGAGAGAGAGAGAGAGAGAGAGAGAGAGAGAGAGAGAGAGAGAGAGAGAGAGAGAGAGAAAGAATGAATCGATAGAAAATTAAGAAGGAAGAGGAGTAGAGAAAGGCAGAGTAATTTGAAATGAAAATAGACCAAAAAAAAAAGAGAAGAAAAAAAGAGGATTGGTAAAAAAATTTGCTGAAACGAAGAAATTAACTGAAATTTAAATAATGAAAGTGAGAAAGAAATGAAGAAAGGAGGAAAGAAGGAAGGAAAGAAAAAGGAAGAGAATAAACGGATAGAAAAATCAAATAAAGAAGGAAAGGTTAGGATTAGGGTTATAGGAAGAGATGAAGAGAAAGGAAGAGTAATTAGAGGTGAAAATAAGCAAAGAAAGAAGAGATAAAATAAGAGTGAAATGTTGGGAAAAACATTGAGAAAATAAAATATTAATAACAAATAGGGAGATAGAAAGAAATTTAAAAAAAGGGAAGCGGAAATACGAATGAAATAACTGGAAATAATAATGAAGGAAGTGAAAAAGGAAAGCGAATAGAGGAAGAATACAAAGATGTTAGTGAAAAGAACTTGAAAAGAAAGAAAAAAAGAAAATAACAAAATATACTGAAAGGGGGGAAAGGATGAAAGAGAAAAATTGCGATTAGAATGAAAGTAAAAGAAGAAAGAAAAGAAGAATCAAGGGAAAATACCAGAAAGAAAAAGAAAGAAAGATGGAAGCCTAAATAGATGCGAGTGAAAAGAAAGAAAACGACAAGACATAATGAAAGAGGAGAAAGAGAATGAAAGAGAAAAATGTGATTAGAATGAAAGTAAAAGAAGAAAGGAAAGAAGAATCAAGATGAAATATCAGAAAGCAAAAAAAAAAAAGAAAGTTGGAAAGACAGAAGAAAAGGAAAAAGAAAGAAAGAAATAATTTAAAGTATGATAAAAACAAAGAGGACGAAAGTGTTGAGAAAGAGAGATATATTCTCTCTTTAGTAAGTAAAAAAAAAGAAAAAGAAAAAAGAAAAGCAAAGTAAAAAATAATGTACTAAGAAAAAGAAGAAGAAGGAAACCCCCGAAAAATAAAGGAAAAAAATAAACAAGGAAAGGTAAAGGAATAGAAACATACAGAAAAAAAGAAAGGGAAATGCAAAGTAAGGAGGTAAGAAAGAAAAAAAGAATGAAAGAAAGAAAGGCAAAGAAAGACATGGAAACTCGAACGAAGACAAGAGAGATAAATAAAGAGAGAAAAGGAAAGAAAGAAAGAAAAGAGAAAAGGAAAGAAAGAAAGAAAGGAGAAAAGGAAAGAAAGCATAAAGAACGAACCAGCAAACGAAGAGTGATAGGCAGAAAGAAATAATAGAAAAAAAGGAAAGCAAACAAGAAGAAAAAAAAATCACAAAAGAAAGAAAAGTGAAGAAAAGAAAGGAAAATAAACAAAGAGAAAAGAACAAAAGAAAAGTCAAAGAAAACAAAATACGAACCGTGAGAAAACAAAGAATGAAAATGAATGAAAAAAAAAGAAATAATAAATTAAAAAAATATAAAAATGTATGGAAAGAAAAAAGAAAAAAAGAAAAGATAAAGAAAAAAGAAAAAAAGAAAAGATAAAGAAAAAAGAGTTAAAAGGCAACGAAAGAAAGAGAATAGAAAGAAAAGGAGTCGAAAAAGGACATGAAAAAGGAGAGAGAGAAAAAAACAGAAATCAAAGAGAGAAGGAAGAAAGAAAAGAAAGACTAAAATTCAGGTAATTACAAATGAAACATAAACTTCTATCGATCAAAACTGAAAAGATAAAGTCAAAGACAAAAATGAATTTAATTCTGCGTTTCCTTCTGAAAGTTCAAGGAGAAAGTAAAGGACGAGGAACGGCCAGTCTTGACCCTCTTGTGTCCGTTTTTATTTGCCTATCTCATCTGTGATCTGATTTCAATGCTTCGTCAATCAATCGAGTAGTTTACATATCAAATTGCCAAGAAACGAGGGTGGAGTTACAAGCAAAGTTAGGAAAGCAAAATATTTCATAGCCATAGTTTCGCTTTTTATTTATTTTTTAATTTGTTTTCTTTTTAATCGAATTTATCCCAGGAAAAGGAATAAAGCAACTACGACACAAATAATTAGAAAACAGAAACATTATTAAGTAGTGAGAACAATAAAAGGGGAATCAGGAAGACAGTAGATAACGATTTACATGGCATTTAAATTTTTGAAGATCCAAATTGGCTGAAAAACACGGAACCGGAAGAGAGTTCCACAAGCGGGAAGTACAGCAAAAGAAACTGTTAACATAGAACTTACGGTTGCATCTAGCCTGTTTCACTTTAAATCGATGAGATCTTGTTGCGGATTTAGTATTGCGCTTAAATTAATAAATTCGAGGTACCATGCCGAATAGCTTGTTGAGGACTCTGTGGGTTTGTGTGTTGTTGAATTAGGGACATGTGCTGTTTATTCCTGCTAGAAGGTCCAACTACAAGAACAATGCCGGACTCCTGTTTGCCTGACAAATACAATCTCCAACTATTTAAGTGTAACGTCAATCGACAACTCCAGTTGCCTTGATCTATCCACTTCCCTTCTCCACATCATTTCACCTTTTTTTGCAGATTCCTAAATTCCAGGTTATTTAAATTACTTTCACGCTTATAACTCTTTTCAAATTAAAATTAAACAAGGGGAATAATTCTGTACTTATCAGTTAAATTTTTACAATACATAAGAAATATTTGCAACGAGAATACTTGTGTTTATGCAGAAAATACGTGTCTCCTCGCATTATTTTTCCCGTAAAAATAATTACGGACTCAGATGTGAGTCCGAGTAATAAAAGAGTAACACAAAACAGTATATAAAATAAACAACAATGCTTGTATTAAGAAAAGTATTACAATTACAATAAAAACAACAACAACATTTAAAGACTTGTTTCATAAAGCATTTAAATTGGGGAATATGTGTTTGTATGCGTGTGAAGTTTGTGTCGCCCTAACTTGTTTGTTTGAGTACAAAAAGTCACGAGAGAAAAGTCACAACATTGAACCTGAGCGTGTCCCAGTGCGAGACACTTTTTACCCCATGTACAACTAAAGCTTACAGTTATAAAAGAGGAAAGAGAATGAATGAGAATATAATCGTCTTTTTCCTAGGCTTAATGAGGGTCACCTAACGGTGTCTTTTATTTTTAGGTAAGTCAAAGGGAGATAACACACAGAAACCATTCTAGGGTTAATCTCCCGCGCAAAACTTTGTAAATCTCTTTATATATGTAATTCCATCAATAGCAACAGGACGTTAATATGATAAAGTACATTTTAAATGCCCTTTCCAAAAATCCATAATAGCCATTTGCATAATTCTGAAGAGCTTAAAAAATTGTTTTAAGAGAAAGATTTTATAAATTTCAACCGAAAGCTTGGTCAATGAATACCAGCTGCTCTCTTGTAGGGAAATGGCCAATATTACCATTATAATTACTATCTGTGAATAAGGGGTGCAGAATTAATTCCAACTCGGAATTAATTCGAATTCGGAACTAACTTCAACTTGGAACTAAGGGTTAGGGTTAGGCGTTAGTGTTAGGGTTTTTAATTCGAGTTGAAATTAGTTCCGAGTTGAAATTAATTGCAAGGTAAAATTAGTTGCGAATTGAAATTAATTCCAAGGTAAAATTAGTTCCGAGCTGAAATTAATTCCAAGGTAAAATTAGTTACGAGTTGAAAATAATTCCGAGTTGAAATTAGTTCCAAGTTGAAATTAGTTCCGAGTTGAAAATAATTCCGAGTTGAAATTAATTCCAAGGTAAAATTAGTAAAAATATTTCCGAGTTGAAATTAGTTCAGAGTTGAAATTAATTCCAAGGTAAAATTAGTTTCGAGTTGAAATTAATTCCGAGTTGAAATTATTTACGAGTTGAAATTAGTTCCGAGTTGAAATTAGTTCCGAGTTGAAACTCTGTCGCTCTGAGAATAGAGAATGGACTTTTGCCGCTACTCTTATTTTTCAGCAGTATTCGCTTTGAAATCATTGAACATATACTTTCACAGACTATTTCAGAAGATATAACCGAAGCTAAATCTTATATCCTTTTTCTTTCTGTGGTCTGATCAATTGTCTAGAATATTGTAATATATCAATAGATCGACGAGATGAAGGTATCTCCAAAATTAACTATTGATAACCAATATTATATTGACAACGCATTATGATTAAAAATATAATTAACACAGCCTTTAAGTATACCCTTTGACACTCCGATGTCCAAATTTGCCTCCAGTTAAGTAACATACCCACTCCGTTGTTGCTTTATTAATTTAACAACTTTTTAATCGCTTTCAGGGTAAACATAAGAAAAAACAAGAAAAATTGATTATTTTTTATACTATATTTAACTCAATGCGTGGCCTAAGAGTCACTCGAGGTAGAGTGTTATTGAATTATGTGATTCAAAAGAAGTACAGCGCAGAAAAATGAAGTGTAGCTTATGAGGATATCTAGGATAGATAACGGTTATCCTTAAACTTGAAGTGGTTAAGGACGCATCGATCGAGAAATCATGCCTTGGGGAGTTTATTCCACATAGTAACACTTTCTCTCTACAAATGGAATACGAAGCTAATAAGGATGAACCAGACGTTTGTACTTGGCATGACGGGTCCTAGCTGTGAAAGTTTCAACTTGGTGGCACTGAGCTTGTCAGAAGATTTGCTATGAAAATACGAATAGATAGTGAGAGGCTAGCAACATTTCGTCTGTGGGAAAGTTAAGGTGAAAAATGATTCGTCACCCAGAAAGCGGCGTAAAACGCTTTTGTGCTAATTTCGGTTTATTTTATTTCAAATTATAATTATAAAACAGTTTATAGTAGTCGTCGACAGGACAAATATATTAGAGGTCATATTTTCCGCTTAAAATTGCAGATATTTCATAAGATTCTTTAGCACAATTAGTCAGTTATGTGCCATGCGTAATAGACATACTTCATCGATCTTTCGATACATGACTGACGAGGCAGATTTTTTTCCCGCAGTAGGTTGCCATTTCTTTCTGCGGTAGAGCAGTTGTCATCCTAGGCTATAGAACCTAGTCTGTCCTGTTAGTTACCCATAGCTGGGGGGAGAAGAAGAGGATTCATACCTTTCCCAAGGGTATTAGCACGCAATTCGAACTCGGCTCTCCGATTCCTCAATTCGAGACGCTATCCATTACTCTACAATAAGGTTTTGAAAACCCATCATTCATCATTTTATTCAGTTACCGCATTTTGCGCCAACGCCATGGTCACCACTCCCCTCCATCTCACAATTCTAGTTCATGACGACATTCAAGGCAGAATAATTCAATAGTTTGCCTAGTCGTTTTGCACCCGGAATGTTGAGGTAACCCCATCCAACCTATCAGAGGTGGATGTGTTCTTTTTAAGTTATGAGCATTTCGATTTTTGTAGATTAAAGTTGGCTGGAAAACACAGAGCCGGAAAGGACTTCCACAAGCGAGAAGTGCGAGAAAAAAAAAACTGTTAGCATAGAATTAATGGCTGCATATAACCAGCTTAACTGTAAATGTAACTGTAGATCTCGACGTCAGTCCAGTGCTGTGCTTAAATTAAACAATGCCAAGGTATCATAGCGAAGAGTTATCTGAACAATTACCATAAAAGAATTTATAGAAATGACATAGAGAAGCAACTTTACGGCGGTGGGAGACTGACTGGAGCCGACCAGTCAGATCAGGACCAATAATACTGCAGATTCTTCTTTGGATCTCATCAAGGAGCTCAACGGAAACATAGCAGGGGTACAGGACCATAAGTGGCAAGCATGGACGAATGGTAGACCTATAAATATGCAAGACAGATTGTCTCGCTCTACGTAGTGAGATCTAGCAATGGATTCAATATAATATTTCCACTTCGTATCAGCAGAGAACCTGTACCTGAGAAGGGGCTACTAGTTACTTTCCTGAAAGTTACGCAGCGAGAGGTCTATCTCAGGTGATTAATGGAGAGAAATTTACACTTGGAGGGTGTTAAAATTAACAAGTCTTCTTTTGCCCCAGTTAAAGAAGGGCTTGAAGTCGTTTTGAACATTGGCTGTCATTTTGATCTTGGACTAATAAGCCTTACTATCTAGGCAGGAGTAAATTTTTGTGTCATCAATTATGGAGGAGTTAACTCTGACAAGTGTTCCAATCAGTAGAACTCTATATAAACCTTTCCAAAATGGAAACAAGGGATCAGGATCTGTCTAAATTTCTGAGATGAGGTATTATGTACACTATTTACATTATTCGAATATTAAATTATATTTTAAGGTATGCTATATTTAAGGGCTAAAGTGCTCAATATCTGTGATAGACTATATGTAAATATAAAAATAGACATTGAATTAATAGAGGCAACAGACTTTTTTATGCAAAACGCATTCGTCAGGATTGACGATTGTGTTATGACTTGAAAGTGCACTTACATACACACACATGCGTACGCACATACACACACACACACACATATATATATATATATGTATATATATATATATATATATATATATATATATATATATATATATGGTTAATAAATATATAACTTATAAGTTATTCCAAAATTCGCTTGAAGATGAAACAAAACTAATGCTTTTAATTTAATTATATAATTAAATTTGAAGTTTTTAGCTTCAGTTTTTGAAACATGGTTATTACTGTGTAGCGAAGAAACCATATTTTAAATCAGTTAATTTATAATATTTATGCTCTGTAAATTTACATTGAGCACTGTTTTGTAAAAATAAAAAAATATCAATAAGAACACCGGATTATATATTTTACTGTTCTTTACACACGCACGCACGCACACACATATATATATATGTACAGGGTAAATGAAAAATAAATTTACAAACGTTGGGGGCGGTTTCCTTACACCGTAACAAGGACAAAAGTAAATGTTCTGTTTATAATATTCGTAATTAAATATTTGTATCTATAAAAAAAAAACGTATAAACATAAAAAATGTCTTAAAAAAAATAATTGTCGGACTTTGTCCATTTCATAATGTAAGGACAAAAGTCCATATAAACATATGTCCGAAAATCCATCGTTTTCCTGTCATCAAGTTTTAAGTTTACGGTAGATGCTGTTAAACTTACAATGCAAGATACAATACAAAAATACTTTACAAATTTTAGAGGCGGGTTTCTGACACCAAAACAAGGTCAAATGTTCGTATAAACATATGTACAAAAGATCATCGTTGTACCTCAACAAAACAACTCATAACAAGTGTTCAAAATGTACTCCTCCTGCTTTTGCACACACATGCACCCGTCAGATCATTGACTGGCAGAGCCATTTAAAATTTTCCCATACGGTGTCGAATGGTCTCGTAAGCTCCATCCCCATGACATATTGATGAAGTGTCTTTGCGTTATTAATGTCTGCCGTATAAAGCAATTGTTTTAGGTGGCCGCATCGATAGAAATTCAAAAGATTGAGGTTGGAGGAAGATGCAGGTCATAGAACCGGTTCTCCTCTATCTATTCATTTTTCATGCTAGATGACAGCTATCGCGGACAACGTGACTAAAATGTGCTGGAACCTCATAATTCATGAACCACATGCGTCTTCGTATTAGCAGAGGTACATCCTCTAGCAGGTCTGTAAGTGTGTTTGAAACAAAGTCCCTGTAGAAAGCTCCTGTAAGATGTACTGGGAGAACATATGTATCTACCAGACAAATACCTACAATTGCTGCGCACACATTAATCCTAAACTGATGCTTTTGTCTAGCATGCATCACACCATTGGGATTTCGGTCTGCCTAAAAAGTTGCTTGTGAAAACCTTTTATTCCCTCTCTTGCAAATGTCGCTTGATCCTCAAACAAGACTGAAGAGACAAACAAGAGATCTGCAGCTTGTACAATAAATCATTGGCAAAAGTTCTCTGCTGGTGATTGATCAGAAAGCGAACGACCCTGCACGCGTTGCAAATGATTACAGATACAGGAGCTGCTCTGGAAGTATCCTCCATGCGGTACTATGAGATGTCCGACATTTTAAGGCCAATTGACGTGTGCTTATACCAGGATCGTCTCCGACAGCCCGTAGAATGTGTTCATCGTGGTCAGGCGCACGAGTTGATCTTGGTCTTCCTCGATCCTTAGTTTGTGGTGCCACGGATTCTGTCTCAGCAACGCGACGATAAACAGCAGCAAAGGTTGGATGACTCTGCTGCCTTCTGTCTGGAAACGCAATCTGATACAGCCGTGCACACTCGCGTCCATTACCATTCACACAGCCGTATGTAAAAATCCTATCTGCCTGCTCACGATAGGAATATTCTGCCATTGTTAAACGGAACACGTTTTAGTTGACTCACTACTACACACGTTAAACGTTAAAGACAGACTGGCCACAAATGTACATGTTTCGCCTAAATAATTTAAGCAAATTTTTAATCTGTTAATTTATAAAATTACCGATCAGTTTTCTCGATATCTCACATCTCTTAATGCAAAAACAAAACTTATTTTCTATACATTTTTATTTCGTTTTTTAGGAAGGCATTATTATTTGCCTCCGGTTAACAGAACATATGTCTAACATCTTGTGTAAGCACATGCATACGATTCTCAAGATGATAAGTTTCTATTCAAATATATATAGCAGATTCAACCGACCAGATCTGGCCTTCAAAATTAATAAAATGCCTTTAGGCTTTTTGAATTATTCATATTCTGACTGTATTCGATAAGTAAAAACTGTATAAAAATATTGTAAAAGATTAAAAAAAGGCTAATCAATGAATAAGATTTTGCACCATTTGCTAGATCCTAATTAATAAAATCATAATATAAGTTAAATAGGTTCAGTATAATTTCCCTTTGAAGTAAATGAAGGTTTTATTTGATGGCACAATGATTTAGTAATAATGTCCTTGTATTTTGCTTCTTTTTTATATAGAGTTTGTAAAGTTTCAGTAAATTATAAATTTTATAAGGCTTTCCTATAAGGCTTTCCTATAAGGCTTTCATTGATCACCGGAATGATATTCTAACGCTACGAATATAAACTTAATCTTTAAACTAATTTCCTCAAAAAATGGTAACGATTTTGAAAAAGATCTTTTGCACCGTGACTTACCACGGTTCCAAAATCGACCCTTGACCTAATACAAAATAGGTTTTGTTCAAACTTCTGAGGCGTTGTTACTACTTTTCTATGATAGAATCTGGCTATTATATTATTTTTTTAAATTGATTATTTGACAAGATTTCTAAATCGTATATTTTGTTTTTATCACATCTTTTCTGATAGATTTTTCACCCGTTAAAGTTTACAATGAGAAATCGTAATTTAAAAGAAATATGAACGGGGCTTTGTATGGGATACAAACTTCATGGTAACGTTAATATTAGCCGTTTCCTTATAAGGAAACATTAAGCATTCACTGACCGAGTGTCGGTTCATATTTTGATAACATTCTTCTCTTAAAATAATTTTTCAGGAAAATTGTTTTCCCATGTCCAGTAGCTGTTATCGATTTTACCAGTATTAAGGCAGTCTACCTTTTAGCTTTGGTGTGAAGAACAGGGTGCGATGGGTAAATTGTCGTCGAAATGACGCCAAAATGAAAAAAACACTGACATCTCATTTGAACAGATATGCTGGCTGCGATGGATAAATTGTCGTCTAAATGAGGCAAAAATGAAAATAACACTGGCATCTCATTTTAACAGGTATATTCACCAAAATTGCACAAAATTATCTTGAAATACTAAAGAGTAAATTTATTCAATAAAACCGCCATTGGCTTCAACCACGGCCTCCATATGACTTCGGAATCTCCTGAAACTATTATAGACTGTTTCCTTGTTTAAGTTGGTGAATGCTGCTATAATCCACGCCTTCAGTTCATCTTTGATGTTAAAAAGTGTTTTATTTGTCTCTCGCTCAAATGCACCTCACGCATAATAATCAAGTTGGGGTTGCAGTCTGGGGAGTTAGGTGACCAGATGTAAGAGGGTAATGTAGTCACAGAAATTGTCTGACAGCCATAACAGCGTTCTCCTGCTTTTGTGGCATGATGTAATATCCTGCTGGCAGTAGCCATCCACTTGACCCAGGGCAGCACGACCTCCTCAAGGCACTTGATGAAAAGCTTCGTGTTGAGTCTGAGGCCCTGTCGGAAGATGAATAGAAGCATAGCGTTGCCATCACTAGTGATCACTGGATATGATGTAAACTGGATATATCATCCCAAATCTTTTCAAATGTTCTGCACTGTCCTCAGATTGGCACCCAGATAATTTGAAATATTCGTATTGCACATCTCGGTGCGAATGCCAAGCAGTACAGCATGCCGTTTTCAAATTTCTGGCGGAGTGATTTGCGTCACGGTGCTCTTTTTCTCACAGATGCTGCCCAGATGACCCTACGATACTGTGCAGTCGACAAATCAAAAACAAACAGCGCACATTATAAAAATTAAAAAAATATAAAATGGCGACAATTTACTGATCGCAACTTATAGTTTAAAATATCAAATATCATTATTTTCTCTTCGATTTATATGTAATATACATCTTTATCGTTGCTGTTGTCGGTAGTACTCAAATTATGGTACAGTTATTTGTTTCTGATTCTGTAGCGCCAGTCCACAAATTTCGAAGATGAATGGCCTTCGCCAAGACCCACAGGATTCAATCACACCGTTACTTTCAACCGTTGGTCCGTAATCCAGAATCTGTTTGGCGCTATACATGACATCACTTCCTGATTTGACGAGTCTATTTAAAAACATGACAGGAGGTTTCAAGTTAATATTGGTCGAAATAATTTCTAGCGATGTTCAATTCCCTTATCAACGATGATAAATTAGTTATAACACCGAGGTATTTGAAGTGTTTGGTATTTATTAAATTCAGAGTAGTGATTTTCCAAGCGTAGCTCAGATGTGGCACAAGGCCGAAAGTATGGGGCACCTAGTGAGGATCGAACTCACTACTCAGTTGTAATAGTTCTAGCGAGACAAGCCTGTTAACCATTACACCACCTCGAGGTGCTCTCATGGATACAGAGTATGTGCCATCAAAGCATTAATTCCAATTTCTGATCAACTTTACATTATTCGGACTATTCTTCTCATCTTTGTCGCCATATTTATTACAACGTTTCGGCCGTTGTACGCGCTGACCTTCTTCAGCTGGTTGGAATGTCGAACTGAACCCTTTATTTCGCTCACTGGGGTAGACTGTTCTAGTTCCACGTGTCCTGTTTAATGGATGTCAGTTATCAGTTATCTCCTGTTAATTCTCCTCTCCAAGTTCTTCACTGCCTTAACCGGGTATTGAACTCACACTCTTAGGGTCCTGTCACTGAATCTAACCAACGCCTTTATCCACTGTGCCATGTGTCCATGCCGAAACTTTGTAATAAATATGGCGACAAAGATGATGACAATAGTCCGAATAATGTAAATAGTGTACATAATACCTCATCTCTGAAATATAGACTGATACTGAAGGGCCGAAACGTTGTAATAAATATGGCGACAAAGATGAGGACAATATTCCGAATAATGTAAATAGTGTACATAATACCTCATCTCAGAAATATAGACAGATCCTGATCCCTTGTTTCCATTTTGGAAAGGTTTATATAGAGTCCTACTGATTGGAACGCTTGTCAGAGTTAAATCCTCCTTAATTTCGTAATTATCTAAATTGTTCCTAGGGGTCGCTATCTCTAAACTATGAATACTTGAGAACAATTCGTTCTCTCTCTCTTTCATTATCCGCGGAGACTATGACAATGTAAGCTCGCGCAGAAGATACGCGTTTTCCCTACTTGTGGAAAGACGCCATGAGCATTATGCAATATTTTGAAACACGAACTGTTTACGTACATGCGCACACACACACACGCAGGTTAATGTTGTAGTCTTTTGTAAACCCTTTTTTTTGTTTATACATATACATGTTTGTACATGTATATGTTTCTTGTTTTTCTGTAACATTTTCCTTTTGTTGGACTCATCTCTAGTACGCCATACTTTTGTAGTCGGCTTTTTATTTCAGGACATCCATACGTGGTTCAAATCATTTTTCTTTTTATGTGCTATGTTCTTTCAGGACGTAGGCGATCATAGCTCTCCACGCCCCTCTATTCCTTGCAGCTCTCAATAAGATCCTTCCCTCTGATTCCTCCCCTAGACCACGTTCTGTCATCCACCTGCTCAAGCTCGTCAGCTATGTCACGCGCTCTTTCCCTCTATTCGGCCCATGAGTATCAGATTCTCAAGGCCTTCGTTTCTTATGATGTGTCCCAGAAACTTCAGTTGCTTCTTGCTAATGTTAAGTATAAGCCTCCTTCTTGTTTGCATCCTCTCCAAGACCTCATCATTGCTCAATCCATGATGTCTTTAGCATACTTCTATAGAACCACATCTTCAACGACTCGAGTCTCTTCTTCATCTTTGCGGGAATCGTCCAACATTCACTGCCGTAAAGAAGGACATATGTCACGTAACAGCTCAGTATTCTTTTGTTACCAAAGAAATCCTTCTGTTTCGCAATACTCTGCCCAACTTTTTGAATGCGTCCTTAACGCGTAAAATAAAACCTACAACCCGCTACACACTTGTTGGGGGGGGTGAAGATTATGTTTATCATACCTATGGATATGCATGTCTTTTGTATAATCACTCCTCATCATCAATACATTGATGAATGTTATATGTCTGTGGGCATTTTCTATGTTCATTATTATTTAGTAATACCAGCAGTACTATTAGTAGCAGAGCCACAAACAGAAAGACGTACTGATTAATTCTACAAGTGTCTATTTTTAGTGACCAATTAAGTTGCGTAATAATCCATATATATATAAACACAAGACCTATTCACCCTATTGCATACACGCATCCACCATACTTGGCACCGGGCTCGTCCCTGGTGGCTTCACGGCTCTGACCAGCTTGGACAAGCTATGACCAGCAAAGACCAGCTTAGATCAGTGAAAACACTCGGGTCCCCACGTTAAAAACTGACCTTGTGTCACGACCTGACTCAGTGGGGTGGGGGTCAAGTAAACATCTATATCTATATCTATATATGTATATATCTATATCTATGTATCTATATATATATTAAAACATTTTCATGTTTATATATTCTTTTTATAGATAAAAATATTTAAGTAAATGCTCTGTTTATAATAAACAGTATTAAACAACATTTACCGATCTGAATGTCCGAGAAATTTTCGGAGAAAATATTCGTCCTTCGACAGGAATCGAACCTGTATCCTATACGGAACCATCATATAGCCTGACGTGCCTCAACCGATTAAGTCACAGAGGATCGTTCGGTTAGCAAGGTTGATTTTACTGTCTTTAAACTTTAATCTCCCATGAACCTCTCACGTACATTCATATCTGCTCAAAGCGTATCCAAATGTAAACAAATGACGTCACACATTATGAAATGGATAAAGTCCGACAATTATTTTAAGACATTTTTATATTTATACATTCTTTTTATAGATACAAATATTTAAGTAAATGCTCTGTTTTATAATAAACAGTATTAATAACATTTACCGGGTTGAATGTCCGAGAAATTTTCATAGAAAATATTCGTTCTGTATAGTATACAGGTTCGATTCCTGGCCGGTAAATGTTATTTAATACTGTTTATTATAAACAGAGCATTTACTTAAATATGTGTATCTATAAAAAGAATGTTAAACATAAAAATATCTTGAAATAATTGTCGGACTTTGTCCATTTCATAATATATATATATATATATATATATATATATATATATATATATATATATATATATATATATGTGTGTGCGTGTAATTCTTTATACAAAGAGGACAGATGTAACACGATGACAAAGAGGGTTTCGTTGCTCCGGTCGCAATATCGATCATTGTAGCCACGAGCGTCGACGAGCTGTCTAGGTCATTGGTTCAGCGATTTTCCTTGTCAGGATAGTTTCTCACACACGTTGGACTTTGATAAGATCTGAAGACTCAAACCACGTCTCAGACAAAACTAAAGCTGGCAGATTCTCATATTGATTGAAGACTTAGAATTATGTCGAAGAAGAGTGGTATATCTTGACAGCATTAAAAACAAATTGTATATTTGGCTGTTTCTTACATAGTTGTACGGAATAAGAGTTTTAATTTCCCTAACTTTAAAGCTTGATAACTTTAATTTGAATTTATCGGAGAGTTATAATTCTGAGTAAGTAATTATAAACCCCATGACATTTATATGTACAAAAATACTTTAAAAAATGAGAAACAAGACGTGGAAACAACAAAACGGGTTATTGAGTGTAGGTTGAGTGGCCATGGTTAAATGTAATTACATGGCGGAACTGCAAAACAAAAAGAAATTTTGCAATAACAAGAAAAAAGAAAAGATCATGTCAAAAAATAATTTAAAGCAAGAAAACAATATATGCAAAGCAAATTAACAGTAATAAGGCAAAACAACAGTAATAAGGCAAAACAACAGTAATAAGGCAAATTAACAGTAATAAGGCAACGCAACAGTAATAAGGCAAATTATTAATAATAAGGCAATGCAACAGTAATAAGGCAAATTAAAAGTAATAAGGCAATGCAACAGTAATAAGGCAATGCAACAGTAATAAGGCAAAGCAACAGTAATAAAGCAAATTAACAGTAATAAGTCAATGCAACAGTAATAAGGCAAATTAACAATAATAAGGCAATGCAACATTAATAAGGCAAAGCAACAGTAATAAGGCAAATTAACAGTAATGAGATAAAGCAAATCAACATTAATAAGGCAATGCAACAGTAATAAGGCAATGCAACAGTAATAAGATAAAGCAAATCAACATTAATAAGGCAAAGCAACAGTAATAAGGCAAATTAACAGTAATAAGATAAAGCAAATCAACATTAATAAGGAAATGCAACAGTAATAAGGCAATGCAACATTAATAAGGAAATGCAACAGTAATAAGGCAAATTAACAGTAATAAGGTATAGCAACAATAATATGTTAAAAAGTTCACGAAGAATTTTGACTGACACGCAAGAGAAAAGTCGGATAAACGAACGTAGCATTCTGATTTCAAGACAAGACAGACCGGGACTGAGTCAGATGAAACCGAGAACTGGCCTGAAGAAATCCCAGCATGTATCTGTGTGGTTTTGCCTATGAATTAGGGAGGGGAAAATATTTTGCAGTCATTATTAGCCGGATTAGAAAACCAGCATTTATTGTCTGGCTTTTGTGTGGTGTTGGAGAAACGAGGAACAGTAATACTGAGTAAAATTGTGAGTTTGAGTCAAATGTAGATAAAAATGGATCGGAATCCGACAGAAGGAAAATGAGGGTCCAGATAATTTAGTTAAACAATACAAGAAGTGATTTGCTTTGGTTCATTTTGTTTTACAGCATATCAACCTCAATGGATTATTTAATACCGACATAATTTTTAGGATAGGTTCGTATGGATAGAATATATATTCTTTGTAAGAAATCAGTTTGTAGATCAGGTTTCATTGTCGTATTTTTGTAAAGAGGTTTTTTGTCGAGAGTCAAACATATTGCTAGTAATTTTTTGAAGTTTGTTTTAAAAATGTATTTTGCTGATAATATTAGTACCAAAATCTATTTTTATACTTTATAAGATATACTCTTGTCTTTCTGGGAGCCTCGCCGGAACACCCTAAAGTAACTGTATATATCTCTATACATGATGGAATGCAAATAGTCAGATGTATTAGCACGGTTTGACAATGACCTCTAAAGAAGTTTGTTCTGGAAAGCACATGCCCAGCTAATCACTTGACCGAATTCTGATAACCTTCTTCTCGTTAGTATTCTTCCTACAAGAAAACTGTTGAACACATTTTTGGTGAGATGTTAGTAGGATGTAGAATGATATCCGTACAAAAGCGGAGATAATGAGATAAAATGGAAAATCGATTCAGATAATGCGTTTCGCCTCCAGCTATTAAGCGTTGTAATGAGAGACAAACCTATGTGCAAGGAAAGTGAGATGGAATTTTGAGGTACGTGGTAATCAATATGCTCATAAGATTCTATGTTTTTTGCCTATTGGTGCCGTTAACGTCTTAACACGCCGAGTAGACCTCGCCGTTTCCCCTCTTAGTTCCTAAATCGCATGGTACTACTCTTGTGCATTTGATAATCGATGATATTCTATATGAGTACAATGCGGTACACGGACTAATAGAAAAAATAGCTCTTCCGTGAGAGAGCAAAATTAAAACAGCCGGCGTTAACGACTTCTTCGCTGGAAAAAAGCTATATGGCCCTAGCAGTTACTAAAGTTATTCATAATAAAGTTATCCTCAAAATTCCAAACCATTTTTCACGTGTTTAACTGTCATTACGTCATGAAAACGCTGGCCATAAAAAAGCGAAATGCGTTGTCTGAAGAGATTTAACATTTTGTCTTATTATATTTACAAAGATTTTTATATAAACAATTTTCAAACCGTGTTGGTCAGCTTCGGATGAGTACTTCAGAAAGTATCTTCGAATTTATTCTAAGAACTATAATTCGATGAATAGGACCAAATGATACACTATTTACATTATTCGGACTATTGTCCTCATCTTTGTCTCCATATTTATTACAACGTTTCGGCCTTTCAGTATCTGTCTATATTTCTGAGATGAGGTATTATGTACACTATTTACATTATTCGGACTATTGTCCTCATCTTTGTCGCCATGTTTATCACAACACTTCGGCCCTTCAGTATCTGTCTATATTTCTGAGATGAAGTATTATGTACATTATTTACATTATTCGGACTATTGTCCTCCTCTTTGTTGCCATATTTATTACAACGTTTCGACCTTTCAGTATCTGTCAATATTTCTGAGATGAGGTATTATGTACACTATTTACATTATTCGGACTATTGTCCTCATCTTTGTCGCCATATTTATTACAACGTTTCGGTCGTTGTACGCTCCGGTCTTTTTCAGGTGGATAGAATGTTGAATTGAACCCTTTATTTCTCTCACTGGGGTAGACTGTTCTAGTTCCACGAGCCATGTTTAATGGATGTCAGTTATCAGTTATCTCCCCTTAATTCCCCTCCGAAAGTTCTCCACTGCTGTAACCGGGTATTGAACTCACCCTCTTTGGGTTCTGTCACTGGATCTAACCAACGCCTTTATCCACTGTGCGATGTGTCCTTGAGGAAATAGAGGGTTCAGTTTGATATTCCAACCAACTGAAGAAAGCCGAAACGTTGTAATAAATATGGTAAGAAAGATGAGGACAATAGTCCGAATAATGTAAATAGCATACATAATACCTCATCTCAGAAATATAGACAGATACTGTCTGTGCTATGCGTCCGTGAGAAATATTTGCCAGTCTTGAAGGGAAGCTCTGCCTTTTCTGCAGATATTTTCATTGCGGCTGGTCTGATAATGCCCCGACTACAAGCAGGCTTAGATAAGCGTGTTTCCAGATTATCAAATAGCTCTCACGTTTTTTTACGTCACGTCGGTGAGAAATTGACTAAAGTCGAGTTTCCTGGTCAGAATCGATTACATCACAGAACCTTCTTTGAATATTGTCAATAATCTCGCAGGAGCACCAGACCAGATAAAAATGTTCTGGTCCGACACAGGGATTCAGATTTCCCTGCAATAGATGTAGCAGTTGATACGATATAGTCGCTCCACTTGATGTCAAACGAAAAAGTCAGAAATAAAAAAGGCATCTAGCAAGTTAGAGAGACTCTTAAATATAGTCCCGAGTGAGTAAACCACAAAAGGAAGCACTTAAAATTATTCTTGGTATATTGATCCGATTTACCCTGGCACATCTTGGCACTCCTATATTTTTGCCTGTTCAGTCGTCAAAATGTAGCACTGTCTGTTCGATCAATGAATACCGAATGTTTCCTTATAAGGAAAAGGTTAATATTATCATTACCATTATAGAGGAGGAAAATCATACCATTACCCTGCATTCTTGTATTTCACGCCTGAACGTAATAATGGACTGTATACGCAACTTAAGTAGAAAGAGTTTAATTCTGTGAGTGTATTTTATATACCTGATGAAGACCGGAGGGCATAATGGCTGAAACAACAAAAGAAATTTGCTAACAACAACAAAAAGAAGATGAGGACAATAGTAAGTCGAGTAAATAATGATAATTGCTAGAAATTTTGAAAGAAGAGAAAACGAACATAGCCATCCACACAAAATTTGGTATTCAGATTATCCACCATTTTGAAAGTTTTTTTTCCGGCTAAATCGATCAAAAGAGCCTTGACTTTAACAACAAAGCCAAACACTGAATTGTCAACGGGAAAAAATTAAAGAAACAAGATATATTAAGAAAGCTTAAGAAATCCTAATTTTCTTGGTAAGATTATCGCTAAAATGAAGCCACAAATGGATTAAAACCTGATAAATGACTTAAACAATAAATGCCATATAGTGGGCACGTAAATTTTCTTCATACGTCATTCAATCCACTTGTCTGTTCATACGTCAGTCTGTGCAGTCAGTCCATTTTTCCGTCATATTCTACGGTGAGACTTCCTGTTTGCATTTCTACTGAAAATAACAATCTATAATTTGTCTCTGAGATCATATTCTGTTATTTAATATTACGGATTTTTTTAACAAGCAATGTTATTTACTCTGTTTAAATACGTACTGCAGTCCACATCTTTGTTGCTGTGTTAACAAAAACAAAGATGAAGCTATTCCTGGATATGATAATAAACTACATCCAGCAGTACGGCCTCTGATCGAGAGAGTGGAGGTTTTGAGGAGCGTAGAATCACATCTTAATTGCTGTTTTACACACGTTCACCCTAACCAGAAATGGTAACTCCTGATAGGGTCCCAGCTATGGATAAATAGTGAACCCACAAGCAAAAACAAAATATTATGAAAATATAAAAATACGTTTTTATATAAATAAAATGTCAACAAGACCTATTTAAAATAAAATTACCTACAATACCTATTTCTAGTAAAATTACCAACAGTACTTATTATAAAAAAATTACCAACAAAATCTACTTATAATAAAATTACCAACAATACCTATTTATCATAAAATTACCAACAATACCAATTTATAGTAAAAATATCAACAGTACCTATTTATAATAAAATTACCAACAATACCTATTTATAGTAAAATTACCAACAATACCTATTTATAATAAAATTACCAACAATACCTCTATATAATAAAATTACCAACAATACATATTTTTAGTAAAATTAACAACAATACCTATCTAAAATAAAATTACCAACAGTACCTATTCATAATAAAATTACCAAAAATATCTATTTATAATAAAATTACCAACAGTAACATTTTTTATATGGTTTATATTTTCTTGGAGCCATAAAACTGTGTTCAAAATATTTAAATTTTGACATTAAATAACTCATAGAGGTGTTGATATAGCGTTAAAACAAATCAACCAACCGAGAAAGGCGAGGCGTTCGTCAGGTACATCCTTGTACAAGTTAATTGAAACAGCCGCTCCAGTTTCCTTTCTGTCACCATACGGTCAGTTTTAAACCCACTGGAATGAGAGGGTGTAATCGATTTCTATTTTTTCCTCAGATTAGGTCATTTGCAGTGGTGTGCAGTAATATGGATCTATTTTCGGGGTTTATGAGGAAATTTGTTTGGCCTTGAAAAATATTGCGTCATCTATCAGGTTTTATCATGCCCAGATACTATTGTTTTCGACTGTCGATTTGTTGTCCTACAGCCATTCTCTGCGATGCACGTTACTCCAAGAATTCATACGAAAATTTCTAACGCTGCACAAACACACTGGCAAGCCTTACCAGTGAGCAAATCAAAGTACTAGACTGGACTGGAAACACTCCTGATTTAAATCTGTGGTCAATCTGCAAGGAACGACTTCATGGAATGGTCATACGAAGTACTAACATGTGCACTGAGTCATGTTTCAATGGAAAAAAAGGGAAAAAGTAAATAATAGCGGATTTGTTTTTGTTTCAATTAATTTGTACAAGGGTGTATATGTCGATCTCGATGACCCACAGGGAATTACACACTGAGTCCCGTCCTGGATATGACGATAAACTACATCCGCGTCCTGGGTAAGACGATAAACTACGTCCAACAGCAAGGCCTCTGGTCAGGAGGTTTGGGGGAGCGTGGAACCACTTCTTAATTGCTGGTTTTCTCAGGGCCACCCTGACCCGGGGTGGTAGCACCTGTTAGGGTCCCAGCTATGGGCAAATAGTTGACACCCAAACTTGTGTAAAAATAGGTTTTAATACCAGAAATACTTTGTAATAAAAAAAATATTACCAGCAATAATTTTTGAAGGAAAAATTATTATCAGCAATACTTAAAAAAAATGTACTAGCAATACAAACAGCTATACATTCTTTGAAAAAACTATGACCAGCTATAGATTTCTTCAAGGAAAAAAATTTCCAAAAATAGATTTTTGAAGAAAAATATTACCAGCGATAAAGATTTTGTCGGCATTAAATAACTCATTGAGGTTGAAATGCCGTAAAACAAACCAAACCTAACCAATATATACTGAGATAGATAGATAGATAGATAGATAGATAGATAGATAGATAGATAGATAAAACATATTACCAGCGATAAAAATTTTGTTGGCATTAAATAACTCATTGAGGTTGAAATGCCGTAAAACAAACCAAACCAAACCATACTGAGCCCTTTATTTAATCTACGGGTGTAGACTGTTCTAGTGGACTATTTCGACTAGTTCTTATTTTTACTATTGCTCAGTTATTGCTTGGTTCATTTTCACTGAGTTCAAGGACACCAACGAAATACGCAATTATGATGTAAACATTAAGCTGGTTCTTGTAATGTTTGACTGCACTCATTGAAACTTATCTTTTTTTGTTACAGCTGCAGTTGAAGACTTGGTGCCACAAAATCGGAACGCGTCTCTGAGCGCAGTCAAGCATGACAAGAAGCAGCAGCAGAACTCATCAGGCTTCACCAAAGAGAATTGTCTCTTTAACATTGGTTCGTGAATTTTGTGACAGTAATTGTGAGTTCAATCCCTGGGCGGAGCAGTATGCACTTGCACGCAGTGAAACAAGTTGGGCAATAACTTAACAGTACTTACAGTAAGAGCTCGACGAGATATCTCTAGACATAGGCAGTGGAGCGAGAACAGTCTCACACCGGAAATTAAATATAGGTTCCTTTTAAGAATTGCCTGTAGGTTACCGGGATCGACATACACCTGATGAAAACTGGACGGCAAAATGGTCGAAACGTTTGCTAACAACAAAAAATACGAGGTCAGTAGTCCTCACGAAAATAGAGTAAACAATGATAACTTCTAGAAATTTAAACAAAAAAAAAATATTTAGTCATTGGCATTCAGATTACCCAACATTTTGAAAGCTTTTTTTTTTCTGACGAAATCGATAAAATGAGTTGAACCGAATTCTTGACACCAAAGCCATACACTGAAATGTCTACGGGCAGAAATTCAAGAAACATGATATGTACAGAAAACTTAAAAAAACTTAATTTTTTTGTTAAGATTATCGTCTAAATGAAGCCAGAAATGCGTTAAAACCTGATAAAATACTAAAGGAATATATATACGTATTTTATTTGCTTTCCAGGTCTACGTATTTAAACTGAATATACGCTCGGCGGCATCGTCGATAAATATGCAACATTTCCAACTGCTAAATAGTTAAAATGTATTTGCTTGCAAAACATAATCAGCTTTTGACAAAAATGTGTAAAGGGATAATTATTAGAGTCCCAAATCAAAAAAGCGTAATTCAGTAATTTTTATTTTTTTTAAGCATATCACCCCAAGCAAGGCTGGAAGCCACTAGCACGCAAGGGGTTACAGAAGGTTTGGAGGAAGAGCAGATAGGAGTGGTAAAGGAGAGGATGTGGAGAAAGATAGTGGATCGATCAAGGCAAGGGGGTTACAGAAGATTTGGAGCGAGAGCGGATAGGAATGAAAGGTGAAAGGATGTGGAGAAGGGAAGTAGATAGATCAAGGCAACTGGAGATGTCGATTGACATTACACTTAAATAGTTGGAGATTGTATTTGTCAGGGAAACAGGAATAAGGAAGGGAGTTCCACAGGCGAAATGTGCGAGAGATGAAGCTATTGGAGTAGAAGAGACGTCTACATCTAACAGTTTAATCGGTGAAGGGGTGGGAACGGGATGCCAGCCACGTAGGACGATTTTTTTTACCCTACATATATTTCGATGAGTCAAAACAGTTAGCTGAAGATAACCACTTTCTCAGAACAATGGTTGGAAATTATTTTGTGCTAATGAAGAATGTAGGTCTTAGAGAGGACTATCTTTCATCTAACTTCGTGGTCTTGTGCTACCGAGCAACAAACAAAGAACTCTACCAAATAAAAGAAACACTTGGGGATTTCGACAGTACCAATTTCTAAAATGGCTGGCACCTGTATGTGAAATATAATAAAATAATGACATAATCAAGAGATTGAAGTTATAGCCTCTACTTCGAATAAAAAATGCTTAGGAATCCCTTCCACATCAATAAAGAAAAGAGTGATAAGAGCAAACTTCAGAAATATTTGCTTGAAAAACTGTTTGAAGAGAAAGTAGCACTGCCTACTCACTCAATGAAATCTGAATGTTTCCATATAAGGAAAAGGCTAATATTACTGCAATACAGGGTTACACTTTTATTACATTTATATTTATTTGTTACGATTATATTTGTTCAAAACTGATTATGTACATTTGTTTAACAATTTACTCATTTTTTCAGGACAGTTTAATCTCTTAACTGCTCAAAATATTCTTTTATCAACATTCCAATATCTGTCGATCTTCTCCAGAACATTATGACACACAGAACGACACACCCTGATCTGCATCAATCTCAATAAATACTTCTGGGATGTACGCTTTTAATTCGAACACTGTGTGAGGATTTCTCTCATAAATCTTATTCTTTACTACATCCCCCCCCCCCAAAAAAAGAATACCATTGTTGTTATGCCAGGTGAACGTGGTGGCCATTTGATGCTGCTTCTTCTTCCTAAGTAACGCTATGGAAAGGTTTGGCTACGATAGTCCCTAACGACTAAAGCATAATGGGAAGATGCTCCATCTTGCTGAAAGAACGGTTTGACCAAGTTAACTCTGGTTCTGAGCTGAAACGTGAAACAAAGAGGGAGACATCTTATGGCCCACCTTGTACATTCGAAATACATTTTTATAGAATTTTGCTCGTCTTTCTTCTTTCGAACGACAAATATTTTGTTTCATACAATTTTCTTATTTAAAATGTATTAAATGTCATCGCTCTTTCCAATATTGAAATACAGGCTGGGCCAAAAGTAGGCTTACACTAAGTAGGTCTGTACTTTACATTTAAAAAAAAATTGTATTTATTTGTTGCAATCATATTTGTTCAAAAGTGTTTATGCACCGTTTGCCATTTTTCTTGAGACCACAACACATATTCGGTTGCAAAGGTAAGACGACACTTTTTATTCTTGGAGCTGATCAGTGGCTTCACTGCAGGTGCTCTTGCTTGTAGGTCATGTTCAACTAAACGACGAGACACAGTTTTTCTTCAGTACAATACTCATTTACCGAGAAACAGCAGCAGCAGTTTTAAATCTGTCCTTTTTAACCAACTTTACCATAGCACGATCTTCTCTCTTGGTCGTTTTTCTTGGCCTACCTGTAGACTTTCTTCCTTCACACGAACCACAATCATCGTAGACCTTAAGAATACCGTGAACAACACTTTTTGACTTGTCAACAATCTTTGCAATAGACCCAACACTTAAATTATCCTTCCTTCGAAGCTTAATAATCTGCTGACGAATTGGCAACGGAGTAAGTGGCATTATATTAACAAAGTACACTGCAGATATTCTTACTAATGTTTAGTAAACGAACCGTCACGTAAACAAATTAAAAAAATTAGAGTTCGCCGGTTAAATCTACTAAAACATGGAGTAAAAGCAACCGTTCTAATCATTTTGGCCGCTATGGGTTTTGCAGTAAATCACTAAACCATCCATAACTTTTTTATTATCCTCTCAAATTACACCAAAATCTCAGACAATAACACATAATATTGTATTTATTGTCTGTGAAAATTATAGAATATAAAACAACTTTGTTAAAAACTTATACCTACTTTTCTGACGAAAACAATGCCGTTCTGAACATTTTGGCGGCAACTGTAGGTATGCACTTTACATTTAAAAAAATTACATTTGTATTTATTTCTTGCAATCATATTTCTTCAAAAGTGTTTATGTACATTTCTTTAACAATTTACTTGTATTTTTTTATCACAGTTTAATCTGTTAAGTGCTCAAAATATCCTCCTTGAACATTGCAACATTTATCGAACCTCTCCAGAACATTATGACACGAATCCTTATCTGCATCAATTTCAGTAAATATTTCTGTGATGTACTCTTTTAATTCGTCCGCTGTGTGAGGATTTCTCTCATAAATCTTATCCTTTACTACATCCCCAAAACAGAATACCATTGGGGTTTAGGTCAGGTGAACGTGGTGACCATTTGAAGCTGCCTCTTCTTCCGAATTAACGCTGTGGAAAGGTTTGGTTACGATAGTCACTAACGACCAAAGAATAATGGGAAGGTGCTCCATCTTTGCTGAAACAACGGTTCGGCGAAGTTAGCTCTGATTCTGACCTGTGGAAACATGAAATAAAAGAGTTAACAACTGTAAGTCTACTTTTGGCCCACCTTGTACGTTCGAAATACATTTTCGAATCTACAAGGTGGGCCAACCCTAACCTTGACCCTAACCCTGCCGCCCGCCAAACTTTCCTATCCCTGAGAAGTGTGCACTCGAGTGAGGAGGAGGCCCATCGTTTGCCCCGAGCCGAATGCTCCTTCTATCGTGAGTGTCGTATTGCTCTAAAATGCCTCTTATGGGCGTCGGATGTCCTCTCCAACGTCCAGGCGTTTACTTATTTTTTATCACAGTTCTCCAGAACATTATGACACAAATCCTTATCTGCACCAATTTCAGTAAATATTTCTGTGATGTCCTCTTTTAATTCGTCCACTGTGTGAGGATTTCTCTCATAAACGTTGTTCTTTACTACACCCCCCCAAAAAGAATTCCAGGTCAGGTGAACATGGTGGTCATCCGATGCTGCCTCTTCTTCCGAAATAACTCTGTGAAAGGGTTTGATTAAGATAGTCCCTTACGGCCAAAGCATAATGTGAAGGTGCTCTATCTTGTTGAAAAAACAGTTATGATGAGGATAAAATTACATCTAAAACATGAAGTGAAACAACTGTAAGCCTAGTTTTGGCGCAACCCTGTATAGAAACAACTTCAAGCAGAAGCGCATGAAGCTTTATTTGACATGTTCGGCTTCAGCATTGAAAAATGTTGATTCTATTGTCATGGCTGGTTACAAGCGAGAGTGGAGATGAGGTGTACTTATTTTATTATCACAATTAACATTAATATTCACTGGTTATTTTAGATACAATAACTTTAGAAAACGTGTTGCTAATAGTCTTTTATGAAAACCCTCAGATAACTTAAAACATTTTTCTCAATAACAAGGAAAAGACGGAAAAACATAGCAGAGAATATATTTGGAATAATGAAACGTTAAATAATTCGAAAACATTGCAGCAAATAAGAAAACGGAGATAGTATTTTAAGAAATGGTAGAATGAAAGAACTATTTACTGTTATGGCCTTAGGTAACTTTGTGTCTTCAGTGTGAACATTTGCAATCCTCACCCGAGCATAAAGGCATGAACGATTTGGTTAAAAATATCGGATTGCTTTTTGTTGATCGTATACACCAAAGAGTTACAAGGAAATCTTCTAATGTCGCAAAACACTTGCGGAAATTTAAGTGTCTATTTTTGTCAGCCAATAGAAGACACCACGCGATTTACTACGACGGTCTTCCGTTAACCAATGGGCCAATCAAAATGAAAACGGCGTAGACAAAATTCTGAGCTAGTCTTATTGCTCAAGGCGAGTGGAGTAGATATTTTTCTAGAGCAACTCAATTGGACTGAATTATACAAAAGAAAGATTTCTTTTAAAAGTACCTGACATTGTAAATACGTATTAAAGCAGTGGTTGTTATGAATAATGAATTGTGGACAAAAGAAGCCCACGAAAAGAGCTGTTGCCAACGGTATATAAAGAACATAGATGAGACGACTTAGGTATTTGAAAATAAACAGCCTGTTTTGTCCGAATAGTAGGTGGCGATCCAATTCTATTGTACAATTTTACGAAATATTGAGTTTCAAGTAATCTATCTATCTATCTATCTATCTATCTATCTATCTATCTATCTATTATCTTAAATTTCGTTCAAGCATGGAATATATATTTACAGTGAGCACCAATATTGAGAACTTTTACCCATAAATATAATATACCTTAAAACTATTCTGTATATATATATATATATATATATATATATATATATATATATATATATATATATATATATATATATATATGACATAATTTAGCTCTTGAAAATACATTTCAATTGAGCACTGTTGAGTGATAAGCTAATTGTATAAACAACAGCCACCTGCACTAATGCAAAGCTCTTCAGTAAAATGAATGGAGCACTTTGGCTGATTGACATTTGTTTACATTTGTAAAAACAATACGCTAGATTTAATTGTGTAAATCTAGTGAAGATAGCTCTGGCTGACACCTAATCAGTTGTGTTTCAATCCTGGCTTGAGGCATTCGTATGTCTAGTCGCACTGAGGAACTGTGATACAGTGAAACAGTACTGTCTGTGAATGACATATATATATATATATATATATATATATATATATATATATATATGTATGTATAAAGGGAAGAGATTATAGTAGTTCCAACGAGAGAGAAATGTTTATATTAAAAGCAAACGTTTTTGGTTGTAGTACATTTAAAAAAAAAATATATTATGCTTTATTTTCCATAATTTTGCTACACGTGTTTCCGGTCTCGCGACCTTCATCAGGCAAAGAGTGGATATTTACACATATTATTAAAAGGAATTAATTTTTCTTACGTTTTTCGATGTTAAATATTTTCGATATTAGGCATTCTCTGTTTTGTGTGTATTAGTGACTCAAATGTCTTCCTTGAACAGGATTGAAGTAAACACTCAGAGGTGCGACAGACTGATCTCATGCAAAACGCAATCATCAGGCCTGTCTGTCACCTCTGAGATTTGACTTTAATGTTCACTTTTATATTTACATACGCTCTATCTCTAATATATACCCTAATACTATATTTATTCATATATATATATATATATATATATATATATATATATATATATATATATATATATATATATACACATACATACACACACACATATATATATATATATATGTATATATATATATTATTTCAATATATATATTTAGTAAATTAAATAAATATAGTGTTTTAGATGTTCAAAAATAAAAATATGAGAATAAAAAATATAATAAAATGTGATTTAATCGTATTGGAATACCCTTTTAAGAAAATCTCAATGTAGTTTTAAAAAGAAAATTAATAATAAAAATGCCAAATATATTGTAGCGTAAACGGTAATAAGACATAATAAACCAGACAATAATAACTTGGCAGCTTGAAAGGGAATCAGTGTAGACAGACAGAAATCATAACCCCCCCAACTATAACAGATTTTAAATTTGCTACATAAAAATGCACTTGCTTTTTGCATTCGAAGAAAAGCCAACGCCTTCTTTATAAAATAATAGGAATTCTCTTAACACAACCAACTTTAAAAATAGAGTAACTCCAATTTACGTTAAATAAATTAAGTTATTCTTAACATCGCCTGAAAATGTCTCGAGCTACGAATTTTAATTTTAAACTTTACAGTTAAATTTTAGGATTTAAGCTTCGGTTTGGAAACAGTTATTTCTATGTCGCGATGGAGATATATTTATAAAAAATAAGTATTATATATATATATATATATATATATATATATATATATATATGACGTAAATCATTCATACGAAAAACAAATAATGAAGCTAATTATATGGCAAGAATCACTCTCGCAAACAGTATTTAATAATAAAATACAATCAACTTAAAATACATTCATTAACGGATTCGAAGTTGATTGTATTTTATTATTAAATATTGTTTGCGAGAGTGATTCTTGCCATATAATTAGCTTCAGTATTTGTTTTTCGTATGAATGATTTACGTTATATAAATTGAACACGCACTACATAATTGATATATATATATATATATATCGTATATTTTGGCAGCATGTTTTCATTAAGACATGTCTCATTAAATAATTTAGACAATTTTTTCTTCCTATTTTTAATAGGATCCTCTCGTAAGTAAGAATAATTTTCTTAGTATCCTTATTAATGAAGAATGATAATTACCATATTGCTGCTTATTCATTTTATTCTGAGTAATTTCCACATTAGCAAAATGTCATCAGGCTCTTGTTTTTCTAAGAGAAAAAAAGTTGAAAATAAATCTATACTTTTTCATGAAAATAATAATCATAAACTAAAAATTCCTGAATCTACCAATATTAAAAACTGAAACCAAATCGTAATAAAACTAATTATGAATACTGCACAAATATTTTAAAATGTTTACAGTAGATAATTTAAAATATTTAGGTTTTAATTAATAGTTTTATATAGTTTTAAAATATTTAGACATTTCAGTAAGTTAGTTATCTCCCTTGACGTTTGTTGTATGTTTACATCATAAAATTTGAAAATCGTACAGTACATAACCATAGCGTTTTTCACTTCACAAAGTAAAAAAATTAATTTTCAGATGAAGACAATTTCGTCTTAGAAAAAACAAGACTCTGATGATGACATTGTACTATTATCGAAAATCTTCAGAATAATATGAATATGCATCAAAATGATAATTTTTTTCTTCCTTTAGTAAGGATACTAAGAAACTTTTCCGTGATTACGAGAGGATCCTATTAAAAATAAGTAAAGAAATCCTGTCTGAATTATTTAATGGGACATGTTTCAATATATATATATATATATATATATATATATATATATATATATATATATATATATATACATATTTAGTTTACGAAAAACTAGGTAATCCGTATGGGAAGACCCAATGAGGATAGAATCCAGAGAGCTCAATGTAAATCAGAGCTAATAATTTAAATAAAAACAGATTGCTTTAAGGTTCCATATAATAAATTATTTCACCACAGCCCTTTTAAAGGACAGCGGATCATCAGACTTTACTTCCAAAGGTTGAAATGAAAAAAAAAAAAAAAAAAAATCTGATGATCCGCTGTCCTTTAAAAGGGCTGTGGTGAAATAATTTATTATATGGAACCTTAAAGCAATCTGTTTTTATTTAAAATATATATATACATATATATATATACATATATATATATATATATATATATATATATATATATATATATATATATATATATATATATATATATGAATATAAGGCTGCACGGCTACATCGGATTGCGTTTCCAGACCGAAGGCAGCCGAGTCAATCAACATTTACTGCTGTTTATCGTCGCGTTGCTGAGACAGAATCCGTGGCACCACAACCTACGCCTGACCATGAAGAACACAAAGACATTACCATTCGAAATGCTGTATGGAAAAATCATATCTGTCTGCTAACGATATGAATATTCTTCCATTGAGAAACGGAACACTTTTAGGTTAACTCAATACTACACGCATTAAACGCTAAATACAGACTAGCCATAAATGTACACGAATGAAAATGTAATCTAGTTGACAGGGCAATACAGCGCTATCTACCGGAAATTTCTTGAAACTTAATAACTTAAAAAGAATGGATTTTCGAACATGTTTATATGGACTTTTTCCCTTGATTTGGTGTGAGAAACCAGCCTCCAAAGTTTGTAAGAGTATTTTTGAAACACCATATATATATATATATATATATATATATATACATAATGGACTCCCGCGTCGTTTTCGAAGTATGAGGATCTGACAGCTTAATTGATTCAGTTATGACATGTTGTGCGATAATCTTAAGTGGCACTTAAGACCTGCTAATGATTTACAAAGGAAGCCACATATGAAGCAAAAGTTAGGATTGTGAGATGAGATCACTGTTGGATTGACTGACCTTTTAGATCTTGCTCTCGCTTCTTGAAGATGATTCAGACAAGCAGATTGAAAACTTCTGAGTCCACTAAAACACGTTGGTCTCCATTATACCCGATCCAAGGCTAAGCGCTCAGGGGTGTTATGTGGTATATTGATATATCTGGTGCAATGGGTAAATTGTCGTCATTTTATATTTTTCATTTTGCATAGTATAGTAGGGTCAGTTGGACACCGTCTGTGAGAAAAAGAGCAACATGGGGCAATTCCCTCCGCCAGAAATTTGGAAACGTAATGCTCCACTACCTGGCACTCGTATCGGAAGCTGCAATACGAATTTCAGTGTATTTGGGTATCGTTATGAGGACAGTGCAGAGGACATGGAAAGCGTTGGACGAATCTAATGGTTATTATGAAAGTACAACTCGGAAAAACCTCACTCGGATCGTTCTGATAAGAAAAAAAAACATACGAATTTGTTGGTAAGGAACTCAGACAACACGGAAGCCTTACATCAAGTGCCTTGAGGAGGTAGGGCTGCCCTGTGTCAAGAGGGTGGCTGCTGGAAGACCCTATGTCTAGCAACAGGACACTGCACCATGCCACACAAGCCGGAGAAGACAGTCAATGGCTGTCAGACAATTTCTGCGAACACATCACCCCTAACATCTGGTCACCTAACTTGATTATTATATGTGGGGCACAGTTGAGCGAGAGACCAACAAAACTTCCTGTAACACCAAAGATGAACTGAAACCAAGGATTATGGCAGAATTCACCAACCTAAAGAAGGAGGTTGTCTATAGGAGTTGCAGGAGATTCCGAAGTCACCTTGAGGCCGTGGTTGAAGCCAATGGCAATTTTATTGAACAACAATTCATTTTATAGTAGAATTATCAACATTTCATTTTATCTGTAGTTGAAGTCATGCAATTGCGTTTAAAATTACATTTAGTTGAAGCCATAAAATTGAGTTAAAATATTTAGATTTCAGAATTATATGACCCATAAATGTTGATATGCCAGTAAACAAAAGCAACCAAGAGACCAACCAAGATATTTCCATAATATACACTTACCGCCTTGTCCTAGTTGGATGCATCATTCAGTAACGATTGCCAAAATTAGATTTTCCTAACACTACTTTCTTTATCGACTTAAACTCTGTTGTCTTATGATTTCATTTTTTTAACAAAATCACACATGCTGCTTCTATCACACTTTTCAGATTTTTTTATCGGGCCTCTGACTCTATATTTGAAATCTACATCGTCCTCGTTTCTCTTTATACACATTCTGCCAATATGATTTCTTTGTTCTGATTGCGTTCTCTTTCAGAGTGCTTGCTTTTTTTCCCCGTTTCCCACGCTACGACTGCATAGGATGTTATATATGCAGTCATATCTTCCTCATCTACTTGCGAGGAAGTTAGTTTTTGGAGTTTTACTAAAAATATCTACTCTGATATTAAACAGCTAATGTAACTGATAAAAAACTGCAATCATAAAAAAGTTTCAAATCAGTTTGAATAAGAAGACAAATATCAACGCTAAGTAAATATATTTCTCTTCACAATTATGAGAGAAAAAAAATAGGTTTCCACTTCCATTTAAGCAGATTTCAGACACTGAAACTGCTATCAAAATTAAGCAACTCCCAAACTACGCAGATTGATTGATAAGCCCATAAAACAAGTTTTAAGCTACATAGAATAATGAAACTGGTATAAGAACAAATTAAATTTATTTCCATTAAAATTACTAAAGTTAATTGATAATGTTGGTTCCCACACTCCAATTTTATAGAAAAACACACAGATGCATGCTGGGATTTTTCCTAGCCAATACCAAAACCTACTTCTCGGGCTCAACAGTCTTAGTTCTGTTCTTTCTTGTCCTGAACATTTTATCAAGATTTTGCCTTATTACTGTTGCCTTGCCTCATTACTGTTGCCTTTCCTTATTACTGTTGCCTTGCCTTATTACTGTTGCCTTGCCTTATTACTGTTGTCTTGCCTTATTACTGTTGCCTTGCCTTATTACTGTTGCCTTTCCTTATTACTGTTGTCTTGCCTTATTACTGTTGCCTTGCCTTATTACTGTTGTCTTGCCTTATTACTGTTGCCTTGCCTTATTACTGTTGTCTTGCCTTATTACTGTTGCCTTTCCTTATTACTGTTGCCTTGGCTTATTACTGTTGCCTTGCCTTATTACTGTTGTCTTGCCTTATTACTGTTGCCTTTCCTCATTACTGTTGCCTTGCCTTATTACTGTTGCCTTTCCTTATTACTGTTGTCTTGCCTTATTACTGTTGCCTTGCCTTATTACTGTTGTCTTACCTTATTACTGTTGCCTTGCCTCATTACTGTTGACTTGCCTCATTACTGCTGCCTTGTCTTATTACTGTTGCCTTTCCTTATTACTGTAGCCTTGCCTCATTACTGTTGCCTTGCCTTATTACTGTTGTCTTTCATTATTACTGTTGCCTTGCCTTATTACTGTTGCCTTGCCTCATTACTGCTACCTTGCCTTATTACTGTTGCCTTTCATTATTACTGTTGCCTTGCCTTACTACTGTTGCCTTTCCTCATTACTGCTGCCTTGCCTTATTACTGTTGTCTTTCATTATTACTGTTGTCTTTCATTATTACTGCTGCCTTGCCTTATTACTGTTGCCTTGCCTTATTACTGTTGCCTTGCCTTATTACTGCTGCTGTGCCTTATTACTGTGGCCTTACCTTGCCTTGCATATATTGTTTGCTCAATATTATTTTTGCCTTGTTCTTTTACTATTATTGCAAATATTTTCAATTCTGTTTGTTGGTTATTGCTGCCAATTACATTTAAGCATGGCCAATTACTCTACAGATATCATTTTTAGACCAGGATAAAATGTAAATAGGATTAAAAGTAACTAAATATATCGATCTTAAAAATAATATCTTTATTGTTATGTAATTGCTCTAATCCTATAAAATAAATTTTCAATTCGATAAAATAACGAACTGAGGTCAATTAATTTCACATCAAAATTTTCACGGTTGTTTGATAAGGAAGCTCAGTCATGTGCCATGCGTGATGCACGCTTAGGTGATCATGTACCTTTCGATACATGACTGACGAAGATTATTTTTTCCCGCAGTAGGTTGCTATTTCTTTATGCAGTAGACCAGTTGCCATCCAAGACTACCTATAGAACCCGGCCTGTCCTCCTATTTACCCATAGCTGTGGGGGGAAAAGAATAAGATTCATACCTTTCCCAAGGGTATTAGCAAGTGAATGGAATGAATTCGACTGGACTTCGAACTCGGCTCTCCCATTCCTCTATCAATACCGCTATCCATCATATGTAATTTTAACACTGACTACTCTTGCTAATGATGCAAGGCTCTTCCATGAATTGAGCTCTCTCGGTCATCGATGTCTTTATTCGAAGAATAAATACGTAAAAATTAACTTTCCTCTGAATCACTCAGGGGTAAAATCTCCGACTGATGACAGATCAATCAGGTTTCAATCCCGGCTTCAGTCAATCGGATGTCTAGTCAAACTGATGTACTATGATACAGCGAAACAGACTGTCTGTGGATGGCAATATAACATATGACTAATAAATTATATTGCATCAGAATTAAGTAAATTTATTGCTCTTCAAAATGACGCGTCTTAATTGCTAAATTATGCCTATAATCTTATGAACAATGTTTAAAATAGAATAATTTCAATATTATCAGAATTAAGTAAATTTATTTCTCTTCAAAATGACGCGTCTTAATTGCTAAATTATGCCTATAATCTTATGAACAATGTTTAAAATAGAATAATTTCAATATTATCAGAATTAAGTAAATTTATTTCTCTTCAAAATGACGCGTCTTAATTGCTAAATTATGCCTATAATCTTATGAACAATGCTTAAAATAGAATAATTTCAATATTATCAGAATTAAGTAAATTTATTTCTCTTCAAAATGACGCGTCTTAATTGCTAAATTATGCCTATAATCTTATGAACAATGCTTAAAATAGAATAATTTCAATATTATCAGAATTAACTAAATTTATTTCTCTTCAAAATGAAGCGTCTTAATTGCTAAATTATGCCTATAATCTTATGAACAATGTTTAAAATAGAATAATTTCAATATTATCAGAATTAAGTAAATTTATTTCTCTTCAAAATGACGCGTCTTAATTGCTAAATTATGCCTATAATCTTATGAACAATGCTTAAAATAGAATAATTTCAATATTATCAGAATTAAGTAAATGTTCCGCAGATATACGGGGTTTGATTGGAAAGTAACATTTCCAGTCCTATAAAATTACTTTTAGACCAGATAATGCAACAGTTATCAAAATGTAATATATTTTCGCCATCAAAATTACGGATTATAGATAAGTAAGCTTTCAGTCCGATAAGGCAAACTCTAGACCTGATGGAAGAATGGAACTAGTGTCAAAGTAAAGCAAATAGAAATTTCCTTAAAATGACTTGCTTATTTTCAATTCAGTCATCATTTACCGCAACGTATTCTCCCAAACATTGCAGCCATATTTCTAGATCATGAAACAAATGACCGACGCAATTGTACTAAAAATTGTAGATAGAAAAATAAATTTAGCCATATAAAGCATATTTCAGTTTCATGAATGATTTGTTCTTTGTAGGTTATTTAAAGCCTAAAAATATTTTGGATTGTAAGAATGATTATTTCTTACGAGTGAATATTACATTAAGAATGTTTGGAGAATAATCATGATTTTTAAGATACAAGTCCTATTATTTAACCCATAGCTGGGAGGAAGAAATGGATTAATATCTTTCTTAAGGGTATTTGTATTTTAATTAAATGGAACGAACCTGATAGGAATCTCAATCTCGGGAATATACAGAAGTCGAATATTGCAACGGTAGGGCTGTTTTTTTTTTTTTTTTTTGGATGTACAAAATTTAAAATTTCTCCCCATGTACCCCATTTATTTACTTTCTGGTTTCATTCTCTGGGTGTGTTATTGAAGTTCGCATAAGGTGTCATTATTTTCATATGATTGAATCGTGATTGACACACGCCGTTTATCACAGCTTCATACGGATGTACACCCTTGTGCAAATTAATTGAAACAAAAAAATATTTACTTTATTTTCATATTTTTCCGATGAAACATGACCCAGTGCACATGTCGGTACTTCGTATGTCCATTCAAAGAAGCCGTTCCTTGCAAATTGGCCACAGATTCTCGATTGGTTTTAAATCAGGAGAATTTGCGGGCTAGTCTATAATACTTTAAATTTGCTCACTGGTAAGGCTTGCCAATGTGTTCGTTCAGCGTTACAAATTTTCGTACGCTTCCTTGGAGTAACGTGCATCGCAGATAATGGCCGTAGGACAGCTAATCGACAGTCGAGACAATAGTGTCTGGGCGTGATAAAATCCGATGTAATCATGGATGACGCAATATTTTTCAAGGCCAAACAAATTTCATTATACACCCCGAAAATAGATCCATATTACTGCACACTATTGCAAATGACCTAAACTGAGGAAAAATAGAAATCGATTACACCCTGTCTCTCCGGTGGGTCTAAAAATGACTGAGGAGTGAAAGAAAGGAAAGCGGTTGTTTCAATTAATTTGCACAAGGATGTAGTACTAATAACTAATGAATGATATTACTTAATGCTATTACAAGAAACTGGCACTAAACCCGTTTGAACAGGACTTTACATACTTCTATTTCTATTTACACTATTAACGACGCCACACGGTAGGAGACCTTACTTATGTATCAATACTCGTATAAATCTAACCACAGACCCATTGCATCTTTCCGAAGACCTTATCCTTTATAGGTCGGGAGACATTGCTGCTCGGTGATTGTTATCAAGTCGTTATTCTATTTTCTGGTTAATCAAGAAGTTATGTGTGAGACAAAGGAAAAATGAAAGTTATTTGTATTACAAGTCAAATAACGCGTTTACACAGTGAAGTTGGTTGGCATTTTGGCGCCAACCAGTCACTTGACAATGCCGTACCGAGCCTCACCGCATAAAAAAAAAGACAGAGACGAAAGAAGCAAAAATCCCGGTAACTAATCTGTATCGAGAAATCAATTATGCCACGTGCCACGGCTGTGAACTCTTCCTAATGGAATTATTGATTTTCGGTTAGTTTGGCTAGAAATAATTTGTTTAAAGACGATATACTATATGAAGACATAACAAAATTCAAGAGACACCTTAGTTTTGAAGCAAGAACTTTAATCTAAACAATTCAAGAATATTATTTCGCAAATTAAATTTAGTTGCACTTTGTCAATGAAAAGAATTTCATGTTTTTTTTTATTTATTTTTTCAGATTTATCAGATCTGCTATCTTCTCTTTTGGAACTCCGATGACATTCCATTGATAAACTGGGAGAAAATCTTTTGTAGCCTGCTTCTCTGTTCGATTTTCACGGTAAATATTTCATTAAGATTCAAGATATTGATTTGGATTCGCTTAATCTGCAATTCTAAAGTCATCTTTGTCTTGGATGAAAAGGATGAAGATTTTATCGAAATTAGCGGAATGCCTAATGCATTATTGGCATTTATTTTCCGACCCAATTTAGAAACTTTGAAGGGTAAATTATTCAAATTGAGTCAAACATCATTAGAAATTTTACATATTAATTTTACCCGCATTCAACTTGATGTAATGTTAGAAGTGTTTTAGATGTAAAATATATTACATTTCCGATGGGAAATTGAATTTAGGCAGTCATTTGTGGGGTTTTTTTTGTGTTTTTTAAAACTTTTCACCCCAAGCAAGGCTGGAAGTCACTAGCATGCAAGGGGTTACAGAAGGTTTGGAGGAAGAGCAGATAGGAGTGGTAAAGGAGAGGAAGTGGAGAAAGATAGTGGATCGACCAAGGCGAGGGGGTTACAGAAGATTTGGAGCGAGGGCAGATAGGAATGAAAGGTGAAAGGATGTGGAGAAGGGAAGTGGATAGATCAAGGCAACTGGAGATGTCGATTGACGTTACACTTAAATAGTTGGAGATTATATTTGCCAGGGAAACAGGAATAAGGAAGGGAGTTCCACAGGCGAGATGTGCGAGACATGAAGTTATTGGAATAGAAGAGACGTCTACTTCTAACAGTTACAACGGTGAAGGGGTGGGAACGGGATGTCAGCCTCGTAGGACGTTTAAATTCATGAGGCCTGGGAACCAGCGAAAGCAGCTCATCGGAGCAATTACTAAAAAAGACAGAGCGAGGCAACGGCTCCAGACCATATATGGCAGCAATACTCCATGCAAGGACGAATGGTTGATTTATAGATTTGGAGGATCGATTCCGGGGAGAAAGATTTCCTGGCTCGGCACAGGGAGCCAACTTTCCTTGCGGTGGATGAAGCAATTGACTCGATGTATTTGTTCCATCTCAGATCAGCGGACAGCGTGAGACCGAGCAGCCGCAGGGAGGAGCTCTCGAGAAGTTGGTCTTCAGACATCCTAATGGGATGCAGGGATGGATCCCTGTGGTGGTGTTGTACAGTAAAGTTAAAACCAGAATTAATATAAATATAGAATATATTGTACCCCCGCTAAGTTGATAATGGAATTGGAGCAGTCTTTTTTCATAGACGGACGAGCGGGTGGCGTCAAGTAATAGGGTAAACTGAGCACTTTAGCTTTAGTTGGTAATCAGTTTATAAGAAGGGCAACTCTAAAGTGAAAACCGATTTTGGGTGATGGGGCTAGCAAGTCTAAAGTGCAAAGACCGGCTTGCGACCGAAATCACAATTGCTGGTTGAGTGCGGTGATCCTAATCTCCGGAACTTGAATGAGCTTCTTTGTAGGGTAAATTTGTAACAAAGCATCCTGTTATAACTGTGCATTTCTCTCTTTTCCTTAGTTCGCACGACCGCTACGTCTTGCCATTACCTAAATAGTAGACTATTCCGTCTTGATCGTGTGGAAAGGAGGGGAGACACTACTTGGTTCACCGAGAAGATTAATGAAAAAAAGAAGATAAGGTTTAACGTCTCCTGCCAATACTTCATAAATAATGGACTACTCCGTTTTGATCGTGTGAAAATAGACTAAAAGACACGGTGGTTTGCGTGAGAAAAAATGAATGACCAAAAGAAAGAAAGAAAGAAAGAAAGAAAGAAGGGAAGGAAGAAGTGTTTAACAGCTGTTTCAGTGAAATGGAAAAATTGTCAATTTAAACTTTTTTCATTTGTACCACCTTACTGTTTTGCGGCCATATCCAAAACACAGAAAAAGATATGGAAATCAATCCAGACAGAAAATCCGGAACCCCGAAGGCGGTTGCTTTTCAACACTGAAAACTGTTTGGCAACAACCAAGTCGCCCGAAAATATATTGTCGGTATGGCCAAGATGGGGACCATGTAGTCTGGGCATCACATGACCTCCATATACCGTCACCTAGGCATGCACCGCTGCTGAGGTCACTCCATCCTACCACCAAATTGAATTTTGACCATACAGGGCGCTACCTTTATCTCACGAGATAATCAGAGGGCTACTCTTTAGTACTTTCATAATTTTCCCTTGATTCAGTTTTACGACTTATCAACCCCTTTTTGTAGTAATATCCAGACACAGAAAATGCTATGGAAGTAAATCCAGTCAGAAAATCCGGAGGGAAGCCCATAGCTGTTAACATTGAAAATTTACCCACAACTCCTACAGCCAAGCCGGCGCTAAATGTAATACCGCGTATTCCTTTGGATCTTGTCGGTACGGCCAAGATGGGCGCCATTTAGTCTGGGAATCATGCGGCGTTCATATACTTGTGTTCTAGTTACTCTCGTTTAATTACCAAAAGACTGAATTTTGACCAGACAGTGTGCTACCTTTCTCCGGCGAGATAAACGGATGCCTAGTACAGAGAATTGGTAATCGTCACGAGAGTATATTTCTTTCAAAGCTGTCTCCTGTTCATCCCAAACCTCAAGTGGAATATATATATACGGCTTATCGTAAAAGATGCTGGAAAAATGGTCGGTTCCTTATAAGATATCACCTTCATGCTTTATCATTACAAGTGTCAGATCAGAATGCAAGCGCCTAATGTTCTCTTTCTAGCATGTCATTAAAAGTCATGATTGTTTGGTCATAAAGAAAGTTTATGTAATTGATCCCAGATCCGTAATGGATCTCCCGCAAGATCTATCTAATTCAGCATGTTATCTATCTATCTATTACAGGCTATTGATTATCTATCTATCTATCTATCTATCTATCTATCTATCTATATATATATATATATATATATATATATATATATATCCCAGTCTCTATTTATATAAATTACCTCTTCGTTTCTTCATTCATTTTTTTCTCCCTGTCGCTTTCTCTCTCTCTTTCTCTAACTATCTAATTCAGTGCCTTTTTCTTCCTTTTTGTTCACTACTCTTCTTCTTCTTCTTCTTCTTCTTCTTCTTCTTCTTCTTCTTCTTCTTCTTCTTCTTCTTCTTCTTCATCTCTATCTGTCTATCTATTTATCAATGTAAGTCTGTCCATTATCTATCTGCTTGTCTATCGATCTATCTATCTGTTTCATATCTATCTGTTTCATATCTATCTATCTAGCGAGCTATCTCAGTCTGGTTATTTCTATCTATCTATCTATCTATCTATCTATCTATCTATCTATCTATCTATCTATCTATCTTCTCATCAAATCTCAGTCTGTCCATAACTATATAGCTATCTATCCGTGTCTGTTCACATTAATCATCAAAGAAGTCTAAGACAGAGTAAGCTATCTCTTTATTTCTTCTAGCCCACCTAGTTCATCTCTTCCTCTCTTTCTCGCCCCCCTCTCTCTCTCTCTCACACACACACACCCATATATATATATATATATATATTCTTTGAACATCTCGAAAGCGTTTGACAGGGTTTGGCATACAGATCTTCTTCACCAGTTTGAAGGTGATGATATTCCTGGATGTAATTTTGAACAGATTCAGTCTTTCTTATCAAATCATGAATGACAGTTGTCCTGAAAGGCTACCCTTTCAGATCAGGTTGTACTAATGCATGTATCCCCCGGGACTCTATCCTTGGACCTATTTTGTTCTTAATTTTCATCAACCCGGTATCTATGCTGATGACACCACTATTTACTCATGTCTCTATGGTAAGCCTAATCGGTTTGCTAGGGTCAAATTGGCAGCTGGTCTCAAAAATGACCCACAATCTGTTGTTAACTGGGGCAAGGAATGGCTTGTTAGTTTTAACGCTTCCAAAACGAAACTGCTTTCTATTAATCATCTGAGAGACCCCTTTCTGCTTCCTATCAGTATGACTTATGCTAAACCTCGAAGCGATTACCTCGTTGTGCCTCCACAGGCTAACATTCTCTGATGACATGAAGTGGAAAGACGATAATGAATAAATTCCTAGTTTCAAAGCAATATAAAGAAAAATAAAGAAATATCAATAAATAAGTAAATAATTGTTTCAATGCGTCTAATATTTTGAACATTCTGCTGCATTATACACAAATAACTTAAAATCAAACAATTTCACTTTGTTTGTTGGCACCTGAAACGTTTGTTTGTTTTTTCAAATTAAAATGTTGCCGCCTCATAACGATTTTGCAACAGAACAAGTTTGAAACTTATTTAAAATCAAGGATTAACTTTTTCCATATCGTGTATGTAAATATTACCAATTCCGACCCTAAGAGCGGTGTATCTGTGAAACTTGAAGTCGGAAGATGAGTCATTTAAACTTTCCCTGATCGATTATATATATATATATATATATATATATATATATATATATATATATATATATATATATATATATATATATATATATTTGCAACGGTACAGAAGCGTATCAAGGCATAAAAAACATTTTTTTTTATTAAAGGCCATGATAGATTTAAAATAAAAACACCAGTTAACCGGTTTCGTTCCCTCTCATCAGAACTGTTAACGGGAAATAGAAATTATGAAGAACAAATTGTCTGTAATGGATGACATGAATGAATGGGCAGGGAAGAAAGAGATAAATAAAAAAAGGGAAAAAGTATATTTAATCAAAGTAATACCACAAAAGATGCTAGAGACACAGCACAGCAAGCCCAAGCAAACAGTTTCTTTGTTTGCAAAGAGCCGGTCGCCTGGACCTGATGTACAAAGTCTCCAACACCCTGAGATGGAATACTGAGTGTGCCCTGGCCAAAACAGAAAACCAGGTCGCACTGAAATCCAACACACAAGTAGGATTATTTATGAAATGATCCGCAATCGACGACCCATACGTATTCCGAATGGAATCGCCCAACGAAAAATTTTTATTCAATATTTTCGCAGGTACGTGTTGTTTAATTCTAGCGTCCAAACGCTGTGTCGTTCTACCTATGTAGTCGCATCCACAACTACATTTGAAATAATAAATAACAGAATTAATATGGTGGTGGGTAGAACATCTTTACACACAGATGAAAGGACAGACCTAGTTTGAAAAACAACACGGACGTTCGCTGCAAAATAACATTCACGTGAAATGCATGAAATCTGCTTGGCAAAGGACTCACTAATCCTACCCAACCACGGTAAACGGAAGTAGACCGGGCATTTACCAACCTTAGCAGGCTTAATTTTATTAAACATGGCAGTCTTATCCCGAATAACCGATTGAACAACGTCTAACGGATAACCATTGTTCACAAAGATACCAGTTAGACAACTACTTTGATTATATACACTTTTTTCTTTTTCTTTTTTATTTATCTCTTTCTTTCCTGCCCATTCATTCATGTCATCCATAACAGATATTTTCCTCATAATTTCTATTCCCCGTTAACAGTTCTGATGAGAGGGGATGAAACCGGTTAACTGGTGTTTTTATTTTAAATCTATCATGGCCTTTAATAAAAAAATGTTTTTTATGCCTTGATATATATATATATTTAAGACATTTTTTTATGTTTATACATATGTCTTAAAATAATTGTAGGACTTTGTCCATTTCATTATATATATATATATATATATAAGGGGAAGAGAGAATGATATTCTCTATTTTTGTGTTAACTGCATACAGATGCAAAATACAGATGCACAATACAGATGTATAATACAGATGCATAATAAGTAAATATGCATAGAAGCCAGAAAAATCATTTAATAGAAATAAATCCCATTTATCCATTTTAATGGGTGAAAAAAGTATCCGTACATTGCAAAAAAACAATACATAATCTTAATTTAATACTTTGTAGAATCGCCATTATTCATTTCTGCAGCAACCAACCTCTTCTTGTATTTCTCAATTGATGATTTGAAAATTTTAGTTGGTATTTTGTTCCATTCTTCTTCGCATAAGGTCTTCAGATCCAGGATGTTTGTTGGAGCTCTCGATTGGATTTGAAGTTTCAATATTCTCGATTCGGTGACTTGGACATTTCAGGATATTTACTTTAATTTCAGCAAGCCATTTCTTCATAGATCTTGCAGTGCGCTTAGCATCCTTATCTTGTTGGAAGATCCAATCACAAAAAAGTTCAAGAGTTTCAACTGAAATCATTAAATTTGCTTCCAAAATATTTTGATGTTCTGCGGCATTCAATCTAGCATCTATTACTGATATGTAGCAAGTACCCTTTGCAGAGAAACATCCCCAAACAATGATGCTGCCACCATCAAATTTCACTGTTGGAACTGTGTTCTTTTGTTTGAAGGTATCGCCATCTTTTCTCTATACATGATTTCTAGAATTACGTCCAAAAACTCAATTTTGCTTTCGTCTGTCCATGATACTCTTTCCCAATACGATATTTCTTTATTGTTATGTTCACGAACGAATAACAACCTGACATTTCTCTGTCTTTTCAATAACAGTGCAGTTTTCCGAGGGAAGCATGACTTTCAATTTTTCCTATGAATGTCATTGCTTATTGTCCGTTTAGTGCAACTCTTGATGAGTAATCATTGGATTTTGTTTAATTTGACGAATTAATTTCTACGGAAATCTTTCAGAAATCATCCGTGGAGAACCTGGACTTTGGTTTTCAACAGTTTTGAGTTTTTATACCTTGCAATGAATGAACTAATGGTAGTAAATAAAATATTCAGAGATTTTTCTTGTAAAGCTTACTTTCTTCCAGAGCTTAACAATGAGTTCTTTTTGCGAATTTGTCAATATTTTACCTCTAACCATGATGATAACCTTCTTGCACGAATATTAATTACAGAATTATACAATACCTATAACATAATTGAAACATAATATATATATATATATATAAATATATATATATATATATATATTTATATATATATATATATATATGTTTGGTGGTACAAAATTTTATCACTGCCATGAACAGACAAAAATTAGTTTTATTATTACCACTCATGATAATAAAAATTAAAAATTAAAAACGGGCTAGCTAACCGGTTCTGTACCTAGTAAATAGAGTAAATTATATAATAATAATAAAAAAAAACAATGGACAAAGTTTATTGGTGGGTGGAAAATAAAATAAAATAAAAAAAATATTTAAATGGTAATTAGTTGGATGCCTAATATAAAGTCCTGTTTACAAAGAGGAAGCTTTAATGATAGAATATAGATGATTTACAACACTTTTAGGTGGTAATTTGAGTGGGACCTGCTGAGGATGGTAAAAGCGTCACCACTAAAACTATCAGCACAATGATGGCTATTTATAAGGTGTTCAGTGATGGAAGACCCGTACGTATTGGTCAAAATGTCCGAGGGAGTGGCTGGATTTTAAGTTTAGATCATATCGTTTTTTTATTGCGCGTAGTGTCACCACAAATGTATCCACACGTTTCCGGTGTCTGTTTGTTTAATTTTAATTTTAAGTCAACGAATCGGCAGTGATTTATGCATCTGAAAATAATTCATATTTATCTGTATCTCACTCATTTAAACCGTTATTTAACTCCTCTCTTTAAAACTTCTCTCTGTTAAATTTTAATCCCCACCTTCACCTTTAGGCCTTCCTGTTCTTCTTTCTTCTGTTACACCCCCTCTCTAGAGCTTTCATACATTTCCCTCTCACACTTGTTTCCCACTCCCACACATACACTCTCACTAAAATTTTGTTTCTTATACCCAGAGTTATATTTTCCGATTTCTTTTTGAATTTGTAGGTCTGATGAATTGGATCGTGATTACGATTCCAATTTAATACATTATAACCATGGAATATTAGTGTTTGAGCCTTATATATATATATATATATATATATATATATATATATATATATATATATATATATATATATGTATGTATGTATACAGGCTGCTATGGGTAAATTCTCGCCATTTAATATTTTTAATTTCGCGCATGCGCGTTGTTTGTCTTTGCTTTTGTCAACTGCACAGTATAGTAAAGTCAGTTGGACGCTGTCTGGGAGATAAAGACCAGCATAACGCAATTCACTTCGCCAGAAATATTGAAATAACATGCTGTTCTGCTTGGAATTATCCCTGGAAGTTCCAATACGAACATTTCAGAATGTTTCAGTGTCAATTTGTCAATCTACTCTCTCCTCAGATTGACAGGAAAACACCCTGAACGTCGCAATGTCGTGCTCCGAGGTTGGTAGGGAGCATAGGCAGTGAATTCTACAACAACGAGATTATGAATCGGCAGAACAAAAACCTAAACGATATCTTTCAGACTCTCATTCTTAAAAAAAAACTTGTTGGAGTTTTTGGATACCCTGGTGTACTAGTGAGCCAGACAAAATGAGCTGACTCATTTTATAGTTCACCAATAGAAGTTTAACCAATCAGAAGGCTCAAAATATTCAATCCGACGTGTATAAAGGCGACCATGTTTTTTTCAGGAATATTCACTGCCAGCCTTTGATATCGAAGACTGGTATTGGCGATATAGTCAGATTCAGTAGAGTGTCTGACTCGTGAGTGTTAATCTTTAACGTTGTTAAACAGATTACGTACTGCGCTGGATTCTATATTCATAGACTATGGTGAACATGGTCAACAGAACTTACTATAATCTTTCTAAGATTCTTAGTGCTTTCGCCCCTAGATGAATCTCCACCAGCAATATTTTCCTCTTTTTTAATTGAAAAAGTGCTATCCAGTATGGTTAACTCCAAAACAGTAAAGTAATTAAGAAACGCAATCTGCTAGTAGAAGTAGAAAATAAGTAAAGAAACACGCGATAATGAAATATTTTCGTAATTTGAAAATAAAAACTATCGCCCATGAAAGACTAAACACTTCTAAGGGATTCATTAAAAGCAGAGAATTATCACTGGTCCCACCTGAGACAAGCACGTCTGCCTTAGGAAGCCAGAAGGCCAATGATTAAAAACGAAAAGAAAAGATGACCCATCGCAAGAGACATATATCCTTACTTTTGCTCCAAATCAAATCCGTAGGAAGATAAAAGTCATTTACAATATAGAGAACAAAATATGCAATAGTAAGAAGGCCTGAAAATCAAACTCTGCCTATAGAGGGTATTATTCGTTAGCTATTGTCCACTGAGGGAATAAGTTTCTCTAATTCATGCAAATTAAACACTGCCTTTATAGAGGATATTATAGGTTAAGCATTGTCTACTGAGGGAACACATTTCTCCAATTCTTGCACTGATATTTATGTGAGTTGTTATTTAGTTTATGATATAAGCTTTTTCCTTATACCCCTTAATATTCTGCTTAATACTTTACATAGAAATGTAAGTTATTTTTAGTCTATTTCTATTAGAGATTTTGTAAAATTGATTGGTGGCAGGAAAAGTGTTATTGAGTATGGGGAAATATATTTTTTACAGCCTTCGTTTTTACTTGCAAGTTGAAAAGGGGAGTAAATGAAATTATTTTCCTTTTTCATTATTTATTAAAGGTTCAACTTATCTTTTAAGACTTGACTTTTTAAAAAAATGAGCAAAACAGAAAAAGAAATTAAAAAAACAACGACATACGAAGAAAAAGGAAAGAAAAACGGAAAAAGAAAAATTACACAGAGAATTTAAGAGGCAGCTGAAAACTGTAATGGATGCAGTGAACAAAGAGAAAGAGATGCGGACTCCCTCAGCTGGACAGCGCAGAATAAGCACACCAGGACAGACTACGCAAAACTAAAAACTGACCAGAGCCAGAAAAAAGAAGAAAACGCTACCACTTCGGAGAAAGAGATGTGTTACGGGAGATAGAATACAAGTGAGTATGAGAAAAACGTTGCAGTTTCTCATCAAGTCGGGTGGTGTACTATGACTTGTTGGAACAGAAAATCAATAAGGTAACCCTAGACAAAGCGTTACAGTAAAAAGGAGTAGTTGGTAATGCATAGTAGTTGCAGATTAAACCACAACCTTAAAGTGCGAGAAAAGAAACTGTTAGTATCTGTCTATATATCTAAGGTAAGGTATTATGTACACTATTTACATTATTCGGACTATTGTCCTAATCTTTGTCGCCATATTTATTAAAACGTTTCTGCCCTTCAGTATCTGTCTATATTTCTGAGATGAGGTATTATGTACACTATTTACATTATTCGGACTCTTGTCCTCATCTTTGTCGCCCTATTTCTTAAAACGTTTCGGCCCTTCAGTATCTGTCTATATTTCTGAGATGAGATATTATGTACACTATTTACATTATTCGGACTATTGTCCTGATCTCTGTCGCCATATTTATTACAGCGTTTCGGCCCTTCAGTATCTGTTTATATTTCTGAGATGAGGTATTATGTACACTATTTACATTATTCGGACTATTGTCCTCATCTTTGTCGCCATATTTATTATAAGGTTTCGGCCCTTCAGTATCTGTCTATATTTCTGAGATGAGATATTATGCACTCTATTTACATTATTCGGACTATTGTCCTCATCTTTGTCGCCATATTTATTAAAACGTTTCGGCCCTTCAGTATCTGTCTATATTTCTGAGATGAGGTATTATGTACACTATTTACATTATTCGGACTATTGTCCTCATCTTTGTCGCCATATTTCTTAAAACGTTTCGGCCCTTCAGTATCTGTCTATATTTCTGAGATGAGGTATTATGTACACTATTTACATTATTCGGACTATTGTCCTGATCTCTGTCGCCATATTTATTACAACGTTTCGGCCCTTCAGTATCTGTCTATATTTCTGAGATGAGGTATTATGTACTCTATTTACATTATTCGGACTATTGTCCTCATCTTTGTCGCCATATTCATTACAACGTTTCGGCCGTTGTACGCTGCGGCCTTCTTCAGGTTGTTGGCATGTCGAACTGAACCTTTTATTTCGCTCACTGGGGGTAGACAGTTCTAGTTTCACGTGTCATGTCTAATGGATGTCAGTTATCTCCTGTTAATTCCCTTCTGAAAGTTCTCCACTGCCTTAACCGTTTATTGAATTCACACTCTTTGGGCCCTGTCACTGGATCTACCACATGGCACAGTGGATAAAGGCGTTTATTCCAGTCGAATCCATTACGTTCATTTACGCTAATAATGTGCTAATACCCTTTGGAAAGGTATGAATCCTCCTCTTCTCCCTCTGGTTGGGTTCTATAGCCTTGGATGGCAATTCAAAACCTGCGGAGAGTCGTTTGGGTCCAGTGCACCAGGTCCTTGTATTCGGCCCTTGAAAAAGTGTGGATGGTTCTGCCTCAAACCTTAAATACTATAATCAAATTTCGTGCGCTGGTGTCGGGCTGTCGGCTTCCTTGGAACTGATCTGCTTGACCCTCAAACGTCGAATTCCAGGAAGCCAGGATATATATATATATATATATATATATATATATATATATATATATATATATATATATATATATATATATCCCTCAACAGTAGCACTAATATATATATATATATATATATATATATATATATATATATATATATATATATATATATGTAAAAGCGAACATTGAAACTTAGAAGCAACAGCTTGTTTCATGCTAGACGCAATCGTCAGGCCACGATTTATATATATATATATATATATATATATATATATATATATATATATATATATATATATATATGAAAGTCCATTGGCTGACGAAGATATAAATGTATGTAGATATACCAGTTGGGAGACAAAAAGATATGCTAGTGTACCTGAATACAACAACGAGTTGTACAGCAGCTGTATTGCCGACCCTTTTATTGTTGACTTTAATTTAGCTATTTATTTTAAATGTCATATCTTTTCCGAACTTAACTGTTCATGACCCTCCACAGCTTTCTCCACATTATTATCTTTAAATTGTCATTCCTTCTTGGATATGTCAGTGCAATGGTTTCCGATTGTTTTGTCAGCTGTTTGGAAAACAACATTTGTATTTTGTTACACTGGCTGTAAACTAAGTTTAATGCGCCTAGTTTCCTCCTAGTTAATCTTTAAAATAAACAAAAAAAGCAGACTTTTCCTGAATTCGAACTAGTCACGCTGATTCTACTTTCAGAGTTGAATAAACAGGCTCAACAGTAAAAATCAAACGGATCTCATTTTAAATAATTGGCTAGTTGACGAGATATCTCAAGAGAAAATTCTTCGTCTAGGCTTTTCTTTCTGTGACAGTGACCGGGCCTGTGACTTTCGCCCTTTCTAGATGCGGAGTAAGGCATTGAAATCAGAGAGTGCTTCGAAGCAGCTGACGAGACCATTTGATATAACGTTAAAGAAAAATACGGGAAAGAAATCGAACATTACATGAATCATTTGATTAACGGTAATTTGAAAACGTGGTGCTCGCTTCCGATGGCCCGAGAGCGACAGTTTTGATAATTATTATCTTGTTTTGAAAATCCTCCAGCTAAGATGGCACCAATTAAGGAGGAACAGGTGCAGTTTTGAAAACTGGATAATTGGTTTTCAAAACAAAATGATGGACACCTAAAAGACGAACGCTGCCGCTTAAAATCGCAAAACTCTTAATCAGTTTTTATTAACAGCTGTGCGCCTGAGCTAAGCTATCACTACAATGCTGACACATCTACAAATTATAGATGGCCAGAAAAAAAGCTTTTGTTGCGCGGGAAGACACACTCCACCATGCATTTCTATTTGAAATGCATGGTGGAGTGTGTCTTGGTGTGGATTAATTATTTCTCATTCATTCGAACGGAAAGGTTAGATTTTGTATTACTGAATTTAAAGAGGCTGAGATATGAAAGGTGAAGGGGACAGCCATGAGGTGAAAATAGGGAAAGTGTCAGCCTAAAGTAGGAAGACACACACACACACACACACACACACATATATATATATATATATATATATATAATATATATATATATATATATATATATATTGTGACTAAGTAAACGGTTAAGTATACCAGAAGAGTATTACACGACTAGTAAGAGTGTATGGAATAAAACTAACGCTCAATTCATTCACTGTTCACTTTTCTCCGAACCTTCTCTCCTACTAAACTTATAGTAGGCGGAAGAGTCTAATATAGAATTTTACAGGGAGGACACCAGAACAATATATATATATATATATATATATATATATATATATATATATATATATATATATATGTATGTATATATATATATATATATATATATATATATATATATATATATATAACAGGATGGAAACTTCTGTTTTGCCAAGTTTGCCAAATGAAAATAGGCGTCATCATGAAAATAATTTTAGATATTCTTTAAATAAGAACTGCACACTTAGTTGAAATTAAATTCCTTGACTGAAAAAAAATGAAAATACCTTTTAAAGCCACAATCCCTGAAGACTGGAAATTTTACCAAGAAACATCCATGTTGGGAAAGCATTGATATTTAAAAGTTAAGTAATCTTTACATTCATATATATATATATATATATATATATATATATATATATATATATATATATATATATATATATATGTATATGAAGAAATGTAGTCTTAAGGTGTGCTATATTTATGGGATAAAGTGCTCAATATCAGAGATAGAGCGTGTGTAAATATAAAAAGTGAACATTGAAGTCAACACTTAGAGGCGACAGTCTGTTTCATGCTAGACGCAATTCTCAGACCTGACGATTGCGTCTAGCATGAAACAGATAGAAATTATTATTTGGTATTGAGTCCCCTCATTATTTTATATTTTAAGTTTTGACTTACCATATATATATATATATATATATATATATATATATATATATATATATATAACTATGAAATTGTTCAAATAGTGTTTTATATATATATATATATATATATATATATATATATATATATATATATATATATATATAGGGTGTTGCAGCAAAATCCGACACTTGACAAAAAAAAACAAAATAGACAATAAAAACAAAATTTGTATATGCAGAAACCCGACAGTTTGACAACTAACTAGCGTTTTCCTCTCTACCCTTTACTAGGATGGAATATGAGCACAGAGCAGCGGTAGTTGCTTCTTTTCGCGTCGGGAAGAATCCTGCAGAAGTGATGGCCTGGTTTGGGTTGAAGAGGACCATGGTCATGGACATTTGGAGGAAATGGAAGGCGTGTGAGAACAAGGACGAGTTTACTGCCAAACGAAAGGCCCACAACGTTCTTTCTTCGGCCGTTAGGGCCGACGAGTTCGTCGCCGCCGTCAAGGAGACAGTCGACAATGATGGAAGCCAGAGCTACGCCAAGATCGCCGCTGACATGGGCTGTCACAAGTCGACAATCTGCCGAACGATCAAGAAGGACATTGGTTACTCCTCCTACCGCAAGTCTCACCGCATGCATCCAAAGAGTCGAGAAAGGTCAAGGCGGTGGCTTTGCTGAACGAGGTCAAGCACAGGTCTGCCGGGATGCTGAGGTTCTTATCTGATGAAAAGAATTTCATCCAGGACCAGACGAGCAACAGGCAGAACGACAGGTGAATCTGCAAAGACATCGAGGAGTCTCCCGTCGTAAAGCATACGGAGTTTCCCTCCTCCGTCATGGTCCTTGGCGTCATCTACAGCGTGGGGGATGTCATGCCTCCGTTCTTCTTTTAAAAGGGCCTGAGGCTTATCGCTGAGATCTACCAGGAGGTGCTGAGGAGCGTGGTGAAGGCCTCGATGGACGAGATCGCCGCCTGACGCCACTACGTCCACCAGCAGTACTCCGCTCCTGCACACAAAGCTAAGACGACTCAGGCGTGGCTGCTCATCAATGTTCCTCACCACTGGTCGCCGGACTTGTGGCTGCCCTCCTGACCCGACTGCAACCCCCTTGACTATTTCTTTTGGGGCGTGATCGAGGCCAAGACCAACAAGCACGCCCACAACACGGTCGACTCTCTGAAGGCTGCCATCGTGGAGGCGTTCGCCGCTGTGAACAAGGACGTGGTCGCCAAAGCGTGTGACTCATTTCGCTTGAGATGGTCGTCGCCGCCGGCAACGGTTATTTTGAAAAATAAATTAGTATGTAACTCTAACTGTTGGTAAATATCTGTCGGGTCTCTGCATATACAACTTTTGTTTTTATTGCCTATTTCGTTTTCTTTTTGTCAAGTGTCGAATTTTGCTGCAACACCCTGGATTATTGTATATATATATATATATATATATATATATATATATATATATATATATATATATATATATATATATATAAATTCATTCCAAGATTGTAGAAGGTGTCAAGTGTATGCCCTGTTGTCAAGAATGTATGTGAGCGTTCATATCCGTTTTCTCTCTGTCAGCTTTTTAAGGCTATAATCAACACGAAGGTTGTTAATCACCACAATAGGGACAACCTCTTGCGTGACAAGTAGTACGGATTTCGTCCGACTCGGTCCACTACTGTCATTATTTACAGGACCAGTGAGTTTCAAAACAATAAATGCATTTCAAGTACGATTTGTATTAGATATCCTTCGATCTTTTACAAAAGTCTTGCTGTAAAAGCTTTCCAACTAGGGTATCATTGCTAGATACTTCTCAATTACCAAGTCCTTTCTAATACGTAGGTCCCTGAAATTAGTTGTTAAAGAAGAGTCCCCCGAGACTCAATATATATATATATATATATATATATATATATATATATATATTTGTCATCCACAGACAGACTGTTTCGCTGTTTCACAGCTTATCAGTGTGGCTAGACGTCCGGTTGCCTCTAGCCTCGGAACTTCTACCACTAAGCCGTCGGATGGATATATATATATATATATATATATATGTGTGTGTGTGTGTGTGTGTGTGTGTGTGTGTGTGTGTGTGTGTGGAGATGTCGAAATCCAGGTATCACTAAAAATAAAAGGGAATCTTATCTTAGCTAACGCGTTTTGTCATCTGATGGACTTTATGAAGACAGATGTAAGGGTTCTATTTTGCAACACGTATTCATGCACATAAGTAAAAATATTTCATGTCAAAAGTATTTGTAGTATTTTTAAATACGGAACGCTCATAAATATACTTCTGGCTACCTGTAAGCCATGAAAAATTATGGAGGCTTCTAATTGCTGCAATTAATGTCTAATAAATGTTGTTCTTGAAATTTTAATGATTTTTTATAATGTAATTATTACTTATATTATTTTATAACATTACGGTTAAATTAAAAAACTTCTTTTATTTAAAAATATAATAAATGATTTATTTACTCAAACTAAAATCATTAACCCTCCACTAGAATGGTTTCCAAAGAAAGCCACAGAGACGAGTCTATCCTGATACTAACCTCTAGGTGGAGGAGGGATCTACAGGTTGAGTCATGTCTTTCCAGGTGTATTTATTCGTGAGAAAACGAACACAACAGCCAATACTTTGTAGAATAACAATAGAATAACAACACTTACCGGCGTAAGGGTCCCAGCTAGCGTCCAGCTGGCAGACAAAAATAAAGCAGGTTGTAAGTTAATACAAACCCTTTAAACTGACTGATGAATCAAGCTGGTATTTATACAGAAATACCTCCACTCATGTACCAGCAGCCAATCACAGCCGAAGCAATGGACTATCCCACTTGAGCACAATGAGATGCTCCATGGCACCATAAATAGCTTTCTTTCTCAAAGTGGATTATTCTATTCTCAGCTTGTTCCCCAACCGAGTGCTTATCTTGATAACGTGATTGTTCTACATACTTGAACGTGGATTTGATACTACACTTACTACCGCTAGGCGCGTATGTCTACTATTCAATACAGCAAGCACCTCTGGGCGCATTTCATTTGTTCTTTGTGGTCTCCTTGACTATAAACGCTCTGGATAGTAACCACTTCTTACTTCTGCAAACAATAGCAACACCAATTAATTCGTATATCCCAAGGGATGTTGTGTATTCTCCAATTTTTTCCGACGTTTGTTAATTACACGCTTCAATGTTATAATCTTTGCATGCCATTTAACGGTTAAATACTTTGTGCTATTAAATTGAAATACACACACAACAAATTATTTTGGGTAATAAATCTTTTTCTATTTCCTTAAAATGTAATCTTTGCTACCATTGTAAATATCATACACCCTCCCGCAATATAAATAAATTAAATCAGCAAAGCAGAAGTTTTTTAACGCCTAGTCATTCATAACATTTTGGCTTTCGTTAAACCTATGTGTTGAAGTAATATTTCTATTATCTCGTAAACAGACTAATTCAGATCCAGCCAGATGGTAATTATTCGACTTGAAGGATTTTTTAAAAGCAAGGAAAGAAACAGTTTTATTTGGGCTTTTTTTCATTGTTACCGCTTTTTCCATGGTTAATCTTCAAATCTTTTTTTCTTTAGCTCCGCCATATTAGAATTTTATCTAGGAGACGCTATTTCAACGAGTTCGAGTTGTCCTTATTCCCAACGTGTTCCAAATGTAACAAGGAAGTTCAACTTAGCCTTTTTCCAAGAACTTTAATTTTATGGAAAAGTTAACTCATAGGTGTTCTCTGAATCTATCTTCGCCTCTTTAAATTGTCAGTAGTCATTTCTCACCCGTATTTTCCTGTCTTCATCTGCTACATTCCTTCCATTTAAGTCAGATCTTCATTTAGAATTACCATTTTCATGAATATACCTCTCTACCATGAGTGGCTCTCGAGTTTTGTATTATGCGAAAATCTATCTATCTATCTATCTATCTATCTATCTATCTATCTATCTATCTATCTATCTCAGTTTGTTCACATCTATCTATCTATCTATCTATCTATCTATCTATCTATCTATCTATCTATCTATCTATCTATGTATATATATAATTTTTATAATTTTATATATCAACAAACAGTATTTAGAAAACTTATGACAAAATGGAAAATTTCTTGTGACCTGTTTCAGCCGTTAGTATTTCAGTGGATAAAACACATCACTTAAATTTTCCAGTTGGTCATATTTTTCTAAAATATATATATTTTCTAAATTCTATTTCCAAACATGATGATGTTTGTATGAACAGACGAAAGTACTCGTATAAAAAGACCTTATGCAACTGGAATTTATTAAAAACAGGGATCATAACATGCATCTACAGGTTCGTGGGTTAATGTATGTTAATAAATTTGTTTGCGAAGATGTATTCTCGCCATTTATATCATTAACTTCACTATCTGCTTTTTTTATGAATGATTCATGTAATATAAATTGAACTGCCCCAAATGCTTGATATATATATATATATATATATATATATATATATATATATATATATATATATATATATATATACATACACACACACACGAAGGTCATTGAATAGATAAGGTGAATGTTTTTCAACGTAGTCTCCCAGCACTGTCACAAACTTTCCCCATCTGTGCACAAGCTTCCGTATTCCCTCAGCGTAAAAATCTTTGGACTGATGTCTCAGCCTGTCGCACACAACAATTTTGACTTCATCGTCACTTATAAACTTCGTGCCTCTCGTAAACGCTTTCAAAGGACCAAACAGGTGAAAGTCTGAGGGGGCAAGGTCTGGGCTGTAAGGGGGATGAGGGAGCAGTTCCCAGCCCAACTTGTTGATGGTCTGCACCATTTGGGCTGCAGTGTGAGGCCTTGCGTTGTCATGATGCAAGATGACTCCTTCTGACTGATGACCCCTGCGTTTGACCCAACAGATAAGCTCAAAGTCCTTGCAATGTCATCCACTCTCACCCTTCTGTCAGACTGAATAAGGTCATTGACTGATTCGATCACCTCCGGAGACCTAACTTCTGTAGGCCCCCAGGCCTGTCTTCATCCTCAACACTGCTCTTTCCTTCTTTAAATAATTTAGCCCACTTGTAGACATTTTTTTGGCTGAAACATGTGGCACCATACACAGTTGACATTCTCCTATGAATTTCAACTGGTTTGCACCCTTCAGCAACCAAAAACTTGATAACTGACCGCTGTTCAATCCTGGAACATGCTTCTTGGTCGGCCATCTTTGTTAATCGCCAAAACTCTCAAAGTTTTTTTTAATCTGCAAAAGAAATTAAATCCATGTGAAAAAGAAGTAAAACCAAAAAAAAAAAAGAAGTAGATAAATTATGCGATTCATCGTAATACCGATGTCAAACTTTGGGAGTATTCAGCATTCAAATATATGACACATGTACATTTAACATGAGTACCATCACGAGTCCCGTAACGCATGAGGGTCGTGTCAGCACCACATATACTGTAGCCGTGTCAACCAAGACCAACTTTATCTAGATTGGTTTCAATTTAGAGTGCTTCTTCTCCTAGACTAGTCGGTCAACCAAGGTTATAGGGCCCAGTCTGTCCTGCTATTTACCCATAGATGGGGGGCAGGGTATTAACAAGTAAGTGTATGTAATAGAATCAAAACAGATTTGTGTGAATGATGTTAGTTAAAACCAAAACGCTCGTAATTTCTCCACAGAATATAAATTTTGGCAAGCTAATATATTCTATTTTTCAGGCACACACACGCACACACACACACATACACACATTCTTCTGTAGTTTATTGATGACTATCGCATCCCTAGCTATTGTGATGATGGCCAAACCAAGAGTCCTCCACAGGAACTAGCTTCAATGCCGCCCGATAGGTTGGCTTTTACGCTAGCTATAATTTTTAAGCTAGCTGCAATTTTGGATACAAAAGGAAATTAATAGTTGCTCCCCTTCAAAGTTCAAAGATAATTCGTCTGCTGCCATTTAACTTAAAGACGATTTGATATCCATAGATATTTATTTTCCGTACAATTATTTTTATTTCATGGGTGACAGAACAGGGAACAGTGTAAAGATGGGAAAATAAAATTCGTTATGCATTCAACGAAACGTAATAGCTAATTAAGGGAATATAAAAGACACTATACGACTTAATACGGAAGCGGAGCTAAATTCTTCCACGTATTCTGAGATTAAAAGACACCGGCTCTATTTTATAGCAAATTACACTACAAAACTCAATATCTATACTATATATTATCTACTTCTAATCAATATCACTCTTCAGGTTTAACTAATTTGCATATTGATTTTAAAAAAGTTTATTTCATTAATTAACTGTCCTTAATTAATGTTCTTTCATTCGATGATTGTTTTGAGTTTCATATGAAACATAATTCTGTTTCAGAATATCGTCTTATATAACGCAGAAAAGTGTTTTAAATTTGCATTTTACTTGGCGTTCAACAAGTTGGTATCTATTTGTAAAACTTTTCTTTACAATAATAAGCCAACTTATGAATGAAAGATTTATTTAAAATTTTTGTTTCCAAGATTTCAAGTACTGAATATATTTTACTTTGCGAAGTGATAGCGAACGGGCAAATCCTGCTAGTAATATATATATATATATATATATATATATATATATATATATATATATATATATATATATATGATAGAAATTGAGTCTGATTTGCTATCTCTTCTTCACCGAGGTCCGTTGGAACAGTTGGTATGATGTTTGCGTGACAACCTAACTGTCAGTGGATGCGCACTGCTGATGCGTCCCAAATATTGAACGAAACGGCCGTCTAGTGCTTTCTGCATTCTGTTGAGGTTTCTTTCAGACTCAATGAATTAATTAATTATATATATATATATATATATATATATATATATATATATATTAATGCATGTTTTATTAGATAATATAAACAAGAGATGACAAGTACATTACAATAAATTAAACAATACACGGACATAGCAACAATGATGATGATGGCTTATGTAAGCCGAAAACTTAGATAGGATTAAAAAAACATGTATCAATATGGTGATTTTCTTTCGTCTTTCAATAATAATGTCATTAAGCTTAAGACGATATGAAAAGAATTTGTTTAAAATAAATAGACGAAACTTGTCTATATTATTTAATGAAACATGCATTAATGAAAAAATGCTGCCTAAATACACACACACAATATATATATATATATATATGTATGTATATATATATATATATGTATGTATATATATATATATGTATATATATATATATATATATATATGTATATATATATGTATGTGTATGTATATATATATATATATATATATATATATATATATATATATGTATGTATATATATATATATAGTTCGATAGAGAGTGAGTGTGAGATTGAAGGAATTTAGACATAATTATAAACGCGGCTTGCTTACGGTCAGTTTTATGCTTCAATGCAATATTTAGAATTGAAGCATGAAACTGTCACAATGCAGAGTTAATTCCTATGACTGCACTGACTATATTAATAAATGCTTTTATATCCGACACTCAACATCCTCTACATACCATTTATCGAAAGATTCACTGGAAAACCCTTTGAGTTATTCAGATAGAAAGAGAACAGGTTAAAATCGTTTTGGGTCAGCTCCACTGTCTTCTCAAATGAGCAATTCTGAGACGAAATAGGTCATTCAGACCTTAAGTAATGGTACCAACATTCATACTCTGGCTTCCATCTTCAAAGTTAATTCAAGAACCATCAAGAGAACGGTGAATGTTTTAAAAAAGAGAGAACAGATAAGAGAACTGGATCAGGAGGTCACAACAGGAAGAGGACTCATCATTTCAACTTAGAGCTAAAGAGATCAATTAGAAAAGATCCAACTCAATTCATAAGACGTTTGACACGCGAGGG
>OZ038512.1:76094248-76121748 GCA_964036315.1 Acanthosepion esculentum
TCTAATAACCAAGCCTTAAAGAAATATTAAAAAACTTATCCTCACAAGCAGAGTTCACACATTACAAAGAGCTTTATCTATGTAAAATGTGTATGATAATATTTTTTTTTAAAGAAAACATTATCAGGCTTCAAAGCCATTTCTGACTCTAGGTCTCTTGTTGGGTCCTGCAAGGAAATTTGTATACACCAGAAGTCAATGGACTTAATAATAATAATAATAATAATAATAATAATAATAATAATTCCTTCGTATCTGGGCACACACTTCGCCTGTATGTGCCCAGATCCGAAAGAGGCAGAGGATTAGTTCAACTAGAACTGGCCTACAAAACTTCAACAATTGGCCTCCAAAGATACTTAGAAACTACAGAAGACTGTATGATGGTATGTGTCAAGGTAACGGCAGATATCAAAGGAAATAATAATAAATAATAATAATAATAATAATAATAATAATAATAATAATAATAATAATAATAATAATAATAATAATAATAATAATAATAAATAAATGCATTCCCACAACCACTTGTATAAATAATTGAATCAGAAGTGATAAAATTGGTTTTTTACTCCCATTAGAATTGTCAAGTGTCGCTTCAGTTATCACTTAATATGTTGTTAAGAAAACAGTTCCACCAAAAAATTCTCTCGGATTTCTACACTGCTAAAAATACAATGAAACGCTCTAAGGAAAGAGGTACTTTCGGCAGCCTGCCGTCTTTTGTCATGCTTAGATTCTACACACTTTGAAACATTTTGATGTCAGCGATAGTAAGACAATGGTGTGTTTAGTTAAACTTTATTTCTGTTGTCTTGTCGCATTTCAGATTTCTCTTTTTTTTTAAATTTCTCAAACATGATTACGCTGTATTTTTCAAATGAAATAGGTTTTAATATATAACTATTTAAAGAGTAAGTAAAAATCCAATTCAAATATTTATCAAGGGTACCTTACTTGAATTTGTTGTGTAGGTTGGTGTGTGAAAAGTATTCTCTCTATGTGCAAATTGTGTTGTTGGCAATGTTTTATTTGACACTGTATATTCCTAACACACCAAAGTATTTTCAAATACGTCATTGCTTTTGATTTAAAAAAATGTTATAACTGCGTCCTGAATTATGGCTGCCGTAAATCACGCTAGTAAGATTGGTGTGGTGTGGTACTCTTCAGATTTGGTTGGCTACGTGTTTCTACAATTAGATTTCAATATTCGCAACTTTTCGTTAAGCAAAAGTTGTAAACAGAAAAATACTTCTGTTAAGAAAAGCTTGAAATAACTGTCTTATTTTTCCTTTCGCACGGCAGTTAGAAAAAGTGTTACATCAAAGAAAATTGTTTAAAAAAATCAGTACTAAAATATAAAATCAATTATAAAAGTGCTTTCTTCTTACAACAGGTGATAAAGATTTTACTTTCTACATATATAGCGGCGTTAGTGATCTGTTATAGTCACAATCATAATACTAACTAAATTTTGCAAAATGCAAGTGTTGCAAAATTTAATTACGCATTACAATTTTTTCTATACAACGCACGCGTAAGATGGTTTTTCCTGGATGAATGACTTTCTTATAAAACAGTCGTATGTTAAAGGAAATAGGTATTTGTCTTTTATCCGGAAAAAGGTAGGCACAGTGGAGTAATTCGATAGCGGCTCGGATTTAGTAATTGGAGAGCCAAGTTCGAATTCCATCAGAATCCATTACGCTCACTTTACGTGCTAATAGATTGGGAAAGGTATGAATCCTATTCTTCTCCCCCAGCTATGGGTAAATAGCAGGACAGACGGGGCACCTGGTCTACCACAGAAAGAAGTAGCACCCTGCAGCGGGAAAAAATCTGCCTTTTCAGTCATGTATCGAAAGATACATGATCGCCTAAGCGTGTATCACGCACGGCACATAACTGACTGATTTAAAAGGATCACATATTTTAATATGTTTATAACAGAAAGGAAATACAAGTAGATTGACTAAAGGAATATTTTTTATTTGCTTGCCAGTCTCTTGTTCTTTATCCAGGTTTCGGGCTAAAAATAGTCACCTCGCGTACATTTGTTCTGGTAAAATACATCTATTGGATACTTTAGTACACCTCATCAGTGATGTTTCTAGCCGAGGTCCATTAAGGGTTTCGGGTCTTTTAACATCATACCTCTTCTCTATGGTGACCCAGCCGATACTGATCAGGTATCGACTTGGGTATCTTCCGTCATATATATATATTTTCATAAAATACATCTATTGGATACTTTAGTATACATCATCAATGATGTTTCTAGCCGAGGTTCATTAGGAATTTCGGGTCTTTCAACACCATACCTCCTCTCCACAGTAACCCAGCCGATATTGATCGGGTATTGACTTGTGCACCTTCCGTCAGCTACGGTTTTTTCCGTCTTCCGAAATGCACACCATACGACTCTTCTTGGCCAATTATTGTCCAATGGCGGATGACTTCCGGTTCACCAGCAGTGTACGCTCTTCTATAAAGAAGGAAGGAAACACAGCCACAATTTCTAGTCACTTCGCGTAGATTTGGTTAGAAGAGATAACGATGTTTAGTTACATATGTACTTGTTTTGAGGTGGGTACGAACTCGAAGTTTTTAATTTTTCTTTTTAATCGCTATCACCCCATTAAAGCCACTAAGACACAAAAGGTTACAGGGTGTGGAAGAATTAGGACCAAAAACACAAATAACGAGCGGGAAGTAGCTAACGAATTACATTGCATTTAATTTTTTGCAGATTAAAGTTGTCTGGAAAGCATGGCACCGGAAGGGAGTTTCACAAGCAAGAAGTGCGAGAAAAGAAACTGTTAGCAGAGAATTTACGGCTACATCTAGCCAGCTCAACTGTAAATTGATGAGAGATCGACGCTAGTCTAGTACTGTGCTTAAATTCTTGAACTCTGGCTGCCATAGCGTGGAGCTCATCTGAACCATGAAAGTACGTATAAAAAAAGCAGGCAACCTAACGGCGGTGGGAAAGTGACAGAAGCCGAGCCGCCAGATGAGAACCAATAATATTGCTGATTCTTCTTTGGATTTGCACAAGGCAAATAGCAGGGGTAGCAATATTCTAAGCATAGACAAATGGTAGATGTATATGTAAGACAGATTCTGGAGGGAAAAATTGTCTCGCACGACAAAGAGAATGATCTTAGTAGCTCACCTAGCAATGATTTAAAACAACAGTGATTGGTTAAAACTCCTCTTCATATCTTGTGATCTGTTTACTACTACGGACAAAATATCTAATATCATTTTTGGCGGATTTTCATGGAATTTCCCATTTATTTTCAACCCTTCTTGTGTGTAGTTAATTGACATACCTCTGACATCTAGATACACGAATTATTTTAATTAGTACCATTTGACTATACGTAAAATCTAAAACGAACAGAGATGTTTATTTTGTGTGCTGTCAGATTTTTTGGAATAAATTATTGGATAAAAAAAACAAGATACGTTTTCACTTCTTTCTGTAAAAATAAAAAATAAAGAAAAATTATTTTTACATGTATAAATATCCCGGGGTACTTTTAACCACCCCTAACATGCATATATATTACGTTTGGTTTGGTTGAAATTGTTTTACGGCATATCAACACTTTAATGGGTTATTTAATGCCGGCAAGATTTTTTATTGTTGATAAGATTTTTTCGTTCAAAAATGTATTGCTGGTAATATTTCCTCAAAGATTTTATTGCTGGAATTAAAACCTATTTTTACACTTTCATAGTGTTTTGACCCCAGTTTAGGGGTTAACTATTTGCCCATAGCTGGAAAACTAACAAGTGCAACCAATCCGAGAACCCAGGAACACCAGCAATTAAGATGTAGTTTCACAGAAGTCTCGCTGACGGATGTAGTTTAACGTTATTCCCACGACACGGAAGTAGTTTATCGGTTTACCCAGGACGTCATATATATTACGACATATTTCATTTTGCGGAATACTTGGTAAGAAAGACAAAGAAAAGAAACCCGAAATATGTAGCGGAGACAGTAACACACATCATAACTATAGAGACCCTGATTTATTACCACTGATATCAAAATGTTGTGGCGTGTATGTGTGAGAAAAAAGTAGAAAGAAAGCAGAAAGGAAGTCCTACGTAAATAATTTTTGTCATTTCCCGTTCGGAGGTGTTCAGATCCGAAAAAGAAGAGAGTGTTTTTTAGAATTCGGTGCTACAGACATATCACTTAACCACTTTTGTGTCAGCTGGCTACATATCTAAGGGGAAACAACACCCCCACCTTTGGTATCCATGCTTTATTTACCTAGGTGCGTGTGTGAAGGTTATACGTGAATAGAATTACAATGACTAAAGAGTCCATCAGCTCATTTGATCAAGATTCGCAGATTCTTCTTCAAAATAGCCAGCGATGGCGTGTTCATAACGTCCCTAGGTAAACAGTTCCACCTGTCTGTCAATCTCAGACTAAATAAGTTGTATCCTGCAACCGTTTTCGATTGCTGCTTCACCAATATGTGACCATGCCCCAGCCCCCATTGAGAAGGATGAAGAAATTGCTCACTCTCATTTTTTTCAATGTTCATTCGGTATTTTGCATGCTCCACTCAGATCGGTGAAGTGCTGATTTCACTCAAAAGATGGTAGCTTGATTTTTGCTGTAGTTAGACAAAGGGAGCTAATCATGGGAAGAATCCAAAGTTTCGATATCTTTTTTTGTAATTTGGGTTCCAGGCAGCAGCCCCATATTCAAGCATTAGTTGATGAAATGCAATGCATCGGGATCTTAAATTTGTTTGGTGTAAGATTCATAAAGCCACATTTAACTATTGCTAGTCGTTGATTATCTTTCTTTATCATTTCAGAAGCAAAGTAAAATAAACAGTTAATTAACAATATATATATATATATATATATATATATATAAAAGTGAACATAGAAGTCAACACTTAGAGGCGACAGTCTGTTTCATGCTAGATGCAATCGTCAGGCCTGACGATTGCATCTAGCATGAAACAGACTGTCGCCTCTAAGTGTTAACTTCTATGTTCACTTTTATATTTACACACACACTATCTCTGATATTGACCACTTTATCCCATAAATATAGCACACTTTAAGACTATATTTCTTCATATATACATATATATATATATATATATATATATATATATATATATATATATATATATATATATATGTACCCAGTTTTTATTCGTCCCAAATAAAAATGATTATTCACTGTCTGTAATAGAGAGGCATATAGAAGACTTCCCTGAAATTACCCGAGCCATAAATTAAAGGAATAAGATTGGTTAGAATTATAATTAAAAGTAGTCAAAAGAACTTCAGCTAAAATAATCAGGATCTTTCTTCTTGAAGTTATCCAGAGATGGTACGTTCACTACATCCCTAGATAAAGAGTTCCACGTATAACATTCAAGTTTTATTTTGCCACAGTTTTCGAGTGCTGTTTCATCGTGTGAATAAACTGTTCATTTCTATTTTATCTTAGCCATTCAGTATTTCGTCTATCTTATATAGATCGCTGACTTGGCGGCTTCACTGAAATGCTATCTTGATTTGTTTTGTAGCTGGGGTACAAGTAATGAGTAGATTGCAATAATTCGATGTCATTTTATGGTTTGCTCTCCAAATAACAGTTTTATTTCCGGGTCTTCTTCTACTATGTCACAAAGACCTTCATGTCGTGGGTGACCATTGCTTTCAGCAATTTCCTGACCTTTGTAAATTTTACTTTTGACTCTATTCTAAGTGGAAAGTCGGGAAAAATACTCTAGAAATGTATATAACTCTGTCTATTGTTTCTACTATCATCTCTCAAATGTGGATGATATGATCTTTGCGTTAGTCCTTCAGAAATATGCTCAACTTTGATCTTCAAAAATTTAAATACAATGTCAATCGTTATCTTCTGCCTTCTTAATTCCTGTTCTTTTATTGTTCTCTCTCCTTAATATTGTTTTCTTTTTCTCATATTCTCAATTTGATCTTCTAAAATTTAAATACAATGTCAATCGTTATCTTCTGCCTTCTTAATTCCTGTTCTTTTATTGTCCTCTCTCCGTAATATTGTTTTCTTTTTCTCATATTCTCAATTTGATCTTCTAAAATTTAAATACAATGTCAATCGTTATCTTCTGCTCTTTTATTTTTCTCGCTCCTTAATAGCATTTTTCTCATTTTCTCTTACCCTCTGTACGCTTTTGTCTCTTAGTGGCTTTATTGCCTTGCTTGAGGTGATATGATTAAAAAAGTTATCGTAGTTCTCAGACCAGTCATTGAAACAGTTGTGGGTCAGACACCTTTTACACAAGATGGACTCGTTCAAAGTATACTTATACTGACAGAGAGAATACCTGCGGGTTGAGATACGTTGTGTCAGGGTGAGAGATACGGAGACAGTACACAGGGTGTTCACAGAGAGTTATACGAAAGTACAGCGAGAGAGATAATTACACTTTCACTTACAGAGACTTGTACATATACTTTCTACTAACCCGCATTCCTGGACTACTAATCTTCACTTCAATTCTGTACCCTTATGTTTAATACACTTATTTTTTTTATCTCAATTACCGGCGTTGTTTATTTATTTGTGCAGGATTCCATTCCCGGAATCCACAACAGAAACATTATAAGAATTGTCTAATGCAGTTCAATTTGGATTGAAAGCCATGTTGATGTTAACTTACAGTCCCGTTGACATTTATAGGGTGTATAATTTTATCTTGGTTGAATAAGTTTGAAAATTAAAATTGTAAGTGAAACTGGTCTATAATTGGTTTTGTAGGCACGGGGACCACGCTTATGCACAGGAGATACGTTAGGGAGACGTCAGGCTTAACGAGTTGCACCTGTTTGGATCGATTAGTTAAAATAAATGAACAAGTAAACATCAAAGCTACGACATCACCGCAACACATTCACACTGACGGAACCAGGGCCACTATTTATTTTATTTGGACTATAGTCCCCATATTTGTTGCCACACTTATCACAACGTTTCTGCCGATGTACGCTCTGGCCTCCTTTATGTGGTTGGAATGTCGAACTGAACCCTTTATTTCACTCGCTGGGGTAGACTGTTCTACTTCCACGTGCCATGTCTAATGGATGTCAGTTATCAGTTATCTCCTGTTAATTCCCGTCTCCAAGTTCTCCACAGCCTTAATCAGGTATTGAACTCACAACTCTTGGGTCCTGTCACTGGATATAACTAACGCCTTTATCCACTGTGCCATGTGTCCTTGAGGAACTAGAACAGTCTACCTCTGCGAGTGAAATAAAGGGTTAAGTTCGATATTCCAACCACCTGAAGAAGGCTGGAGCGTACAACGGCCGAAACCTTGTGATAAGTGTGGCAACAAAGGGTGAGGACAATAGTCCGAATAATGTAAATAGTGTACATAAAACCTCATCTCAGAAATATAGACAGATACGGAACCAGGGCCATGTGTTAGCTTTCAATTTTAGAAGTTTAGTTCTATCTGTAGGTCAGTGAAATTTGATATCACATTTACATCGGAGTAGATATAATTTCCACTCATCTATCGGAGGTTCCTTTGATGTAGAATTGAAGAGATTAAGATTTCCAAGAATGTCAGTGACTTTTTCATTGTTTACCATCAGGTAGTCAATTGATGAATTTGATCCTGAAAATTTTCTGGTATAGCTCCAGAAATATCTGTGGTCATCAGTAAGGCCCTCAACAATCTCATCTTCATAGTGAGCATTGACATCTGGGATCGTTTTATTGATCGGTGTTTTCACAAAGAATTCGATCAGCCTTTAAACCACTCACTTCACCTTGAATCATAAAAATATGTTTTATTTTTCTTTCCTAGCTCTCTCTCTATTCATCTGTATCTCGTCCAATGACCTATGCACCTTTGATTGGGCTTAATGCAATTCACAGGTATATTTTTTTAAGCGTATCACCACAAGCAAAGCTGGAAGCCACTAGAACGCAAGGGGTTACAGGCGGTTTGGAGGAAGAGCAGATAGGAGTGGTAAAGGAGAGGATGTGGAGAAAGATAGTGGATCGATCAAGGCAAGGGGGTTACAGAAGATTTGGAGCGAGAGCAGATAGGAATGAAAGGTGAAAGGATGTGGAGAAGGGAAGTGGATAGATCAAGGCAACTGGAGATGTCGATTGACGTTACACTTAAATAGTTGGAGATTGTATTTGTCAGGGAAACAGGAATAGGGAAGGGAGTTCCACAGGCGAGATGTGCGAGACATGAAGATATGGGAGTAGAAGATACGTCTACATCTAACAGTTTCAACGGTGAAGGGGTGGGAACGGGATGCCAGCCTCGTAGAACGCTTAAATTCATGAGGCCTAGGGACCAGCGAAAGCAGCTCCTCGGATTTGTCTACAAAATTTCTATATATTCTTTGGAACCTGTTCCAATTATTAATGAAAACTTAGATAAGGCTTACGGGCATATAACGTTGAAACACCAGTTCTAGTTCGATTACCAAAGTTAAGCAACGTCGAGTCTAGTCAGTGCCTAGATGGGTGAGCGCTCAGGAATACCAGATGCTGTAAACTTGGATGTTCGGACGTATAATGGATAGCGGCTCGGAATTGGAAACCAGTATTCCAGTTCGAGTCTGGTTATATTCCCTTACGCGCAAATACCCTTTGGGAAAGGTTATAAATCAATCTCTTCTCTCACCAGCCATTGTTGATACGTGCCATGCCTTTTCTGGGTATCTCAGTTTCAGTTAAATCGTTTTTTTTTTGTTCACATCTGTAAAAGATAGAGAACATCACTGGAAAATACGAAAATTTAAGGAATTAGCTTTTATGCTAAGCCACAAAAATCTCCTAAACTGGCCAAGCATAGATGTGAATGTAAATAGGGGGACCAGAAAAACATAGAAACAACTATAACAAGAATTGTAATATGAGCTCAGTGAAAAATTGCAACTGAGACATTAGGTTTATAAATCCCCAAAATTCACTCACATGGCCCAGTTGATAAAAATGTTAGTTGAAGAAATCCATAAGTGACTTGACCCAAAGAGTTGTGAGTTCAATACCTGGCCACAGCAGAGGTGAACAAGAATCTTGGAGAGTTTAGCTACTAAAAGGAAATAACTGAAAAATGAGATATCCAGAAAAGGCATGGGACGTGGAACTAGAACAGTCTGCCCTCGTGGACTCAATAAAGGGTTCGTTTCGAAATTCCAACGTATATCAACTGAAAAAGGCCGGAGTATACAACAACCGAAACGTCGTGAATATGACAATAAAGATGAGGACAACAGTCCGAAGAATGTAAACAGTGTAAACTGCTTATATTTTCTCAGAGGATGAAGTAGTTGTGAAAAAGAATTTTGTGTTGGGAATGAGAAAGTAACTTTACGAAGTGTCTTCCTTGTTTTTTAAACTCTTCAGGCTTTAGCATCAGGAAATCTGAATAATTCAAATTCAAATTAATTTTGCCATGTTTATATATCAATATCCTTATAAGCTAGGGTCTGTTTGATCATTCTTAGGCCAGTTAAAACTCTTACATATAAAATATTCTGGATATGACTTGTAAAAAAAAAGTCGGTTTTTATGATATTCAAAATAATCGACTTAAAAACTACGGTTTGTTTTTTCAATGTTAATTTTAAGTCACTAATATTTATTTAGTCACTAACATTTATTTAGTCACTAATATTTATTTAGTATTATGGTGGTTCTCTAAGCTATGTCACACAAAGACGAAAACATGGGGCAGCCAGTCCCTCAGCTTATTTGATCAGGATCTGCAGATTCCTGTGGAAAATAGCCAGCGATGGCGCGTTCATAATATCCCTAGGTAAAGAGTTCCAGTTGTCTGTCAATCTCAGAGCAAATAAGTTGTATCTCATTACTCACTCCTACTTGTTTTAGAGAGACAAGCTTGCTAACCATTACACCACGTCGAGGTGCCCTTATTCGAGATAGCGAAAATTGATTTAACCGTCTTTTGTAATTGTAAAAATTCTGTCATTTGATGTAAATTCTGTTAGAAGTCTGTGCTGCTTTTCATTTGAAGTGAATTACTCGGAAGCATGCCAATTTCAAAACGAGCTAATTTTAAAAATAGTTGGTTTTCTGCTAAATTTGCTTTTCTGGAAGCCGGAGAAATGGTCTGGGACATGGGTAAGAACATCTTAACGTGACGCTTCCAAAGTATAAAAAAATGATTCTCCCCGTTGATAACTTACATTAGTAGAATACAAAAACAATGTTTTGACGCGCCTATGATTGGAGAGAGAATAAAATCCAGAAAAAAAATGTTATGTTCTTTGCACTTTGACGTACAGAAACATAAAATGATACACGCTTCTGTATTCAACGATCTAGAAACTTCAAGAAGACTTTATTATTTTATCATGTAAATTTAAATTTGGTCGACTTGTTACAAGGAAATATGTTTTATCCTTCCAAAGCAGCTTAAAGAGAAACAGATGGTGTAACAGTTAATGCGAAATGGAATAAAATTCGGTTAATAGAGTTCAAACTCTGACGTGCAGAGTTTCTGTTTATTTAACATTAATGCTCTTGAAAAGGCATGAAACCACATCTTCCCCGATCTATGAATAAATAGCAGAATGTTTTGACCCATTTTAGCAATTCATGTTGGGCATTCGATAATAGTTCAGGTCAGAGATCCTTTCTTACTTTTGGTACCATGTAATCCAATCCAACCCGTTGCATATTACTTTGAGAGCAATAGATTCACTTTTCTTCCAGCTATGAGTAAAGAGAAGGTCATTTGGTTCTCATTAGTCCTGTAAAGAAAAAAAAAACTTAGGTATTCGACAATAGTTTAGTAATATAATTCCAATATATTTCTGGCAGAAGGAAGTCCATCCAGTGAAAGGACAACCCTGATTTTATCCCTCCGCTGTCTCGTGACTAGATCCAAACACGATAAAGGCCGTGAGAAGTAAATGTAGAGAGAAAATGCAGAGTGGAGTCCCGAACGTGGTTGCCTGTTTACACTGAAAACCTTCCGGCAATCCTGCAGTCAAGGCCGGTTCCAAATTTAATACCGTGTATTCCTTTTGATCTTGTCGGTACGGCCAAGAGGCGGATCATGTGGTCTGGTCATGTGGTCTGGTCATGTGGTCACGGCCTCCGTGTGCCATCACTCAACCCTGAAAAGGTTCCACAGTTCCTACCAGCAAAGGATTTAATTTTGACTAAACCAGGACCCTACCTTTGTCTCGAGATATAAACAAATGCATACTACTTAAAATTCGATAACATATCGTTCATTATTTTTGAAACGTAACCCAATAAATAACCCGGTGTATATTACTGGGAAGTAATCCCCTTCACCTTGAGAATTACCTTCATAAATCCCCTTTCCCTTCTAGCTGTGAACAGGATATTTGGATCATTTTATATCTGTAAGACAGTCCATGTTGTGGATTCGATAATAGTTAAGACCAGGAAGAGTTTCTTACTGTTAGTACCATGTAATCCAATATACAGGGTGCGGTTGGTATTTAAGGACAGATTTTATGGATTAGTAAAAAACTTGCTGAACAAATCAATATAATTATATTTGGTTACAAACAAGTAAACATGAAATTTATCTAACTATTATTTAATTTTACTCAATAAAATTACTACTAGCATCAATAACTGCCTCTACACGAGGTCGAAATCGGCTGCAAGTTCTGATTAATTGGTCCTTATTTATGTCAGACATTACTCGAACTATTTCAGCTTTAAGAGACTCTTTGGTGTTACGAGGCTGTTTATTAACCTCCTTCTCAACAACGCTCTACACATAATAGTCTAGTGGATTGAAATCTGGGGAGTTAGGAGGCCAAATGTTGGGTGTGATGTGGCCGTACAAATGATCCGCCATCCATTCTTGCAACTCTGAGGAAACGTGCAATATCCAAATCGCTATGATCAGCCTTTAATGCCACAATCACAGCATGCCTTTTCATTTCATTTCTTATCATAGGGGTTGCCATTCTTGATTTCAGAAAAATGAAAAACATTAGAAGTTAGTAGGAAGCAATATTAATCTTAAATCTGTGTCCTCAAATATCAGCCGCACCCTGTACGCTGTTATTTGGAGAGGAAATGGGCAATGCCAGGTATCCGAATTTGCATTGAGTTACATCAAATGACAATTTTTCAGCAAATTAAGGGAAACGAACGAAGACAGCTATTTAGTCAGTTTAGCATTGTCTGGCACAAGGTCATAATTATGGAGCACATCTGAGGTTTCTACTAACTGCCGACGTGGACTAATCAGCGAAACGGGTCTGCTTGCAATCACCCTAGAACAATCTCCCTATTTACACATATACTCAGAGCCTCGATGGCGTAATGAAACGGGGCTCGGGTTAAGGAAACGGATAACTGATTTCGAATTCTAGTCGAGTTCGTTAAATTCATTTAGGTGCAAATACTCTTCAGGAAGGTATGAATCCGTCTCTTTTCCCCCAGACTGGCTCCGATGGCAACGTGCCTGGGTGAAAGACAACAGTGAATTCACAACACCCAACTATGGGTTAAATAGTATCATCAACTCTCAATTGGCCAAGCGTTGTAAGTACGTCTCCACTCCTGAAGACATGGTCAATCAAGGAAAGGTGCCTCTAAGGAGTGAGAGGATCCTGGATCTTTTTCGTCCTATATGGCAGTGAGCAATATCCTCAAAGATGAAGAAGAGACTCAAAAAATAAAAAAAATAAACAGAAATGTGGTTCTACAGAAGAAGATACCATGGACCGAACATGTGAGCAACGGCGACGTTTTAGAGAAAAATGAAACAAAAAGAAAACTTATACTTAACATCAGAAAGGGGCAGTTGAGGTATATAGGGCACATAATGAGAAAAGGGGATTTGGAAAATATGATACTCACAGGACGGATTGAAAGCAAGAGAAGAAAACAACGTATAACATATTTAGCGAACTTGAGTGAATAGATGGCGGAACAGGGTTTTAAGAGAAATAAGAGAAAGACAACATTTATTAAGAACTACAAGAAACAGGAAGTTGTGGAGAGCCATAATCGCTTACGTCCTAAGAGGACCCGGCATATAAAGAAGACGTAGCTGGATGCATAATGAAGTGATAATTCGGTATAGGAAAAGGAATCCATGACGTTGGTTCTTGAGAAACGTATATCAATTCTATCTTGCAATGATTTAAGAGTAAATATGAAAATAAAGGTTGGATATGAAAGCAATAACAAGTGAACTGAAGTGTTGAAAATGCCTGCAAAGAGTAAGAATATCTTTTTGAGTATTCACTGTAGGAATTCGTTTGCTAATTTATCTATTTTCTTTCTTCTTTCTTTCTGGTTTCAATCTTAATTTATATGCCACGTCGGTGTTGGAAAAAAAAAAAAAAAGATTGCAGAAGAATTTTGTATCGGATTACCCATAAAACCAAATGCAATCAGCCCGACCGTAGAAAACGGGAAAGTATGCTTTAAAGGAAAAACAAAAACAAAACAAAACAAAGATTACAAAAACAAGAACGATAATGCGAGAAAAAAAAAATGCATAAAAAATAGAGAATTTTACTTTTCATAAATCCACAGGATTCGAACATATGTAAAAATATAGCCTCGACCAGTAAATCCGAATGTGAGATGCACGGTTCACAGCTATGGGCAATTTAAATAATTCCGAAGGTAATTTGGAATGTTGATGAGATAAACAGAAATCATTTCACATTTAATAACTTGCGTCAAGGCATGACTGATTAATTCGCGTCCAGGTTATGACGATAAACTACACCCGGCCGCAAGGTGAGAGATTGGAGTATTCGAGGAGCCTGGAACCAGCTCTTAATTACTGTTGTTCCCAGCTTAACCCTGACTCGGTGTGGTAGCAACTGTTAGGGTTCCATCTATGGGGGGAATAGTTAACCACCAAACTGGGGTCAAATCACTATGATAGCGTAAAACTAGTTTTTTTTTCTGTAGAAATACCAACAATACATTTTCTGTAGAAACAACAACAATACATTTTCTGCAGAAATACCATAAATTCATTTTCTGTAGAAATACCAACAATACATTTTCTGTAGAAATACCAACAATACATTTTTGTAGAAATACAAACAATACATTTTCTATAGAAATACCAACAATACATTTTGTGAGAAAATACAAACAATACATTTTCTTTAGAAATACCAACAATGCATTTTCTGTAGAAATACCAACAATATATTTTCTGTAGAAATAAAACAATACATTTTCTTTAGAAATACCAACAATATATTTTCTGTAAAAATAAAACAATACATTTTCTGTAGAAATACCAACAATACATTTTCTGTAGAAATAAAACAATACATTTTATGTAGAAATACAAACAATACATTCTCTGTAGAAATACAAACAATACATTTTCTGTAGAAATACCAACAATATTCTATTCTAATAATCTCATCGTCATTAAATAAGCTGTTGAGGTTGATATGACGTAAAATAAAATAAATTAAATCAAACCAGACCGAACTGATTAATTCTAAAAATCGTCAGATATTTTTTGATATTTAAATTTTGGTGGTCGGGATGGGGAATGGTTTCAACATAAGTTTTGGTATCATTGCATTATCCTAACATTCTACTACCTATAGATAACATTTCTCCAGAACGTCTTCATATATTTTTAATACCTATATGCGTATGTTTTTGTTTGTTTGATTGTTGTTATACAAAAGTACTAGATTGGTTGTTAGGTCGCATCCATTTACAGTTGAAAGACTGTATGTAACCGTAAGTTCTATGTTAATAATTTCTTCTCTCGCACGTCTCGCTTGCGGAACTCTTTTTTTGGCTTCTTGCTTTCCAGTCAACTCTTATCTTTAAAAATGTAAATGCAATGTCAATCGTTATCTTCTGTCTTCTTAATTCTTGTTCTATTTTTTTTTTATTGTTCTCTTTCTGTAATAATGTTTTCCTCATATTTTCACAAACTCAGAAACTCCCTGTATCTTAAGACGCAAGCTGAAAGAAAGTTCTACGAAGGAGAAAGGCAATAAAGCCACTAAGGCGCAAGAGCTTACTGAATGTGAAAGAATAAGTAAAAAAAATCATTATTAAGGAGCGAAAACAATAACGATTGCCACTGACTTGGAAACTTTCCATAGAGTTTTTTTCCCTTTCCCTCTCATAATTTTTATTCAAAAGAGGTTTATGAATCTGGAGACCAACAAAAATTCATTCCTTTATCTTTGCTTCACTTAAACGAAATTTACACATACTTGAATGTGGTCTTTGTTTTTTTTTTGTTTTTCTTCATAGCTTTCACAAAATTGTTCATATTGTAAACCAGTGTGCTCAATCTAGGGTTTAAAGATATTCACATCGTTTGTATGTCTACAGGCTAAACTTTGCCATCTTTCTTTTGATTTTACAAGGAAAAAAAATCTGTAGCTGTCACGCGCCAGGCGTGGCATATACCTTCCGATATTTACCACAATATATTTTTTATCGCAGTTTAATTTGGCCGTAAGAAATATTTTCCATTCTTCTTGAAGATTTTCGTTTCGAACATGTCTGCAAAACACGATGACAACGCAGATTGTTCATATGTATTTCATATCTTGACACCCTCTAGCAGACCTAGAGGGTGTCAAGATATGTGGCCCACCTAGTGCAGTATGTTTTGGGGTTTAGCTAAATCAGTACAATGAATTAGCATGCAAAGTTAATTGTGTCAAAATGTACAAATAGTTGTATCTAAATTAACTTTACCGTTATCTGAAAATAGAAAGAGGTACCTCTTCTCATCAGGTTTCTATAATCTCTACAGTGAGGCTATTCTAAGGGAACTGGTGACCCTAACAGGATTTAGTAAAGGTGGGGGTAATCTTAACAGTAAAAGATATGTAGATGACGCTGTGTTGATGACTGGCACGGAAAAAAAATAACAGAAACTTTTAGACTTGGAATTAAAAGAAAACGAGTAAGGGGCAAAAAGTGAGGTTGTTAGATCAGTTACGACTGAAAAGTGAGTACGATCCTCACTAGGTGCCCCATACTTTTGGCCTTGTGCCACATCTAGGCTACGCTTAGAAAATACCCATTGGGCTTTTCCTTCCGGAGAGATTGACAGAGGAAGAGAATTTTTTTTTCCGTCGGAGTAGTATCTGTTCCGTTCCGGGGGCCTTCTTTCCTCCTTGCGTCCCCACCACACCGTTGCGTAGCATCTATTACGTAGCGATGGTATCACCGGCTATGACCAGCTAAGACCAGTATTAGACTAGTTTAGAAACACGTTAAAAGCCGACCTTATAATACAAGCTGACTCAGTGGGTTAGGGTAAATCTCAGGACATAAAGTCTAGTAGGGCTCTCCCGACAGATTATTCCAGATAGATTGGCAAAGAGGAGAAGGGTTTTTCCCCGTCGGGATAGATATTGCAGATGTATTATCTGTTCCATTTCGAAAGCCTTCTCTCCTCTCTTGACTTCTCCTTCGACCTGTTGCATAACATCTGTTACGTAGCGGTAGTGTGACCGGCTATGACTAGCTTAGACAAGCTATGACAAGCTAAGATCAGGTTTAACTAGCGGCCCGAGTGGAAAAACTCGGATCTCCACGTTAAAAACCGACATTGTGTCACAACCTGACTCAGTGGAGGGGAAGCGGTTAAAGTAAATCTCGGGATAGAAAGTCTGGTCGTCAGCAAGAGAAAAAACCCAAGATGTGAGTTGTGGTTTCAGGAAGTAAACATCAAACAAGTACAGAAGAAGAATATCTGGTAAGTGAAATACGAACACGCATTGGAATAGCGAAAGAGGTATTTAAAATTGTTAAACGTCTTATATGGCAGTGGATGCTGAACAATCTCGCCACAGGTGAGAAGAAAATTGGAGGCAACAGAAATTTGGCTCTACAGAAGGATACTGAGAATTTTATGGACAGGGCGAGTAAGCAACGTGGTAGTCTTAAACAAACTGGAAACGAAAAGAAAACCTATGCTTAGAATCAGGAAAAGATTTTGAAAAAATAAGGAGGAAGGACGACTTGGAAAACTTAACACTCATATATTTTTCTAACAATTTTTAAATAAGTTTTTCCATCTTTTTATTTTGTCGTGTTTTTTGTTGCTGCTTTATCAGTCTTTTGCACGTTATTTAAAGCCGGAAAATACTTTTAGGTTGTAAGAATGTGGAGTGGGGTAAACAAGTTTTGCTAATTAATCCATAGCTGGAGGAGAAGATGTGGATTCATATTTCTGCCACGGGGATTTTCGAGTAAGTGAATATAACTAACCCAACTGGAATTGAAACTCGGCGGTCAGATTAACATTTCTTAGTCATTTTCCATTACACCACCCTCACATCCAAGCATACATCACTTGATATTCCGACTTCTTTCAGTCGGTTTGTTTTGATTGCAATCAAAACAAAACAAATAATAATCTTTATTTTTTCTAACGTTGAGATGTGCGGCCAATTTTTCCGACGGCCCAGGGCGGCACGAACGCTAGCCACAAACGTTAGGTTCGACAATGTAAACCATGGAAACCCCAGTAAAGAGTATGCTAAAACCTATCTTAATTCTGAAGGTATGCGATGATATTTAATAAATAAACAGAAACTTAGCAAGCCTTATGGTCTTATGACGCTGAAACAGCGGTTCTCGTAAGGTCACCGAAGTTAAGCAACGTCGATCCTGGTCTGTATCAAGATGGCTAACCGTTTGGGAAATTCAGGGGCTGTATGCTTGAATGTCGTGGTGGTGTATAAAGACTCTAAATTGGAAAGCCGAGTTCCAATTCCAGTCGGGTTCGTTATATTTACTTACACTCAAATACATTTGGGAAAGTACGAATTAACCTTTTCTCCTCCAAGCTATGGGTTAATTAGTAAGACGTGTATCCCTAAACCATTATTATTTTTTAAAATTCTCACAATCTAAAAATATTTTCTGACTTTAAATAACCTGTAAAGGGTTGATGAACTGTAAAAACAAATCAATCAATTAATCAGGAACTTACTTTTTATTCTTCATACAACTGTTTTGTTTTTGTTTTTGTTTTTTTTTACAAAAATTAAATCATCAACAATTATTTGTTCTTCTTGTTCCTGGACGTCTTGACTATTCTGTAAGTGTATGTAACGAATGCGATGAATTCCACATATTTTACACTGTTGTTCAAGAGCATAGAAGACGCAAGAGCCACTCAAGGTAGAGGGTTACTAAATGGGGTTGTTCCAACGACGTAAAAGAAGTTAGTTAGAAGTGAATATTATGAGGATATATAGGATAGATAACGGTTGACCTTTGACTTTAAGAGGTTAAGACCGTGGTAATCGAGTAAGTATCCTCTCGGGACTCACCTGAATGGTTTATAAAGGCTCTGAATTTGAAAGTCGAGTTCCAATTTCAGTCGGATTCGTTATATTCACTTATACATTTGAGAAAACTATGAATGCACCTATTCTCCAGACAGCTATGGGTTAATTAGTAGGCCTTGTATCAGTAAATTATAATTATTTCTAAACATTCTTATAATCTAAAAAAAAATCCCCTTTAAGTAGACTACAAAAGGTTGATAAACCGTAAAAAAACAAATAAAAAATTTAGTTATTTACTGAGCATAATTTTGCATCACAAAGGCCGAATTGTTGAGCTAGAAAGCCTTTCACAAATGAAAACACTTCTTATTTTATATATCGCGTCCTTTCAGAATGTGGGGGATAATAGCCCTCGATAACTTCCCGTCTTTTGTTGCTTGATGTAGCCTTCAACACTTCGCCATCGCTCGTTGTCCTTGTTCTACTCGAACTGTTTAGCAATGTCACTCGCTTTTTCATGTCAGGTGCAAGGCTGCAACCCTATCGCTACATAAGCGTTATCTCCATGGGAAATGTTCTGACTAGCTACATTCCTTAGTTTCAACAGTTCAGACCTTCACAGCTAACACCCACTATCGATGCCGTGTACAAAGGGGCGAACCGTCCTCATTACCTTCTTATTCCATTCGGATAGCATCTTCCCACGAATCGCTGCTTGTAACAGACACGGGAGAGGTTGCTTCCTCCGCCATTACAATCTGAACCATTGCAATTCCAAGGTCAACTGTTATCTATCCTATATATCCTCATGATTTATAATTCTTTCGTCTATCTATAAAACAATACAACTCAGGAATCTTTTACCTTGGATGATACTTAGGTCATGTATTGGGTGAATTAGAGTGTAAAAATATATAAATAATGTTAACCTTCTATACTCATTATTTGATACGTAATTTTAGTTTGCCCTATTTGATTTTTTTTTAAGCTTTTCACCCCAAGCAAGGCTGGAAGCCACTAGCACGCAAGGGGTTACAGAAGGTTTGGAGGAAGAGCAGTTAGGAGTGGTAAAGGAGAGGATGTGGAGAAAGATAGTGGATCGATCAAGGCAAGGGGGTTACAGAAGATTTGGAGCGAGAGCAGATAGGAATGAAAGGTGAAAGGATGTGGAGAAGGGAAGTGGATAGATCAAGGCAACTGGAGATGTCGATTGACGTTCCATTTAAATAGTTGGAGATTGTATTTGTCAGGGAAACAGGAATAAGGAAGGGAGTTCCACAGGCGAGATGCGCGAGACATGAAGCTATTGGAGTAGAAGAGACGTCTACATCTAACAGTTTCAACAGTGAAGGGGTGGGAACGGTATGCCAGCCTCGTAGGACGTTTAAATTCATGAGGCCTGGGAACCAGCGAAAGCAGCTCATCGGAGCAATTACCACGAAAGTATTTGTAACAGTGAAAGTATTATTAGTAATAGTATTCTTGGCCTTGTGCCACATACGACCGACGTGTGGTAGGGGGCGTTAAATATAACAGTATTCTTGTACGACCTATTTTCCTGTAAATCTCTTCTTGGCTTTCTCAGTGGTTGTCGGCAGAACTACTTCTCTGCCGTTTCATGAAACTTACGAGGCTCGGTCAAAGCCTTACTCAGAAGGAGTTTGAGAAACAATACAGCTTTCACTATTTTTCATAGTTGGCTTTGTAAAGATCTGAATTCTCCTTCTTCAGTACTTTTTTCAATATTTTTTCTTCGTCTTTACTTCTAGACTTTTTCCATACCCCTTCTTCATTACTCCTTTTAATATTTCTCCTTCTTCTCTCCTTCTTTCAATACTTCTTTTTCTTCTTTATTTTCTGACTTCTTTCAGTACTTCTTCTCTGCTACTTTCAATCCATCCCCTTTTTAATTACTTCTTTCAATACTCCTTTTTCGTCTTTGATTCCTTACTTCTTTCAATACTTCTTCATTACTTCTTTAAATACTTCTACATTTTTCAATGCATCTTTTTCTTCTCTATTTCCTTTAATAAATACTTCACTGTTTGTTTCAATATTTCTTCTTCTTCTTCCTAATTTTTACAGTACCTCTACTTCTTCTCTATTTATTTCAATATTTTTCTTCTTCTTCTTCTTCTTCTTCTTCTTCTTCTTCTTCTTCTTCTTCTTCTTCTTTCAGGAGTTTCTTCTCTATTTCTTTCAGTACTTCTCCTTCTCTATTTCTTTCAGTACTCCTCCGTCTCTATTTCTTTCAATACTTCTTCTTCTCTACTTCTTTCCGTACTTCTTCTTTCCCATTTCTTTCAAAATTTGTTCTTCTCTACTTCTTTCAGTCTTCTTCTTCTTCTTCTTCTTCTTCTTCTTCTTCTTCTTCTTCTTCTTCTTCTTCTTCTTCTTCTTCTCTACTACTTTCAATACTTCTTCTTTTCTATTTATTTCAATATTTCTTCTTGTCTACTTCTTTCAATACTGCTTCTTCTTCTCTATTTCTTTTAATAATTCTTCTTCTTCACTATTTCTTTAATTACTTCTTCTTCTTCTTCTCTACGTCTTTCAATACTTTCTTTCTCTATTGATTTCAATATTTCTTCTTCTTCTATTCTTCTTCTTTCGGTTCTTCTTCTCTATTTATTTCAAAATTTCTTCTTCTCCACCTTTTTCGATATTTCGTCTTCTTCCCTAATCCTTTCAGTACTTCGTCTTCTTCTTTACTTTCTTACTTCCTCCTTCTGTAAGTCCTTTGCGCGGCCTTGTGGGAGATTAAATCTTTTCCACTCTAGAATCTTGAGTCGCTTTTCGGCCTTGTATCTGGTGAACAATAGTAATATATCCATAAAAAATGGAATCTTGCTGTCAGGGTTAGGGGTAGTGTTGACCCTAACTCTTGCGTTTTCATGGTCTTGTAGGTGATGAATTCTTCCAGAGCAATAACACTTTTTCTGCAGATACAACATTGGAAGCTTATCGCTACTATATTTGTTTTTTTTAAAAAATAATTCCATGATGGATTGGTTGACGGTGACTACCTTGTCTAAAATCAACAGTTATCTTTTCAGTGCAAAATGAAAAATGCATATTAAGCATTGATCTTTTGTTTCTAAATTTCATAGGGAGAATATCGTTGGCACCAACGCAATCCCGCCTATTTACCCATACTTAATTTTATGGAAGCCAAATTCCACAGGCATGGTGGAGGACTTCATCGTCTTCATGAAGACGGCTTTAAGAATACGAGGGGGAAATCATTGACTACGGTACAAAAACCAAGCATAAATATCATTGGTCGTTTGTAACTGGACAAATGTAAATAAACTACGGATATTGAAGTAGCATATAAACATATTCTCAGAACTGAAGGGACAGTTGTGTATATAGTTGGCAAAAGTGATCAGTCATTGGCACAATTTTGTGCGTCTTGTGTATGACGGTAAACTACATCCGCGTCCTGGGTATGACGATAAACTATATCCGCATCCTGGGTAAGACGATAAACTACGTCCAAACGCAAGGCCTCTGATCAGGAGGTTTTGAGGAGCGTGGAACCACCTCTTAATTGCTGTTGTTCCCAGCTATGGGCAAATAGTTAACCCCGAAACTTAGGTAAAAAGCATTATAAAAGTGTAAAAATAGGTTTTAATACCAGAAATACTTTGTAAAAATTTATTACCAGAAATAATTTTTTGAAGAAAAAAATCTATTACCAGCAATATATTTTGGAAAAAAATATTCAGGCAGTACATTTTTGAAAAAAAAAATCACCAGCAATACATGTTTTAAAATAATATTACCACCTAAGAAAAAATATTACCAGAAATAGATTTTTGATAAAACAAAATATTACCAGGAAAAAAAAAGTTGTCGGCATTAAATAACCCAATGAGGTTGATATGCTGTAAAACACAACAAACCAATTCAATCACTTTGTCAACTTATGATTTACCGATTCCACCACTGTGGCATAAAAACATTTGTAGAAATGACAGATGGCTCAGTGAGAAAGTGACTTAAGTGAGAAAGTGACTTAAGTCAAGATCTGAGATCAGGATCGATTACATTGCAGATCGTTCTTTGGATGCTGTCAGGAACCTCTAGAAGAACACCAGGGGCACCTGACGAGATACGACAGCACTAATTGATGCACGGATGAATGATCGATTTGTAAATGTGCAAGATAGGCTCTGATGAGATAAAACTTCTGGCGCGACACAACTTATTTTGCTCAGTCATGTCCCTTGTACACCGACTTGAAGATATATTTAATGCTTTTCACTGATGAACAAAATTCTACATTAATGTGAGCTGTGTATGTTTTCAACAGGTAGGCATTGCACGGCACAACGTTTCTACTGACAACTGAGTGACGTCCAACTTGAACTGTAACTCCTGTATTGCGTCTTCTGTAATCTGGACAGCCATTCAAATTCAGAAGGGTTTCATCTAGTTCTTTGGGAATTTCTTTTGGCATGAGCCATTTTCCATGCAAGGGGGAAAAAGATTATCTGTTCAACAAGGACCATGTATCATGCACTTTATTTTACTATCTAGCCTGATTTTCATCGCTGCCTTATCCTCTGTCTGTAGAGCCACATCCTCATTGCTGCCTTATCCTTTTTCTGTAGAGCCACATGTTCATGGGTGCCTTATCCTCTGTCTGTAGAGCATCATTTTCATCGCTGCCTTATCCTCTCTGTAGAGTGTCATTTTTATCGTTGCCTTATCCTCTGTCTGTAGAGCCTCATTTTTATCGTTGCCTTATCCCCTGTCTGTAGAGCCTGATTCTCATTGCTGCCTTATCCTCTGTCTGTAGAGCCTCGTTTTCATCTCTGCCTTATCATGTCTGTAGAGTCTCATTTTCGTCGCTGCCTTATCCTCTGTCTGTAGAGTCTCATTTTTATCGTTGTCTTATCCTTGTGTATGTATATATAACTTGTTAATGTATTTCCAAAGTTTTATTGTAAATTATTTATTTAATGTCTTGTTTTTTATTAATTTGTATTTCTGTAATTTGCTTTTTGTTAACCGTCCTTCCCCCCCTCGCTCCGGATTTTTTTGGCCCCCTTGCCTTGATCGACTCACTGTCTTTCTCTTTCTCCACATCCCCTCCCTTGCCACTCCTATCTGCTCTTCCTCCAACCCCCTCTTTAACCCCTTGCGTGATAGTGGCCTCCAGCCTTGCTTGGGGTGATATGATTAAAAAAAAAAAAAATCCTCTGTCTGTAGAGTCTCATTTTTATCGTTGCCTTATCCACTGTCTGCAGAGCCTGATTTTCATCGCTGCCTTATCCTCTCTGTAGAGTGTCATTTTTATTGTTTCCTTATCCTCTGTCTGTAGAACCTCATTCTCATTGCTGCCTTATTCTCTGTCTGTAGAGACTCGTTTTCATCTCTGCCTTATCCTCTGTCTGTACAGCCTCATTTTTATCGTTGCCTTATCATCTGTCTGTAGAGCCTGATTCTCATTGCTGCCTTATCCTCTGTCTGTAAAGCCTCGTTTTCATCGCTGCCTTATCCTCTCTGTAGAATCCCATTTTTGTCGCTGCATTATCCTCTGTCTGTAGAGCCTCATTCTCATTGCTGCCTTATCCTCTGTCAGTAAAGCCTCATTTTCATCTCTGCTTTATCCTCTGTCTGCACAGCCTCGTTTTCATCGCTGCCTTATCCTCTGTCTGCAGAGTCTCGTTTTCATCGCTGCCATATCCTCTGTCTGCAGAACCTCGTTTTCATCTCTGTCTTATCCACTATCTGCAGAGCCTCGTTTTCATGGCTGCCTTATCCTCTGTCTGTAGAGCCTCGTTTCATCGCTGCCTTATTCTCTGTCTGCAGAGCCTGATTCTCATTGCTGCCTTATCCTCTGTCTGTAAAGCCTCGTTTTCATCGCTGCCTTATCCTCTCTGTAGAATCCCATTTTTGTCGCTGCGTTATCCTCTGTCTGTAGAGCCTCATTCTCATTGCTGCCTTATCCTCTGTCAGTAAAGCCTCATTTTCATCTCTGCTTTATCCTCTGTCTGCACAGCCTCGTTTTCATCGCTGCCTTATCCTCTGTCTGCAGAGTCTCGTTTTCATCGCTGCCGTATCCTCTGTCTGCAGAACCTCGTTTTCATCTCTGTCTTATCCACTATCTGCAGAGCCTCGTTTTCATGGCTGCCTTATCCTCTGTCTGCAGAGCCTCGTTTTCATCTCTGTCTTACCCTCTGTCTGTAGAGCCTCATTTACATCGCCGCCTTATCCTCTCTCTGTTGTACTGAAATTCTTGTCGCTCTGTTTTTTCACAATACTGCTCGTCTCACAGACGCCTAGAAAAACAATAATCCACGCGACCACTCGCCTCGTTCTTTAACGGCTAGCGTTCTTCTCTTCTTCAAATAAGCCTGCTGCAGAAACAAAATGGCAGTAGTGTACGCACGCGCGACCGAATCTCCGAAAATAGTTCAACACGCGAGGCAGCGAATTCATTTTGTTCCTGGTAGGTCACTGTTACGTCTATTACATCTGTAGAGCCTCATTTCATCGTTGTCTTATCCTCTGTCTGCAGAGCCTCATTTTTATGGCTGCCTTATCTTTTGTCTGTAGAGCCTCATTTTAATCGCTGCCTTATCCTCTGTCTGTAGAGCCTCATTTTTATCGTTGTCTTATCCTCTGTCTGTAGAGTCTCATTTTTATCGTTGCCTTATACTCTGTCTGCAGAGCCTCGTTTTCATCTCTGCCTTATCCTCTATCTGCAGAGCTTCGTTTTCATCTTTGACTTATCCTCTATCTGCAGAGCCTCGTTTTCATCGCTGCTTTATCCTCTCTCTGTAGAGCCTCATTTTCATGGCTGCCTTATCCTCTCTCTGTAGAGCCTCATTTTTATTGTTGCCTTATCCTCTCTCTGTAGAATCTCATTTTCATCGCTGCCTTATCCTCTGTCTGTAGTGCCTCGTTTTCATCTCTGCCTTATCCTCTCTCTGTAGAACCTCATTTTTATCGTTGCCCTATTCTCTCTCTGCAGAGCCTCGTTTTCATCTCTGCCTTATCCTCTGTCTGTACAGCCTCATTTTTATCGTTGCCTTATCCTTGTCTGCAGAGCCTCATTTTCATGGCTGCCTTATCTTTTGTCTGTAGAGCCTCGTTTTCATCGCCGCCTTATCTTCTGTCTGTAGAGCCTCATTCTCTTTGCTGTCTTATCCTCTGTCCGTAGTGCTTCATTTTCATCGCTGCCTTATTCTCCGTCTCTAGAGTCTTATTTTCATCGCTGCCTTATCCTCCCCGTAGAGTTTCTTTTTTATGGTTGCCTTATCCTCTGTCTGTAGAGCCTCATTTTTATCGTTGTCTTATCCTCTGTCTGCAGAGCCTCGTTTTCATCGCTCCCTTATCCTCTGTCTGTAGAGCCTCATTTTCATCTCCGTCTTTCCTCTGTCATTATTCGGGCTATCATCCTCATCTTTGCTGCCATATTCATCCTCAACATTTCGGCCATTATACGCTCCGGTCTTCTTCAGGTAGTTGGAATATCGAACTGAACCCTTTATTTCGCTCACTGGGGTAGACTGTTCTATTTCGTCGTGCCATGTCTAATGGATGTCAGTTATCTCTTGTTAATTTCCCTCTCCAATCTTTCCACCCCCTTAACCGGGTATTGAACACACACTCTTTTGGTCCTGTCACTTTGTCTAACTAACGACGCCTTTATCCACTGTACCATGTGTCCTGTGTATGTATTTCTGGGTATTATAAACCTAATGTCTTCACCAATCATTTTGTTTTTACCAGTTTTACAAATTTTGCTATTATCATTGCATGTTTTTACCAGAGCTCATATTTTGTTGTTATTATCGCTTTTCTCTGGCACTCCTTATTACCGGTCCCCATAATGTATTTATTTCTATGCTTGGTCGGCTCAGGAGATTTTTGTGGCCTAGCATACGTGTTGATTCTTGAAGTTTACGAATTTTCCAATGATATTCTTTGTCTATGATTTCAACTTGATCCAACTGAGGGCAGTGATCTCCCTTTTCTCTCCATATGTGGTTAGCCACGCCTGATTTTTCCACTTCCCCTCGTGTTACAGCTTTTTGGTGTTCTTGAAGCCTTACCTTAAGGGGGCGGCCTGTCTCCCCTTTATATTTCTTTCCGCAGCTGCACGGGATAGAGTACACACAATCTTTAGTCATGTTCTCCTCTATGGAGGGGTGTCTTATTCGGGAGAGGTATCTGCAAAGTGTCGTCCAGCTATTGAAGGTTGTCCTGATGTTATATGGACCGCAGATTCTTTCTATTTTCTCTGATAACCCCTTCACATAAAGCAGGCAGACTGTTTTCTGAATGTTGTTGTCCTCCTCTTGTACCCGCCTATCCCAGTTTTTTTGGGCTGCTGCCATGTACCCAGGGTAGTTGTTACGTTGTAGGGTACTGTTTATACTGACCAATTCTTTATCTAATATCTCTGGGTCGCCAATTATGACTTTTGTTCGGTGTCTAAACCAGCGAGCGAAATAAAGTGTTCAGTCCGACATTCCAACCACCTGAAGAAGGCCGTAGCGTACAACGGACGAAACCTTGTGATAAATATGACAACAAAGATGAGGATGATAGTCCGAGCAATGTAGATAGGTTTGGATATTGTCTAGTTTATTAAGCATGAAGAGCATATTAAGGGACTTGTCCTAAAGGATTCTTTAATATCAGCAACTAAACTACTGCAAAACTCTGGTAGAGACTTATCATGTTTTTCTCACGATGTTGGCAGAATCAGTTGAAGTGAAACTTGTTCCTTTTGCTTTTATTCATTTCTTTCCCTTGTTATTGCTTGATGGATAAAGCTGTTTATTGTCAAACAAATTAGGTTACTCCTCCCTTTTCGCATTAGTGGTAAATATGAAACATGGAGGAAAAGGCAATTTGCTTAAGTTCTTTCGTCGGATTATAAGTGGGGGAAATTGAAATGAAAGCAAACCATAGACACGGACATTTAATCAAGTAAATAAAGTCGTTTCAGCAATGCTTTACTGACACGGACACAAATTGCATATGCTTTTAATTAAATGTATTTTACCTTGCACAACGCCCCCAAATGGAAAACTCAGTGTGGCAGATCATATTACACTGGCAAACTCATATTTATAATAAGCTGCCACTCATCACGTTACGGTAGGTCTCCATCACAAACGCGTATGATAAAGCTAACGAGATTCTAATTTCTAGATTAGAGAGTCATGTTTGGA
>OZ038512.1:76126748-76131748 GCA_964036315.1 Acanthosepion esculentum
ATATATATATATATATATATATATATATATATATATATATATATTAAGACATTTTTATGTTTATACATTGTTTTTATAGATACAAATATTTAAGTAAATGCTCTGTTTTTATAATAAACAGTATTAAACAACATTTACTGGCCTGAATGTCCGAACAATTTTCATAGAAAATATTCGTCCTACGACAGGAATCGAACCTGTATCCTATATGGAACCGTCATATAGCTTGACGTGCCTTTAACCGATTTGGCCACAGAGGAGCGTTCGGTTAGCAAGTTCGAATTTACTGTCTTTAAACTTCAATCTTCTATGAATCTCTCACGTACATTCATATCTGCTCATGGCGTATCTAATGTAAACAAATGACGTCACACATTATGAAATGGACAAAGTCCGAAAAATTTTTTAAGACATTTTTGTTTATACATTCTTTTTATAGATATAAATATTTAAGTAAATGCTCTGTTTATAATAAACTGTATTAAACAACATTTACCGTCTAACCGAACGCTCCTCTGTGTGTGTGTGTGTGTGTGTGTGTGTGTGTGTGTGTGTGTTTGTGTGCGATGAAAATATAATTTTAAGGCATACTATATTTATGGATAAAAGTACTCAATATCAGGTATAGAGCGTATGCCAATATAAAAGTGGACACTCAGGCCAAAAGCGTGTGGCGTGTGTGAGTGTAATACTCAATAATCTTGCCGATGTGACCTCCATCTTCTGGCTTTCTCCTTCTATATTTTGGATAGGAATCATTCCATTGTACAAATTTAATTTAAATGAAAGGGAAAGAAAATTTCAGTCGGGGGTTTTGTGCACCCCGCGGATCCACTTTCATCAGAATGATCTTGCCTACATGACCTCCATCTTCTGGCTTTCTCTTTCTATATTTTGGATAGAAGTCATTTCCTTGTTCAATTTTAAATTTAATTTAAATCAAAGAGAAAAAATTCAGTGTGACCCCCTTTCATTGAAATGAAATTGTTATGGTCCAGGTTCCTTGTACGGCGGTGATGGTCCAAGACAGATCCAATGAAGAATAACTCGAACACAGCTATGGGATAACACAGATATATATTACTAATAGAATATATGTACAAAGAAGTAGAAGTGTTAGTAATAACAATCAGGTTAGGTTAGAGAGAACTATGTTGTCTCGAAGTATCACTATTCCAATGTCTTACAATAATCGTCTGACGCGACTCTGACTGACTGACTGACACTGACTGACTGACACTGACTGACTGGCCGACTGCCTGACTCACTCACTGATTGTGTCTGCTCACACTACTGCTTCCTCTTGAGGCGCAGTATTTATGGTGTACGGGATAGTCCATTACTATTATGGGTAAGTTCCCATAACAGAAATATACTTATCCAAGTACTCTAGGAGTCATTCCCTTGTTCAAATTTATAATTAATTTATATCAAAGGTAAAAAGAAAAAAACATTGGGGAGGTGCGCCCTCCGCGAACCCCCCTTTGATCTAAATGAAATATACTTATCCAAGTACCCTGGGCAATGTAGATGTAGTTCCAGAATGTATATGGTTATGGGGGTATATCTCCAAAACCGTAGGAGAATTTCGATAACAAATAGAGGCTACAACTTATATATATATATATATATATATATATATATATATAGTGTATGTATAAGAAGAATAAACACTAGATATTAAGAGTTTCACACCTCAAGCGATCTTCAGGCCATGTGTAGTTTAACAGTTAGGGGCTCGGGAAAAGAAATTGGCGTGTCGTGTTCGGTTTAAAAAGCGGGCCATATTGGAATCTCTAGCTTTATTTGACAGCCGTTCTAGAGCAACAACACTAAACTGCAATAACAATGACAATAAACTAGATATAAAGCGAACTATAATACTACCTACTAACGTTTTAACATCCACAATCCGAAACATTTCATCCAGTCTTAACAATATCAAAATAATTACAACACCCAAAACTATTATAAATATAATCAGAACGGAAAATGACCATAATAATAATTCTGAAGCAGGTATATATAAAATAAACTATCACTACTCTTCCTTATAATATATTGGTGGCATTTAAGAAAAACTTTTCTATGAACAAAAAAGGAATCTTATACATAACAATTTATCAAATGCATTAGGCCTACAATCACAACTTCGATCAATGAATTGCCACAGTAATTGAAAGAGAAAATAATTTACATTGACAAAAAAAAAATTTTGAGGGTGCCACTATTGAATCAATGTAAAACTGCATCCTGGATTTTTCTAGAAATATCTTCTTCCTGAAAGATATAATTTTTTCCAAAACCAACGTAGATGAAAATAAGAATAGAGCAAAATGACGAACTTTATCTGTAACTGAAGGCATAGAATTGGGTTAAAAATATATTTAGTTGAAGCTATAAAATCGTGGTCATATTATTTAGATTTCGGCATTAAATAATTCATAGAGGTCGATTTGCCCTAAACAAAATCAACGAAACAATCATCCGTCTTTATTCTAATTTTTGGTCTTGTGGTAGCAATAATAGCCGTAGTAAAAGACATCATAGTTGAGAAGATAGTCACCTCCGCAGAACTACTTTTTAAAAAATTTTCATATTTCTCTTCTGTATACTGTGGAGGTGGAACACAAAATGGACTGATATTCCTCCACTGGAAACTCCCAGCCACCTTTTCCTATCACCGTCTGTATTCTCTCAGACTCTTCTGGAGTGTTTTTTCTTTTTTTGTTAAGGTTCACCCAATGAATGTTCCACAAGCCACTCAAGATTTGTCACGAAATGAGGCAAAATCTATGTTTGTACGTAAGAAGAAGAAATAGGAAGGTTATGAGAAAATGGGGGTTAAATAACGATTGGCCCTAGACTTAAAGAGGTAAATACTGTAGTGACAGAGGAAGAATCTAGACAGTTGCCTCTTCTACAAAATAGTAGTTGTTGGGAATGTTTCCTGAGTAAGATTTGCTTCTTACTAAAAGCAGATGTTACTGCTTCCTTTTCTACCGTCGAGACCAGTGGAAGGATGGCCTGGACTATATACAGTCGTTTTTATTCAGAGCAAGAGACTGTGTTTTGAACACACATGAATATTTGCAAAAAATAATTTTCATTTTTTATTGATGAGTGAAGATTGCATTAAAAGTTTATAGTTTATTAGAGATGACAATGATTTTATTCAAATACAAGTCTTACTGCTTAACCCTTAGATATGGGAAAAGAGATAAATCATATATTTCCCAAAGAATTAAAAGGCTGGACTTATTATTATTTAACCCTTTGAGCACTGCGTTCCTGAACAATTTTAACCCTTCTGTCTGAGCTCCTGAGTCAGAATTCGCAAATAATTGGTCTGTAATGTTTCGCAGTAGATATAAAAATAGTTACAAGTGTTTATCCACCGTTCAATTGGGGGCTGGGCATAAATCATTTTCCCCTACCACCGGTAAAACGGTGGTCAGGGCTCAAAGAGTTAATATAGGGATCCATTGGAAATCATGTTACTACATAGGAAAGCTTTGGAAATCATTTTACTATATAGGAAAGCTTTGGAAATCATTTTACTACATAGGAACGCTTTGGAAATCATTTTACTACATAGGAAATCTTTGGAAATCATTTTACTATATAGGAAAGCTTTGGAAATCATTTTACTACATAGGAAAGCTTTGGAAATCATTTTACTCGCATTGCCAATCATTTTAACACTTTGAGGAATGCATTCCTGAACAATTTTAACCCTTCTGCCTGAGCTCCTGAATCAGAATTCGCAAATAATTGGTCTGTAATGTTTCGCGGTAGATATAAAAATAGTTACAAGTATTTACACACCGTTCAACCAGTAGCTGGGTATTAAGTCATTTTTCTCTACCACTGTTTAAATGGTGGTTGGGCATTACGTCCTTTTTCTCCACTACCAGTAAAGTGGTGGTCAGGGCTCAAATGGTTAAGCAAGAAGATGATGTGAAATAATGGATTTTCTTACGGAAGATAGCAAGATAGATCTACAAGAATATACGGAAACAGAAGTTAGGAAACATGACAGTTGTTATTTGGACGCTAGAATCACTCTTGCAGGGCCCATTACGAAAGAACTAATTGGATAGAATTAGAACCACACAGAACTTTTCTTATTCTTTTTTTATGTTCGTGTCCCTTCAGCATGTAGTGGGTCATGGCTCTCCACTTCTTCCTATCCCTTGTAGCGCTCAATAAGTTTCGTTCCTCTGCTACCTCTCCTAGACTACGTTCTGTCATCCACTTGCTTAAGTCCGCCAGACGACATGAGAAAAATGGCTCAAGTAGCGGATTATTAAGGACTCATGCTGTCTACTGTGTAGGCCACCGGCTCCTATGAGCATGGACAATTAATTAGTAAAGAACTTAATTAGTAAAGAGTCATAAAATAAGAGAAAGAAAGAAAAAGAAAGAATGGAAGAAAGAAAAATGTTGTAAAAAGTAAGAGCAGAGTTCGTGTAATATCGTATGCAAATTAAATAGACAAGTATAAATGGAGAACAACTGGCGAACATAGGGAACAGCTATACCTAGTAACAGTTGACCAGATTGTTCATTACTGTCGAACTCTCTGCCTTGAGCAGAGAGGAACTCGGACGAGACTTTGCCGAAGGGTAAAGTTTCTTCCGGAGAGGTAGACAGTCCCTCAATCCGTTTATGCGGGTTCTAAGGGAATAATTTTGGCCGAGCCTACGGACTCGGAGAACCCACGATAAACTCGGCTTTGTGCCTTATACATCCCTCGGTGAGGGGGCTGTTAAATATAACAGCTATACATAGCAAGCACGGTTGCTATTCAGGACACGGAGAACTGTACTACGACAACTATTACACAGAGAGGTCTGCAAAATATAACAGTTCGAAAAAGAATAAAAGAAATATCTAAGTGTTAAGAGGAAAGTATTATGAAGGAAATAAAAATTTTTGAAATAGAAGGTAAGAAAAAATAACAGTGTTAAGTCGAAATTCAAGGGAAATAAGTCCTG
>OZ038512.1:76134248-76331748 GCA_964036315.1 Acanthosepion esculentum
TCATTTGAGATAAGAGCTGGATGGATTCATGCTAGTTTTGTTTTTCCCTCGGTCAGTTCAGCAGTTTTATTGGTACCTGGAGAGGGGATGGTAAGTGTGTGTGTGTGTTATTTAGTTGGAGAGGGGATGGTAAGTGTGTGTGCGTGTGTGTTATTTAGTTTAGTGTGTGTGTTATTTAGTTATTTAGTCTCTGGTAAGTGTGTGTGTGTGTGTTATTTAGTTTTTACGGAGTGAGTGAGTATAATATGTGTTAGCTTGTATATTGCTATGGGTGTGTGTTATCATTTGGCTCATTAGGAAAATCAGTGAGTATGATGTGTGTAAATGTGTATATTCGTGTGGGTGTGTGTATAAGTGTGAGGCCTCAACACCTCCGTAAGCATGTCTGTTTTGTATGGGTGGGAAATGTGGGCAGGTTTTGATTTGTTTATATATATATATATATATATATATATATATATATATATATATATATATATATATATATATATATATATATAGGTAATAAAATCCTTAGACGATGGGTAGAAACACAACGTCAGCCCAATACGTCTAAGGATCTCAGTGTCACACTTGCCGTCCTCTGTCAAAACACTTCTCACATATTTAAACTTCCTCACCTGATTGATTTTAGTGTCCCCGAAATTCAAGTTCGCAATTCGGGCTCATCCTTTTACTGATGGCCATGCATTCTGTCTTCTTGTTTTTTATGCGTAACCCCTTCTTCTCAGTTTCCTTCCCTAACTTCTGTAGGAGGTTTGTAATTACTTTTCTGTGTCTGCTAGCAGTACTGAATCCCGGTAGAATTTCGAGTTCTCTCAGAATTTCCTCGCTGTATAGGTTGAATAGGTCCGGTGAGAAGACATATCCTTGCCTTACGCCCCTTTCAATTTTTGTATATTCGCGAACTTGTTCTCTATGCGTATGCATGCTGTTTGCTGCCTGTATAGGTTCTTGATTATTCTAATATTTTTCTCGAATATATCAAGGTTGCTGAGCAGTTCCATGAGATCCTTGTGCCGTACTTTGTCGAAGTCCTTTGCGTAGTCTATGAAACATAGGTGCACGTCCTTCTGCATTTGTATCGCTCTTTCTGATAACATTCTGAGCATGAACATACCGTTCCGTGTTCCGGTGTCTTTAACGGACCCGCACTGTTCTTGTCTTATCTGTGGCCTGATTCTGCTGAACGCTCTAGTCATCAGAATACGGATGATGAGTTTTGTTACGTGGCTCATTAGGCGTATTGTTCGATGGAGTTCACATAAGCATCTTACTTCACGCGATCTCTTTTCGGATAAAAAATATAGCTTCATTTTCTACAGCTCTGCCGCTGTTGTGTTAAGTGCCATCACTGAATTTGTCCGTCAAGATCATCTAAAGATGTGCTCTCGACTAGGTTAAGCATGTTGGCTTTCTCCACGAGATGCATCTGGACGAATATTTTGCTTATTAACATCGTCCCTAACAAGTTGTATAGTGAAGCTCGTGTTGAATGGACACCCTTCCAATTCATTTCATATCAATGCAGAGATCACCTAGGCTGATATACTCGAACCTACATTGTTTCCGACGTTCATCAACGACCTTAACAATGTCGTCAGTTCCCAACTAGGATTCAATGCAGATGACACAACTATGTATTCATGTCTTAGTAACAAGTCAGCCAGATCCGACATGTAAAACTGGCAACTGCTCTCGAAATGGACCTCCAAATAGTTGTTAACTGAGGCAAGGAATGGCTTGTAAATTTTACCTCCTCCAAAATGAAACTACTTTCATTTAATTACCACATAGAATCTTTTCTGTCTGCCATCAGGGTGGCTGATACTAAACTCCAGGAGAGCAACACTTTGCGTCATCTTGAGCCCTCGTTTTCCACTAACACGAAATAGTCTGATTATATTAAATCGATTGCTAGGTTTAGAAAAGTTGGTTCGCTGTGTCGTGCCGGACAGTTCTTCATTTATAAATTTACCATTCATCAGTTCATTGAATAATGATGCCATATCTGTTGTCCCTACTAAATATTTTTAAATTCTTGAGAAATTTCAAAGAAGGTTATACAGGGTGCCCGTAAAGTTCGTGTGCACTTTAAAAAAAATATAACTTTATTTGTATTTGCGATAGAAATAATCTGTAAAAAATGTTATAAAGTTTAATGTACCTAGTTTTAAGTATAGCTAAAATAACTAATGTGATTTCAGGCATTACTGTAAATCAGTTGGCAAATGTTTTCTGTGAACTGCAAAATCGTATTACCCTTTGTATTGCTAATGATGGAGGACATATGGAAACTTAAATAAAATTTTAATAAAACCTTAAAAAATATAGATTTATTTCTTTTTAATCTTTTTTATAAATTAGTTCATAGTTGATATTATCGAGTATTGTTTTTTTTTGTTTTTGTTAATAAGGCTTCCATTATTTTATCGTTTTTTGCATGTAGATGATGCTATTATACAGGCTGTCCATAAAGTTTGTGTGCATTTTAAAAATTTATAACTTTATTTGTATTTGAGTTAGAAATAATTTGTAATGGCAATTCATATCAATTTGGTTCTCAGCTGCTTGCTCAGCCGCCATTGCCCATAGGAACCACTTCTTCCGATATGTCCGACTGCAATAGACGCCTATTTGCCTCTGCCCGTAACGAGTGTAAGCGTGTCCTCAACGAAGCTAAGTCACTATTTGCTGCTCGGATAAAGGAACGTATTGCATCTCGCAAATTCGGTGCCAAGGATTATTAGCGCCTCTGCAAGAGCGTTCTGAACAATAGCAAACCCTCCATTCCTCCCCTGTTCAATCAGTTTGAGGTCCTGACCACCTCCGCCGACAAGGCTGAATGCTTTGCTCGGAAGTTTTCTTCCAATTCAACGTTTGACTCTTCCGGTGTACCCATGCCCGATTTCCCTCCCAGAACTGAGGCCCTTTTGAGCGCATTGCACATATCCCCGTCATTGGCATTGGGCATTATCTCTAACTTAGATCACCACTAGGCTACTGGTGGTGATGGGATACCAGCCATTGTCCTGAAGAAATGCGCACCTGAACTGGCGCCTGCCCGATCTGAATTATACAACTACTGCCTCAAGGAGTCTTGTTTTCCTGACTGCTGGAAGTCCTCAACCATTGTTCCTGTCTTTAAGAACTCTGGTGACCCCTTCGACCCTGGTAATTACCGTCCTATCAGTCTCCTACCCCTCTTCGGCAAAATCTTCGAAGCCCTTATCAACACCGAAGTGATTAATCACCTGATATCCCATGATCTGCTCTCAGACAAGCAGTATGGTTTCCGCTTTGCCCGATTTACAGCCGATGTGCTTACGGCCACCACTGAATTTGTCTACCAAGCTATTCATAATAACGGTGAAGCTCATGCCGTGGCCCTACACATCTCCAAAGCGTTTGATAGAGTTTGGCATGCCGGCCTTCTTCGCAAGCTTCAGGGTTATGGTATTACAGGTCGATTGTTTGACCTAATACAATCATTCCTGTCAAACCGTGAATTGAAGGTCGTTCTCAATGGATTCATCTCCAGCTCCTATCCCACTAACGCAGGTGTTCCTCAAGGCTCCATCCTAGGCCCTACTCTGTTCCTCATATTCATAAACGATCTTCCTGACGCCATAGATCCCCAAGTCGGCATCTATGCGGATAACACCACCATTTACTCCTGCCTCAAACACAAATCTAGTGATGCTGACAAAGTTAACCTGGCAGTTCGACTCGAAAAGGACCTCCAATCGGTCGTGAACTGGGGCAAGAAATGGTTGGTTAACTTTAACGCCTCTAAAACAAAACTGCTCTCTATTAACCACCACAGGGATCTATCCCTGCATCCCATTAGAATGTCTGAAGACCAACTTCTCGAGAACTCCTCTCTGCGGCTGCTCGGTCTCACGCTGTCCGCTGATCTGAGATGGAACAAATACATCGAGTCAATTGCTTCATTCACCGCAAGGAAAGTTGGCTCCTGTGCCGAGCCAGGAAATTTTTCTCCCCGGAATCGATCCTCCAAATCTATAAAACAACCATTAGCCCTTGCATGGAGTATTGCTGCCATATATGGTCTGGAGCCCCTGCTGTTTGCCTCAGGATTCTTGATAAGATCCAGAGACGGATATGCAATGTAATTGGCCCTGATCTGTCATCTCGTCTGCAGTCACTCTCTCACAGACGCGCTGTTGCCTCGCTCTGTCTTTTTTACAAATACGTTCACGGTAATTGCTCCGATGAGCTGCTTTCGCTGGTTCCCAGGCCTCAAGAATTTAAACGTCCTACGAGGCTGGCATACCGTTCCCACCCCTTCACCGTTTAAACTGTTAGATGTAGACGTCTCTTCTACTCCAATAGCTTCATGTCTCGCACATCTCGCCTGTAGAACTCCCTTCCTTATTCCTGTTTCCCTGACAAATATAATCTCCAACTGTTTAAGTGTAACGTCAATCGACATCTCCAATTGCCTTGATCTATCTACTTCCCTTCTCCATATCATTTCACCTTTCATTCCTATCTGCTCTCGCTCCAAATCTTCTGTAACACCCTTGCCTTGATCGATCCACTATCTTTCTCCACATCCTCTCCTTTACCACTCCTATCTGCTCTTCCTCCAAACCTTCTGTAACCCCTTGCGTGCTAGTGGCTTCCAGCCTTGCTTGGGGTGATAAGCTTAAAAAAATAAAAAAAATAAAAAAGAGTAAGCTTCTATCTGTATTAGAAGTCATTATACAGAAAAATTCACCTTATCTATTGAATGGCCTCATATATATATATATATATATATATATATATATATATATATATATATATATATATATATATATATATAAGTGAACATTGAAGTCAACACTCAAAGGTGACAGGCTATTTCATGCTAGACTCAATCGTAAGGCCGCCACGATTGCATTAAGCATGTAACAGCCTGTGAGTGTTAACCTAAATGTTCACTTTTATATTTACATACTCTCTATCTCTGATATTGAGGGCGTTATGCAATAATATAGCACACCATACAATTATATATATATATATATATATATATATATATATATATATATATATATATATATATATATATATATCTCAATCTGGTCATATCTATCTATCTATCTATCTATCTATCTATCTATCTATCTATCTATCTATCTCAGTTTGTTCCTTATCTATCTATCTATCTATCTATCTATCTATCTATCTATTTATCTCTGTTCACTATCTATCTATCTATCTATCTATCTATCTATCTATCTATCTATCTCTGTTCCCTATCTATCTATCTATCTATCTATCTATCTATCTATCTATCTATCTCTGTTCCCTATCTATCTATCTATCTATCTATCTATCTATCTATCTATCGCAATGTGTTTATATATCTTGGCTTTTCTCTTGCGTCAGTTGCAAATACATCATGTCACGTCTGTCACTTTCTGTATGTCCGTCTCTCTGTCACACACACACGCATATATATATATATATATATATGTGTATGTCTGTGCGCGTGTGTGTGCGCCCGTATGTGTGTATGTATATGTATGCTAGGATAAATGATATATGCATCTATCATGCAATGATGACTGTGCAATTTTTATTAATTCAAAGAATTCTGCATATATCAGGTGTATATTTGGGTGTATGCATACATCTGAATGATAAAACACGCTACGTTTTTTGACAAGTGAAATTCTGGCTGCCACGTGACATATCTCGCATAAGGCTCTTTTTCATTGTTCACCCTATTCCCGTTTTCCGCTCAAAGGTCCAGGCGCGTGCGTCGCAAAGTCTTTGCTTCCTGTCGCGACTAAAATAAGACGCCATTTCTTTCAGATTTGATTTGTACCTTCCGCCATTTTGACATTTCTTCTCGTCTTTCCCTTTTTTTTTCTCCTCCTCGCAATGTGTAGATTCTATTTCAGATTCTATCAGGAAGTGGAATGGCCGACTGACGATTCAAAGTTTTTTTTGTTTTTTTTTTGTTTTATCGGTCCGGAGTCCATGTTATTAAGAAAAAAAGTAAAAAAATATTCTTTTAAATTTTACGTCTGTGAAATATGGATTTTTTGTAGTTTATTTTTTCTGTTCTTATTTGGTTTTGCTCAGAGACAGAGAGTCCAATAAAAACTCAGAGATGGCCGCAGAATAAAATCTGACAAAGAATGATAAAAGTAACTACGAAAACATGCCAGCAGTTAATTACTATTTAATTTAGAGACGAATTTTATGGTTACTTTTTATTTTACAGTTTGTTAAAATTATAACCAAAACTTTTCAAAACATTATTTGGACTATTGTCCTCATCTTTGTCGCCATATTTATCACAACGTTTCGGCCGTTGTACGCTCCGGCATTCTTCAGGTGGTTGGAATGTCGAACTGAACCCTTTATTTCGCTCACTGGGGTAGACTGTTCTAGTTCCACGTCTAATCGATGTCAGTTATCAGTTATCTCCTGTTAATTCCCCTCTCTAAGTTGTCCACCGCCTTAACCGGGTATTCTGACTCACACTCCTTGGGTCCTGTTACTAGATCTAACCAACGCCTTTATCCACTGTGCCATACGTCCTTGATGGTTCAGTTCGATATTCCAACCACCTGAAGAAGGCCGGAGCGTACAACGGCCGAAACGTTGTGATAAATATGGCAACAATAGTCCGAATAATGTAAATAGTGTACATAATACCTTATTTCAGAAATATAGACATAAGCTAGTACATCTGATAAATTCGATGCTTGAAAGAGTAAAATCTTTGAGATCGACTTATTAGGTTGGCGAAAAAATACCTCACTCATTTAGCAAGCGGAAAAATGTCTAATGTACAAAGTTCATCAGAAAAATGACTATGAATGAATAGTTGGAGATTATAGCCATCAGGGAAACAGGAAAAGGGGACAAAGTTCCACAGGCCAGAGGTGCGAGACATGAAGCTATTGGAGTAGAAGTTAATGTACTACATTTTACAGTTTCCACAGTGAAATGGTGAGACCCTAGTAGAACGCTTAAATTCATGAAGTCTGGGAACCAGCGAAAGCTGGTCATCGGAGCAGTTACCATGAAAGTATTTGTAAAAATGATAGAGGGAGGTAACGACACGAGAGAGTTGTGTTTGAAGTCTAAATAAAAAAACACCTTGTCGACCTCATCAAACGCACAATATTACCTCTTTCTATGATGCCCTGTTTTTGTATTCGGCTGTGGAGCGTTATCCTTGTCTGATCAATGGAGCCCTGTTTTTGGATTCGGCTGTGGGGCGTTATCCTTGTCCGTTCAATGGACCCCTCTTTTTGGATTCGGCTGTGGGGCGTTATCCTTGTCTGTTCAATGGAGCCCTCTTTTTGGATTCGGCTGTGGAGCGTTACACTTGTCTGTTCAATGGACTCCTCTTTTTGGATTCAGCTGTGGAGCCTTATCCTTGTCTGTTCAATGAACCCCTCTTCTTGGATTCAGCTGTGGAGCGTTGTCCTTGTCTGTTCAATGGGCCCCTCTTTTTGGATTCATCTGTGGAGCGTTATCCTTGTCTGTTTACTAACCTTTGGCGTTAAACATTGTTTGTCTGTCGCTTATTTTTCATGACTTGTTTTGATATATAATTAAGCATCGCGTAGTTTGGAGAATACATTCGATATTACAATTAAGTTTACCAAAACAGAAAAGTAATTTGACTTACCCTATCGATACCTATCGACATGTATCGAGGGAATGGTCGATCATATTAAACAGATTTATCTAACTATCCAGGCAAAATGTCCAGTTGGGAAAAGCAAAGTTGATTTCGCAGCTGTCAATTTAATGAGGCAATGAGATTATCTTGCAGGTGTGTAAGGAATGCATTTATATCTAAAGGCTATTATATCGTTACAGTATCGACTAAGTCAGTCATGAATCAGCCACACTTCCTTTCTAGAAGATATTAAACCCGATTTTTAATATTGGAAATGTTCTTTCTCATTAAGTTTGGGCACGTCTTAATTCTTATTTAAATAATATCAATAGCAGCTGCAGATTTGATCTATTATTATCGATTTTAAGAGGAGAGTGTTCGGTTGGCGAGATCAATTGCTCGGATGTTTTATTATTGAGAATCTGTAAACTTTCATACGGTACAAGTAAGGAAGATAAAACGCGGGACAGAAACAGGCAAAATGAGAATGCTAGTCAAGATTAACTTAGTAATTATGGTTGATAAGTTGGATTTTTCATTATTTAATGATTTAATAATTTGTCATGAAGTGAAAAATAATCACTTTCTTAAAGAACATCGAAGACGGAAAACTTGCTTTTAAGCTTTTCTATATTTTCAGCGTTTCCCTAGGTGCATATTTATAAACAACGTTAACCTTTTCTATCCCACACTGCCCCATATATATATATATATATATATATATATATATATATATATATATATATATTCAGGCAGTACCCTGAAGATCCGTTTAGGTGAAACCTAGGTAAGTTTGCCTGTCTCCTTAGGATTATTTTATCTTATCTTATATATATATATATATATATATATATATATATATAGATATATATATATACAAGTATAGGATTTGTGTATACTATTTCAATAAACCAGAAATAATATTCTTAGAAGAGTGCTCAATACAGAGTATAGAAAATATAATCCTTTATTCTACATAAAACAACATCACTTGATAAAACACCAGAAGTTTCGGAACAAAATGTCTATTTTTGTAGTGATTTAAAACATACTGTTATAATTTTCGAATATATATATATAATTAAGTAATTCATTGAGTCTAAAAGAAACCTCAACAGAATGCAGAAAGCACTGGGCGGCCGCTTCGTCCTATATTTGGGGGTTATCAGCACTGCGCATCCACTACCGAGAATTGAAAACCTGACAGTTAGGTTATCAAGCAAACACCATACCGACTGTTCCAACAGGACTCGGCGACGATGAGGTAGCAATTCAGACTCAATATAGAGCCGCTCGCTCACATATTTCGTGGTGGAACTCAACTGAAATTCTCTGTAACCATAGGACTGTGCCCACCGGAGCCACGACTACTATCACCAAGCCGCTCAAACTGAAGCATTAGAAGCCGGATCAAGCAATGATATACACATGATAGAAATTGTAAGGAGGATTCGATAATTATAATTAAGTAATTCATTGAGTCTGAAAGAAACCTCAACAGAATGCCGAAAGGGTTTCAATTCTCGGTAGTGGATGCGCACTGCTGATGAGTCCCAAATATATGACGAAACAGCCGTCCAGTGCTTTCTGTTGAGGTTTCTCTCAGACTCAATGAATTACTTAATTATAATTATCAAATCCTCCTTACAATTTCTATCATATATATATATATATATATATATATATACTTATATATATGTATATACTGACCTATATATATATATATATATATATATATATATATATATATATATATATATATATATATATATATATATATCACAACAAATATTTTCTTACCTGATGATATCTGTAGGAACAGATGAAAGCTCGTAAATATATAAAAAAAGACCTTATTCAACTGAAATTTATAAACAGGGATCATAACATTCATTTACAGGTTTGGGGTTAATGTCTCTTAGTAAATTGTTTGCGAAGATGTATTCTCGCCATTTTATCATTAACTTCTATATCTGTTTTCTGTATGAATGATTCATTGTAATGTAAATTGAACTGTACCACATACTTGATATATATATATATATATATATATATATATATATATATATATATATACATAAAAAACAAGAAACTTAGATTGCAATTTGAACGTAGGTATATGTATATGTATATTTATTAATATATACTTCTTACCTGTGTCTAACCAGATTGGGCGTTGTTTTGTTTACACATTAAATTAAATTGAGTAAATATTTATTCGCTTACCTGTGTATGCACGCTAACGCACGAATATACATTTGCTAATATCTAGTTTTTGACTTATTCACATCTATCTATCTATCTATCTATCTATCTATCTATATATATATATATATATATATATATATATATATATATATATATATATGTGTGTGTGTGTGTGTGTGTGTGTTTGTTTGTGTGTGTGACAATAACGGTGACGACAACAGTCGGAACAATATAAATAATGTAAATTGTTACAATACTTCATTTGTTAAATATAGATAGATTCTGAAGAAAGCCGGACCTTACAGCAGCCGAAACGTCGTGAATGTAGCAATAAAGATGAGGACAACAGTCCGAAAAATATAATAGTGTAAATAATTACATTACATCATTTCAGAAATATAGACATATGCTGAAGAAGTCCGGAGCTTACAGTGGCTGAAATGTCAAGAATGTGGCAATAACGATCTTGGCAACAGTCCAAACAATGGAAATAATGTAAATAGTTACAATACCTCATCTCAGAAATATAGACAAATACTGAAAAAAACTGGGGCGTACAGCGGCCGAAAAGTCGAGAATGTGGCAATAAAGATGTGGACAACAGTTCAAATAATGTAAATAGTTACAATACTTTATATCAGAAATATAGACAGATCCTGAAAAAGGCCGAGCGTACAAAGGCTGAAACGTCGTGTATGTGGCAATGAAGATGAGGACAATAGCCCAATCAATGTAAATAGTGTAAATAGTTACAATACCTCATCTCAGAAATATAGACAGATCCTGAAGAAGGCCGGAGCGTACAGCGGCCGAAACATCGTGTATGTGGCAATAAAGATGAGGACAACAGTCCAAAGAATGTTAATAGTGTAAATAGTTAAATTACCTCATCTCAGAAATATAGAGAGATCCTGAAGGAAGCCGGCGCGTACAGCGGTCGAAACATCGTGTATGTGGCAATAAAGATAAGGACAACACAGTCTGAACAATGCAAATCATGTAAGTAATTATAATACCTCAGAAATGTAGACATATATGAAATTTATTAATTTTTTTTCATTTAATAAAGCTTTTGAATCGATCTCTAATTTTTTTTTAATTAATCTCACTCGAAGTGATTCATATCTAATAAAACAAATATCACGAGAGAAACTAGAGGAATGAACGAATATACAAATTAAAATTTCTTTTCCATCTATATATATATATATATATATATATATATATATATATATAGATTGAAAAGAAATTTTAATAGCATAATGAGAAGCCACGTATACTTTCTTGATATGTATATAATATGGAGAAAACAACTGAAAAGATGCAAATTAAAAAAAATTGAATGTTTTTTTGTGAAAGAATTTATTTATATTTCATATATATATATATATTTGACATTTCAGATCAGCCCCTTTTCAGTTGTTTTCTCCATATTATATATATATATATATATATATATATATATATATATATATATATATATTAACGAGATTTTCAAAGTTCAAACTTTTCGGATCGATTACTGTGTGTCACGAACATGTCGTCCTCCGGCGCAACCCGTGACTTGCTTATTTGTCGCCTCTCACCTAATCAGTCAGTGATTAAAGGCAGAGAAACGTTACAGTTTAATTGGAAATTTCGAGTCACGCAAATCTTCTAAAGGAAAATGAATGATCAGTACATTTTGTCATTACTAACAATGGTTATAACAGCCGGTATTAGTATTGCCTGAACATCAATCACATTGATAATCTCAATTAAGACTCCAGTCCACATTACCTAACCAATAACAAAACAAATGACGAGCCTTAAAATCGAACTTTAAACACACATTTCTTTTCGTTAGCTTAAAATATAAAAAAGATTACTAAACTGTTACGTAATATCAGTTCCCCTATATGTCAGTGTATGAGTTTCACTTCAGGTCTTGGGTGAGCTAGAGACCCAACTGACATTCAAGGTAAGGATTAGATGCGTGGTGGGTAAGTGTTAGCGTTTCAAGAATCAAATTTATCAGATGTCTATATTTCTGAGATGAAGTATTATGTACACTATTTACATTATTCGGACTATTGTCCTCATCTTTGTTGCCATATTTATCACAAAGTGTCGGCCGTTGTACACCACGGCCTTCTTCATTAACAGTCTATATTTCTGAGATGAGTTATTATGTACACTATTTTGCAACGGTTGCGGGGGCTGCGGGCAATTTTTATTCCTGGCCCGGGTGTACGTTCTCGGGTGCCCTACCTTAAAAAAAGACCTCGTATCACAACTCGTCTTAGTGGGGAGACAGAGTAAATACTTAGATAGATAGATAGATAGATATGAACAGACTGTGATAGACATAGATAGATAGATAGATAGATAGATAGATAGATAGATAGATAGATAGATATGAACCGAATGAGATAGATAGATCGATATGAACAGAATGAGATAGATAGATAGATATGAACTGAATGAGATAGATAAATAGATAGATAGTTAGATAGATAGATAGATAGATAGATAGATATGAACAGAGGGGGATAGATAGATAGATAGATAGATAGATAGATAGATAGATAGATTGAGAGATATGAACAGACTGTGATAGACATAGATTGAATAGATAGATAGATATATAGATATGAACAGAATGAGATAGATAAATAGATAGTTAGATAGATATGAACAGAATGAGATAGATAGATAGATATGAACAGACTGTGATAGACATAGATAGATAGATAGATAGATATGAGCAGAATGAGATAGATAGATAGATAGATAGATATGAATAGAATGAGATATATAAATAGATAGTTAGATAAATAGATAGATAGATAGATATGAACAGAATGAGATAGCTAGATAGAGTGATATGAACAGACTGTGATAGACATAGATAGATAGATAGATTGATATGAACAGAATGAGATAGATAGATAGATAGATAGATATGAACAGACATAGATTGATATCTAGATAGATCGATAGATAGATAGATATGAACAGAATGAGATAGCTAGATAGAGAGATATGAACAGACTGTGATAGATATAGATAGATAGATAGATAGATAGATAGATTGATATGAACAGAATGAGATAGATAGATAGATAGATAGATATGAATAGAATGAGATATATGGATAGATAAATTGATAGATTTGAACAGAATGACATAGATAGATAGATAGATAGATTGATAGAGTTGAGGATAGAGACATAAATGGAGAGATAGTCAGATTAAGATGAACAGAGAGAAAGATGAACAGAGAGAAGAGATATAGAGAAAGCGAGAGACAATGATATGGATAAGCAGGCAACGAGATAGAGACGTAAAGATTTAGTAAGAGAGACTGTTTCAGAGACAAATGGGGAGACCGATTTTGGTATAATCCCGACATAAGTACGATAGATTGAAGACAGATATAGATAGATTGAGAACAGATAGAAAGTATGACAGTGAGAGAGAGAGAGAACGAGGGACAGCGATTGTGACAGAAATAGATAAAGATGGGAACCGAGAGACAAAGATGAAGACTGAGAAAAAGAGAGAGCGAAAAGCACACAGAATCAGACAAAGATATATTGAGAGAAATATACTGACAAACCAGATGAAGATGGAGTGACTGACGGAAAAACATATATATATATATATATATATATATATATATATATATATATATATAGAGAGAGAGAGAGAGAGAGAGAGAGAGAGTGTGTGTGTGTGTCAGAGAGAGAGAGATTGATGAAGATATGGAGTGGAAGCCAGATATAGATAGAGAACGATAAACAGAGAACGAGAAAGAGAGTGAAAGACAGAGAGAAACGGCGTGATAGAGAAACAGGCAGAGATATAGAGAGAGAGAGAGTGCGAGAAAAAGGGATAGAGAGAGAGAGAGAGAGAGAGAAGAAAATAGTGACAAAAACTGCAAGTGAGAGACGGAGAGAGATAAAGAGGTAACGACATAGAGAAACGGGCATGTATATAGACAGAGAGAGCGAGAAAGAGAAAGACCGTAAGAGAGAGAGAGAGAGAGAGGTGTCATACAGTGACACAAACTGCGAGTGAAAGAGAGAGAGAGACATCGAGATAGAGAAACAGACAGAGATACAGTCAGAGAGAGAGAGAGAGTGAGGGGGAGAGAGAGAACGAGAAATAGAAAACAGAGAGAGAGAGAGAGAGAGGAAAATAGAGACACAAACTACAAGTGAGAGACAAAGAGAGAGAGAGAGACAGCGAGAAAGAGAAACGGGCAGTCATATATATATATATATATATATATATATATATATATATATATATATATATATATATAGAGAGAGAGAGAGAGAGAGAGAGAGAGAGAGAGAGAGTGGGAAATACAAAAACAAACAATTACCATTAAATTATTTATAAGTTAGTTTACACACGTTGGAAATGCCAGGCCAAAGCCAATAGCATTGAAGATTCTTCATTGTATTTTATCAAGAATCTCTAAATGCATAGCAGAAGCACCAGACTAGATTTGACAGCAATATTCCGCGCATGGAGGACTGGTAGACTTACGTAAGCGAGATTCTAGCGAGAATACTTGTCTAGCACGACTCAGTGAATCAACTTTCCTAGCAACAGACTTGGCTGTTATTTCAATATAATATTTCCACTTCATGTTAGCTGAAAACATTCGACCGCGAAGTCGCAAGGATTAATTTTCCTGGAGGTTAGCATCAGTTATGTTGGTGAAAGGCAAATACGCATCATGTTTCAAGACTTCCTGTGTGATAATTCTAAAAATTAAATCGATATCTCAAGTTCTGTTTTCTGTTGAATGTAAAAAAAAAAACGTGTTACTTGCTTTACTCATTAATTAAAATCACCTCTGGTGTGTAGAAATGGTTTTAAACTTAAAGGATGATTTATCCAGCCTGACTGATGGTAATTACTTATTGAGACTGATTGCTTGAGAGCCACGGCAAATTAACCTTAGGAACTCGTGTACGAGGTCTGTTAAAAAGTATCGGGATTAGTGCTATAAAAAGATAACTTCAGCATATATAAATTCGGCATTTAATTTCCTTCGAAGTAGTTCCCTTCTAAAGCCAAACATTTCAATACCAGTGTCATTTCCATTGATGGAAGCATTCCTGGAATTCAGTTTTGGGGATAGCGAACAACTGACCCGTTTCATTCTTTTCGATTGCCTCGACATCTTGAAATCCTGTTCGTTTCAATGGGATTTGGTTGGTTGGTTGTTTTGTTTTATGGCATATCAAAACCTCAGTGGGTCATTTAATGCCAACAAAATTTTGAAAAAGATTCATAGCGATAGTTTGGTAGAAAAGGCATGTATACATATATATATTTGAACCATTTTTTTTATTACAAAGTATTTCTGGTATTAAAACTTATTTTTACGCAATTACGAGTGTTAACTATTTGCCCATAGCTAGGTCCCTAACATGCGCTACCACCCCTGGTCAAGGGGAACCTGGGAACACCAGCAATTAAGAGCTGCCTCCTCAAAACCTCCTGATCAGAGGCCTTGCTGTTCGACGTAGTTTATCATCTTACCCAGGACGCGGATGTAGTTTATCGTATTACCAAGGACGCGGATGTAGTTTATCGTTTTAACCTGGACGCCGTTTGTAATTTATCGTCTTAACCTGGACTCAGGTGTAATTTATTGTCATACCCAGGACGCGGGTGTAGTTTATTGTCATACTCAGGACACAGAGGTAGTTTATCGTCATACCCAGGAGTCGAATGCGATTTATTGTCGTACCCAGGACGCGGATGTAGTTTATCGTCATACCCAGGACGCGGATGTAGTTTATCGTCATACCCAGGACGCGGAGGTAATTTATCGTCATACCCAGGACTCGGATGTAGTTTATCGTCATACCCAGGACGCGGAGGTAATTTATCGTCATACCCAGGACTCGGATGTAGTTTATTGTCATACCCAGGACTCTGATGTAGTTTATCGTCATACTCAGGACTCGGATATAGTTTATCGTCTTACCCTGGACGCGGATGTAGTTTATCGTCATCCCAGGATTCGGATGTAGTTTATCGTCTTAACCTGCACGCGGATCTAGTTTATCGTCTTAACCTGCACACGGATGTAGTTTACCGTCTTAACCTGGACACGGATGTAATTTATCGTCATACCCAGGACGGTCGTTTCACTGGGATTTGGTTTTTGGAAAGATTTCGTTGTTTTTGTTCATTATGTAATATCGAATTCTAAATATTATGTACATTTTTTGGAGATAAAATTGGTTTACTAATACACGTCTTACCAATTACCCGATAGTTAGGGGTAATATGTGACTTTATACCTTTCCCAAAGTTAAGTGAATTTAACAAAACAAACTGGAATTGGAACTCGTCTCTGTGAATAACAATTCCAAGTTATTTTCCATTAAACCACACCACATATTTTCAAGCGGTTACTCATCTAGGTACTGATCATGCTCCACAGTGATTGTGCGGGAACCCGTGTTTCAAAATGATGTGGCCGTAAGCCTTTTGGAAAGAGGAAGATGTCGCAAGGAGCCAGATGTGAGGAATATGGTGGTTGTCGAACCCAGGAAATGTTGCCCTTGTCGAAAACTTGATCTCTGTTAGGGTCTCTGTGGTACGGTGAGACGACAACACTCTACACATTTTCCTTCCAAGCACTGCTATGAACGACGATAGTGAACGAGAAATTTATAACCTACGGTGTTTGCGCGACAGAGTTCAATTATCAATTTGTGCCAAGCGGTTTCACTTTGCGTACCATACCTTTACCATAGCAAGAGTCCCGATACCTTTTCATCAGACATCGTGTGTTTGGCCCCTATTGACAGCCAGATATGTTGTATAATGCAAGTGCTGTAAACAAAATAAGAATCTGTTTTGGCTATCACATTTCTTTCTTAGCAGAGCAAGTGTTTAATGTATGGAAGGCTAAAAAGAGAAAAAAATCTATTTTATTTTCTCACCCAAGGGATCACCATGTTAAGGAAGTCCCTGAACTTGGGGTGTAGAACTAAAGAATTAGTCATTACAAATCACTTTCTATTGGTTATGACAATTTTGATCTTCAGGTGACTAACAAAAACACTCTGCCTTATATTGCTATTAATTCTTATTTCAAACCTTTGACAGCATTAGCCTCATTGTCCCGACGAAGTGGCTAATGTTGCAAAAATCTGTCTACTGGACTAGATGAAAAGTTTGACGAAAAGGCAAGAAAGTCTGAAATGCTTTCATTCTCTAACATTATTTTCCATTTCCTTTCTTTAATTTTTAAATGCTATGTTCTTTCGGGATATAGGGTTCACGGCCCTCCACAGAATTCTTTCCTCTGTTATCTTTCATTTGCCATGATATATTGGGGAAGATTATACCGCGGTTTCCCCTTACCTTCCCTATTGTTTTAAATACAGAGGTATCTTTCCCCTAAACTGGCTGCCATCTAAGGCTAATGAGGCCAGTCGACCCTTCTGGGAGAGACGAGGTCGATTCCTTTCTTTTCAAAGTGAATTAGTACGAAATTGACCGCTATGGATGTGGCCGGTAATCGAACTTGGTTCGCTGATTTACCAAAAGACAAAACAAAACACGAATCATTGCACTATTCGCACACCTGTTTTTTTTTAGGTTATTGTAGATCAAAGATTTTCTACCTTTTTGGCGGGAAGAAACGAAAGAAATTAAAAAAAAATAAATAAAAGCCCACCGCCGAATAATATATAACAGATGATTTACTTGATTTCCTATCGATAGAAGGAGGCGGATGTAAATTTAACATGTCTAGATTTTAAACTATACGCCCGCAGGAAAAAAAAAAAAAGAAAAAAGAAAAGACAGAATAAATTCTTTGTTCGGATAGGTCTCGTCAATTACACAAAGTTTTAAATGCTTCACCAGGATTGTTTGAATGTTCACAAAAGACCGACTGGCAGTGATGAAATGGCTGAGCCAAGTTGATTGTCTCTGTCTGCGTCGCGGAATTCGTGACATTTTGCTGAAGTGGCCTGATGCAGAAGAATATCACTGTCTAAAAAAGTCACGAAATGGAACAAGACATTCTTTCTTTAATTCATCTGTCTATTTGCCGGTGCCTATACGTGCGCGTGGCTTAGAACGTTCGCTTTCTGACCATGAGACCCAGTTCCGAATCTTACCAGGGTCGATTTGTCAGGAAGGTGATTTCTTGATGTTACCGGTCTGGCAGAGTCGATCTCAGAGTGCGGCACCTTTGGAAAGTGCCCGACAACTATAGCACGAATTGACGCAAGCCATGAAAATAAAATCGGGACCAGTCGATGGTAGTGCTAGAACGTAGTCACTAGTCATCGTGACCGAGGTTCTGAGCATGGTGATCTTGTTCAGATTGTTGATCAAACTAGATAACGAGTTCTCTACCAGAAACTTTAACTAAGGTCCGCTCAGCATAGGTGCAATATAAACCACTGGGGGTTCTGTGGGTGTTGAACAAATACAAATGTGCCCGAGCAAGCGTCTGCAACAGGGATTAGCTAGCCGCCCTAGAAGTAGCGCTTCCTCGGATAAGTGTGACAATATCCACCATATATATATGTGCGGGTATCGATCGCTATGCATGATCATATTAAACGATTTTTCTCTACTTACTCAGGTGAATGCGAAAGTCATCGGAAGAAAACTATAATCTAACGTTATGACTATTCGATTATATATCCAAGCCCTATTCTTTAGTTCCACCAGTTCAAACCTTTGCAGCTAGGACACGTCGTGTAACTTCCACGGAGTCGAATCATCCAGATTTCTCCCGTGTTCGAAAAATTTGGAAGAAAGTTCCACTCACACAGCATTTTCCAAGTAACTGCTATTCTGTGGAACAGACCGCCCCCGTGTGTATTTGTGGAGGTGGTGTTGAGCAAGACCCTCTTAACCACGTCAATCGATATCTATCGTCGTTGCACACATAATCTTCACTTCCTATCAACTGCACTTTCATTCATATCACATATGAAATTAATCATTGCTTTTTTAACAGTAACGCTCCGCATTGAGTAACTCTCGAGTCTTGTATTTGAACGAATATTAGTATAAAAGATAAGACATACATAGACACACACACGCACACAAGCATACGCACACACATATGTATATATATATATATATATATATATATATATATATAACCTGAATGACGAAAATCTGTTGTATATATGTATATATATGTATATATATATATATATATATATATATATAATACGCAAATCATTCATACGAAAAGCAGATAATTTTGCGTATTATAAATTTAAACCGCACCACATACTTGATATATATATATATATATATATATATATATATATATATATATATATATATATATATATATATATCCAGGTAAAATAAGAACAAATGGAGTATAATTCCACTGTATATAACTGTTTTACTATCCTAAAATATATATATATATATATATATATATATATATATATATATATGTAACAGATTTTTAGTGGTACAAAATTTGAGTATTGCCTTAAAAATATTAAGATTAACATTACAAGTCATAATGAAGATAAAAAAAATAATGGAAGAGAAAAACAACCGGTTTCGCTCCCTCTCATCAAAGTTTTTTTATTCGCAGAATTTAAAGCAAAATAAATATAAGATATGAATTAGTCAATGATGGAAATGGGGTGGGGGTGAAAAAAAAAGAAAGGAAAAGAACTACTATAGACTGATCACAGCAAAGGCATAGAAAACCCTCGCTGTTTACACAGCGAGAATCTGCGAGACCTGATGTAAACAGACTCCAGTACTTTCAAATAGAAAAGTGAATGTGAATTGGCTAAAACAAAGAACCAATCGACACTAAATTCCATAGCACATTTTCTGCTATCAGATGTTCGCAAATTGAGGAACGATAAGTGTTGCGAATGAGTTCATTTTGTTGCCAGGTATGGTTCCTTATTTTCGATGGAACATGTTGTTTAATTCTAGTATCAAGTCGCTGAGTAGTTGTCGCTATGTAACTGACTCCACAGCTACAATCATATAAGCGACAGAACTTATTTGATGACGGGGGAGAACGTCCCTACGACTAAAACATAGAATCGATCTAGTACGAAAGACAATACGCAACTCAACAGAAAAACTACAATTATTCACATTTAAAGAAATTTACCTAGTTACCATTTACTCCATTCCACGGAAGTCTTAAATATACCAAACATTTTGCCATAATAACTGGCTTAATTGTTCTGAAGTCTGCGATCTTGTAACGAATCACTGAATTGACAACAGTAGGTGGATACCCATTATCGCATAAAGTTATCGCTATAAAACTCATCTCACTATCGGGGAACTATTCAGAACACATAATCAATGCCCTATGCGTTAAAGCTTTTATAAGGTTTATTTCCGCTTCTTAGGGCAAAAAGAATACCAACGCGTGTATAAACCCGAAAAAGTACACGTTTTCTAAACTGAGGTGCAAAAAGATGTTGGTGAAAGATGTACCAATACATACAAGAAAGCAAGTTAAGGGTTAACCTCTTTCTTAACGGTAAACCTCAGAGAAGGAAGAAGATTATTAAGAGAGGAGAGAAATTGATCAGCCTCAGCGTCATCATTAAATAAGCAAAATGTATAATCAACATAACGGCAATACAAAGAGGGACATAATGGGTCATTAAATAATTTCTCCTCATAAAACCCAACAAATATATTCGCCAACGCAGGGCCCAATGGGGAACCCATGGCAACACCGTCCATCTGACGATAAATCATATTGTCGAAACTAAATTCGACAGACGAATTGGTAAATTTCATCAATTCCACAAAAAATACTCCAGGAACACCTGGAGGGGACAAAGAACTGTGATAAAGAACATCGCAGTAGATATTAATTGTTTCCATGATGGGAAACCCAAGTAAATAAGGAGCACACATCAAACGAACACATAAATTTGCCAGAAGAGGAACAACTCTTAACAAAGAGAAATGAATCCTTTATAGTAAATGAGCTATAGTGCTGCAAAACAGATTTTAGCAATTTAGCAAGTCATTTGGCCATTTTATCTTGTGTTAACCCTATCATTGATAATATGGGTCTTAAAGGTACCCCCTTCATATTGATTTTTGGAATACCATAAAGATGGGGTCTAATAGAGCCAGAGGGTCTAATTTCTTCAGAAATTTCAGGAGAAAGAATCCCATTTTTAACCCACTTCAATATTGAAAAAGTAAAAATAAGTTGAAATTTAAAAAAAGTATGCCCATATAGTTCTTTCAAAATGTGAAGAACTTCAGTGGAAATCCAAGACGGCTTCGATACGCGTGAGATAAGGACAAGCTGAATCCTTTGTCCCACCATTTTATGCCACGTATCAAGACAACAGTTGTTAAGAAAAAAAATGTTAAGATCTGAATTTTAAAAATTTTGTAGCAACAAGGACGTGTCAAATATTCCAACATGCCATGCAGGTTTGAGTTTTCAAAAAGGTGGTGTATTTTAGGATGCATTATAGGTGACAATGTGGTGGGTCCAAGGCTCAGATGGCATTAAGATGATAACTCAGTTATCCATTGATTCTTTGAAGACACACGTAGATCGATGGTTCAAGTTGAAGCCAAACGCTTTCAGAAAGAATCTACTGTTTTCGAAAACCTGCAGAGTCGATGACCTAGCAAGTTGCCTATCTTCACCAGGCAACTTGATATATATATCATTAGCTACCTGACATCAGTGAATGTGCGTATTTAACATTATTAGCCATTACATTTTTTATCAATATATGAAGTAAATATGAAATAATGTATTGATTAAATAATAGCAACATCAGTCCGAGTAGTTAAGGTGAAAGCCAATATGACTGATAAGGTTAAGTTGAATATTTTATTTTTATTTTATTTTTACTTTCTGTGTGGAGATAAAAAAACCAAACAAGTTCAACAATTTAAATACATGGGAAGTGATTTTAACCTGGGTACTGAAAGTGCGGCACTGAAATCCAAAGGCGTATTGGGATAGCTAAAAAAACCTAAGCAAAGTATTAAGAAACAGGAAAAATTCGTTCAAAACAAGGTAAAGTGTACTGAACTGTTATGTGATATCTATCCTCCTGTATGTCAGTGAGTGAAGGATAATCTCTTCACGAATGAAGAAGAGACTTGAAGCAACAGAAATGTGGTTCTACAGAAGGATGCTGAGGGCACCATGGACCGAATATATGAGCAACGAGGAAGTTTTAGAGAAAATGGAAACAAAAAGGAAATTTATACTTAACACCAGGAAGAGACAGTTGAAATTTCTAGGGCATATTATGAGGAAAGGGGGCTTGGGAAATTTTATACTCACAGGACAGACTGAAGCTGAGAAGGATTGAGAAAAATCAATACATAACCGACCTAGCGAGCTTGAATACATGGATAGTAGAAGAGGGTTTTAAGGGAGATAGGAAAAAGACAAAATTTATTAAAAGCTACAAAGGACAGGAAATTGTGGAGAGCCATGATCGTCAACTTTCTGAAGAGACACAGCATATAGAAGAAATACAATTTTTTAAAAATCTATAACATTATTAAACCTCATGGCATCAAGGAAATGTTGGAAGTTTCACGCCAGAAGAGCAACACACAAGGCCTTCATAGCGTTACGTTCGGATCAATAGCTTCATATACTGCAAGGAATGTTGGCAGAAATTCTTTTCATTAGAATCCATCTTGCACATTTACAAATCTACCATTCGTCCGTCCATTGAATACTGTTGCCATATTTGATCTGGTGTGCCTGCTATTCTTCTAGACATTCTTGACAAAACACAAAGAAGAATTTGTAATGTAATCGATCCTGAACAGGCATCTTGATTTCAGTCACTTTTTCAGCGATATGATGTGTTTCCCTCCGTCTTTTCTACAAATATTTTCATGGCAACACTGACGAGCTGTTTTTCCTGGTACCCTGACTAGATGTATTTAAGCGTATTACTAAATTAGCAACAAGGTCGCAGCGTTTTACTGATGAACTAGCTAAATACAATCGCCACTTCTACTTTAAAAGTATATTTTCTCGCACTTTCCACCTATGAAGAACACTACCATTTCCTTGCCTCCCTGATAAATTCAATCTTCAAAAATTTAAATACAACGTCAATTACCATATTCTGTCTTCTTGAACACCATTCATATTTTGTCCTTTTCTCAATCCTTCCTATTCTCAGTCTTTAAATTTCACTTTTTGTAACCCCCTGCGTACTAGTGGATTTCCCGTCTTACCTGGAGAGAAATTATTAAAAAACAAACAAATAAAAAACAAGGTGTCATGCAGCAAAATATATCAAGCCGATTACTTTCCTTTAAATGAAATAGTTAATGAAATAGGAAGCAAAATATATCAACTAAATTCTCACAGATGAAAATCATGCTACCCATGATGACCCAGGCGGATGGAGCAAAAACATGGCTACAAATGCAAAGTCACAGGGTAACGCTTGAAGACCACGAAGGTGGTGATGTTTTAGAGTGGGACTACAGGTGATGGAGCGCTTTCAGATGGCGCTAAGATGCGAGTTTCAGTATGCGTTTTGAAGGCACACATGGTTCCTTTATTCAAGAAGAATTCAAAGCTTTTAGAAAGCAATGTTATTTTCATGCAGGACAATGCTTCATAATTATCAAGGGAGAAAATCCAGTTTCTTTACATGATCTTGGAAAATAATCACTGTGTAGGGAGTGTTAGTAGGGAATTTGAATTCATAGTAATACTCTTCCGAAAATGGATGCCACTCGCATTTACGAGCACATTTTATTTTTAATTAGACTCAGATTTGAAACATCTCCACATACATATGTTTGTGTGTCAACCATTATGAATCAGTTCGTGTTTTGTTGATGCATAAAATATATACGAAAAGGTATTTTATTAAATGATGTTAACATTTATCTGAGCTGAAAGGATGAAAACCGTTACGTTAAGCTTCGCTGTAAACAAACGGTAGACGTTTGTATGAATTCTCTCGATTTTCGTTGTTTCAAATTGTTACGAGTTTGAAACTTTAAAATGAACAGGAATGTTGATTGACGGATAATTAGCAACGTATAATAATTGCATGGATTTTAAAAATTTAACCAACAGAAAAGCAAGTCATTGCGCCTTCCTTGTCTCACGTTCTCTACTGACATGAAGTAGGGCGATTATGTTGCATCAGTTGCTAAGTCTGCAGTTGCATACAAGTTTGGTTCATTGCGACAATGTTTCTCATCAGAATTCATATTGCGCGTTTATAAATCTACCATTAATTCGTGCATTGAATATTTTGCTGCCACATCTAGTCTATATCTCAACATTCTCGATAAAATCCAAAGAAGGGTCTGTATGTCATCGGTCCTTACCTGGCATGTCGACTTCAGTCAGCTTTCCGTCGCCATGACGGGGGTTCACTCTGTCTTTTCTATAAATATTTTAATGACAGTGTTAATGAGTTCTCCTCCATGGTATTCATTGGGGCTAGTTTTTAAATTGTTGTTTTATTCCCCTCCCATCACGGACAATGAATTGTACATATGGTGACTAGTTAGGATGTTCATAGAGACCATGAGGTATTATGGTGATTGTAGTAAGAAAGGTAAGTAAGAATGTGTTGTTTCTGTTGTTAGGAATATTGTGGTATGTCTGAGTCAGTGTTTGTGGCTAGTTAAGTTAAGACAGAAGAAGATGTTGTTCATGATGACGGTAGTCTTTGAGTATAGAATCCAGAGGTTGGCAGTGAATAATTCGAAGACAGTGGTTCAGGTTAGCATTGGATATTGGTAGCAGAGCGTAGATCTTCCTTCTGTCCTGGTCATCTTTGGTTCTGACAGGTTCGCATAGGACATTCGGAGAGAGTAACCAAAATGGCCGCCATTATACAAGACGGATTGAATATTTTACGCCTTCTGATTGGTTAACCTTCATTTGGGGGAACTATGAAGTGAGTCCAGTCATTTGGCTTTGCTCACTAGTACATAACGTATCCAAAATAACTTAACAGAAGACAGTCCTTTTTTTTCCATTCCCCATTTATTGGCCTTGTGCCACATTTTCTGTATTTGAAAGCAGAAATAAATATCGCTCTCATCCATGGTATTTTGACCGCAAGAATTTAAGTCGATTACGACACTGGCAAACAAGTTTCATTGTTTTACAGTTGTAATAGCTACATGTAACTGTAACTTTTATTCTAATAGCTTAATTTTTCGCATTTCACACTGCAGGAACTCTCTTCCGGTTTCTGCATTCGTTGCAACCTACAATCTTCAAAACTTTAAACGCAACGTCAATCGCCATCTATATTTCTGAATTCTGTTCTCTAGAGTCTAGCCAACAAAATCTTGTCTACTAAACTGACAACACCTAGTTCTTGTTAATGACAGAGACTGCAGAAATTACGTGAAGAAATAGAAGCAAGCATCAAGTTCCAACAGTTCATCCAAAAATTGGGAAAATAGCAATGAAAATTAAACAGACGCACCTTATTTGTTCGATTTCACATGAAATTGTTTGATTGAATCTTAGCTGCTGTACATGCCTTACACACACAAGCACATACGATATTCTACACGTATGCACATACACGTAGACGTGCGCGTGGGCGTACCCAAAGGCGCGCGCACACACACAGACACACTGATATAATGGAATATGCATACACCTGTGTCTCCCCTCACTGGAATATGATTGGCTGGTGTCCGTCATAAATACAGACGGATGTGTAGGTACGACAGAGAGATTAAGTCGCGGACGACGTCCATTGGACTACGCCATTGACTATCCTATTGGTCTACACCTATTGCCTAAGCATATTGCCTGCGACTCCGACGAGTACCAGTGGATTACTGGTACCGTGTACTACTTGGTTACAGTAGCCAAAATCACTTAGCTACTTCGATCAAATATATCCATTTCCGGGACATATCACACACACACACACGAAAGAACGCGCGCATAAACTATGATAAATAAAATAATTTTCACCATAGAAAAATGCGTATGAAAAAATAAAAATCGAAAAATATAAGCAGCTAATTGCTGATATCCCCTGATGAGTGGAGGGAATGATTCCGGGAGGGCTCGTTCCGAAACCTCTGGAGTAGGGTGACATCAATCAGCTATATGACAAATAATTTACTAGTATTATATATATATATTTATATATATATATATATATATATATATATATATATATATATATATATATATATATATATATATATATTACAATAAAAACATTTTACATCGCTACACAAAAACTTTCATGTTTCGATATTAAGACTGTACTTCTTCAGGTGATGGTAGATAGCTTGTGATAAAAATGATTTATTAGGGAAATTTAAAAACAAATCAGGGTAGAGTTGTATATTACTGTGGTAACGGACATCTTTTCGAGACAAAGTGGTCCTAAGATTTCTTAAAAAATAGAGTTGTCTTGAAATCCTAATTACCCGGCAAATATATTAAGGAATTTAAAGTATGACTAATAAATCGATGGGATAAGACGCTTCTTTGATTTGGTGAACATGTGAAGAGGTGAGAAGACGTCCCGCCTAAGGCAGATTATTTCTCATAAATGCCAATGTGCTCTGGATTTGTTCTCAAAACTGCCAGTTGGTAATGGCAATGCCGAAGGATATTGTTTTATATATTGTCATTATTTCTCTTATTTTCTGCTAATTCTTTTCGGCACTCAAGCCTTCTGAGTCACTCTTTCGGCACTTCAACACGCATGTCTTCAGGTATTCACTTCCAAAACGGGCTGAAACGTAATAGCCCACGGAACCATCCAACGACACAACAGCTAGAAATCATAATTGGTTTAGTAAAGCAAAGTTTGGCAGAAGGCCATAGGGTCTGGAGACGCGAAAATCGATTAAAATCACATTTCGATTAGCATTGAACAGTCGCGCTATGCCAGGCGTCATTTTGAAAGAAACGGTTTATTTTTATCGGTTTCATATTTTATACAACCGGTGGTGCGAAATGAAAACCAATAAAACTCCAACATAATAGACAATGGGCAGCTTTGGTTAGGTTTATTTGGCTTTACGGAAAAGAAAATCAATGGGTTATTTAATGCGGACAAGATTTTTATGATAGGCTCGTATGAATCGAATATGTATTCTTTGCAAGAAATCAGTTTGTAGATCAGGTAACATTGTCGTATTTTTGTACAGAGAGTTTTTGCCGAGAGTCAAATTTATTGCCGGTAATATTTTTTTTCAAAAATATATTGCTGGTATTTTTTTACTATAAAAAACTATTTTTATACTTTCATAGTTTTATACCAGTTTAGGCGATAACTAATTGCCCATAAGAGGGAACCTAAGCGGTAGTATAATTAAGGGTTAGAGTAGATCAGGGGACAATTGAAATTAAGAGGTTCTATTCTTTTCAAAATCTCCCGATCAGAGACCTTGCTGCTGGATGTAGTTTACCCTGATACCCAAGACGCGGAGATTATATAATGGCGCGAATCAGTGCAATCACAGGTAGCACTCTTATCCGCAATCAAGAAGCGACATACGATGATGGTCACTAAAAGAACTGAAGGTGGAATTATAACCCTGTATCGAGGTATGACAGCACATGGGGGTGACGCTCTTATTTATCCCCGATCAGTTTCGACATTAATATTTAGGCCAGGAATGTGTGTAGGTTGAGTGCTTTGATTTATTTCATTTCCTGACAAAGTTGGCAGGAATAAAGTGTTCAAGCTTCTTAAGAGAGAAATCATTTTGCCAGGAAATCCATCACATACCAACAAGCGCAACGTTGGTTTCTACAACTCTTTTTAAGGTATTTGCTTTTTCGACAGGAACGTGTGTAGGTTGAGTGCTTTGATGTATGGCTTTTCCTGACAAAGCTGGCAGGAATAAAGTGTTCAAGCTTCATAAAAGAGAAATCATTTTGCCAGGAAATCCAGCAAATACCAACAATTTTTCGGAAACACCCTCAAATATTCGTATTGGGTCTTCTATTGCGAATGCCAAGCAGTACAGCGTGCCGTTTCCAAATTTCTGGCGGAGTGAATTGTGTCATTGTGCTCTTTGTATCACAGACGGTGCCCATTTGACCCTACTATACTGCGCAGTCGACAAAATCAAATACGAAAAATGGCAACAAAGCAATGAACTGGTAGCCAAATGTATTCTGTTATTATGGCAATATAATGTTTATTATCGTCGATAAATTCCACATATTATTATATTATGTGATATCTCATAGTAAGTATTAAGTGTGCGTGTTTCAAAGATATCATGTCGATCTATAGCGTTTGTGGCATAAGCTCACTAGCCCTCATTGCTATTTCAAATCAGCGCAGATATATACAAGTGTACAATGCAACCTATTTTGTGGAGTATTGATATTTCATTGCTAGTGACGTTTAGCTTAATTTATACTGAAGCTGTATCACTTAGCAAAAAAGAAGTCTAAGAAGTGGGAAAAAACAAAAAACAGACGAGTTTGCCAATAAGAGAAACTCCCGTCCCCGGTTTGAAAATGCAAATGAGATTCAATCGGATACCGATTCTTTTAAGCTAACGACACATTGAAGAGATTGATTCATTAACATATTTAATTAAAAGTCTCTTCAATTTATATGACTAGCTCTTTTCAGAGACACGTTATGCAAGTATTTCCAAATGAAATATAGCAAATATTGAAAAGTATATAAAAGCCGTATTTGTAAAATTCCACAATAGAGCTAGTCAGTGTCAAAGGTTATATTATTGGGTTGGTGCATAATTATCAGTTGTTTTTGTACACTAGTTATTTGTTAAAAAATTGCTGTTTTCTTTGGTGTTTTTTTAATAAAAATGTTTTATTTTCAGGTTATAAAAATGCATACTCAAGTAAAAATGTTATTGTTAAATTTTTCCGTTTCTTTTTTTCATAATAAATAAAACAAATATTCGTAATATTTCAAAATATGCTTCGGTTTTAAATAACCCACAAAGTGTTGATAAACCGTAAATAACAAAGACATAACAATCAATCAATTACATCTCTTTACGTTAATTTCTGTTTACCTTCCTGCTTCTATTCCCTTCAATATGTCCTGAGAGTGTTAAATTTTCTAGGACTTCTTTCCTCATTATGTGTACCGGAAATTTCTGTATAAGTTCCTTTTGGTTACTGTTGTGGATTCCGGGAATGGAATCCTGCACAAATAAATAAACAACGCCAGTAATTGAGATAGAAAAAATAAGTGTATTAAACGTAAGAATACAGACTTGAAGTAAAGGTTAGTAATCCAGGAATGCGGGTTAGTAGAAAGTATATGTACAAGTCTCTGTAAGTGAAGCTGGACTCTCGTATAACTCTCTGTGAACACCCTGTGTACTGTCTCCGTATCTCTCGCCCTGACTCAACGTATCTCAACCCGCAGGTATTCTCTCTGTCAGTATAAGTATACTTTGGACGAGTCCATCTTGTGTAAAAGGGGGTCGGCCCAACAACAGTTACAATTTTGCTTAAGTCATCTGGAACGTAAAATAAAGCAAACTGCTACAAATTCAGGCTCCAAACATTTGGATTACTCAATTACCCTCTTATTCACTGCTACTGACTTGCGTTAGAAGGCAGGTCCTCTAATCAGTAGGCAGCGCATCCGGCTTATTCCATCAAAACCTATTTCAGCAAGCGCTTTCTGTTATAAACAGCAGAATGGGTCTGCTTTGGTTGCTTTTTCTATCATGCACCCAATGGTGCACGGCCTCAGTCTTTTTTTAAGGTAAGTGGATTTCTTCTGCATATCTTATTCATGATATTTGCAGGATTTGTGGGCAGAATCACATGGTGCATCAAGTATGATTTACATCGAAGAGCCTGTCTAAAAAAAACTGCTATTTGAAAGTATTATTAAAGTTCACTCATGGTCGGATTATGTAGATTATTTTTTTTCCAGAGAATCTTCCAAAAGCAGTAAAGGCAAAGAAAGTGCCTTTCTACACGTTCTAATAGACGAGGTCGAGGTTGAAATCTTTCGAAGATGATTGAATTCAACATTTTTGAAAGGAATAGATTTTAACATCTGAAGGTATTTCATATATCGATTTTTATATAAAAGGAAACATGATTTAAGAAGATATAAAATAGACTTGTGTGTACAAAAATAGCTGTAAAAAGAAGAAAAAAGATAAGTGTTTGTATGCATGATACGCTACATGGCGGCATTACATCTCCGGAGGAGGACGGACGTCCTGTTCTTTTCGTTCGTACATTCCAGAACAAGAAAGAAAAGAGAATTATTATTTTCCCCTTTTTTATACTGAATAGAACGCCACCTAACGGACGTCCTGGCAGCAAAGGTGGAATAACCTTCATATTGTTTTTTAATGAAAAAATGAGATATTAGATTAGATAATTAAAACCACATAAGCAGAAATAATTTGTCTATATTACTGATAGATTTTATTCAAAACTAAACGGAAAATGCCTCTTCTGTCTGCTGACACTAATAACGGCAAATGAGAATACACGATATATATATATATATATATATATATATATATATATATATATATATATATATATATATATATATATATATATCGCTGGGTAAATGAAAGACAGAAACATTTATATAACACACACACACACACACACACACACACACACACACACATATATATATATATATATATATATATGAGGTAATTTTTTTTTCTGTAAAAAATACTGTGCTTTGTTAAAATAAAAACATCGAGCGCTATGTGGATATGTTATAATAATTAATATTACTAGGATTCACCCGGATTATATACCAACGGGTCGATTACCTGTACTATATATATATATATATATATATATATATATATATATATATATATATTGATGCATGTTTTATTAAATAATATAGACAAGTTTTGTCTATTTATTTTAAGTAAGTTTCTTTCACATTGTCTGATAAGCTTAATAACATTATCATTGGAAGACGATAGGAAATCACCATATTGATACATGTTTAAATCCAATCTAAGCTTTCGGCTTACATAAGCCATTATCGAAGATGACAATTACATTTCAATATATCGTCCTTGTATTGGTTGATATATTGAAATGTAATTGAATGAAAATGAAGATGAGGATAACAGTCCGAATAATGTAAATAATGAAAGTAATCATAATACCTCATCTCAGAGATATAGACAGAGATATAGAGAGACATAGACATAAAGGCCGGAGCGTACAACGGCTGGAACATTGTGAATATGGCAATGAAGATGAGGATAACAGTCCGAATAATGTAAATAATGCAAGTAATCATAATACCTCATCTCAGAGATATAGACAGAGATATAGAGAGACATAAAGGCCGGAGCGTACAACGGCTGGAACGTTGTGAATATGGCAATGAAGATGAGGATAACAGTCCGGATAATGTAAATAATGCAAGTAATAATAATACCTCATCTCAAAGAGATAGAGAGATATAGACATACAGGCCGGAGCGTACAAGGGACGAAACGTTGTGAATATGGAAATGAAGATGAGGATAACAGTCCGAATAATGCAAATATTTTTTACGTTTCTGATACGAAAATAAAAATTTAACACATATGGACTTTCAGGCTTATAAGACGTGAACGAGAAGAAGTGTCTTCATTCTAAAGAGTAACTGAACATTGCTTGACTGTGATGTTCTGTTTAACCAATACGTCAAAAGCACATCGGAATAGGCTGCGGTTTCTCCTACAAAGGGGAACGCATGTTTGAACTCCCCCTGAAAGCATATTTTCTATATTAATTATCCAGAATATTCAGGCTACTAGACGTGATACTCGCCGATTATAGAATGCAGGACGTCCGTTTAAATGTAGGCATCTACTAAAAGATAACTTTAATAAAAAAAAATAATCAGGGATTAAAATTTTTAAAAAATCCATTTATTTATTAGAAATTAATTTAATCTCAGTTATATATCAATTTTTAGCCAATAGAAGGTCCAAAAGCCACTCAAGCTAGGGTGTTACTAAATTTGATAATATCAGGAAAGAAAAAAGTAAGAAGTGAAGCTAATGGTGTTATACCTTAAAGATAAAGTTTAACCCTAAACGTCAAGAGTGTAGTAATTTGGAAATCACTCCGCCCGTTTTTTGTTCTACCAAGATGCAGTTCTTGGGAAGAGGCTGTTCGAGTGGAAGTTAATCGTTACTCATGGAATCCAAAGGGAATAGGGATAATTCACCACCTGTGTACGTTGAACGGGGTGTGTTCGAGTTTCAGGTCGTATTGGGACTAAGGATTGTCGTTCGTCAAAACACATGCAATGCAAATAACGATCGTGCAAAATGAGACACGGTATGTTTCGTTTGTGAGAAAGATGTTGAGTTGATATTAATTCCTCACCCACAAATCCGTGTAGACTCTTTTTAACTCTATGAAGGTGGGCAAGCGAGGACTGGTTGGCCCCATCCCAACCTGAACAGCGACACTCCATTTTTGACCTGTTCAGTAAGTACCTGACTCTCTCTATACTCTTTGTTTGCAAGAGCGAGTCAGGTACTTACTGCAGCGGTACAAACGACCATTTTCCAGAAGTGCTATTCGGACGGAAGCGGAGCCACAATATTTTTATTTGGAATAATAGCAATACATTTATATATTCAAACAAGTGAAAAACAGTTAAAGAATGCAAAAGTGGACAAAATTGTTTGTAAATGAATTGAAGTTCGTAAAAGAGAATAAAAGATTTAAATGCAATAAAAGTCGTCCTAACGACTGTCACTCTAATTTATGTGTATAAACAGTGATATACAGAGTGAATGCACGCATAAAGAGTCAATAGACAAGTTTAACTACGTCTGCTTCTGGCTCATTTATTTCATTATCAGCAAGCAATGCACTAATCATACAAAGGCGGGAACGGCTGCTGGTTTTAAGTTGACAAATCCAGCGGCTTTTCTCTCGGTGGCTTAAGATTAGGGGTCCTGAGATTTCGGTAAATTTGATTCACCTTCTTCTTTCGAATCACATATGGTATTTATATGAGTGTGGGCGTGTGTCTATTACTCCTCTCATTGGAACCATGTGTAGATTTAGCATTGACATAAACGTTTGGAAATACGACAGATTTTTCGAGTGAGCAGTAGACGTAATACACACTGCTTAACGTAAAAATTAAATAATGGAACGTCTATTTTAAATACGAGTATCTACTAAAAGTTAACGTTCGAAGTAAAGTGCCTACCCCCCCCAATAAATTAATTCTTTACAAATTGCTTTGTTTGAGTTCCGAATACGAAACTGTGCAAACGAGACTGTTTGAAAAACGCTACGAACTTTTTGTAGCCTCGTTCTCAATAAGCATTACACATGACGTCAGTTTTTCAAACTTCGAACTTCTCAAACGATACCAGAATGTAGACAAAAGATGTATAACGGGCACTTAGACACCACATTGATAATGACTGCGAGAGTCGATATTACTCGTACAAAAACAATGAAAAAAATATGAACTTCGGACAGTTTATCCACAACTTCGGACGGTTTATCCACAACTTCGGACAATTTATCCACAACTTCGGACGGTTTATCCACAACTTCGGACGGTTTATCCACAACTTCGAGCACAAGACTCATGACATTATTCGAAGTTTGGAGAAATATAAAGAAAAATTGAACGGATTGTCGATTCTTTATTAATTAAACTTGTTTGTGTATATATATATATATATATATATATATATATATATATATATATAATTAATTAATTCATTGAGTCTGAAAGAAACCTCAACAGAATGCAGAAAGCACTGGACGGCCGTTTCGTCATATATTTGGGACTTATCAGCAGCGCGCATCCATTACCGAGAATTGAAACCCTGACAGTTAGGTTTTCAAGCAAAAATTCATACCAACTGTTCCAACGGGCCTTGGTGACGAAGTGTTAGCAAATCAGACTCAATGTAGCGCCGCTCGCTCACATATTTCGTAGTGGAACTCAACTGAAATTCTCTGTAACCATAGGACTGTGCCCCCAAAAGCTACGACTACTATCACCAAGCCGCTCAAACTGAAGCATTAGAAGCCGGATCTAGCAATGATATACACATGATAGAAATTGCTAGGAGGATTTGATAATTATAATTAAGTAATTCATTGAGTCTGAAAGAAACCTCAACAGAATGCAGAAAGCACTGGACGGCCTTTTCGTCCTATATTTGGCCGTGGGTAAATACAGTTTGTTACTTTATTTCGTAAAATGTGTCGAAGTCTGGTGCTCAAACTTTCCAAGAAGCGGAAGCGAAAAAGATGCGGAGGTAATTTAATATAATGCTAGCTAGCCCTATACTCATTCAGTTTATTACATAAAATTTTGTATTTGATGAATTAAATGCCCTTTTAAGAAACTGGTAAACAACTTAAACGTTCGAAATAAAAACGGATCAAAAATACAAAACTGGCAAATTAATATGCAACCGAGCATCCATATAAGATGTTAATAATACTAACCAAACATCATCAGGAGAAAAAAATGTTCTGCTTGCTGGTAGCAGTGAACTACAGAAATGTCGATGGAGAAGATGAACTTTTGTCTGTAGATTTCATTCGTTTTTTTATTTTTTTAAACATGAATTTTGGTCAATCCTTGTGTTGGTCAAACAGTCTCTTTTAAGTTGTTATTTGAGATAAGAGCTGGATGGATTCATGCCGCTCTGAATTCCCTTGGTCATTTTGATAGTTTTATTGGTTCCTAGAAAAGGAATGTGTATATATATGTTATGGGTCCTTACTTATAACTACAGAATGAACTCTTACTAACACTATGTATACTACGCCTCTCAAGAGAGAGAGAGAGAGAGAGAGAGAGAGAGAGAGAGAGAGAGGAATCGAGTCAAGCCGAGAGTAGTTAACTCCAAACCAGACTGACACCTTCCACATCTTGTATTATTATTCCGTGTAATATATATTCGTTATTTCTACTCTTGTGATCGTGTTGTTCTTCCTTGGTCCTAACCTGGACCATAACATATATATATATATATATATATATATATATATATATATATATATATATATATATATATATATATATATATATATCAAATAGTATGACAAATTGGAAACTTTTTTCCAATTTGTCATACTATTTTTCTAAATACTTTTTGTTGATAAATATAATTATAAAATCGTATATTGTTTTATCATATACATACATAGACACACACACACAGACACACACACAAACACATATATATATATATATATATATATATATATATATGTGTGTGTGTGTGTGTGTGTAAATGTGGGCATTGAAGTCAACGCCAAGATTCACGAAATCGGAGAAGTTACCGTAAAAGTATTGGTAGAAAAGACAGAGGGAGGCGACGTCACGTCTGTGAGAGACAGACTGCAAACGAGATGCCAGATTAGGGCCAATCACATTGCATATCCGTCTCTGGATTTTGTCGAGGACCTTAAGACGTACAGCGGGGGCACCAGACCATGTATGACAGCAAGTATTTCATGCAAGGGCGAATGGTTGATTTAGAAACTTGAAGGATGGCGTGACACAGAGAACCAACTTTGATTTGTAAATTTTCTGTGGCTCGGTGATCACGATTTTATTTTTTTTGAGTTTTGAAACTCTGTGGTATCGAAGAGGACGTAATGTGGATTCTGAAAATGTCAATATAATTTTGTTTGCATATTCCAGAAACATAAGTGATTCTTGTTTATTGTCCTTTGTTTTAATTTAATGTGGATATCATAAAAAAACTCAAATCTTTGTTTGCGCTTTCTTTTGTGTAATATTATTGTGTTATCCGCATTCATTATATGATTGCCATTTTGGTGAGTAGGGCGTGGAGCGGAATTAGACCGTAAATTGAACGAGAACTGGTTTCGTTACAAACCATGGAATACGATATTTATGATCAGAATATTACCAAAAATATTTCTATTGCAGAAGGACGTATATCTATGTTTCATAGACTATTCAAAATCATTTGATAACGTATGGTACAAATAACTACTCGAACGGCTAGGAAAACTTAATTTATTTTGGAAATATCTTTGAATAATTCAGGATATATACTGGCAGCAAACCACCTGCATACTGTCTGAAAATTAATTAAGTCAGCTCACAAACATATCGCGGTGTAACACAAGAATGTGTCTTCACACAGGATTTATTCAGTTTTTACAGCAAGGCGAACCTAAGAATACTAGAAATTTTAAGACTTTTTAATTTCATATATTCTTTTTATAGATACAAATATTTAAGTAAATGCTCTGTTTATAATAAACAGTATTAAACAACATTTACCGGCCTGAATATCTGAGAAATTTTCATAGAAAATATTCATCCTCCGAGAGGAAGCGAACCTGTATCCTATACGGAACCGTCATATAGCCTGATGTGCCTTAATTAATTAATGTTATTAATACTGTTTATTAAGGCACGTCAGGCTATATCACGGTTCCGTATAGGATAGAGGTTCGATTCTTGTCGGAGGACGAATATTTTCTATGAAAATTTCTCGGACATTCAGGCCGGTAAATGTTGTTTAGTACTGTTTATTATAAAACAGAGCATTTACTTAAATATTTGTATCTATAAAAAGAATGTATAAACATAAAAATGTCTTGAAATAATTGTCGGACTTTGTCCATTTCATAATGTGTGACGTCATTTGTTTACATTTGGATAAGCCATGAGCAGATATGAATGTATGTAAAAGATTCATGGAAGATTGTAGTTTAAAAGCAGTAAAATCGACCTTGCTAATCGAACGATCCTCTGTGGCTCAATCGGTTAAGGCACATCAGGCTATATGACAGTTCCGTATAGGATACAGGTTCGATTCCTGTCGGAAGACGAATATTTTCTATAAAAAATGTATTTTAATACTGTTTATTATAAACAGAGCATTTACTTAAATATTTGTATCTATAAAAAGAATGTATAAACATAAAAATGTCTTGAAATAAGACAATATGTCTTTGTCCATTTCATAATACTAGAAATCATAACCAGGGTTTAATATAGATGAGGAAAATCTCAATATATGCAGATAGCCACAGTGCAGATAGTAGATGCAAAAAGGAAGCTACAGAAACTCTTTGTTAGTGTGATTTATGAAAGTCTAAATACATCTTAGAATGCCTATTCCTAAATCGAAAGTGATTTTATTAATAGTTGTTTTGACTTTATATAAATAACTTCTAAAATTTGTAGTATGTGTTTTCATTTTGTTATGCGTTATTTACATGATCAATGTTGTTTACAAATTCACCGTACCCAATAGAATTTGCAGTTTTTAAAATAGAAAAAAAATCTTATATAGTCCTTCTCCCTAGCGTGGCCTCAAAACTCATAATTCTAGCCAAAGCGGTATGAAAAGAACAAAACAAAATAAAACACGATGCAGAAACTAAAAATTACATTTCTACGACTGCTCCTTGCGAATAGCAGAATAACGAATTGCAAAACAAAGTGTAAACAAAAGTATAAAAATTACGCTGAGACAAGATTGACGCTAAGACAGCGTATTGTGAACAAAACAATTACTCGTAAACACACTGAAAAAAAGAAAGGGTGGCACATATTTAAGTTTTCTTGTTATAAGGGACAACTGTTCTATATCGAGAATAGAGTGTTTCTAGCTGTAAAGAATATAGACATTTAAATCAGCAAGGGAACATAACTGGCTGTTTCACACCTTAAACGATCGTTAGACCAATCGGTAATTTTGCTTTTTAACACCTGCGCTAAATATCTCTTAAAATTTTCCCAAATTGTCATAATTCCGTGTAAATGTACATGCAGAATTCGAATTATCACTTAAATTATGAAGAAACCTACCGTTTTTGGAGTTATCGACAAGAAAAAATCGGACTTCTTGTTGGTCATTCGTCCACGATTACTGCCATCAAAATCTCTGATTCACTGCGTAGTACCTCCGCTGGCGGAAACAAAATTTTGGCCTATTTGCTTCTTTTACAGCTATATTTATTTTTGAAATCAGTACGCATTATCGCATTTTTTTTCTTTTTGATAAGTGTAGTTTTATTTATAACAGGAAACTTTAAACGAAAACAAATTAAATAATACAATAAAAAATTTTTTCTGTATAGAATAGCAATGAGAAATTAAAGGAACAAATAAAAATAAAGCATTTTTTTATATTTTAAAATTGAAAATAAAACAAAAATTAATGCACAAACTTGGTAAAGTAGAAGGGTTGATTGTATTATTTTTTTTTTTTAATATGTCCCCTTTTCTACACAGAAAGAAAACTCCACCCCTAACCTTAACACCTAACACTAAAGTTAACCCGGTTTATTGTATTATTATTATTTTTTTAATTTGTTCCCTTTTCTACACATTAAGAAGCCAAACACAACCCTTAACCCTAACACCTAATCGTAAAGTTAACCCGGTTTATTGTATTATTTCATTTTTTTAAAATTTGTCCCCTTTTCTACACAGAAAAATGTCAAACACAACGCCTAATCCTAAGAAAAAAAAAATTACATTTCTTTGGTAGTGCGTAATGATTTTCTGCAAGGAAAGTCTGTAAAAGTCTGTTAAAAAGCAAATTTACCGACTAATCTGGCAATAGTTTTAACGCTAGAAACTGCTAGTCAACATTAAGTTTATATTTCCATTCTCTTTATTTGCATACATAATGGCTCTTTGCTCACAAGACCTGTATGACGAGCGAGAACAAATTTTCCTTCTTCTCTCGTTTGACAACTCAGAGTATTCCGTCTCCTAGACTGCTTGCTAGCCAAGGCTAAAGATCCCAGTCTGCCCTACTATTTAACCCAAAGCTGGTGGAAGGGGAGAAGATATGGATTAATAACTTTCCCAAATATATTTGCGCGGGAGTGAATAAGACAAACGACTGGAATTCGAATTCTATAGTTTTGTATGGCTTGCACAACACCGCAACAACTGACACCAACAATGCTAAGAATCGCACATATACCCGGATTAATACTGAGTCACACCCATTGATCTAACCAGGCACCTACACGCCAATCCAGGTATTTCCATGTCAGTGTCATATATATATATATATATATATATATATATATATATATATGTGTGTGTGTGTACTAGATTAGAGAGTCCAAGTTCTAAAACATTGAAATTGATTTCAACATTAAAAAAATGTCAGTTTGAAGAAAGTTAAAATAAAAAATACTTATCGTATAAACGACTCGTATTTTTAAATCTCATTAACTTAAAATATTTTAAAATTTGGTTAATTCTAAAATATTTTTAATAGGCCAAAATTTATTTTTTAAATCATATTCACTTGGAAATATTTTTAATATGCTAAAAAATATTTTTTAAATATCTAAAATATTGTTTGTTTAAAGAAAGCTGAAATATAAATAATTACTCTACAAACAGCTGGACGAAACGGCAAAGCGGGATCTCTTTGTGTCTGTCTTTAACTTAAACATATTTTAATTAAAAAAATTGTCTTTTTGAAGAAAGTTAAAATAAAAATTCTTACTGTATAAACAACTCGTAAATCATTAAGCGCCAGACGGACGCACCACACAAGCACGCACGGGTGGGCACCTCGCCGTGGTGTAATGGCTAGCAAGATTGTCTCGCTAGATCAGTTACGATTAAAAAGTGAGTTTGATCCTCATTAGATATCCCGTACTTTCGGCCTTGTGCCACATCTAAGCTACGCTAAGAAAATAACTACAAGCACGCACGGAAACACAGTCACTGTCAGTCACTGTGTGTTTATCTAAATCTAAAAATAAACACGCTAAAATTCACCTTCATCCCTGACCGTGCGCTGACGGCTTAGTGGGAGAAGTTCCGACTGACGCAAATTCAGTCGGGTTTCGATCCTAGCTAGAGGCAACCGGACGTCGAGCCACACTGATGAGCTGTGAAACAGCGAAACAGTCTGTCTGTGGATGACAAAAATATATATATATAAATTATTTTCAGCTAACGGGTATATGTAAAGGAAAAGAATGAATAAAAAACAAGACGGAAAGCTATTCTTAGCCAAGGCGTTTCGTCCTCTGCGGGAATTTATCAAGGAAAATGTAAGGATTTATATAGTGCTGCGCGCGTTTATATACAAGAGCATGAATGTCATTGGTTTATCAAGGCTTTTAAATTTGAGAACATTCATAAATATTCATCAGGTGGTTGAAAGGTCAGTGAAAACATATGGAGGAGACAAAGTACCATTATTTCCAAAACTGATAAGACAAAAGTAAGCGAGTAATATTCAAGGAATATATATTTTTATAAATTAATATTGTTTAATTTGTAATCAGATTGTAATGCTTCTGGATAGACTTGAGGGAATGAATTTACCCGTTTTCTTTTGATTTTTTACCCCGCCTATATATATATATATATATATATATATATATATATATATATATATGTGTGTGTGTGTGTGTGTGTGTGTGTTTGTCTGTGTGTGTTGTGGATTCCGGGATGAAATCCGATATCAATGAATAACAAACGCCAGGAATGGATAAGGAAAATGAATGTATTAACGTAATAATACAAACTGGTAATACGGGTTAGTAGATCCAGGAATGCGGGTTAGTAGCAATAATATATATATATTCTTGGTATTGAAGTATCGCGGTATGACTCCTTACTGAGTCTACGTGCTCGCTAACTGTGACGCTTGCCGCCGCCTTTGTGTGTGATTTACTCTACTACTACTGAACTTTACTACTCTTCTGTCGTTCCGTCTCAACTCCTTCACTCTTCGGGTATTCACTGGCAGCAGTATATATATACACTGGGTGAGTCCATTTGTGTAAAAAGGGGAGACCCCTTAACAATATGTATATGTATATATGAATTCCTTATGTACTATCTGCAACAGAAAACTGGGTGATTGTATTAGAAATAGTGTACTTGTAACTAAATGCACATGTCGGGTATTGAATCCATCATTATGAAAAACCAATTCAGGTGGGTTGGACATCTTTCTCACTACTTACATTATTCGGACTATTGTCCTCATTTTTGTCGCCATGTTTATCACAACATTTCGGCCGTTGTACGCTCCGGCCTTCTTCAGGCGGTTGGAATGTCGATTTTTTCACTCACTAGGGTAGACTGTTGTAGTTCCACGTGCCATGTGTAATGGATGTCAGTTATCTCCTGTTAATTTCCCTCTGATAAACATGGCGACAAAGATGAGGACTGTTAGAGTTTTTGGGTACCTTATATACTAGTGAGCCAACCAAAATGAGCTGACTCATTTTATAGTTGACCAATATATGGTTAACCAATCAGAAGGCTCAAAATATTCAATACGACTTGTATAAAGGCGGCCATGTTTTTTTCCGAATATACACTGCCAACCTCTGATATCGAAGACTGAAGAATTACTGAACAGCTGCTGCTAGTGATATTGGCGATATAGTCAGATTCAGTAGAGTGTCTGACTCGTGACTGTTAATCTTTAACATTGTTTCATTGAACAGATTACGTACTGCGCTGGATTCTATATTCATAGACTATGGTGAACATGGTCAACAAGGACAATAGTTCGAATAATGCAAATAGTGTACATAATACCTCATCTCAGAAATATAAACTTACATCTTTCTCGTATCGTATGAGCGATAACAAATTCCAAAAATAAACTTAGGCCAGCTTCTAACAAGGATGTTAGATGGAAGGTTACTCTTGTATTTCAAAGATAAACTTAAAGACAATCTGAAGTGATGCAATATCACTTTTCTTCCTGGGAAAACAAAGTCTCAGACCGAAGAAGTTGGGCGCCTGTCCTTCTTCTCATCTATAAACTTGAACATCGGGATCAACTGCCACTGTGGCTTTGTCGCATGCAATCAAGCCGGCCTTGCTCTCCAATCGCAGAAAACATGACAATTGATCCTGCACCAATCGAGCAAAATGGTTCAACCACATAATTCATCCGTCTAAAAGTTTGCAAAACAGCTGCTGGCCTTGGGAGACACATACGTGTCTATAAATTTGACCACCTCTTTATTTTGCTGAATCTTCATTTGTCGTACGAGAAATATATAGTTGTGGCCTTGTTAGGGCCAGAAATAAAGGCACAAAGAGAGGAATTGAGTTAAACAAATATATTAACAGAAACAGTAATACAAACATATACAAACGAGAGTGTTACAGCAAGAATGTTTGGTCTGACTGTCAGAGCTGACTGCTGGAAACTTGTCTCTCCAAAAGGCAATAATGCTCCTATTTATAACTGGTAGAGTCCTGCGTACGTGGGTAAATTAACATAACACACACACACACACACACACACACAGATATATATATATATATATATATATATATATATATATATATATATATATATATAAAAGTGAACATAGAAGTCAACACTTAGAGGTCTGTTTCATTCTAGTGCAATCGTCAGGCAATATATATATATATATTATATATATATATATATATATATATATATATATATATATATATATATATATATATATATATTATAGTAATTCGTCGAGCTTAGAATCCTCAACAGAATGCAGAATGCACTGAACGGCCGTTTCGTCCTATTCGTAGAACGGGAGTCGGTGACGAAGAAGACATAAACTAGAGTCCCGTGGTGCAGTTGGTATGACGTTCGCGTTGTATCGAAGCGATCCGCGTTCGATTCTCGGTGGTAGATGCGCACTGCTGATGAGTCCCAGATAGGACGAAACGGCCGACCAGTGCTTTCTGCATTCTGTTGAGGATTCTAATCTCGACGAATTACTATAAAATTAGCCTAAATCCCCAAATCAATTACTCATATATATATATATATATATATATATATATATATATATATATATATATATATATATATATCGCATACGAACTTCTTCCTTTACAAACTGGTGGTAGATAAGTTCACTCGTGTTCCTGACACAATGAGGTGTCCTACAAACCTCATAGACGTCCTCATCATATTCTCTCCTATGAAAGGAATTCTCCGCTGATGTGTGACCAGCCTTGTCCGCATCAGATCAATCATTTGTCAATGTTAAAGCTCTTGCCAAACCTTAGGCATCCCATAATGTCCCATTTCATCGGACGATTTTTCACTACACCAAACATAACTGCGACAGATCTTACGCTCCTCGGCATTCTTCGAAATGACATCTCCCAAAACTCTCTGCCACATTGCTGAATGGAACTGGATCTCGGCTATCTGATTAACAATTTGGAGCTATTGTCCATTACACCACCCATACATCCAAGGTTACAGCACCTGATATTCGCATGCAGTCATCCATCTAATCATGACCAGGCCGGACGTAGCTTAACATCTGTGATCTCCTGGGAACCAATGTTTCAACGTAATGTGGTCGTACGCCATCTTACTTATCTGTCTATATTTCTGAGATGAGGTATCATGTACATTATTTACATTATTCGGACTATTGTCCTCACCTTTGTCGCCATATTTATTACAACGTTTCGGCCCTTCAGTATCTGTCTATATTTCTGAGATGAGGTATTATGTACACTATTTACATTATTCGGACTATTGTCCTCATCTTTGTCGCCATATTTATTACAACGTTTCGGCGGTTGTACGTTCTGGCATTCTTCAAGTGGATGTCAGTTATCAGTTATCTCCTGTTAATTTAACGCCTTTATCCACTGTGCCATGTGTCCCCGAGGACAGTGGATAAAGGCCTTAGTTAGATCGAGTGACATGACCAAAAGAGTGTGAGTTCAATGCCCAGTTAAGGCAGTGGAGAACTTGGAGAGGGGAATTAATAGGAGATAACTGACAACTGACATCCATTAAACATGGCACGTGGAACTAGAACGTCTACCCCAGTGAGCGAAATAAAGGGTTCAGTTCGACATTCCAGCCCACCTGAAGAAGGCCGGAGCGTACAACGGCCGAAACGTTGTGATAAATAAGGCGACAAAGATGAGAACAATAGTCTGAATAATGTCAGTAGTGTACATAATACATCATCTCACAAATTGACAGGAGATAACTGATAACTGACATCCATTAGACATGGCACATGGAACAAAACAGTCTACCACAGTGAGCGAAATAAATGGTTCAGTTTGACATTCCAACCACCTGAAGAAGGCCGTAGCGTACAACGGCCGAAACGTTGTAATAAATAAGGCAACAAAGATGAGGACAATAGTCCGAAAAATGTAAATAGCCTTCTTACTTATTGAAATATTGTATAGAAATTCTCACGATCAATGACTCGTGCAGGACATGTATCAGGAAAACTTTCTTGAAAATTTAATTTCTACAATTCGTAGAGAATTTACATAAAAGTGTATTCTCTCTTTTTTAAAATCATATTGATGAATAAAATATTAAATTCAAAATTAATATTGAGAATTAATTGTAAATCTATTTTAAAATGCAAACAGTTTAATCTTTTAAAATGTTTTAATTAGTGTTGCTTATTGTATTTAAAAATCTTTCCTTAAGAAACGCTATATTTTAACGCAGTCAACATAATTACATTCTGGGCAGTTCATTCAAATTATTTACATTCGGACTGTTGCCATAATCTTAATTGTTGTTGTTATCACGATGTTTCGGTCTTTGTGCACTCCGGACTTCATCAGGTGTATATCGCTTCGTGTAACTTCCAGCAAATTCGGAGCTGAACACTTTATTTAATCTACGTGGATAGAATGTTCTCGTTCCACAGCCCATGTGTAGGGATATAGCGTCAGGATTTTATTTTTTTAGTACTGCTCATTTATTGCTCGCTCCTTTTTCTACTGAGTCCAACTACACACTGCCCGGTACGAACTCAGAAATACTATCTCAACAAAGTTTTGACTCAACGTTTTAATCCTCCGTGGAGAACTTGGAGCCTTAAACCCAACTTGCCTGCTGCTGCTTGCTATGCTTGACTGGATCTTCTCTCTTTTGTTACAGCTGCTACTGCTGCTGCATGAAGACTTGCTGTCATTTATCTTGCTTTCTTTGTTAGTGACTACTATAACTTATTTATTAAATATTTATACAGAAATAAGAGAATTTTTCAAATAATTTATGTACTACAGCGAAATACTTTTATAATTAAGGAAATGGATTGGCATAATTTTATTTTAATGATTCTCTCGACTGAGTTCGGAAATGATTCTCAGAAAAATAGTAATGTGTATACTAATTCCTTATAATAAGACAGTATGTATGTATGGCGAGAGAATATACATATACATACACATACTAAGAAAATCACACACAATAGAAAAAATGGAAATAGATGTAAGAACATACAGGGGTCATTAAAAGATAAGAATACAGATATCTTTCCTCATCCTTTCTCGGACCAATCTTAATTGTTTTATTACTGTTCAAGCAGATGAACTTTTTCACTGCCAGTCCAAGAAAGACACTTGTGTCACTATCACACATAAAAAAGAACGTTTAACATCGAAAATGTTTAATATCGAAAAACATAAGAAAAAATAATTCCTTTTAATAATATGTGTAAATATCCACGCATTGCCTGAAGAAGGTCGCTAGACCCGAAACACGTGTTACAAAATTATGGAAAATAAAGCATAATATATATTTAAAAAAAAATCCACATTACAACCAAAAACGCTTGCGGTTTCTTTCTTCTTTTTATTATATATATATATATATATATATATATATATATATATATATATATATGTGTGTGTATACGTTGTATATATATATATATATATATGTATACTTCGACTGATTTTAAATGTGAATTAAGTTAAAGCGTCTAATGGTTTTTTTCTTTTTCTTTCAGATTTAACAATTTATGTCTTTGGCAGTTTTAAACATGGAAAGATTAACAATCAAACAACGTGTTAAAGTTATCGAAGCCTATTACGAAAATGGACATTCAAACAGAAATGAATTTCGCGCACTTCACGATTTTTTTATCAACATAATCGACTAACCGAGAGAGCAATTGGAGAAATTGTCCGTAAATTCAAACAGAGTCGGTGGCAGGTGTGCTTAAAACATCATTGCCTGCTAGTTTACGCCGTTCACCTGAAAACCTGTAGTGCACGAGAATGTGACCGAAAATCCAGACAATCTTAATTGTTTTATTACCCTTCAAGCAGAAGAAATTTCTCTGCCAGTCCAAGAAAGACACTAGTGTCACTATCACACACAAAAAGAATGTTTAACATCGAGAAAGTTTAACATCGAAAAACATAAGAAAAAATAATTCCATTTAATAAGATGTGGGGATATCCACTCTTTGCCTGAAGAAGGTCGCGAGGCCTGAAAACTATGTTGCAAAATTATGGAAAATAACGCATAATATATATTTAAAAAACAATCCACATTACAAACGAAAACGTTTTTCGTTATCTCTTTTCTTTTTAATATATAAACTTTTCTCTTGGAACAACTATAACTTCTTCCCTATATATACATATATATATATATATAACCTCATCCATATATATATATATATATATATATATATATATATATATATATATATATGTGTGTGTGTGTGTGTGTGTGTCTGTATATGTGTGTGGGTGTGTACAAATATTAGTACAAATATAAATACAAAAATATATGTTTTTCTATATACCTATTTATCTCTTTCTGCCTCTCTCTCTATATGTACATACAAATATAAATATATATACATATAAATATGTATATACATACACACACTCACACACATATCAATCTGTGCGCTCTCCTTCTCTCTCTCTCTCTCTCTCTATATATATATATATATATATATATATATGTTTAGTAATATGAGAATGGACAGAAACAAATGTGTGTATGTGTGTGCGCGTGTCTCTATGTTTTGTGCTTACGTTTGAACTAAATGTCATTGGTAAGAATTAATATTGGGAGATAGTGTTAAAAAGAGTTTCCCCCGAGGATATATTCGTCTTTCTGTTTTTCCTTGTGTTCTTCAAATCAAGTCTCTTATTATTCTTGCTTTTATCTGCTTACGATATTCGAGATGACAATCCTACGCATCATTTCCGGTTTGTTGTGAGAAGAAAAAAAATTGCGCGTTAAGAAATAGTGCCAGAAATCCTCCTGAACTGTAAGATTCTCATCATAACACCTGCTGTTTTCAAAGACTGCGCAATCCACAGGCAAGGACATTTTGAAACATCAAAGAAAAATCTGATTAAATAAATAGAATTCAATTTTAAAGAGCACCCGACAACCCTGTGAGATGTCTTCTTCGAGAAAAATTTATGATAGAAATCATTATGGTCGTTTACGCCCCATCGTAGCTGACACTACCATTTGCGTAGTATATGCCAAAAAAAAGGAATTGTGTTTTACTCAAAATAGACAAGATAGGTAATTCTGCAATTAATTATTTTCTCCTTTGAAATAAATGTTTTTAGTTTGGAGGGAAACCAGATATCATATTATTATTAAGCTCAAATATTTTTCACTTCATATGTTAACACGTGTTAGGGTGACTTTAAATCGACACCTTTAGCTCAAATAGACAGACATAAATTTAATACTTTACCTTAGTAATAATAATAATAATAATAATAATAATAATAATAATAATAATAATAATAATGGGACTACACAATACACAGAGACAAAACAATCAAAGCTAACCACCCAGACATTGTTATTAGAGATAGCTCACAAAAAGTGCCTCCTTGTTGATATGGCAGTACCTGAAGACTGCAATGTATCTTTGAAGATCTTCAAAAAGATATTAAAATACAATGAACTTGAAATCGAAATCTCAAAAATGTGGCACATGGGAACATCAACAATATCCATTGTAGTTGGAGCCCTCGGATTGGTTGGAAAAGATTTCAATAGACTAATTGAAGGGATCCCTGGGAGCCCATGCCTTAAAGAAATACAAAACATTGTTCTCACTAGTACAGCCCACACCTTACGAAGGGCTTTGTCTATGTAAAACATGTTTTTTTTCCAGTGTCAAATGTCATTATGCCATTTCTGGGCGGGACCCGGAAAGAAACGAGTACACATCAGAAATCAAAGTAAATAATAATAATAATAATAATAATAATAATAATAATAATAATAATAATAATAATAATAATAATTAAGTCCATGCCTAAAAGAGATACAAAAAATTGTTCTGACAAGTACAGCCCACACTTTACGAAGGGCTTTATCTATGTAATTTTTTAATTTTTTTATTTTTTTTTTATTTTTTTATTTTTTTTTTTTTTTTCAGTGGAAAGTGTCATGATGCCATTTCTAACCTTAGGTCCCTGGGCGGGACCCGGAAAGAAATGTGTAAACGCCAGATATCAAAGGAAATAAAATAATAATAATAATAGTGTGATAGTGTGCCACACTCCTGGATACTTAAGACTTTGGAAATGTAAAAGATTTTACCCCGTGATAGTAAATTTCCTTAAACACAACATGGGAATGTTGAACACCACATTAAACCTAAATCCCACCAGAGGCACTGCCATCTCCAACGAATAGAATATCCGACGAGGAATCTTTCAAGGAGTCTTCCTGTCACCCCTTCTGATTTATCTGTTCTTAATCCCCCTTACGCATGAACTAAACAACAAATTAACAAGAAACTACTCAATCATCTACTCTGCATGAAAGATTTCAAACTCTTTGTCAAAGAGGACAATGAGTGGAAGGGTCTCCTCAATAATGTAAAATGTTTCAATCACGACATAGATATGGATTTTAGATTAGATAAATGTTCAAAAGTAACATTCAAGGAAGGGAAAATTACAGAAACACCCGGAAGATTTAGATATCGTCACAGAGATTAGGGAACCGGAACAAGGAGAAGCCTATAGCTACCTAGGAATTTGCGAAGGAGATGGAGTCTGGGGTCGAAAAATCTGTCACGGCATACACAAATGAAGGTGGACGTAAGAAAGGAGTCCGACAGGTGTGTGAGTTTGGAGCTGAATTAAAAAAAACAGAATATCCGCCATAAATACCTTGGCTGTCCCTGTGGTGCAATACAGATTCAACATTCTTAACTGGACCATGGGTGACATTAAGCGAAAGTTTCTCACCTGCCACTGCATGCGTCATCCCAAGGCTGATATTGATCGTCTGTATGTGCCCAGATCCGAAGGAGCCAGAGGATTAGTTCAACTAGAAGGTTTTACAAAACTACAACAATTAGCCTTCAAAGAAACTCCTGAAGACTGGATGATTTTCTGTGTCAAAGAACATGAACCTTGTAAGCGACTTTATTCAGTAATAAAGAAAGCCAACAAGTTCAAAATAAATCAACATACACCGACTAGAGCTGCGAAATACTTAAAAACAAAGCAAAGGCACATGCAACCGATCAGATAGAGAAACGATGGTAAGATAAACCGCTTCCTGGCCAATACTCTGCCCGTACTTAACAAGCTGATGTAGACAAACCCCGTACCCATCAGCGTTACAGGGTTAAAGCTGAAACTGAAGGATTTATTCTTGCTGCACAGGACCAATCCTTGCTTACTAAAAATTACGAAGCACACATACTAAAAATTTGTGTTAGTCCAAAATGCAGATTCTGTGATAAATATCCAGAAACAATTGACCATCTTGTATCAGGTTGTGCGGTATTGGCACCCACTGAATAATAATACAAAGTATGCTTGGGGGTGGGTAGCTAATCCCTGTAGAAGACGCCTGCTCAGGCACACTTGCGATTTCTATTGTAATTATGATAAACAGAATTACAGTTTCAAACAGTGAGTGAATGAGGGAGAGAGAGAGTGAGTGGGAGAGAGAGAGTGATAAAGAGAGTGAAAGTGAGTGAGTGAGAGAGAGCGAGCGAGCGAGTGAGTGAGTGAATGAATGAGGAAGAGAGAGAGAGTGAGTGGGAGAGAGAGAGTGAAAGAGAGTGAGTGAGAGAGTGAGTGAGTGAGAGCGAGAGAGCGAGTGAGTGAGTGAATGAATGAGGAAGAGAGAGAGAGTGAGTGGGAGAGAGAGAGTGAAAGAGAGTGAGTGAGAGAGAGTGAGTGAGTGAGTGAGTGAGTGGGTGAGATTGAGAGAGACTGAGTGAGAGACAATGAGAGATAGGGAGTGAGAAAGAGAGTTATTGAGTGAGAGAGATTGAATGAGTGAGAGTGAGAGTGAGAGAGATAATGTGAGAGAGAGAGAGAGAGTGTGAGAAAGTGTGAGAGAGAGAGAGAGAGAGAGAGAGAGAGAAAGAGTGAATGAGAGAGCGTGAGTGATTTGGAATAGTGGATCATTCAAATTAATCGACACGAAACATCTGTTGTTTTTTAGTATTTGTCTTAAAGTACATTTGCTGTCTAAACAGAATATATACATATATATCGATAAATCTGTCAATTGTCTTTTCTTATTTATGTACTATTTATGAATTCTATCGTAATTTCTCTTGTTTTCTAGTGTTTTTCTTTAGCTAACATTTTATATATTAAAAATGAACTGTTAAGTTCATTGAGCTTCTGAAACACGTAATGTATATAATGTATATATACATACATTATATATGTTACAAATGTTGTCATAGCCGGGTGTGATAGTGGGGACAAGCTCCCACACTCTACGAAACACTTCCTGAATTGCGTCTCAAACACCTTCCGATGACTATATATATATATATATATATATATATATATATATATATATATATATATATATATATATATATATATATATATATATATATTTGTCAAACGAAAACTTTGTGGATAAACAAATACTGAAAACAATCGTCGGAGATCAATGAATTTGAATTTTCTGTTTAAAAAAAAAGAAAAGAAAAAGAAACATCGATCCTATGAATAATTATAATTGTCCATCAGGGAAGAGGACTTCTCCCTATGCTGTCGCCCGTCGTCGTGACAGAAAACAACCACATGAAATCCAAAATAACCTATGCGACGATATACAGATTTTAGAAGTATATATATATATATATATATAAATATATATATATATATATATATTCAAGCGATGTTGAATAACTTCAGAAAAAATAATTTACTTTGTAAGCGAAGTAGTATTATATTGATCATTTTAAATGGGTGACGGTAATGAGATTACATACTTTTTTTTATTTAGGGCGTGTTTCTGTTTTTGACGGATCTAAATCCGAGTTAAAAAATGGAAAAGTAAAAAAGTAGGTTAGATGGTGTGTGTGGGTATGTAACATATATATATATATATATATATATATATATATATGACTATATTACAATATTAATATTTAAAATATTTTATCATCACGACACGGAAATTCCCTTGTATCGTAACTAAAATTTTCGTTCCATTTTCAAGCGATGTTGATTACTTCAGAAAAAAATGATTTACTTTGTAAGCGAAGTAGTATTATATTGATGATTTTAAATGGGTGACGGTAATGAGATTACATACTTTTTTTTATTTAGGGCGTGTTTCTGTTTTTGACGGATCTAAATCCAAGTTAAAAATTGGAAAAAGTAAAAAAGTAGGTTAGAGGTTGTGTGTGGGTATGTAATTCATGGTATTTGAGAATTTGTATATCGTGTCATAGAGACATCATTTTTCCTTCATTATTTTAGAACATTTATAAGATACACTTAAATTCAGAGAAATGTTTTTATCGATCCATGGTTTACGTTGACATATTTTATTTTTTTAATGTATTTCTTTTTATACTTTATGGTCTTCTTAAAGGTTTTTTTATATGATATAATCATTTCTTTATATATATATATTATAAAATTAATTATAATGCTTTAAAATGTAATACTAATTTTAATTTATGGTACATTAGATATGGCAATGTTGGATTTAAAATTTTAGGGAATAAATTACTTAATTTTTTTATTATATGTCATTAAATAATAGGTATATAATTTTAAAGTGTACATTTTTCAATATTCAAATGTAATTTTGTTTTAATGTGTAAATAAAGCTTAGTGTCTACAAAAAAAAACAGTTTCGTTTTCTTGATTTAATAAATCTTTATTTGTAAGCAGCTTAATATATTTTTCTTGTAGGCATAGAGGACGTGGGTTATTTAATTGTCAGGTGGTTCGTTCAAGTGAACAAAGCGCCTGACGAAACCGCGATATTGTTTTAATCAGCGTTCTTATCTTTTTAATATATATATATATATATATATATATATATATATATATATATATATATATATATATATATATATGTGTGTGTGTGTGTGTGTGTGTGTGTGTGTGTGTGTGTGTGTGTGTAAGCAAACTTGGCATTGGGGCACTGTTCCGAGGTTATCCGTATACGGATGAGTATCACTGCGGAACTGAGAGAATAGCGGCGGTATATCGAGTCTAGTTTGTGTCTTCTCCGTCACTGAGGTCCGGTGTTGGTATAACGTTTGCGTTGTATCGAACGGTCCGGGTTTCAATTCTCAGTAGTCGATCTGCATTACTGATGAGTCCCAAATAGGACGAAACGATCGTCCAGTGCTTTCTACACTCTGTTGAAGATTATTCTGAGCTCGATGAATTACCATATATATATATATATATATATATATATATATATATATATATATATATATATATATATATATATATAAATATATATATATATAAGGGAGACTATACTTATAAGGTCAAAGTAACTTAATATCCGGGATAGAGCGTGTGTAAACATAAGAAGTGTGGCCACTAGTGTTATTACCGAGTGCAAAATCCTGTTTCATGATTGTAGTCTATCTTCATATGTAAATGGTCAGTATGGACATAAGAGTCAACGTTGCATGAAGACTGTCAAACTGCACTTTTACTGCTCGGCTACGAAGGGCTTCAAAATTATCTATATACTAATTAATCCTGTAAAAACTGGGTCATCATTTCAGAGATAATTAATCTAATCTGATTTATGATATGACGCAGATGTCGTTAAGGATTTTCAAGTAAAGAGACATAAAATATATAAAAATCTTTGACAGTTACCTCTCTTGATAAGCCTGTCACAAAAGAAACGAACAGGAATCTCTTCTTAGTGGTATTTATCTGTTTATTCGCAGCATGGCCCGGCGTTGCTCGTGCTTGATTAAAAAATCATACGACTCATACAGCAATCGCTATCACTTGACTTAAAACATTTTTGCCCTTCCTTGCCTTTAAAGGGGTGCCCTTTGCCATGCTGATGTTGCTACATTCCTTACTTCTTGCCTATCTCACACTGCAAAGTTTTTCTAAGTTCTATAATAAACATTAAATCTGTTACGAAAAAAGAACTAAACAAAATGAAAACAAAACGATCAACTTTAAAAAAGGACTCGTAACTGGAAAAACCGAATGAAAAAAGAATGTTAACAACAAATACTTTTCACACCCAACCCAGTTCTGCGGAATCAGAATCAACGTTGAGTTTAAGCAAGCGATTGAGCCAATTGCAGTAAAGTGCCATGCAGATTTAAATTTTTCCCACTTGTGACGAATGCAGCTATCGATTTTTTTTGCATGCTAGCATGCGAATTTACATTCTGCCTATTCGTGGCAGCCAGCTGTAGGCACTCACTCTGTCCAGTAGAAAAATGGCTGCAAACTACATGAAAACTGCCGTAGAAGCATGAAAAATCGATTATTTCCACTATCGATGGGATTTGGGAAATGCAACGTCGGTCTTGGCCTTCCCTCTAACTTGGAGCTTGTGCATGTAAATTTTGGTGCAAATCCGTCGAAAATTGCGGCCGTGCATTCGTTACACAGACACACACACATCCTGCCTTTTATAGATAGAGATTTTATTCGTACGCGACTAAAATATCTTGGATCTTGAACAAACTGTTGAGTTGTGAATGGTTACACTCTAGAATGATTCATTTCAATGTCAGATTGTTGAAATCTTAGTATTGCATAGTTATGTGATTTGGAAATATTTTACGTCCAGCTGAATAGAAAATCAGAACTTATAATATTCTTATCCCGTTGCGAATAATGCAAACTTTTTTCTTTAAGTTAACCTCATTTTTAGTGCTATCTTTGTTAAATACCTCTTGTCATAATGTGACTTTTACTTTCTTTGCCTTCATTTAACGGTATATCAACTCCTTATGCATCCTTTAATGGCGAAATTTTATTCTCGTCTAAGCTTTGGCAATTCTTTTCCAAAAATACATATTTTTAAGCAATTCACCCCAATCAAGACGGGAGTGCCACTAGCACGCAAAGGGTTACAGAGAGTGAGAGCTAGAGTAAAGAGAGTTGTTTGAGAAAAGGATAAAGAAATGAACGGGGAACAAGATCAAGGCCTCAGAAGATGTCGATTGACATTACATTTGAATATGTAAAGATTATAGCAATCAGGGAAGCAAGTAAGAGGAAGGAAGTTCCACTGTCGGGAAGTGCGAGAGAAAAAGCTGTTGGAGTTAAATAAAAAAGCGGTTACATTTAACTGTTTCGACAGTGAAAGGGTGGGACCGAAATACCAACCCAGTAGAACGTTTAAATTGATGGCCATTGTGATTCCAGTGAAATTAGCTCCTCGGAACAGTTGCAGTTGTTGGTAAAGTTTTTTTTCTTCACTATTGTATTGCTGATAATTAAATTATCTTTTTTTTTTTACTCTGAAAATGTATTGCCGTTAATCTTTTCTTATGTATTTTTATATTTTGACCCAAGTTTGGGTGTTAACTATTTCCTCCTCGCTGGGACTCTAAAAGGTTTTACCACCATTGGTCAGCGTGGACCTGAGAACAACAGCAATTAAGCGGTGATTTCACACACTTCAAAACCTCTCGATCAGATGCCTTGTTGCCGGATGTAGTATATCGTCATACCCAGGACGAGTGACATTTAAGCTACATACAGACATAGAGACTTAGAATTTTCATATTATATAGAAAATAAAATTGTTTGAGTTTAGTTTAATAGTTTGTTCATTCAGGGAAAATTTCGTTAGATTCCGTGCAAAAAAAATTTAAAAAAATTAATTTTTTTTTTTTAGATTATCAAAAGAATATTCGATCGCTTTATGAGATGAGAAAATAAAAAAATATGAAAACTTATTAGAAACTGGTCGGCCTTTGGCTGCACCGAAACCTGCAGCTTTAGCGAAATATAACAAAAGAACGGAGCAATAATTGGATTTTATTGGAAATTGTTGTGAAAAATTCAGGGAATTTAATGTAACAACAAAAAGAAAAAAGAATTCTGCGCCAAAATTCTAAATAATTGACGAAAATATAACCAGAGAAAGCAACAGTAATTAAATCCTAGTAAAACGTGTAGGAAAAGAATGCTGAAAAAATTTACTAAATGAAATAAGGAAATATTAAGGGGGATTAAAGGTTTGTAATAGTGTATTCGATTATAAAACTCAAAAGTATTTTATATATTTATCGGTCACTCAGCCTGATTTCCTCTACTTACTATGAAATGTAATAGTGTATTCAAATATAAAACTGAAAAGTATTCTATATATTTATCGGTCACTCAGCCTGATTTCCTCTACTTACTATGAGATGTAATAGTGTATTCAAATATAAAACTGAAAAGTATTCTATATATTTATCGGTCACTCAGCCTGATTTCCTCTACTTACTATGAGATGTAATAGTGTATTCGAATATAAAACTCAAAAATATTTTATATATTTATCGGTCACTCAGCCTCATTTCCTCTACTTACTATGAGATGTAATAGTGTATTCAAATATAAAACTCAAAAGTATTCTATATATTTATCGGTCACTCAGCCTGATTTCCTCTACTTACTATGAGATGTAATAGTGTATTCGAATATAAAACTCAAAATTATTCTATATAAATATCGGTCACTCAGCCTGATTTCCTCTACTTACTATGAGATGTAATAGTGTATTCGAATGCAAACCTCAAAATTATTTTATATATTTATTGGTCACTCAGCCTGATTTCCTCTACTTACTATGAGATATTCCATGGTTGTAGTAATCTGACGAATTAATCGACGATAATAAACCTAATATTACCATAATAACAGAACATCATTAATACATTCAGGCTGTTCTATACAAGGTCCAATGAGTAAATTGTCGCCATTTTTTTTATTTCGAGCAATGTCATAAAAAGAGCACCATGATGCAATTCACTCCGCCAGAAATTTGGAAACAGTATGCTGTACTGCGAAGCATTTGCGCTCGACGTTCCAATCCGAACTGTTTGAGTGTCAATCTAAGGACAGTGCAGCGGAGTTGGAAAGATTTGGATGAGTCTAATAGTGATTACGAAAGTGTTTCGAGTGATCACTGGTGGTGGCGACGTTATGCCTCCATTCGTCTTCCCACAGGGCCTAGGACTCAACACAGAGGCCTACATCAAGTCCCTTGAGCAGGTAGTGGTGTCCTGGGTCAAGAAGGTGGCTGTCTAGCAACAGGACACTGCATCATGCCACACAAGCAGATAAACCCAGTGAATGCTGTCAAACAATTTCTGCGACGAGATCATCCCTTACGTTTGGTCACCTAACTCTCCAGGCTGCAACCCCCTCGATTATTACGTGTAGGGTGCAGTTGATCAAGAGACCAACAAAACTCCCTGTAATACCAAAGACGAACAAAACGCAAGGATTATGACAGTATTCACAAAGTTAAACAAGGAGTTGCAGAAGATTTCGAAGTCATCTGGAGCCCATTGTTGAAGCCAATGTCGATTTTATTGAATAAATATACTCGTTAATATTTCAAGATATCTTTGTGTAATTTTGGTAAATATATCTGTTCAAATGAGATGACTTCGGAATCTTTTGCAACTCTTGAGCACAACAGCCGCAGATGAAAAGGGAAAAAATGTTGACCAAACTGCTTAGACTACGCAACAGAAAGCTCAGACAAGAGGAATAACAAACCAACCTGGCAAATAAGATCAGAGAGATATTGACGGCCATAATCTTAACAACATAAGCTATGCAGATGACACAGTGTTGACAACAGACACTGAACAGAAACTACAAGAGTTTTTACAGAAGTTAGTGAAGAAAAGCGGAAAGAAAGGACTAATCATCAATGCAAAAAGACATAATGCATGGTTGTTAGTCAATGACCCACATGGAAGCGTATTAAGAGAGAAAAGAAACTTCGACACTGAAATCTGGAGACGCATTGGAATATCGAAAGAGAGTATTAAATAACAGAAAATTATGTCGTTAGAAACAGTAGGAAACTTAACTATTATGTAGTATTATTCCTTCTATATGACAGTGAATGCTGGACAATCTTCTCACGGACATTTTTTAACCATTTCACTCTAAGCAAGGTAATAAAGCCACTAGGACGCAAGAGGTGACTGAATGGTAGAGAACGTGAAAAACACTACTATTAAGAAGAGAGAACAACAAAAGAAGAATTAAGAAGACAGAAGAAAACGATTGACATTGCATTTAAATTCTTTGAAGATCAAAGTTGACTGGAAAGCAAGAAGCCAGAAGAGAGCTCCACAAAATGGAAATGCGATAGAAGTAATTCTAAGCATAGAACTTACGGTTACATATAGTCTTTTCAACTGTACAATTTATGGAAAATCTATTACTGCGCTTGAATTAATTGACTCTAGTTGCCATAGCAGAAACTTTATCCTAACAATCATCATGAATGTATTTGTAGAAAAGGCAGAGGGAAACTACGTTACGACTGAAGGAAATAGTGTAGTTTAGGACCAATAACATTGTAAATTCTTCTTTTGATTTTATCAAGTATTTCTAATTATATAACAGGAGCACCAGACCGGATTTTGTGTCAGCAATATTCAAAGCAAGAACGAAGGGTACATTTATAAATATGTAAAATAAATTCTGACAAGAAAAATGTCTTAGTAAAACAACTTTCTTAGCTATAGACTTAGCAATTGATCCAATATACACTTTCCACTTTCTGTCATTTGAAAACGTTAGTCATTTGAGGCGCAGTGAGTCACCATCCTGGAGGTTGGCAGCAACCATACCGATGGAAGGTAACAAAGGTTCTTACAGGTGATTAAATGAGAGCAGTTTCGTTATTGTAAGTCATTTTTAGATAGAACTGCCAGTTGACCTATCAGATACTGAGTTGAGAACTGATAACATTAGGAAGGTCATTACGACAATTCGAAACAACATAGGCCTAAGGATAGAGGGAAAAGAGGGTTGGAGCAATGGAAAGTGTTATAGTGACCTATCTACATTAGAATGAACTCTTCCTCCTTCATAAATACTAACCTGCGAGACTTCCTAAGCGAGGCAGTCGGGACGCACTGTAACCTGACAGTTCGGACGGACACTTCTATCTGCTGACTAATCACACTCTTATTTTGTATATATGTTCTGTTATCTCAATACACTTGCTCAAACTACCTTCTTCTTTCCGTGTCTTTCTTTCTGGCTTCTAAAAGGCCACAACAGAAAGAGAGTTAGGAAAATTTGATACCCACAAGACTGATTGAAGGTAAGAGTAACAGGAAAAAGCAACGTATTGTCTATCTGGCGAATTTGAGCCAAGGGATGACGGAGCAGAGTTTATGAGAGATGGCAAAAAAACAAAAGTTATTAAGAGTTACAAAGGATATGAAATTGTGGAGAGCCATGATCGCCAATATCCTGAGGGACACATCACATAGAAAAAGAAATATCTCCAAACTACAAAAGTATGCAAATATACTAAAAAAGAAAAACACCAAACAGACTGGCAAATAAAGGTTTTTATTTGGTTTGATTTTGTATTGTGGCATACCAACGTCTCTGGGGTATTTAATGGCGGAATCAAGATATTTTGAATATTTAGGGCTGTAATTTTCAACATTTAAGGCTATAATTACAAACAGAATGTATTGTTGGTCATTTAACAAAAGGTTATTCTTTGTATTTATGCTTGAAAAATGTATTATTGGTAATTCTACTATAATTACATCATTGTGCAAATTAATTGAAACAACTGATTTAGTTTCCTTTCTATCACTCTTCACTGACAGGGTGTAATCGATTTCTATTTTTTCCTTAAATTTGGTCATTTGCAGTAGTGTGCAGTGATATGAATCTATTTTCAGGGTGTATGATGAAATTTGTTTGGCCTTGAAATATATTCCGTTATACGTGATTGCATCAGATTTTTATCATACCCAGACACTATTGTCTCGACTGTCGATTAGTTGTCCTACGGCAAAGTAAGCGTACGAAAATTCTAACACTATACGAATACACTGGGAAGCCTTACCAGCGAACAAATCAAAGTGATATAGATTGGCTCGAAAACTCTTCTGAGTTAAAACCAATCGAGAAAGAAAGAATTCTTGAAATGGACATATGAAGTACTAACATGTGCACTGTGTCATGTTTCACTGGAAAAATATGAAAAAGTAAATAATAATAGAATTATTCGTTTTGTTTCAATTAATTTGCGCAAGGGTGTATATATCATTGGTAATTTGATTTTATATAAACAAGCATTGCTGATATTTTTACTATATAAATAAAATGCTCGAGGGTTCACTATTTGCCTATAGATGGGTCCGTAACAGGTTTTGCCACCCGGCACAGTGTGAACCTGAGAACAACAGCAATTAACATGAGCTTCCATATTCATCAAAACCTCGATCAGAGGCCTTGCTGCCGGATTTAGTTTATTGTCATACCTAGGACTAAGCAATAAAGGACTCCGAACTATATAATTTAACATAGATAAAATAAATATTTACCATGTTTTCGAAGATGTAATTATCAGTTATCGCGAAAAGAAAAACAGGAAAGCATTCTCCGACCCGCTCCCCCAAAATATCAAGATTTAGAGGTAAAAAAAGTAAAGGTGGAAAATTTAAGGATGATGTAAGGAATTATAAAAAGCGAAAAGGAGAGATGAGATTAAACCAATATTATATCTACAGAGAACCGTAATGAAGCGACATCATTTTGAAGAAGGGACATCGAGATAATGAAGACAAAGCCTTATTTGAGGTCTATCTAAAAGTTGGGTATCAGCAACGCTAACTTTCTAGTGAGTACTCGAAGACGGGTGCTTAAACACACACACACACACATATATATATATATATATATATATATATATATATATATATATATATATAAAAGTGGACATGGAAGTCAGCACTTAGAGGCGACAGTCTGTTTCATGCTAGTGCAATCGTCAGAAACAGACTGTCGCCTCTAAGTGCTGACTTCCATGTCCACTTTTATATTTACACACGCTCTATCTCTGATATTGAGCACTTTACCCCATAAATATAGCACACTTTAAGACTATATTTCTGCATATATATATATATATATATATATATATATATATTGGCTCCTGAAAAATTAATTTCGGTTGAGCTCTTTGGTTTGAGGTGTGAGTTTGTAAACAGTGACTATTTAAGCTAATATTGCATGTCCCTTCGGCAGAATTGAGTCACTGTCAGTCACTGTGTGTTTATCTAAATCTAAAAATAAACACGCTAAAATTCACCTTCATCCCTGCCGTGCGCCGACGGCTTACTGGTAGAAGTCCGACTGACGCAATATTAAGTCGGGTTTCGATCCTAGCTAGAGGCAACCGGACGTCTAGACACACTGAAACAGTGAAACAGCGAAACAGTCTGTCTGTGGATGACTATATATATATATATATATATATATATATATATATATATATATATATATATATATAATGGACTCTTCCGTCGATTTCGACGTATGAGGATCTGAAAACTTAATTGATTCAGTCATGAAATTTTGTGCGATAATTTTAAGTGGCAGTGATTTACAAAGGAGGCCACATATGGAGAAAGAGTGAGGATTGTGGGATGAGATCACTGTTAGAGTGGCTGACATTTTAGATCTTGCTCTCGCTTCTTGAATACGATTCAGACAAGCTGATTGAAAACTGATATATATATATATATATATATATATATATATATATATATATATATGTATATATTGTGTGTATTTAGGCAGCATTTTTTCATTCATACATGTTTCATTAAATAATATAGACAAGTGTTGTCTATATATTTTATGTAAGTTCTTTTCATATCGTCTGATAAGCTTAATAACATTATCATTAAACAATGAAAGAAAATCACAATATTGATACATATTTTTTAATCCAATCTAAGCTTTGTTCGTGTATTGCTTAATATATTGTGTAATTGTCATCTTCGATAATGGCTTATGCAAGCCGAAAGCTTAGATTGGATTAAAAAATATGTATCAATATTGTGATTTTCTTCCTTCGTTTAATGATAATGTTATGAAGCTTATCATGCGATATGAAAAGAATTTACATAAAATAGACAACACTTGTCTATATTATTTAATGAAATATGTATGAATATATATATATATATATATATATATATATATATATATATATATATATATATATATATTGTTAATCGTTTCACCCCAAGCAAAACGATATTACCACTAGACCGCAGAGAGTTACCTTAGTGTGAAAGTGAAAGAGAATGAGAAGACTGAAAATAGGGTGGATTGAGGAAAGGACAAAAAAGCAACAAGGTTAAAGGAAACGGGAGATGGCGATTGACGTTGCATTTCAATTTTTGAAGATTGTACTTATGAGGGAAGGGAGAAATCGGAAGGTAGTTCCACATGTGGGAAGTGCGAGAAAAGAAAAGAGTAGAATGGCGGTTGCATCGAGCTAATTCATCAGTAAAACGGTGCGAGCTAGCTGCTAATCTAGTAACACGCTTGAATTCATGTAGTCAGGACACCAAAGAAAAAATCTCATTCATTGAAAGTATTTGTAGAAAGAACAGAGAGATTTTTTTATGGATTTAAAAAAATCTCGAGATATATAGTCGGAGCCCCAAACCAGATATGGCGACAGTATTCAATGCACAGACGAATGATAGATTTAAAAATGAGCGATGTGGATCCTGATCAGCAACTTTTCCGGGATGACACAGTGAACCAAATTCTCTTGCATTAGACGTGGCCAGGGATTCGCTTTTGTTCATGTCAGTGGAAAACGCAAGGTCAAGAAGGCGTTTAACATTAACCCTGCTGATGGCAGCCTGAAAATGTTCTCTGTGGAGATTCAATTTAAATCCATATCTTGCCCCAGATAACAACTGATTGGAGGTCTTTTTCAAGAGTAGTTGCCAGCTTTACTTTGTCGGGTTCGACTACTAAGACAGGAGCAAATAGTAGCACCATCTGCATAAATACATATTTGGCAACTGATAACATCTGGGAACATCATTGATGTTTAATAGAATTACTGCAAGATATTTACGAAGATTAGCATGAACCTACGTCCAGTTGAAAATTGCCATAATAGAAATAAACTCGGGAGATTAGCTTGCTATATATCATTTTATTGCAAGCACCCCCCCCTCAAATATATACTAATCTTAATTTGGTCAAACTACTAAGCGCCACTAAGTGCGAATACATCTCACTATACAATCAATAATTTTCTACCCTTTCCTTTTGTGCCGTCAGCCGAGAAACCAAAAATCATGAAAATTTATTACTGCCCATAATTTGAATAGGGGAGTAAACGGATTTGTTCGATCTGTGTATTGTTCGATATCGATTATCGAATCGGCTACAGATTAATTGCATAAAACCTTCAGACGTTCTTGCTATTAGTCTGATGAAACAAAATTCCCGTAGGAATGGAAAATCTTCCGATTTCTAATTACTTTTTAATTATGATAACGAGAAGAGAAACGGATTACTGTAAGCAAAAATGATTTCCTTTGTCACATATTAGTTCTGTTATTGAAATGAAATTTCAGTTTGCTCTATTGAAAATCCAAACTTGGAAAGAATGTTGATGGTGACAACATTGAAAAATGGCGCGAGGTTCATTGGAGTATAATGACATTAGATCCACCAGACTATAGACAGATGGTATACATATATATAAATTTATGCCAGTCACACACAGTGTTTTTCCGCAGCTCCTCAAAGCGACTAGCCATCTGCATGTCTCAAGCAAAGATCGAAACCCAACGAATCAGGTGTCAGTCAGAGCTTCTACCACTGAGCTATCTTCATGCTATAATTTTCTTTCCTATATAATTATTAAATTATAAATGCGTGTTCAACTGCAATATATATATATATATATATATATATATATATATATATATATATATATATATATATATATATATATATATATATATATATATATATATATATATATATATGTATCTATCTATATATATATGTATGTATGCATATTTATAAATATATATCTATATATATATATGTATGTATACATATATATATATATGTATACATATATATATATATCTATAGATATATATATGTATGTATACATGTATATATATATATACATCTATATATATATATATGTATACATAGATATATATATGTATGTATACATATATATATATATCTATATATATCTATATCTATATATATATAGATATATGTATGTATACATCTATATATCTATATATATATTTATATATGTATGTATACATATATATATATATATGTATGTATACATACATATATATATATATATATATATATATATATATATATATATATATATATATATATATATATATGAAAACAAGAAAAGTCACACACTATATATATTGGGCTCTCTAGTCTATAATTTCTTTATTTTTTTATTTACTCAATTCTGAAAAATACTTAAACATGTAAACAATAAACAAAAATTAAAAATTCTTGAAGCTATATACATAAAACAATTGAAACCTAACCTGAACAAAATAAACTATGAAATCTCCACAAATATTCTTAAATTCCTATAATTTATAAAAAAAGCTATTGGTTTATACCAACGCCTTCCCATACTTAATACTTCGTGTTTTCACTCTCGCGTGGTCATGTGTGACGCCACAAGCTGCGACGCGATATTCGCTTCCGCGTATCGTATACACGAATTTGTCGCTGCTTTGAAATCTTTCATGCAGCAAGGGCGGACTATCATTGTTGTTTCATCCGTGTGTTGTTTGATATAGTGAACTTGTCATCTTTGATGTAAGCCGAAAGCTTAGATTGCATTTAAACATGTATCAATATGGTGTTTTCCTTTCGTCTTTTAATGATAATGTGATTAAGCTTATCAGACAATATGAAAGGAACTTACTTAAAATAAATAGACAAAACTTGTCTATATTATTTAGTGAAACATGCATTAATATATATATATATATATATTATCCCTCACCGATAGCACGATTCAGGGTTTCATGCTCAACGCAATCTTCAGGTCCTGAGTATAGAAAGACCATTGCGCAATTTAAAATAAATTTAAAAAAAAAAATTAAAATATCTGGTTATCACAATGTTGCTGCTCTTGAAAGCTCATGAGGGCTTTCAAGAGCAGTAACTTCTAAAATGAATAGCCCATGTATCTCTAGATCAGGGGTTTTCAAACTTTTTGACATCCGGACCCCTTTATATTTCAGGCTTTACCTTAGGGACCCCCTTATAAACGCTTATGAAATTTATACATAAATATTTGCTGAATATAACATATAATTTTGCATTAATGCAATAAAAGCTGGTTTAAAGCTTACTTTAGACATAAGTGTTCAAATAAATTAATGCTGCATGTTGCTGCAAAATGTAACAAAATTAAATTTTGTTATATTAAAATATTAATTTTTCATGTAAATGAAAACAGTAATAGTATTTAACAAATAGTTTTATTGTCAATTACACACAGAGGATTTTTTAATACACACTTAGTGGGAAGGATGTGCTTGCTTGGCTTTGCACAAACTGTCAATTCTTGGCGATATTACTGATAAACATACACGCAAGTCACCTTCTGGAGCACGACTGGATCTGTATTTGTTTTTCAGATTGGTTAGCGCCGAAAATCCTGCTTCGCATAAATATGTTGTTGCAAACGGTAGCAAAATCTCAACTGCCTTTCGAGATAACAATGGATACTCGGCGCTTATAAGTTGCACATCATCTATAAAAAAAAGTCTTTTCTGTCTACGGACCCCCTATCTTGTCCTTGCGGACCACAGTGTAAAACCCCCTGCTCGAGATATTGATGATCTGCACTACTTTGAACATAAAGTTAGGAAGTGATCCCCCGTCCATAATGGAAAGTGCGATAAAAGTGGTGCCGAGAAACCTATTTCCATACGAAATGTTTCAATGGAAAGACGTTATAAATTTCATCCGACCATTGAACTGGCTGTTCAATCAAAGATGCCGAATGTTTCCATATAAGGAAACAGTTAATATTGCCATTCTAGTGTATATTTTTGCACCACTTCTTCATAAACTTTTCCTTTGTGCTTCCAAAAGAAATTCTTGAGAATGGCAACATAAATGTACCAGGCAGAATCTTCAAGTTTCTTAAGAAATTGTCTAAAATTTGAATCTTACATGAACTTACATTGAGGGGAGTAGATAGGATCGCCTATCGCCCAGTTCTCACTCCTTCCTGTCTTTTCTCCTAAAGTCTTTTATTATCTTTTACCTAACCCCAGTAACCTTTTGTCTGTTAGCGGCATTATCATCTTACGTAAGGTGAAATGATTTAAAAAAAAAACCTGTCTGAGAAAAAGCAATGTTTCCTACTTTAGTTTTTCCAGATACAAATCAAGATTTGTAAATGTATTGCAAACAGTCACCTTCTATGTTCAAGGCCATAATACCCCCGCCCCAAATTAATTTGTCCAATCACAATTAAGACATAGACAAAAATACTAAATTTTTTCTGAGGGTCGGAAGAACCTAACATATGAGACGTGTCAATTGATCAAACGAGTCATGTTGTCGGAGTTAACTCCTCCTTAATTGTCCAAATTGATCACTAGGGGTCGCTCTATCTACACTATAAACACTGGCGGCTTCTAGCCCCGTTCTCTTTTTCGCCTCTTCGTTTTCAGCGAACAAATCTACAATGTAAGCTCTCGCAGAAGATTACGTCTTCCCATTTATGGAAGACGCCATGAACATTATACACACATACACGTACGTACGAACATTCACCAAAATACAAACTCTTTACGTTCACATACAAACACAAATGTTAATATCTATGTCCATTGTAAAATTGTGTTGTTTAATACATATATTTTTTGATATATGTATATATCGGTCTTGTTGGTTTTCTTTACATCTCCGGTTGGACTCAACTTGAGTCTGCCATGTTCTTGTAGTTGGACCTTCTTCTAGCAGGAATAAACAGCACGTGTTCCTAATTCAAAAACACTTCAACCCACGCAGTCCGCTATAATGCAATGTGTTGGTAATTTCCCTTTGCTGTTTATAAGACAATACAATACAAATCTAGAATAAGTAAACAAAGCACGTAGTTACCAACAAAACAGTTTATATGGTCAATGGTACTTTTACAAGGTAGATCTTTTGCGATGTAATCAAAGTGGACAATGCCAAACATAATCAATGTTGGTAATTCTCAGACATGTTAACTCATTTAATGTTTCAAGACGATAATTAAGAATAATGAAAAAAAGCTCTTAATTGACAAGTTAATTATCTTTTTTTTTTTTTAAATAAAAAACTACATTTTTTAATTTAGTTCTGGAATTTGCAGTTGAAAAATTATATCTTGCGTATTATTTTTGTGAAGATTTATTTTTCTGCTTTTGATCGGAGAAGTGATTACCTGACACGTTTCTTCATCATTTGATCAGCTTCCAGATTATTGAAATAAATATTTTTTTTTTGTCAATTTTGTTTCGTTCTTTGGTTTCGTTAACAAGGATGTTGTAACTATGTTATTCCGAAGAGAATCAAGAATTTTATAATTATTATTCTTTTTTGTTTTATTGCTGATATCATCAATTTCGAATTTATGCTACCATGAAATTTGTTTTCTTTATAAGTGAAATAATTTTGTGTCTCTAGTTACACGTATTATTATAATTGGACCCTGAAGTAATTCAATACTATTTCTAATAATAATAATAATAATAATAATAATAATAATAATAATAATAATAATAATAATAATAAAAACTGATTGTGGACTGTTTGTCCAAGTAGAAGCTTTTGAATAAGTCATAGGAAATTCCCCTAAAATGTTTTTGCTTAACCATTTCAAAATGAGATCACATTTTAGTTTTGCTTAAAAATAATGAATTTTCCCGCTTCTCTAAAACTAAAATTTATCAAATACCAACATCTACAGGTAAATCACAGCTAAATCCTTACAACTGACAAAAAAAGATGGCTCACTCCTAAAACGTCTGCCAAAAATGTTCATAATTTATTTCAACATATTTAGCCATAAAATAAGTCCCCCAAAATAGAATCGAAGGTCAACAAACAGAACTTTCTTTTCACAAAAATGCAATTCCACGACAAATACTACTTAATAAATTTCGATCACACTGGAAAATAATAGTCATCTGGAGCTCATGGTTGAAGCCAATGTCGATTTTATTGAATAAATATCCTCTTTAGTATTTCAAGATATCTTTGTGTACTTTTGGTAAATATATCTGTTAAAATGAGATGACTTCCTAATCTTTTGCAACTCTTGAGCACAGCAGCCGCAGATGACTAGGGAAAAATGTTGACCAAACTGCTTAAAGCCCGAAAGAGGAAGCTCGGACACACTGGAAATAAATTTATCAAAATTGAAGCTTCCGTCAGATGAGATTTCTGTCTGAGCTTCGACTGCATTTTTGCTCAAGTAGTAGACACTTTTAAAAATAAATTACCTCAGAGTGACGCCATTTTTATTATGGATAAAGTTAATTTTATTTTGGAATTTTGAAGATGTGTAAGTGAAAAAAGTTTTATGAAGAAGTAAAATTAGACCCTAATAGACTCTACATAATATTCAAAAAAGTAAACATGAGCCCTAACAGATTGAAATACCGAGAACACAAAATCACAATTCGAATCGAATCCTATTAATCAACTGGCTTCGAGATTTTGCTGGTATTTCGAATGTACTACACGAACTGACATATTTCACAAAAACTATCCGCGTTTTAATATTTTTCACAACTCGTTTATCGATTCTTTTAAACGAAACTCCAGACAAATGCTGACGAATACAAAGGATTAAATTGAAAACTCCATTGGAATTTCTGGTCGTTGAAGGCCAGAAAATATATAAAGTAAAAACCCTGTTTGTGACGCGACAACAAAAATAAATTCATTTCCGTCCCAAAAATTTCAAGAGAAAAATTACAATGTACTAATAATGATAGTAACAATAAGGAAAAAATTATTATTATTAATAATAATAATAATAATGGTGATGATTGTAATAATAATAATAATAATATCTAATAAAAAAGAATAATTATGATCTCTGAAGATCTTAAAAAATATCAAAATACAAGGATCTTGAGGTAGAAATCTCAAGAAATGTAGCACATGAGGATATTAACCATTCGACTTGTAGATGAAGCCGTCGGATTGATTAAAACTTGAAGTGGATCCCTGGAAGTCCATGCCTCAAAGAGATACAAAAAATTGTACCCTCAAGTACAGATCGCTATTACGAAGGGCTTTATCTATGTAATTATTATTATTATTATTATTATAATTATAATCTTCATCATCATCATCATCATCATCATCATCATCATCATCGTCGTCGTCGTCGTCGTCGTCGTCGTTATTGTTGTTGTTGTTGTTGTAAATAATAATAGTATATATTTGTTTTCAGTGGAAAATGTCATGATGCCATTTCTAACCTTAGGTCCCCGGGCGGGACCCGGAAAAAATGTGTAAACGCCAGATATCAAAGAAAATAATAATAATAATAATAATAATAATAATAAAAATAATAAAAACAATAAGAATAATAAAAATAATAATAACAAACATAATTATAATAATAATAAATAATAATAATAAAAAAATAATATTAATAATAATAAAAAAAAATAATAATAATTGGAAAGCACCTATACATGTCGAAAGGCCACCATCGATTGTTAATGTACAGACATTTTGGGAAAATAATTGGAGCAGCCCAAAAGAATATAACACAAATGCAGAATGGATCCGACGTGAAGAAGAACGAATGCTGGATACACCTCTGCAAGAATGGGAAAATATATCCACAGATGATGTTAGGCAAGCTCTAACGAAATCCCAGAAATGAAAATCCTCCGGAAATGACAAGGTGCCCAATTTCTGGCTTTATCATCTCTCATTTATCCATAAAATCCTTGCAAAAACCTTATCAACGCTTGTAAATAACCCCAATAAGATCCCGGAATGGATGACTGAGGGTATTACATACCTCATACCAAAAACAAATGAAACAGACAACCCAAAAAATTATAGACCGATAACATGTCTCTCCACAACGTATAAGTTGATCATGTCAGTCCTGACGAACCGTACTTACTCCTTTTTCGAAACAAACAGCATTCTTCCGCTGGAATAGAAGGGATGCAGGGGTGGTTCATATGGCTTCAAAGTTCAACTGCTGATAAATAAAATGATCCTGGAAAATTGCAGAAATCTTAGCGCAGCGTGGATTGATTATCGTAAAGCCTTTGATAGTGTTCCACATTCTTGGATCCTTAAGTCTTTGGAAATGTACAAAGTCTCCCCTGTGGTATTAAATTTCCTTAAGCACAGCATGGGAATGTGGAACACCAAACTATACCTTAGTCACACCAGAGGCACTGCCATATCCAACCGTCTAAATATCTTTCAAGGAGACTCTCTGTCACCCCTTCTGTTTTGTTTGTCCTTAATCCCCCTTACGCATGAACTGAACAACAGTAGCTATAGTTACAAAATAAATAAGAAAATATTCAATCACCTACTCTACATGGATGATCTCAAACTCTTTGCCAAAGACGACAATGAGTTGAACGGCCTCCTCCATATTGTAAAATACTTCAGTGACGACATAGGTATGGACTTCGGATTAGATAAATGTGCAAAAGTAACATTCAAGAAATGTAGAATTACATAAACACCCTTAATAGATTTAGATTTTTCACAAAGATTAGGGAACTGGAGCATGATGTAGCTTATAAGTATCTAGGAATTAGCGAAGGAGATGGCATACACCCCCCCAATGAAGGAGAAGGTGAGAAAGGAGTACTACAGGCGTGTACGTCTGGTACTAAATAACAAGCTAAACTCAAAAAACAGGATATCAGCCATAAACACCTTGGCTGTCCTTGTGGTGCAATACAGGTTTAATGTCCTTAACTGGACCATAGCTGACATTAAGCGAATGGACGCCAAAACGAGAAAGATTCCCACTTGCTACCGTATGCATCATCCCGAAGCTAATATTGATCGTCTGTATGTGCCCAGATCCGAAGGAAACAGAGGATTAATTCAACTAGAACTGTCCTACAAACGACAACAATTGGTCTCCAAAGATACGTGGAAACTACAGAAGACTGGATGATGGTATGTGTCAAAGAACATGAAAGTAGTAAGCGTCTTTACTCCGTAATAAAGGAAGCCAACAAATTCAAAATGGAGTTTCAAATGAGCGCAGAAATACAAGTACAGCAAAATACACCGACTGAAGCTGCAAAATACTTAAAAAATGCAACCGACCAGATACAGAAACAATGACAAGATAAACCACTTCATGGCCAATACTCTGCCCGTACCAAACAAGCTGACGTAGACAAAACCCGTACCCATCAGTGGCTATGTAGTGCAGGGTTGAAAGCTGAAACTGAAGGTTTTATCCTTGCTGCACAGGACCAATGCTTGTTAACTAGGAATTATCAAGCACATATACTAAAATATTCTGTTAGCCCAAAATGCAGATTCTGTGATAAATATCCAGAAACAATTGATTATCTTGCATCAGGTTGCACGTTATTGGCACCCACTGAATATAAAACCCGGCATGACAGAGTGGGCCAATATCTGCACTGGAAAATTTGTAACTTCTACGGGGAGGAAACTGAAAAAAAACTGGCATGAACACCATCCAGACCTGGTTACGGAGATAGGACCTTCTACAATTCTATGGAACTACACAATACACACTGACAAACGTTCAAAGCCAACCGTCCAGACATTGTTATTAAAGATCACAAACAAAAAAGTGCCTCTTTATTGATATGGCAGTCCCTGCATAATGCAATGTATCTTTGAAGATATTCAAAAAGCTGTCAAAATACAAGGTCCTTGAAATAGAAATCTAAAAAATGTGGAACATGGGAACATCAACAATTCCTGTTGTAGTCGGAGCCCTAGGATTGGTTGTAAATATTCCAGTAGACTAATTGAAGGGATCCCTGGAAGTCTATGCCTCAAAGAGATACAAAAAAAAATTGTTCTCACAAGTACAGACCACACTTTACGAAGGGCTTTGTTTATGTAATTTTTTTTTTGTCAGTGGAAAGTGTCATGATGCCATTTCTAACCTTAGGTCTCTGGGCGGGACCCGGAAAGAAATGTGTACAGACCAGAAATCAAAGGAAATAATAATAATAACAACATTGTACCGTCGCCGAATTACAACGATCTGAACGAAAGTGCGAAATAGATACGACTTTTCCATAGAATTTCGGAAATTCTGAATCTTTAAGGTGATAGTTGTATCAACCATTCCGGAGAACTGGCAATCGTCCTGAAGTCTCCAGGAAATGAAAAATCCGGGAAAGAATCAGCACAGTCCAAATGATAGCATTATTAATAACAGCTAAAGTGGTTATAACGATACTCGATTATTGAGAAGACTTGCTGTGAATTAATATTCAGTGTAAACTACTGGTTACTATTGATCGAATTACTGAACACACAATTGATAAATAACAGTAGGAAGAAGAAGACATCACAGATATAGACAGATATTGATTACATGTCTTGTAATTTGTCCAAATTCATAACTAATTATTAAATAAGCTGGAGCATACTAGAAAAAACAAAGTTTTCAATACAATGCCAGGATCGATTGGAATTCAATAAACACAACGTTCAATAAAAGGTCAAGTTGTTTAAATTGATTTTAACAAACGATTTTAAAAAAAGGAAATGACTCCACCCGCATTAAATCCTGCAATTTTTATTGCGTTGGGAATTCCCTCTGTTAGAGAATCATTTTGATAATACACAGAAAACAGTCCATGATATTTGTCTGGATTATAAAGACAGTGACGCTGTAGAATATCAGGACGCACAAATCCACGAGAGCACCTCATTGCGACTGTTTGGACTCACATTGTTCGCTGACCTGAGATGGAACAAATACACCGAAACATTGTAATTAATATGGCGACAAACATGAGGAAAATAGTCCGATTAATGTAAATAATGTACATAATACCTCATCTCAGAAATATAGACAGATACTGAAAAACCGAAACGCTGTAATAAATATGGCGACAAAGATGAGGACAATAGTCCGAATAATGTAAATAATGTACATAATACTTCACCTCAGAAATATAGACAAATACTGAAAGGCCGAAATGCTGTAATAAATATGGCTACAAAGATGAGGTCAATAGTACGAATAATGTAAATAATGTACATAATACCTCATCTCAGAAATATAGACAGATACTGAAGGGCCGAAACGTTGTAATAAATATGGCAACAAAGATGAGGTCAATAGTCCGAATAATATAAATAGTGTACATAATACCTCATCTCAGAAATATAGACAGATACTGAAGGGCTGAAACATAATAACTATGGCGACAAACATGAGGAAAATAGTCCGAATAATGTAAATAATGTACATAATACCTCATCTGAGAAATATAGACAGATACTGAAAGGTCGAAACGCTGTAATAAATATGGCGACAAACATGAGGACACTAGTCCGAATAATGTAAATAACGTACATAATACCTCATCTCAGAAATATAGTCAGATACTGAAGGGCTGAAACGTTGTAATAACTATGGCGACAAAGATGAGGGCACTAGTCCGAATAATGTAAATAGTGTACATAATACCTCATCTCAGAAATATAGACAGATACTTAAGGGCCGAAACGTTGTGATAAATATGGCGACAAAGACGAGGTCAATAGTCCGAATAATGTAAATAGTGTATAGCCAATTATTACCAAAAGATATATGCATCAAATAGCGTCTGTTTCAACTCAGGATCTTGTATATGCTTTTGTTGTTTATTTGTCCTTTCACAATTCAAAGCAGCTGTTTTATTATCTTCATAATTCAGTCTCATGAGGTTCTTTGCAAGATAGCTACGAGGGATAATTTTAGAAATGATGATGGAGTGGGGACGTTTCTCGCAAAAGCCAATTCCATTTTAAGAAGTGATGAAATATCACCATTGGGCATCCATATCAAATTCCTGATGCTCCTAACGCCTAAAATAATTTTGATAGTTTGATTTTTTTTCTGTTTTCACTTTTACTGAGTACAAAATTTAAAGAGATCCATAAGAGACATTGTGCAATAAAACAGACTTCAACATTCTGGTGGAATTGTCTATAAATAAAAATGTCATCAATATTTTGGTCGATATTCGAGATTCTGTTTCGGAGAAAGAAATCTATGGATGTCACTGCAGTATACAATTTCATCTTTGGCTGAAGTAAGGAGTAATTACTTCTTCTAAAGGGTGTTCCAATAATATGGACACTTCTAGAAGTTGTCTGCTTTTATGTACCCGTCTCACTCTCTCTCTCTTTCTTTCTTTACACATGTTTTCTCCATCACTTTTATATCCCGATGAAAGTCTACGGCGTATTCCTCATTGGAATCATCATCTGGAAATCTTTCTAAATGCCTAGCGAGCGAGTGTACTTTTTTATTCCTATTGGGGCCTCAGTTTTTAATTGGCCTTTTGGTCTGCCATATTTTTATAATTGTCCTCTTTTTGCTTATCAAAGTAGTTCTAGACATTTGGAACGTAATACTACCAGGAAAAAACTTTGGCGTAATTCATAAATTTTGTGAAATCTTCATCTTTTCTGTTAATGTATTTGATTATCGTCTTTCCTATTTTTAGTTTCTTCCATAGTTACGCCCAGGAACAATCTAGAAATGTATTTGAAACAATCAATTTTGTTAAGGGTTTAAAATTATTTATCAGTTCAAGTTTGATGTGGATAAGTTGGAGAATGATTTTTCTCTCTCAGCAATTTGTTCTTTAATGGATTTCATTCTATCTACAATTATTTATTCCTTTACAGATCATGTCAATCTTTTTCGAAAGATCTTATTTTGCTCTGTAAGCAGTTGAAACAAGGTAACTTTGTGTATTCGCTCTGCTGCCCAAAATAACCAGTTCTTTAAAGCAATATAAATAGATCATTGGTCATCATCAAACCAAAACCAATTTTGATATTTTCATTTTTTTCTGTTTTCACTTTTGCTGAGTACAAAATTTAAAGAGATCCATAAGAGCTGCCATTGTGCAATAAAACAGACTTCAACATTCTGGTGGAATTGTCTATAAATGAAAAATGCTATCAATATTTTGGTCGATATTCGGGATTCTGTTTCGGAGAAAGAAATCTATGGATGTCACTGCAGTATACAATTTCATCTTTGGCTGCAGTAAGGAATAATTGCCTCTTCTAAAGGGTGTTCCAATAACTTGGACTGATTTCAATGTGAATTAAGTTTAAGCGTCTAATAATATTTTTCTTTTTCTTTCAGATTTACCGGACATTTGGGTGATATTATTTTTCACACATAATTTCTATGACTTAAAGAACATGATCTCACTGCATAGAACAACTCCATCTTCTGCAGTATACAATTTCATCTTTGGCTGAAGTAAGGAATAATTGCCACTTCTCTTTTTCGCTTTAGCCAATGACTTTCTATTCTTCTGAATGATAACTGTCCACGTGTTTAATTTGAGAGACTGATATCTTGCATCAGAAACTTCAACTTGTTGCGCGAAACATCACTTTTGTTGCGAGGCGTGGACGTTTTTTCAGTAAATATTTAATGCTTCATTTGTCCCGCTAACAATATTGGCGGACTCATGTGAGTCCAGGCAAAATACATGAAATTTAAGCAAACAAATGCTAATAAATATATTAAATGGACAGGTTGTAAAAAGGATAATGAGAAATGAAATTAAAGTTGTGAAGAGTTCAAAGCAACATCTAGAATGTGTCTCTGAGTTACCTACATGCCAACTGAGTGAGAACACAATATCTTGTCGCTAGCAAAGTCAAAAGTGAAATAGAAAGAGGCTTTCAAATCTTGTGCCGCCTGCGATTAGCGTTAGGCGGCGATAATCCAATAAGCTCTTCCGGGAAGAATTTAAATGTTAATATATATTCTTCATATTTAATTCGACTGCTATTATCTGTACTAAACTTTAAGCCCTGATATTTCTTTAAAATTTCATAACTCAAGGTGAATCAGTGAGGTAAATACTAGAAAAGTATTGTCAAGACCGTGTAGCATTGTCCACCTTTTAGATTGTAAATCAAGATGCTCCGAATGATACTAGTGGCAGCGATTGAAACCTTTCAAATTCACAAGGCAACAATAACAAACTTTGTTGCAGCTTTGCGACTGTCTTGACAATGTAGGTACACGAAATTTTTGCAAACCATATTTTGGTTTCGAAACTTCACTCACAAATAGCCAACATATGCTTGTTTTACAAAATCAATGATGATTTTACTTTTTTTTCAGTGTATTTGCTGCAAATATAAAAATTCGTTGCGATTGTTCAAGCAGCAACTCCGTGAAGAAACGGTATTTCACGGAAAATAAAACTAAAGAATAGTCACAGAAAAATATGTCGGAACATAAAAGGTTATAAAAATAACTTGAATCTACTCCTCTGGTTGATCAAATAAATATCAGTTATAAATGTTAAAGTTAAAACTGTGTCCCGAAATAATGTAGGTTATATAATTTTAGCTACTTTAGTGTCGAACATTATGGCTACCGAAAAATGAGTTGAGCCTGTCTGGAGCACAGAATTTAAATGAATATTGGGGAAAATCATAATACGATCATGTTATCTGTCTATATTTTTGAGATGAGGTATTATTTACATTATTCGGACTATTGTCCTCAACTTTGTCACCATATTTATTACAACGTTTCAGCCGTTGCACGCTCCTACGTGCTTCAGGTAGTTGGAATGTCGAACTAAAACTTTTATTTCGCTCACTGGGGTAGACTATTCTAGTTCCACGTGCCATGTTTAATGGGCGTCAGTTATCAGTTATCTCCTGTTCATTTCCTTCTGAAAACAAGGACACATGGCACAGTGGATAAAGGCGTTAGTTAGATCCAGTCACAGAACCCAAAGAGTGTGAGTTCAGTACCCAGTTAAGGCAGGGGAGAACTTCCAGAGGGAAATTAACAGGAAATAACTGATAACTGACATACATTAAACATGGAACGTGGAACTAGAACAGTGGGCCTTAGTGAGCGAAATAAAGGGTTCAGTTCGACATTCCAACAACCTGAAGAAGGTCGTAACGTACAACGGCCGAAATGTTGTAATAAATATGGCGACAAAGATGAGGACAATAGTCCGAATAATGTAAATAGTGTACATAATACATCATCTCAGAAATATAGACAGATACTGAAAGGCCGAAAGGTTATAATAAATATGGAGACAAAAATGAGGACAATAGTCTGAATAATGTAAATAGTGTACATAATACCTCATCTCAGAAATATAGACAGATACTGAAGGGCCGAAACGTTTTAATAAATATGTCATCAAAGATGAGGACAATTGTCTGAATAATGTAAATAATGTACATAATACCTCATCTCAGAAATATCGACAGATACTGAAAGACCGAAACCTTGTAATAAATATGGCGACAAATATGAGGACAATAGTCCGAATAATGTAAATAATGTAAATAATCATGTTAATAATAATATTAACCGTTTCCTTATAAGAAAATATACGGCGTTCATTGATTGAGCTTCTGTTGGTTGGAATTTTTAAAAGGTTTTTTATTAAAATAATCTTTTTGGAAAATAGGTTTCTCAAGTCCAGTAGCTGTTTTCGCTCTTTGCAGTATTGATGGGGAGTTTCCTTCCTAACCTTTTGTTTGAAGTCGTGTGGGCAATCAACATGTTTATTATATCTTATATTATTATATTATATATTTTTCATTCCTGTTATTACCATCTACTTCAACTCAACCAAAGTAATGCACAATACAAATACCGTATATGTATTTTTACGAGTAAAATCAAATGATTTTTGCGCTGTGATTCAATCAATTTAAAAATGCTCGCTAAAAAAATCAAAAAAAAAAAAGAAGAAATTTACAGTGGACTTATTCCAGTCATACTCTGGGAACTGTTTTTTGTTCAATGTTACAGACAGATAGTTTGGACATGAAATAAAGTATTTACTGAAAAATAAAAATAATAATATTTTCGTATTTAGACTTCTATAGAATCCATTCTCTCTCCCCCATCCAAAAAAGTCTGTATTATGATTACTTGCATTATTTACATTATTCGGACTGTTATACTCATCTTCATTGCCATATTCACAACGTTTCGGCCGTTGTACGCTCCGGCCTTTATGTCTATGTCTCTCTCTATCTCTGTCTATATCTCTGAGATGAGGTATTATGATTACTTGCATTATTTACCATATTCGGCTTGTTATCCTCATCTTCATTGCCATATTCACGATGTTCCGGCCGTTGTACGCTACGGTCTTTATGTCTATGTCTCTCTATATCTCTGTCTATATCTCTGAGATGAGGTATTATGATTACTTGCATTATTTACCATATTCGGCTTGTTATCCTCATCTTCATTGCCATATTCACGACGTTCCGGCCGTTGTACGCTACGGTCTTTATGTCTATGTCTCTCTATATCTCTGTCTATATCTCTGAGATGAGGTATTATGATTACTTGCATTATTTACCATATTCGGCTTGTTATCCTCATCTTCATTGCCATATTCACGATGTTCCGGCCGTTGTACGCTACGGTCTTTATGTCTATGTCTCTCTATATCTCTGTCTATATCTCTGAGATGAGGTATTATGATTACTTGCATTATTTACCATATTCGGCTTGTTATCCTCATCTTCATTGCCATATTCACGATGTTCCGGCCGTTGTACGCTACGGTCTTTATGTCTATGTCTCTCTATATCTCTGTCTATATCTCTGAGATGAGGTATTATGATTACTTGCATTATTTACCATATTCGGCTTGTTATCCTCATCTTCATTGCCATATTCACGATGTTCCGGCCGTTGTACGCTACGGTCTTTATGTCTATGTCTCTCTATATCTCTGTCTATATCTCTGAGATGAGGTATTATGATTACTTGCATTATTTACCATATTCGGCTTGTTATACTCATCTTCATTGCCATATTCACGATGTTCCGGCCGTTGTACGCTACGGTCTTTATGTCTATGTCTCTCTATATATCTGTCTATATCTCTGAGATGAGGTATTATGATTACTTGCATTATTTAAATTATTCGGACTGTTATCCTCATCTTCATTGCTATATTCACAACGTTTCGGCCGTTATACCCTCCGGCCTTTTTGTCTATGTCTCTGTAACTCTATATCTCTGAGATGAAGTATTATGATTACTTGCATTATTGACATTATTCGGACTGTTATTTTAATCTTCATTACTATATTTACAAAGTATCAACCATTCTATGCCCCGGCATTCTTCAGGTGATTAGAATTCCGAACCGAAACCTTTACTTAGTCAACCGAAGATCTAGATCCACGTGCCATTCCCCTTGTGAATATGTCAATGAAGATGAGGATAACTGTCCGAATAATGTAAAACATGATTGAGAAAATGTAAAAATATTAGGACCTTGCTCGGGAGCTGTTTAAGTTACAGAATATTAATGTTAGAATCGTGCCCATAACAGTAGCTGGAGTTGAAACTGCTCCAAATTCGATGAAATCGAGAAACAGTTAGTTGTAAATTCCTTGGATTGTTGAGACTGTAGACGTCATTTCTCACAAGTGTGATGATACTGAGAATGTTTTATGAGTCTTACTGCCACCCAGTCCTTAGGAATGACCACGAGACCTCTGGCGAGATTATGCAAATGCGCGAATAGTAGTAGTAATAAGAATGGATTAGACCCTGCAAACAAATGCCTTCTGCTCAAATTAGAAGCTGGTACTTAAAACACAAACAAGATACACTGTCACTTTCTGATGTGAACTCATCCAATTGAAGTACAAACATTGGAATTAATATTCGAAAAGAGGAAAAACAGGCTCTACCATATCGTAGATGTGGATGTGTCAGCTATCCACAAATTGAAAATTTAAAACAGAATGAGAAAACTGATAAAGACGAAGGACCATATTAAAATTCCTTATAGACGTGAATATTATAATCAGTGTCTATAACAATTGGCATACATTAGACGAGTGATTTGATGACATTTGACGAAGATTTGAGTAAGTTCCGGCTACGATATTGCAGGGGACTAAAATAATTCGGACACAGGATAATGGTATTTGAGATTTGCGCTCGTTCAATCTCTAATGAAGGGCACCAGATATCTGAAGGGTACATGCATATACATAAAATATCTCTTAAAAGCTATCCTACGTCACGCAGTTTCTTCAGCTGAATTACACATAACTGTTTGATTTGTTATTTTTAATACTTATTAAACTGATATGTCCCGGGAAGGGATATATTTGTTCGAAGTAACTAAGTGGTTTTGGCTACTGTAACCGGGTACGACAATCTAGCAGGTAACCGTAATGGACTGGTACTCGTCGTAGTCGTAGGCAATAGGCGTAGGCAATTGGAATAGGCAATAGTCGTAGACAATAGGCGTAGGCAATAGGCGTAGGCAATAGGCATAGGCAATAGGCGTAGGTAATAGGCGTAGGCAATAGGCGTAGACAATAGGCGTAGACAATAGGCGTAGGCAATAGGCATAGGCAATAGGCGTAGGCAATAGGGATAGGCAATAGGCGTAGGCAATAGGCGTAGACAATAGGCGTAGGCAATAGGCAATAGGCGTAGGCAATAAGCGTAGGCAATAGGCGTAGGCAATAGGCATAGGCAATAGGCGTAGGCAATAGGCATAGGCAATAGGCATACGCAATAGGCGTAGGCAATAGGCGTAGGCAATAGGCACAGGCAATAGGCATAGGCAATAGGCGTAGGCAATAGGCATAGGCAATAGGCGTAGGCAATAGGCATAGACAATAGGCGTAGGCAATAGGCATAGGCAATAGGCGTAGGCAATAGGCGTAGGCAATAGGCGTAGAAAATAGGCGTAGGCAATAGGCATAGGCAATAGGCGTAGGCAATAGGCATAGGCAATAGGCGTAGGCAATAGGCATAGGCAATAGGCGTAGGCAATAGGCATAGGCAATAGGCGTTGGCAATAGGCGTAGGCAATAGGCGTAGAAAATAGGCGTAGGCAATAGACATAGGCAATAGGCGTAGGCAATAGGCATAGGCAATAGGCGTAGGCAATAGGCATAGGCAATAGGCGTAGGCAATAGGCATAGGCAATAGGCGTAGGCAATAGGCGTAGGCAATAGGCGTAGGCAATAGGCATAGGCAATAGGCGTAGACAATAGGCGTAGGCAATAGGCATAGGCAATAGGCGTAGGCAATAGGCATAGTCAATAGGCGTAGGCAATAGGCATAGGCAATAGGCGTAGGCAATAGGCATAGGCAATAGGCGTAGGCAATAGGCGTAGGCAATAGGCGTAGAAAATAGGCGTAGAAAATAGGCGTAGGCAATAGGCATAGGCAATAGGCATAGGCAATAGGCGTAGGCAATAGGCATAGGCAATAGGCGTAGGCAATAGGCATAGGCAATAGGCGTTGGCAATAGGCGTAGGCAATAGGCGTAGAAAATAGGCGTAGGCAATAGGCATAGGCAATAGGCGTAGGCAATAGGCATAGGCAATAGGCGTAGGCAATAGGCATAGGCAATAGGCGTAGGCAACAGGCGTAGGCAATAGGCGTAGGCAATAGGCATAGGCAATAGGCGTAGGCAATAGGCATAGGCAATAGGCGTAGGCAATAGGCATAGGCAATAGGCGTTGGCAATAGGCGTAGGCAATAGGCGTAGAAAATAGGCGTAGGCAATAGGCATAGGCAATAGGCGTAGGCAATAGGCATAGGCAATATGCGTAGGCAATAGGCATAGGCAATAGGCGTAAGCAACAGGCGTAGGCAATAGACGTAGGCAATAGGCGTTAGCAATAGGCGTAGGCAATAGGCGTAGGCAATGTACCTCCACATCAGTCTGTATTTATGGCTAACACCAGCCAATCATATTATTATGAGTGGGGACTCAGATGTATGAATATTCACTACATCACAAACCCTTTATATAACAATGAATTTTTAGATACAACTCGCATAAAAAATAAATTGTAATAAACTTTTTCCTTAAAAATAGATTATAGAACTTTTCATGCATAAAAGTTATAGAAATAAAACGGAAAATTACATTCTGTTATAGAATCTCCTTTTTTAAATTGCAAACTCTCACTTGTTCGATATTTTTGGACAAATTCTTTAGTTTATCGTCTTGGTTCGTGTTTTCTTTTTAATTCGTTGCAGTTTATGAATACAGGCTCAATCGTATATTGTTGCCGACATTATATGTACAAGGGTATATCTTTGTTTATGATTAGTTATTTGTGGATAGCATGCGTGTCTCATGTACAGTCTAGCTAGTTCCACCTGCTACATTTTTATCTTTCTGTAGCCCGGGTGAAGATGAACAAAATAATATGGATTCATTTTGTAACTAGTCGGAAAGGAAAACATCCTAAATAACAAATGGTCTACGCGTGTTGCTGAAAATACTTTGCATTTCTGAAGTACGATATATAAATATATGTTAGCCTGGAGTTTAGAAGATTTATTAATGTGAGAATTTTTACCAGAATGAAAATAGAGAAATAAATGGTATAGAGTTGATAATAATTATCATTGGATATCAAAAGTAAACAAGTTTAAGTTAGGATGCTTGTCTTCGTTGGTAGTTGCATAATTAAAAGAAAAAAAAACTTGTCGTTTCAACGAATGATTTATTTTATGGAAATATATCGACTAGCAGTTGCCAGTTTTGGTCACTCGTTATTTTGAGTAAAAACAGTGTAAAGAAGCTAGAAACGCTTAAAAATTCAAATCGAGGAAAACAAACCAAGTTAATGACGTTTACAACGTAAGAGAAAGTTGTGGTGTAAAAAAAGAGGTTTTTGTTTTCACTCTATAAATTGCTTTTTTTTGTTATATCATATTTTTCTTTGGAGCAGAGATCTCCTGACAGGATAGAGTTGTGCTGAATATATCCTATTAAATTAATCAGGCTTGAACAATTTCTTAGGATCAGTGAACGGTCGCACTTGAGCGTGATACAATAATAAGATTGTAAACCCCAAATCGGAGATTGACATCAGTCATGACGCAAATAGATAGATCTGAAAATGAAGAAAATGCTTTCGGTTTGTTTCTTGTTTTGCTTTTTTTTAAAATTTAAACGTGAGGGTTTATGAGACTTCATTCTCATCGTGAATTGTCAAACATAACAAATTAACAATTCAGGAAAGTGCGAGAGATTTCTTTATAAAAGGAGTTTCTATCTGAAAGTTTTTCAGTGATACTTTTTTGATCTAGCGGACGTTAAAGCGGGTGAGAATAATATATTATTTTGTAATATTATATATTATATATATTCAATAATATATCGGTAATATTTTTTCAAAAAATGTATTGCTGGCAATATTTTCTCAAAAAGTATTGCTGGTACTATTTTTCCCAAAAAGTATTTCTGGTAATATTTTTTTCCTAAAAAGAATAGCTGGTAATATTTTACCCCCAAAATATTGCTTGCAATATTTTTCCCCAAAAGTATTGCTGGTAATATTTTTCCACAAAAAAGTATTGCTGTTAATATTTTTCCCCAAAAGTATTGCTGGTAATATTTAAAAAAAAGAAAAAAGTATTGCTGGTAATATTTTTTCTCAAAAATGTATTGCTGGTAATATTCCCCCAACAAAGTATTGCTGTTAATATTTTTCACCAAAAAGTATTGCTGGTAATATTTAAAAAAAAAGTATTGCTGGTAATATTTTTCACCAAAAAGTATTGCTGGTAATATTAAAAAAAAAAAGTATTGCTGGTAATATTTTTCACAAAAAGTATTGCTGGTAATATTTTTTTACTAAAAAGAGTTGCTGGTAATATTTTCCCCCCAAAATATTTCTGGCAATATTTTTCCCCAAAAGTATTGCTGGCAATATTTCCCCCCAAAAAGTATTGCTGATAATATTTAAAAAAAAATGTATTGCTGGTAATATTTTTCACAAAAAGTATTGCTGGTAATATTTTTTTACTAAAAAGATTTGCTGGTAATATTTTCCCCCAAAAATATTTCTGGCAATATTTTTCCACAAAAGTATTGCTGGTAATATTTCCCCCCAAAAAGTATTGCTGATAATATTAAAAAAAAAATGTATTGCTGGTAATACCCCCCTCCCAAGTATTGCTGGTAATATCCCCCCAAAGTATTGCTGGTAATATGCCCCCCCCCCCAGTATTGCTGGTAATCTCCCACCTCACCCCAAAATATTGTTGGTAATATTTTTTGGCCCAAAAAGGGGCAGGTAATATTTTTTCGAAAAAAGAATTGCTGGTAATAATGTATTGCTGTTAATAATTTTTTATAGGAAATTTGTTGTTCGTAATAATTCTTACAAAAATGTATTGATAGTATTATAAACCTTTTTTTTACACGTTTTGACTCCAGTTTGGGGGGTAACTCGTGCCGTGGCCCTTGATATCTCCAAAGCGTTTGATAGAGTTTGGCATGCCGGCCTTCTTCGCAAGCTCCAGGGTTATGGCATCACAGGTCGATTGTTTGACCTAATATAATCATTCCTGTCAAACCGTGAATTGAAGGTCGTTCTCAATGGATTCATCTCCAGCTCCTATTCCACTAATGCAGGTGTTCCTCAAGGCTCCATCCTAGACCCTACTCTGTTTCTCATATTCATAAACGACCTTCCTGACGCCATAGATTCCCAAGTTGGCATCTATGCGGACGACACCACAAGTTACTCCTGCCTCAAACAAATCCAGTAATGCTGACAAAATTAACCTGGCATCTCGGATAGAAAAGGACCTCCAATCGGTTGTGAACTGGGGCAAGAAATGGACGGTTAACTTTAACGCATCTAAAACTAAACTGCTCTCTATTAACCACCACAAGGATCCATCCCTGCATCCCATTAGAATGTCTGATGACAAACTTCTGGAGAGCTCCTCTCTGCGGCTGCTCGGTCTCACGCTGTCCGCTGATCTGAGATGGAACAAATACATCGAGTCAATTGCATCATCCACCGCAAGGAAAGTTGGCTCCCTGTGCCGAGCCAGGAAATTTTCTCCTCGGAATCTATCCTCCAAATCTATAAATCGACCATTCGCCCTTGCGTGGAGTATTGCTGCCATATATGGTCTGGAGCCCCTGCTGTTTGCCTCAGGGTTCGTGATAAGATCCAGAGACGGATATGCAATGTAATTGGCCCCGATCTGCCATCTCGTCTGCAGTCTTGCTCTCACCGACGCGACGTTGTATTTATAATTACTTTCACGGTAATTGCTCCGAGGAGCTGCTTTCGATGGTTACTAGGCCTCATGAATTTAAACGTCCCACGAGGCTGGCATCCCGTTCCCACCCCTTCACCGTTGAAACTGTTAGATGTAGACGTCTCTTCTACTCCAATAGCTTCATGTTTCGCACATCTCGCCTGTGGAACTCCCTTCCTTATTCCTGTTTCCCTGACAAATACAATCTCCAACTATTTAAGTGTAACGTCAATCGACATCTCCAGCTGCCTTGATCTATCCACTTCCCTTCTCCACATCCTTTCCCCTTTCATTCCTATCTACTCTCGCTACAAATCTTCTGTAACCCCCTTGCCTTGATCGATCCACTATCTTTCTCCACATCCTCTCCTTTACCACTCCTATTTGCTCTTCCTCCAAACCTTCTGTAACCCCCTGCGTACTAGTGGCTTCCAGCCTTGCTTGGAGTGATATACTTAAAAAAAAACAAAAAAAAACTATTTGCCTATAGCTGGGAGTACAACTGGGAACACCAGAAATTACGAGATGGTTCCACGCTGCTCGAAACCTCCTGATCAGAGGCTTCGTTGCCGGATGTAGTTTATCGCCATACCCAGGACACGGATGTAGTTTATTGTCATAGCCAGGACGATATTTGTCCGATATTTCTTGTAGTCTTAGTTTGTGATTCTGTTCAAATTTCTTTACAATTCTTGCGCATATTTCTGTGTCTTTTGTCGCCGTTAATCCTTTAAACATATCCGTTCGCCTGATTTGAATCTCTATCGCACTCACTTCCTCTGTCTCCTTCACTGACAAGTAGTCGGATATATAATTAAAGATATGACAAGATATATTAATCTAGTAGAATTACTCAGCTTTCTTTGTTATAAATTCTTTCGTGCATTTGTAATCGTGATAAGTTTTCCTAAGATCGATCAATATCATTTTGCCTCAGCATCAGCAATGATATCCTAAATACAATCAACTGATATGATTTCATATCGATCTATAGTTTTTATAATGTTCCTTTCATATATTTGATCGAGTTTTGCTTAAGGATCGATTTCCGATTTTTTATTTTGTTGGTAGATAGAGAACTTGCATAATTTGTGACGCTCCAAATTCGCCAAGTGGGGTCTGCAAGAACCTGCTAATGTTTAACTTTATTATTGACGATTCCAATGCTACTGCGTCAGTATGTAGGGAAAATGTGTGGATAATACACATTTGATCCATGAAGTGATTCTGGAATATCTAGAGACGAAAAAAATGTTGATAATGGGAATCAGAATAAATGATTGCATTAAAAAGGACGGCCATTTTAATGGCAAGTCAGGTTTGTTGCTGTTTACTGCAGGAACAAAACAATATGTTGATGTTTTCCCATAAAATATCAAAGAAAATATTTTGGATTAAACAGTTTTTATTTTGGTGTATCATTTAGTGTGGAAATTTTTTTTAACATTGAATTAACGAATAAACGAACTTTGACTGCCTTCAAAAACTGGACGAGAAAAAGAAAGAAGCTTTGGAAAAGAAACATACAAAAAGGAAACAGTAGAAAAAAGAAACGGAGAAAGAAACTGTTATGGCCCAGGTTCCTTGTACCACGGTGATGGTCCAAGGTAGAACCAATGAAGAATAACTCGAACACAGGTATGGAATAACACAGATATATTACAAACAGAATATGTACAAAAGAAGTAGAAGTGTTAGTAATAACAATCAGGTTAGGTTTGAGAGAACTATGTTGTCACGACCAGTATCACTATTCCAATGTCTTACAGTAATCGTCTGATGCGACTCTGTCTGGCCGACTGCCTGACTCACTGACTGTGTCGGTATTTAACAACACTCCCAGGTGTGTCGGATGTGGCACAAGGCCGGTTTAGAGTGGGCGTACCGAGCCCGTAGGCTCGGGCAAAAATATACCCATTAGAACCCGTATACACGGGTTCAGGGACTGTCAACCTCCCCGGACGGCACTTTGCCCTGCGGCAAAGCCCCGTCCGAGTTCCTCCCCGCCGAGGCAGAGAGTTCGACAGCAAAGAACAGTCTGAACGGCTGTTCCGACACTCACGGACTGTGTCTGCTGTTCTCTCATGAGGCGCAGTATTTATGAGTTATGGAACAGTCTATTAATATTATGGGTAAGTTCCCATAACAGAAACAAAAAAAGAAACTATGAAAAAAAAATTAAAAAAAAAGGTAAAATTTAAAAGAAAAAAACGGAATTAATAGAGAAGACGACAGAAAAAAAAGAAATGTAATGAAAAAGAAAAAGACAGAAAATACAATGAAAAAAGAAATATAAATATGAGTGTAAAATAGAAAGGAAGAAAGAAAAGAGAAAGGAAGGGGAATTAAAACAGAAAAGAAAATAGAAAGAAAACAGAAAAGAAGCAAGAAAACAGAAAAGGAAAAGAAAGGAAAGCAGAAATGAAGAAGAAAGAAAACAGAAAGGAAGAAGAAAACAGAAGCGAATAAGAAAGAAAATGAAAAGAAAACAGAAAGAAAACAGAAAAGAAGAAGAAAGAAAACAGAAAAGAAATGAATACAGTCAGAAAGAAGAAAGAAAACAGAAAAAAGAAAGAAAACAGAAAGAATAAAGAAAATAGAAAGAACGAAGAAAGTAAACAGAAATGAATAAGAAAGAAAACAGAAAAGAAAATGAAAAAAACAGAAAGAAAAAAATAAATAAATGATGAAAATAAAGGAAGAGGAAAGTAAAAAAAAATATTTTCACTCATTTCAACCCCAAGCACTGCGGCAATATCATTAGGACGCGTGGGGGTGGCTACAGCGGGTGAAAATGAATGAGGATAAAACGACTGAGAATGGGTAAAACTGGGGAAAAGAAAAAAAGGAATTGGCTTCAAGGAGACAGAAGATGGCCATTGACGTTGCATTTAAATGTTTGAAGATTGTAGGCGGCAAGAAAGCAAGAATTTGGCAGGGGGTTCCTCAAGTGAGAAGTGCCAGAAAAAATCTCTTCGTGTAGAAGTGGCGGTTGCATCAAACTAAAAGAAAAATAAATAAATAAAATAAAGAATAAAACAGAAAGAACCCGACTGGAATTGGAACTTGGCTTTTGGCTTAACAATCCATTACACCACCCGCACATTCGAGCTTACAGCACCTGGTATTCCCAAGAGGTCATCCATCTAGGTACTGACCGGGTTCAACATTGCTTAACTTCAGTGATTGTAGTATAGAACTATTGTTTCAATGTGACATGGCCGTAAGCAAAAATGAGAGTATGTTCCGCCAAAAATAAATAAATATACCGAGTGTCACCAGAAAATAGTCCAAGTAACAGCACGGGATAATTGCCCATCACACAAAATGTTTAATATCTAAAAAACAGCAAACTAATTTAGTTTCTTTTTTCCAGGTTTTCAGATAAGACGTTTAGCTATCTTGACACAAATGTCGTAAGAATCACTGAAAACCCCTTGAGTTATTCAGCTAAAAAGGGAACAGATTAAAATCGTTTTTTGTCAGCCCAACTACGTCTTCCCAGTGGTGAGACGAAAAAGATCATTCAGAACTTCAGTAATGTTACCAACATTCATACCTAGGCCCAATGAATAGAGTTCCTCTGATCATATTCCATAAAAATTACGATGCATTAGAGCAGTGGTTCCTAACCACTGTGCCGCGGCACATTAGTGTGCCGCGGAATGATTGCTCGTGTGCCGCGAAGAGATAATACCTAGAAGCCATTTAATAATAAAATTGAAGAATAGTTTCCCTCAATCAGCATTGAAGAATTTGATTGGATTCGCAATCCGTTCCTAGATTTATCAGTCATCAACCTTTTCAATTTTGAGTTATGTGAAGAGGAAGAATTAGCAAGCCTTTCCAGTGATCGTGGTCTCAAATTGAAGTACGCACAACCGCCATTGGACGCCTTTTGGATTTCTGTTATGGAAGAGTATCCAACTCTAAGTAAAAAAAGCCATCAGTCTTACTACAATTCTCAACTTAGTACCTATGTGAACTGGGATTTTCTTACCTAAACAACATTAAAAATAAAAAACGTGAAAGACTTAAATATATTGAAGAAGAGTTAAGAGCGTGTCTCTCTCACATTCGCCCAAATATTGCAGCAGTAGTCAAGAAGCACCAGGCACAACTGTCCCACTGACATTCACCATTATTATTTTATACCCGATGTTGAATACAGGATATGTTGATTTATGGGAATAAAAATTCTTCTTATATAATATTCTTTGTTTTTTTTTATTTTATGGCAAAAAGGCTTTATGAATGGAAAATATTTATTTTTTGTGATAGGTGTGCCGCGAAAATTTAAAGAACTCAATAGTGTGCCGCCATGTAAAAAAAAGTTGGGAACCACTGCATTAGAGAAAGATTATTAACGTTTCGCGAGGGAGGAAATTGTTTTAGTTTGGAAAATAATTCATCTCCCAATGCGCATTCGCTTTTGAACTCTGGGAGGTGAGGGTTTCACACAGCTCTAGCCCAGATAATACTCCATTTTTGGTCTGATGTGGCTCATATAATGCAGGAGTGAGTTACTTCCTGGTGCGGTACTAGAGACCGACTGTTTGTCCAGCGCCTTTAGCGATTGTTCGTATCTAGGAGTTTTAACTGCGGTCCGGGGTGATCATGTAACCCAACAGAAGTTCAAGACAAGAAACCTCCTTGAACGTCAAACTGGTCCTCGGTACTGGAGAAAATTCAGTTTCTGCTCGATGAAGATGAATAGTTACTCGCTTTGTTTTGGAGCCTTTTCTCAATTGTCTTATTTATCAGAGGAGAGATTTAATTTACCAGAATCTGGACATCTAGAATTTTGAACGTGGACACATAAAACGTGGTATTACGCCTTACATATATATATATATATATATATATATATATATATATATATATATATATATATATATATATATATACACAGGCACACACGCACACACATACACACACAAACACACACATATATATATAATTATTTATTTAAATATTATAACATAAATATGTTATAAACTCACTACAAAAATAGCCATTTTGTTTCAACACTTATGGTGTTTATCAAGTGATGTTGTTGAATGTTCATCACTTGATAAGACAACAGAGGTGTTGAAACAAAATGGCTATTTTTGTAGTGATTTTATAACATATTTATGCGTATCCAAATGTAAACAAATGACGTCACACATTATGAAATAGCCAAAAATAATGTATTAACATAAAATGTCTTAAAATAATTGTCGGACTTTGTCCATTTCATACTGTGTGACGTCATTTGTTTACATTTGATACGCCATGAGCAGATATGAATGTACGTGAGAGATTCATGAAAATTGTTGTTTAAAAGCCGTATAATCGACCTTGCTAACCGAACGATCCTCTGTGGCCCATTCGGTTAAAGCACATCAGGCTATATGACAGTTCCTTATAGCATACAGTTTCGATTCCTGTCAGAGGACTAATTTTTTCTATGAAAATTTCTCTACATTCAGGCCGGTAAATGTTATTAATACTGTTTATTATAAACAGAGCATTTACTTAACTATTTGTATCTATAAAAAGAATGTTAAACATAAAAATGTCTTTTTATTTATTTTTATATATATATATATATATATATATATATATATATATATATATATAAAAGAAAGAACAGCAAGATAAATAATCCTGTGTTCTTATAGATATTTTTATTTGCTCAATGTAAATTTACAGAGCATTAATATTATACATTAACTGATTTAAAATATGTTTTTTCTCGCTACACATTAATAACCATGTTTCAAAAATGGAAGCTAAAATCTTCGAATTTAATTTTGTAATTAAATTAAAGACATTAGTTTCATTTCATCCTCAATAGTAACTTATTTTTAAATTTACAGTTTTAAAGGCACGGCAAAGACTCATAATTCAGTGTTTCCAAGGATACAGAGAAACCCACTCATCCAGAAAAGGGGTGGTAGCCTGTACAATTTCAATTTTTAATTTTTTAATTTCAATTTTTTAATATCAGTTATTAACTGATACATCAAAAATTAAAAATTGAAAGCGGGGTTATGTTTAGGGATGGGTAGGTGTGTATTTTTTCAACAAATTCTGACATCCGATACATATTTCACCCCAAACAAGGCAATAAAGCGACCTAAAACGCAAGAGGTTACTGAGTGTGAGAGAATACGAGAAAAAAGAAAAAAAAAACACCATTAAAGAGAGAACAATAACAGAACAGGAATTAATTAAGAAAAAGAAGATAACGATTGACATTGCATTTAAATTTCCGAACTTCAAAGTTAACTTAGAACCAAGAAGATATTACCATAAGTGAGTAGTGCGACAGAAGAAAGTGTTAGCATAGAACTTACGGTAACATCTAGCCATTTCAACTGTAGATTGATGAGACGTTGCTGCCAATCTAGTACAGCAATTAAATTCATAATTTTAAGTACGATATGGGAAAGTGTTTACAGAGGGAGGCTACGTTACGTCGGTGAAGAAGTGAAACCAATAACATTTCATATTAATGATATGTTCTTAGGCAGATTGTTAATATAACGCAGAAAAAGAATAAATACGAGTATCTTTTTACGCAAAAACAGATCACACATACGAAAAAAAAATGTTTTTGTTTTCAATCTGTGGGAAAAGCTTGTCGAGAAACATAATCTGATCGATGACAACCTCTTCATGTAACCCTCATTTCACGTGCGATGACTGTCATACCTTTGCTAGGCCAATGGAAGCATTAGATAGGATAGAAAGAAAGGAAAAAAGCTAAAACTGTGTATATAGCCGATTGTGAAGCTAAATAAAACGTCCAATTTTGTGCTTGTAAATTTGATGTGTTTGTCTATTAGAATTGGACTGGTTTTTGGTTTTGTTTTAATATCTGATTGCTATTGTAGAAGCCCTGGGTGTACGACGCCATTTGATACTGGTGAGTGTGGCAATCACACGGCTTCTTGGATTACACCGGCTAGCATTCCCAGCTTGTAACTAACACGATTCAAATAATGATTCGAATATATAAGACTTCATTTCATTGGATCCCAAAAGATGGCGTATTGTAGTTGACTTTCTCTTTTGACATGTGTCCGCATGAAAGGAAAAGGTGGTCCCAATGGAACGAAATAAAACACCAAAAGGGATAATTATGACTCACAATTAAGCGATTTTTGAAGAGAAGGGGGGACGGGGAAATGATGAAGGGTGAGACGGAAAATAATGAATGAGACGGAGATATGAAATAAAAAGGAAGATAGACAAACTGACAAGAAAAAAAAGAATAGAGAGGGTAAAGGAAATAAAGTTGCCAAAAAGAAAAAGATAAAAAGAAAGGTCAAAGAAAGGAAGGGAGGAGAAGGACACAAATAAGAAATAGACGGAGATGAAGAGAAGTAAGGAGTACGAGAAGGAATTGAAGGGGAAAATGGTGGGATGTTAAAGACAAGGCTAGGAGATATACAATGGCATGTAACGGGTGAGGTACTGGATGACATCTCGGAATAATAAATCAGAGAGCCAAGTTCGAAATCCAGTCGAGTTTGTTACATTCACTTACGCGCAAATATCATCAGGTATGGTATGCATGGAATTCTTTTTCTCGTAGATATAGATTAAATAGCATGCAGACCTAGTGTTTTAATGGTGGATGTGCCGATGAGGTATTAGTGGATTTGAACGAGGAATCAGAGAATCAAGCCCGAATTGCAGTAGAATTCGTTAAATTTACTTAGACGCAGATAACGTTTAGAGAGACGTAAATACATCTCTTCTCCAAGCATCTATCTATTGTTGATTTCTATGACTACAGTATTTATATTTAGCAGGATCACCATTAGGGTCGTAAATGCACCACATGTATTACAGAAGTGTTTTATTCCTTGCGCAAGGAACCCAACCCTCTCAAGGTCGGATTGAATTCAGAGTTTTCCTTCTGGACCGGTTGCAACCAAAGACTATAGAAGCCAGTCAGTCCTGCTATTTACCCATAACTGTGAGGAAAAGTAGAGGATTGATACCTATCCAAGGGTATTAACGTGTAAGCAAATGTAATGGATCCGACTGAAATTTGAACCTGGCTCTCCACTATGTCTCCATTATCTCTATCTATTAGATCATCCAATAAGTTCTGTCCGTATTTAATTTTTTGTTAAAATAAACGAAATTTAAAGAATATTTTATAATGTCTAATGGAGCTGAACATTATTTTTATGTTTAGATGCATTTAAGCTGAAGAAATTTTATTTCAGACAACAATAAAATTAAATTTTGTTTGATTAAAACCCTGCTAACATGGAAGTACCCAAGAATCATTTGAGACCCATAATGCTTTATGAGTTCAAGAAAGGAAACTCAGCAGCCGAAGCGGCTAGAAACATTCATTCAGTTTATGGAGAGGAATGTGTGAATGAAAGAACTTGCAGAAGATGGTTTGCAAAATTCAGCGGTGGAGATTTCACCCTTGAAGATGAAGATCGAACCGGACGTCCAATTGAGTTTGATGAAAAGCTTCTTGAAGCAGCCCTTGAAGAAAATCCTGCTTTATCAGTTGAGGGATTGGCAGTGGTTCTCAGTTCAAACCATACAACTGTTCATCGTCATCTTCAACAACTTGGAAAAGTTCATAAACTTGGAAAATGGGTGCCTCATGAATTGTCTGAAAACAACCTCAAATCCCGAGTTGACATCTGCTCTTCTCTCCATTCTTGCCAACTTGTTTCACCTTTTTTGGATAGACTTGTGACTTGTGACTTGTGATCGAAATGTTAAGCGTCGTAGACAGTGGCTTGGTAAAGAGGAAGGACCCCAGCTACAGCCGAGAAGGGAACTTCATGGGCAAAATGTTCTTCTTTCAATTTGGTGGGATTGACAAGGAATAATACACTTTGATTTCTTACCACCTAAATCAACAATTAATGCTCAAATATACTGTCAGCAATTAGAGCGTTTGAACCAAGTTTTGAGGAAAAAAAACCTGCTCTAGTGAATCGAAAACGGGTGATGTTTCATCAGGACAATGCGCGACCACACACAGCAAGAATCACGTCACAAAAGATCGAAGAACTTGGTTGGGAGAAAATTCCTCATCCACCTTATTCTCCCGACCTTGCTCCTTCAGACTACCATCTGTTTCGTAGCTTACAAAATCATTTAGAAGAACCAACTTTTGTAACACAGGAAGAGGTTAAAACTGACATTTGTGAGTTCTTCGAATCAAAGCCAAAAGAATTTTACAGTAATGTAATTAATAAGCTTGTTAATAGATGGAAGGAAGTCATAGATAATTAGAGAAAATACATTGTTGATTGAATCTGTAATTAAATGTAACATTTGGTCACTTGTTTTCTATATTCAAAATTCTGACAGAACTTATGGGATGACCTGATAAAAATGACAGGATGTGTGTGTGTGTGTGTGTAATGAATGCACGGCTGTAATTTTCGACAGATTTGCACCAAAATTTACATGCACATGTTCCAAGTTAGCAGAAAGCCCAAGACCGACTTTGCATTTCCCAACTCCCATTGATAGTGGAAATAATCGATTTTCTCATGCTTCTACGGTAGTTTTCATGTAGTTTGCGGCCATTTTCTACTGGCCAGAGTGAGAGCCTATAGCCGGCTGCCACGAATAGCCAGGAAGATTCTATTGGCCAGCGTGAGAGCCAAATTGTTAAACAGCTGACTGACTCGAAGGTTAACTACCATGCTAGCATGCAAAAAAAATGGCTGCATTCGATGGCTGCATTCGTCACAAGTGGGAAAAATTTAAATCTGCATGGCACTTTACTCCAATTGGCTCATTCGAACTTTGGCAAAGAGGAACCCGGATGAAGCTTTGCTGAAGGGCAATGTTTCGTCCGGGGAGGTAGATAGATTCCGAATATGCATATACAGGTTCTAAAGGAATATTTTTGGCCAAAACTCCGGGCTCGGAGAAACCCACGTTAAATTCGGCCTTGTGCCGGATACATTCCTCGTGGGGAGACTGTTAAATATGCAGTCGGAACGCAGTTTTTGACTGTGTGCGACTTCTGTCGAACACTCTGCTTTGGCAGAGAGGAACCCGTACGAAACTATGCCGAAAGGAAAAGTTTCGTCCGGGGAGGTAGACAGACCCAAACCCGCTAATGTGTGTTGTGTGGGGATATTTTTGGCTGTCTACGGGCTCGGAGAACACACGGTAAACTCGGCCTTGTGCCGCATAACTGTTGAATATTGGCAGTCGGAACGCAGTCTCTGTCTGTGTGCGACTTCGGTCGAACTCTCTTCTTTGGCAATAACCCGGATGAGGCTTTGCCGAAGGGTAAAGTTTCGTCCTTGGAGGTAGACAGGCCCTGAACCCGTTTATGCGGTTTCTAAGGGAATATTTTTGGCCGAACCTACGGGCTCGGAGAAACCCACGTTAAACTCGGCCTTGTACCACATACATTCCACGTTTCTGTTAAATATAGAAGTCGACACGCAGTCTCTGATGGTGTGCGACTTCTGTCGAACTCTCTGCTTTGGCAGCGAGGAACCCGGACGAAGCTTTGCCGAAGGGCAGAGATTCGCCCGGGAAGGTAGACAGATCCCGAACACGCTTATGCGGGTTCTAAGGGAATATTTTTGGCCGAGCTCGGAGAAACCCACGTTAAAATCAGCCTTGTGCCACATACATTCCTCGTGGGGCGACTGTTAAATATTGCAGCCGAGACGTAGTGTAACCTGACCGTTCGGACGGACACTTCTATCTGCTTATTAATAATACTCTTACTTTGTATATATCCGTTATTTCAATACACTTACCTTCGATTTCCGTGGCTTTCTTTTGGCACCCTAACAGGCCACAACAAATATCAAATATTGATGCGTTTATCTACTCTATGCATGTTAAGTGGACAATAGAGCTGTAGATTTTGCATAATTGCCCGCAGATCGCGTCTAAGTAGATAGAAAGAGTTTGGATGATGATTTTCTAGGTAAACAAAGTCTTTTCACTTTTTAGCGCAACACGATCTTCCCATCCGTTTTCTTTTGAAAACTACATAATTTTTTCGTGATTTTCGATTCCAAATCTCGAAGAAATCGAATTCTCTTCTATTACCATATAAATAAATTCTAAAATTCTTTTGGCAAGTTTCGGAAATATTTGTGCCCCAAGAGTTTTGGGTATGACCAAATTCTCATTCAGTCTATTCTATGAATAAAGACATTAGCCGAAATTATCGATTTTCCATAAGGTTTTGATATTCAAGGATGATAAAAAAGTTGGTTAAAGAATTATTTTGTTCTTTGATAGAATGCAAGTAGTATTGAATCCATCGGAAACATTAAAATGAACAGAGAACTTTACAGAAATCGATTTTAGCAAGATCATTGAAAAGTAAAATGTTCATCTTCTTGCTAGTACAGCTGTTAACAAAAAGCATGCCATACGTTACTAAAAATTGCATTTATAATTGAAAACGATTATTGATAGTTTAGTTAAACTTAAAAGTTTCAATAAAACAGTTATTTAGGAAAGAGCATCAAAGATGTGACCATTGTCTAGATGATAAATTAGGGATAATTTAATTTCCGAAGCTTAGAGCTTAATTCTCAATTTTTCCCTCACCGGTAACACGACTCATTTCATTCAAGTTGTCTATTGACATATATATATATATATATATATATATATATATATATATATATATATATATATATATATACGATGGGATGAGCGAACCTTGTTTCCTATTTTTACAGGAGAAAATATGTATCATTGAACTCTTGAATAATACCCAATTATTAAACCAAAGATACGAGACTACCGTTTTCTGTAGACATACTAAGGATTTAACACTACAATCTTGCTAAATTCCCAATTCCATAACTATGAAGCTTTTATAATTATATATCCACAAAACACGTTCTTTGATTACAAAATAAATAGTGATAACCCAAACATAAAGAAATGCAATCCAACTTTAGAAATCTTATACAAAAACCAAAAAATAACATTCCCAATTATTACTAAAGCTAACTCGACAATTTTTTACCTACTCATATGTAATATTATCCCCTATCACTATCTTCCCTCACCTACCTCTCAAACATAGGACGCTTGTGAGTTGACGTGCCTAAACTTTGACCGATGTTTATCAGCGAAAAAATGTCCACACACCAATCAACATTAACCACCCGGTCCACCCATCACCCAACTGCTATCAACAACCACTATTGTTTCACTCAGATACTTTATATATATTTTGTATGTACATTTCTTTTCACAAAAAAATGGAAAAAAGGAAGTGACGTTTCACATCCGGCTTGACTACAAACAGGATTGTTCAAAACCATTTTCGACCCTCACCCGTAGATGTGCAGTTGAAATGCACTGAAACCAAGTTGCATCTTTGTAGTGAGTAAAAATGGTTTTGTCTATATGATAAAATTATAATAAATACATTATATATATATATATATATATATATATATATATATATATATATATATATATATATACAGGGTGTTCATAAAGTTCGTGTGCACTTATATAAATTTATAACTTTATTTGTATTTGCGATAGAAATAATTTGTAAAAAGAATTAGAAAGAAGTAAATCTATATTTTTTAAGATTTTATTGAAATTTTATTTAAGTTTCCACATGTCCTCCATCATTAGCAATACAAAGGGTAATACGATTTTGCAGTTCACGGAAAACATTTGCCAACTGATTTGCAGTAATGCCTGAAATCACATTAGTTATTTTAGCTATACTTAAAACTAGGTACATTAAACTTTATCACATTTTTTACAGATTATATATATATATATATCCAGGTACGATGAGAACGCACACTTTCAACGTTCGTGATATTTAATTTAAAGGAGGGCTCAGTACAAAAAAAATGTAAGGATCGGTACACAACTGCAGTTGTGTTTTCTTGGTTACTAACGAGATTTTTCTGTTTCTCAATACCTTGCTTAGCTTTCAGAAGGCGACATTTGTTATCGCAATGCACCTTTGGATTGCAGTGTTCCATTATTCGTCCCCTGTTAAAATACTTCATAGATATTTAAATTTTTGGTTTTGATTTTGGCAGCTCCAAATTATAATTCGTAATCTGGATCTAGAGAATTTAATAACAGGCCATGAATATGTGGTGAACAATCCCGTAGAAGCACGCGAACCAGAGTGGCTTGCATTTCGTGCACAGGAAAATAAGGGTCCTACCTTAACGGGCAGCACGTGACATCGGCAAGTTTGTCCCGTAAAAAATGGTATTGCTCTCTAGCAGTACCATCAGTATGTGCGGTAACGAGGGTTTTTTGTACAGTTTGGCTTGCTTCCACCAATAGCAAGTCGTGTGCTGATTGGTCGAACTGGAGGAGGCTATTTACCTGGGTAACTGAGAATAAAAGAGAAGAACGCTGATTGGTTGGCCGACTGCAGTGTTAGCCTGGTAAAAGAAGGCTGAGGCAGTGAAAAGGACAGAAGAAAAGACGGATATACGTTGTGACGTGTTCAGAAAGCAAGGACGGCGAATTGAATCAGCGGTATCTTGATTTGTACAAGTGACGTCGTAGCAATACAGACATATTTACACTTACAGAATACCAATTAATTGAAAAGATAACTGGACGTTGTCCACTATGTGTCCACTGCAACCAACCTCAGCAAGGAAATTCATTTCCTGCCGCTCGTTTTCATTACGTCACTTCTTCATGAATATTTACCGTGGACGTTTTTAAGACGTTGAAAAAAATCGTCGGTATTCTAAAATATTTCTGACTCCTCTTGTCGCCAATTTTTTTTTTTTAAGCTTTTCACCCCAAGCAAGGCTGGAAGCCACTAACACGCAAGGGGTTACAGAAGGTTTGGATGAAGAGCGGGTAGGAGTGGTAAAGGAGAGGATGTGGAGAAAGATAGTGGATCGATCAAGGCAAGGGGATTACAGAAGATTTGGAGCGAGAGCAGATAGGAATGAAAGGTGAAAGGATGCGGAGAAGGGAAGTGGATAGATCAAGGCAACTGGAGATGTCGATTGACGTTACACTTAAATAGTTGGAGATTGTATTTGTCACGGAAACAGGAATAAGGAAGGGAGTTCCACAGGAGAGATGTGCGATACATGAAGCTATTGGAGTAGAAGAGATGTCTACATCTAACAGTTTCAACGGTTAATGGGTGAGAACGGGATGCCAGCCTCGTAGGACGCTAAAATTCATGAGGCCTGGTAACCAGCGAAAGCAGCTCATCCGAGCAATTACCGTGAAAGTATTTGTAAAAAAGACAGAGCGAGGCAACGGCGCGTCTGTGAGAGAGCGACTGCAGAGGAGATGACAGATCAGGGCCAGTTACATTGCATATCCGTCTCTGGATCTTATCAAGAACTCTTAGGCAAACAGCAGGGGCTCCAGACCATATATGGCAGCAATGCTCCATGCAAGGGAATTGTCGCTACTATTTCCATAGACACTGTTCTGATGAGATACATTCCTTAGTTCCACCAGTTCAGATGTTTACAGCTAAGACTCGGTGTGTTCCCTATCTTGAGCCGAATCATTATCGTTGCATTTGCTTTCCATTGCTAAAAATAAGTTTAAGCTTTTCCCCAATAACCAGTACCTGATAACTTCCTAATAAGAAACTCCCGAAAGCTTGCGTCCCCGATCATTACCATCTTTACCTTTTCAAGCCCAGGGTCACACGTTATCTACTTTCCATAAACTCACTCAGTAACACTACCTTGCGCGGCTCTTTGTCCTTGTAAAAACAAGAACAAAGGTGAATGTTTTAGAAGCATGGTTGTTAGGGAAATTTGCCATCTCATGGGTATTGAATTTAAAATATTAAAAAGCGACAACAAAATTTTCATGTTTGTGTCTTATTTTAACGACAACCAATAAATAGCTGGTTTTTATTTCAAATTTAATATTTAACCATTTCTGGACAAAATACCACGGGAATGACTTCTTTGCTCTGAATCTTCTTGATGCCGTGATGAAAGCAATGACTGTCATAGAACAGGTGACAGGACATCACGTAAAAAGATCATTAACCTGAGCCCCTCTAATAGAGTCAGAGATAAACCAATTCGTAGATGGTGATGACGTCAGTGAAAATGGTCCCGGAGCGGATATTTTACCAATGACAACACCAAGCAAAAATATTTCTTTCCGATATCGTTGCATACACGAAGTCTCTCCAGAAATGATTAAATCGTTCTGAATATCCCGAGTCCTAATTGTTCACCATTTCTTATCGAGCAGAAATTTTAGGAGACAAACAATCGCATAACATAGATCTCTCAATATTACGAGAATCCGTATTTGGACGCCTCTAATTTCTGGCTCATACTCACTCAAATCTCTTGGACTTTCCTTGTGGAGAATGGAGTCACAGCGTTCAACACACTCTACTGTGGTTTCCATAGCAATTAGTAAGTTTTTACGGGGTGGACTTGGTAACCTCATGTCCAACCGGTATTGAATTAAACAGAGTCTTCCCTAATATTTAACCCGTAGGCCTCGACCGTGGTGATGGAAAGCGGCCGGATGGCATTACCATCTTCCCTTTTAAAATGGGTAAGTCGTTGATTTGGGATGCGACCTGTGCGGATATATATTCGACCGGTAATTTGATCAGGTCCGCGGTTGAGCCGGGGTTCGTCGCCCGAGACGCAGAGATGAAAAAATACTCTTCTCTTGATGATAGATTTTTTTTTTACTCCTGTGGCAGTGGAGACTTCAGGGGTTATTGGCCCTCGTTCGATGGCGTTCCTTCGGGCGATTGGCGCGATTGCGTCTCGATTAAGGAACGAGCCTCGCGAAACGGAGTGGCTCTTCCAGCGTGTCTCACTGGCGATGGTTTGAGGTAATGCTTTCTCCATCATAGCGGCTGGCAGAGGATAGAAAAAATTGTTTATAGTTACGTTGTTCTGGTATTGTCATCAATGGTCGACTGAATTTGCTTTGTTTCAATGACTTTTGTTTTTTTATTATTAGTTACTTTGTTCAATAAATGATTTCTTATTGTTGGAAAAAAAAGTTATTGTTTATGTTTATATTCTCGTCGTTGCTATTAGCTACCTTAGATAGAAAAAGCCTAATATGGAAATCCAACAATGGATTTGGAAAAGTTTAAAGTACAAATGTTTAAAGTACAAAAGTTTAAAGTACAAATGTTTGACATCAAATTAGTTAATTTTTTATAACTGTCTTTATTTTAATTTTTTAAGCAATTCTCTTAAAAGCAACTGTAATAAAAACTTTTTTTTACTCCTGTGGCAATGGAGACTTCAGGGGTTATTGGCCCTCGTTCGATGGCGTTCCTTCGGAGGATTGACACGATTGCGTCTCGATTAAGCTTTGTTTCAATGACTTTTGTTTTGTTATTATTAGTTACTTTGTTCAATAAAGACGATAATATTTAACCTAGATCGAGGGGGAGAAGAGACGGATATATACCTTTCTCTTTTAGGTGATAAGCGACATGCACACATGTGAAAATTAATTGAAAAAAAAACCCCGAATAATTCCATTATTAAATACTTTCTTTCATATTTTTCCAGTAAAACACGAACAAGTGGACATGTTAGTACTTTGTATGTTCATGTCACAAAGTCGTTCCTTGCAGTTTGACCACGGATTACCGATTTTATTTGAATCAGGGGAGTTTCCGGGCCAGTCTAGTCTTTGATTTACTCAATGATAAGGCTTGCCAGTGTGTTCGTGCAGTGTTACAATTTTCGCATGCTTCCTTGGAGTAACGTTCATCGCAGGCAATGGCCGTAGGACAACTAATCGACTGTCGAGATAATAGTGTCTGGGTATGATAAAAATCTGATGCAATCACGGATGACGCAATATTTTTCAAGACCAAACAGGTTTCATCATACACCCCCAAAATAGTTTCATATTACTGCACACCACTGCAAATGACCTAATCTGAGGGAAAAATAGAAATCGATTACACCCTGTCGCTCCAGTGGGTCTAAAACTGACCGTATGTTGAAAGAAAGGAAACTAAAGCGGTTGTTTCAATTAATTTGCACAAGGGTGCACTTATGTATCCTGTATGTCAACTGTACTGTATATATATATATATATATATATATATATATATATATATATATATATATATATATATATATATATATATATATATATAAAAGTGAACATAGAAGTCAACACTTAGAGGCGACAGTCTCTTTCATGCTAGATGCAATCATCGGGCCACGATGATTGCATCTAGCATGAAACAGACTGTCGCCTCTAAGTGTTGACTTCTATGTTCACTTTTATCTTTACACAAACTCTATCTCTGATATTGAGCACTTTATCTTTATCCCATAAATATAGCACACTTTAAGACTATATTTCTTCATATATATATATATATATATATATATATATATATATATATATATATATATTTTAAACATGTTGTGTTGAATGTCAAAGACAACATAGTCCTGCATATTCTCTTTTGAATTTTCTCATATTTTCTAATGAGACTTTTTATTTGAAAATTATATTGAAATAAATATTACCCGTAAGATATCATCAACATAATGGAGGTATATGGTAGATGTTTCAATAATATAAAAAATTGTATCTTCAAGATGTGACATATAAAAAATGTTGGACCAAGGACAATTCCCATAGACACGCCGTCCACCCGTAAATAAATATTATTAAGCTGGTCATAGAAAGGAACATGTGTAGTGCAGATTAAAAGGATTTTTTTTAGTATATTAGGATTAATTTTAAGAGGTTGCATAAGAGGGTTGTTATAGATGTAATTAGTAATTATATCAATAGTTTCAATGACGGGGATGTTAGTAAATAAACTTTCCACGCCAAGGGAAGCTAGTATTCCATTATTCAGTTTTTGAGAACATAAGGTTTTTATTAACTCATGAGTAGAGTTAATATTATATTTATTAGGTAGATATGGTGTTATTAATTTATTAATAATTTTTGTCAATTTGTAAATAGGAGTGGTTACTTGAGAAATAATGGGACGAAGAGGGTAGTTAGATTTATGAATTTTAACCATACCATATAGGTAGCCAGGTTTATAGTCTCCTATAATTTTAGGAAGTTTTAGGCTATCACATTGAGCATTATTAGCTATATATATATATATATATATATATATATATATATATATATATATATATATATATATATATATATATATATATCACCTGTGCTGTCATTTCTTATGACGTGTCCGTTCAGAATTATTATAGTTCTTTAAAGATTCATTTTTCTGTTTTATCTTTTGTGTGTTTATTGAAATATTACAAGGGGTGACGATGAGGTGGCGGAACAGCCACACTCGCATGTCGTGAGTGCATCAGCTATACTTGGATTAAAATTGCAACAGCTGTAGCTGTACACTTCATCCCGACATCGAAAGGCCCCCACCGGAAGCTACTGAATGTTCGAGATATAATTTAGAATCTGACAATACAATACCCCTGATATTATTCACTTGCTGATTGGCTTAACCTCCTCAGGAGTTACTTTAATATTCGGATCTCTATCTCTTAATGAAGAGAGAAACAGTTCAGAAATGAAGGAAATGTAGGCAAACTAGACGGAGTGAACACGTTTTCTCCTACCCAAAAATCAAGGTAGAACTAATTTTTAAAACAGAATCATTGTGACTAATTTCGTAGTCCATGCACCTAAACAAAATCCCGCTCACACTGGGAGAACGGAGTTAAAATGACTTCTCGGGGATGTATTAAAATTTATGCGAACTCTCAAAACTCTTTGGGAAAGTTAGTAGAGTTCTTTCCCGTTGCCTTTTCCACGGTTTTCAATTCAAAATTGCTCTTATTCTATATTGATTGCTCTTTAACCATAGTGGGTAGGGAATTTGCACAAAGATTTTACGAATTGCAATGGATATCAGCTGGAAGAAACACCCAACAAAAAAAAGCCTGTATGGACACCTTCCTCCAGTATCAATTTCGCTAAGAAAGTGAAGGCTTCGGATAGCTGGCTACTCCAGAAATTGTGAGTGACACCATCCCATGGAACCACTGCGTGGCAAATGATCGGTTGGAAGACCTCATCACACCTACATTGACAAACTTGTAGATGACTGGATGCCATCTGGACGACCTGCTGACAGCGATGTCTGACAGAGATGGTTGGAAGGAACGAGTCAGGAGAATCCAAGAAGAATTCTCGACCTGATGATGATGATGATAATGATGATGATGATGATGGTAGGGAAAAGTAGCAATGGATTGCCGTTTTGCTTCTAGGTGTCATTGTGTAAAAATTAACGCAAATAATGATCTTTTGACGATTTTTCTTCTTTTGTCAATAATAGCTTCACTACACTTAAATCCCTGCAAAACATCATCAGTAAGTTATGCGCCATAGGCGATGATGTATCTTTCAATACATGACTGACGAGGCTGATTTTTTCCCGCAGTATGTTACCATTTCTTCCTGCGGTAGACCAGTTGCCATCCAAAGCTATAGAACCCCGTCTGTCCTGCAATTTACCCATAGCTTGAAGAAGATGATTCATACCTTTCCCAAGGGTATTAGCACGTAAGCAAACCATCACTCATTTATTAAAATACAAGATAAACAAAAAAGTCCCTGCAGTTTTTTATTCATTAGAAGAAAGTTATACAGGAAGTATTACATATCGTTAGTCCTAAAAATAATAGCCATCGACATCCAGAAATTTTTGCCAAGGTGCCCCCAGTTGTGCAATGCTATGGCGGTAAAAATCCTGTGTCTCGGAAGCTAGGAAGTCTGTGAGTGTCTGTCGCAAATCTGCATTATTTTGCGAAGGAATTCCTAGGAAGGGAATGGAAAAGGTGGTAATCTCTTGGCGGAAGGTCCAGGATGTAAGATGGACTGCACAGTGTCTCTCAGCCAAGTCGTCGTATGGTGTCCCTGGCCAATCGTGCCACCTGAAGCTTTGTTATGGAGGGACAGTACAACTTTGCCATTAAAAAAATGCTAGTTCCTTCTGCTTCAGTACTGATTTTCTAAGCGTAGCTTAGATGTGGCACAAGACCGGAAGTATGGGGTACCCAGTGAGGATCGAACACACTCTTCAGTTTGTAACTGTTTAGCGAGACAAGCTTGCTAACCATTAAACCATGCCGAGGTGTCCCTCCTGCTTCAGTATCTGTTGCACACGTTCCAACTACTGCGAGTACAGGTCTGCAGTGATGGTTTGACCCGTTGGTAGCAACTCATAGTGCACAATTTGTCGATTAGTCCGCAAGATAGAGATCATGATCTTTCGTGGGTGTAGATGCTGCCTTGTGGTATGAGGCACAAGCTTCCGTGGTGACAACCAATTTCTGACAGTAGTTTCCAAGAGGATCATACCTTTCCATATATATATATATATATATATATATATATATATATATATATATATATATATATATATATTTTAGTTTACGAAAAACTAGGTAATCCCTATGGGTAGACCCAAGGAGAATAAAATTTGAAAGAATAGAAATGTTACATCTAACTCAATCACGTCTCTCTACCCCCTTCACTCCCTCACTACGTTAATTTACTTATTACTGCCTGTCATAAATGTGTAAATTTCTTTTCATTTTTCGTTTCAACCTTTGGAAATAAAATCTGATGATCCGCTGTCCTTTAAAAGGGCTGTGGTGAAATAATCTATTATATGGAACCTTAAAGTGGTCTGTTTTTATTTTAAATATATATAGGGTTATAAGAATGCAAGTAGGATTCGAACACGGGTCCCCGATTCCTCAATCCGAGCCACTATCCATTACTCCACCGTTCCTCTCTTTCATAGCGGTTTCTTTTTCTCATATTTTCTCACACTAAGTCCTTGATTCCTAAATGCTATATTGCCTTGCTTGGGAAAAAATCCCACAGCCCTCATTCCACATTTTGTGACCCTAAAATCTCAACTGTTTTATTATGAATATAAGCACCCGTGTCATTTTCGTTCTCATTATCCTGAAAAAATCCTCGATATTCACATATTCCGACTATGGTATTCTCAGCATCCTTCTGTAGAACCACATCACGTATCTACTCTATACCTGCGTGGACGGAGTTCAACATAGATTATCATATCGGAGGACAGATATGACAAAGCAGCCAAACGCTTACTCCTTCAACTGTACACACACACACACACACACACACACACATGACCATATATATATATATATATATATATATATATATATATATATATATATATATATATATATATATATATATATGTGTGTGTGTGTGTGTGTGTGTGTGTGTGTGTGTGTGTGTGTGTGTGTGTGTGTGTGTGTGTGTGTGTGTGTTTTAGCAGCAACTTTCCTTTTAAAACATGTTGTGTTGAATGTTAAAATCTAACTACGGACAATATTTATTTCGATATCATTTTCAAATAAAAAGTCTCTTTAGAAAATATGAGAAAATTCAAAAGAAAATATGCAGGACGATGTTGTCTTTAATATTCAACACAAGATGTTTAAAATATATATATATATATATATATATATATATATATATATATATATATATATATATATATATATATATGTCAGAACGCTTCCCAGATATTTAAACTTCTGCCTCTGCTCGATTCTAGGCTCATTCTTTTACTATTGACCACAGATTCTGATTTAAGATGCGGAGCACAAAGTAAATTGTGGAAAAACAGCCATCTGTCTATTCATTATAATTCCATTTAAACACAAGTTCTGAAAATGGGGGAGGGAAAAATCCAACGTCATCTTCCCTTCTCAATTTAAGCGTAAAATAATAATCAAGTTTATGTTTACTTTGTTTTATGTTTTATTTATTCATTTTATTTGTTTATTATTTATTATAATTTATTATTATTGTTTTATTTCCCTTGATTTCTGGTGTGTACACTTTTCTTTCTGGGTCCCGACCAGAGACCTAATGTCAGAAATGGCATCATGACATTTTCCACTGAGCAATTAAAAAAAAGATACACACATATTTTAAATATTTTAAATAGATAAAGCCATTCGTAAGGCGTAGGCTGTACTCGTGAGAACATTTTTTAATTTTTTTTAAGTCATCGGCTGTCAGGAGTTCCTTCAATGAGTCTATGTTCAAATGTTCCATGTTTTTGAGATTTCGTGCTAAACGTCCTTGTATTTTGATAGCTTTTTGAAGATCTTCAAAGATGCGTTGAAGTCTGTAGGAACTGCCATACCAATAAGGAGGCAATTTTTTTCTCTAATAACAATGTCTGGGCCGTTAGCTTTGATTGTTCTGTCTGTGCGTATTGTGTAGTCTCATAAAATTGTAACAGGTCCTAGCTCCGTAACCGGGTTTGGGTGGTGTTCATACCAATTTCTTTCAGTTTCATTCCCGTAGAAGTGGCAGACTTTTCAGTGCAGATATTGGCCAACTCTGTCATGCCGGGTTTAATATTCAGTGGGTGCCAATACTTTGCAACCTGATACAAGATGATCATTTGTTTCGGGATATTCATTACAGAATCTGCATTTTGGCTTAACACAATATTTTAGTATGTGTGGTTGATAATTCCTAGTTAACAAGCATTGATCCTGTGCAGCAATGATAATAACCTTCAATTTCAGCTTTCAACCCTGCACTACGTAGCCACTGATGGGTGCGGTTTTTGTCCACGTCAGCTTGTTTGGTACGGTAAAAATATTGGCCGTGGAGCGGTTTATCTTGCCATTGTTTCTGTATCTGGTCGGTCGCATTTGTCTTTGCATTCTTTTTTAAGTATTTTGCAGCGTCAGCCGGTGTACAGTGATGTATTTGCATTTCTGCGCCCTTTTGAAACTCCATTTTGAATTTGTCGGCTTCCTTTACTACAGAGTAAAGACACTTACTACTTTCATGTTCCTTGACACATATCATTATTATTATTATTATTATTATTATTATTATTATTATTATTTATTTATTTATTTTATTTATTTATTTTCTTCTGTTGCAAAGGGCTTTCGCTTTTCTACGTAACATATTCCGTCGTTTGTCATAATATTTTACAAACAGTTGAATTTCTCATTCAGTACTAGTAGAATAATAAAAAAAGACAGGTAAGAGCTCTCTACAAAGCTTTTGCAAAGCCACTGCTAAACGACAACTAAATAGCACTATCGCTATGTACACAGCGTGCAACCGATTCAAGAAACTTTATTTCAAATCGATGATCGACTTAGCTGCATGCAGCGATATCAGGAATTTTGAATTTTCTCTTTGGAGAGTGCCAAATAATTATCCTTGACCGCCAAGCATTTTGGATATTGGCATTGTTCAAATGCCAGAAATGTCTTTCCGTTGTGAAAGATTCCATTTCATCCTAGTTGGATGCCGAGCAAAGATTAAAAACATCAACGAATAGATAGTTAAAGCGTTCACCTAGAGATATTAAAATCTGAAGCAAACAGTCGAAACAGAATTAAATGGATTGGGTTCGGTTCTGTCTGTAAAAGAGGAGATATCAAGTAGGCTTATCACATGATACGGCATATGTATGGAGACGAAAGTGAGTCGTGTAAGTTAATATCGTAATATGAAAAGCGTACATCTCCAGAAGAGTCTGGAGATGCACACTGACACCGGTACAAGAATAGAAGTATAAATATGTTCTTATTATGCGGCATTCAAGGCAGATATGACCAGGAAAAATGCAAAGAGCGTCTGTCGATCAATGTAAAAATATCATCAGGTCAGTGTTGCTAAGGTATCGAATGAAAGGCTAACATATATTCAACTTGCTGAGAAAATAAGAAGAGATAATCTTTCAAATTCCAATGTCAAAGAAAACACATTCATTCAGAGTATTATAATTATCTGAGTTTTTAAAAGAATGTATACAACAAAAAACGATACCCTATCTATCTATCTATCTATCTATCTATCTATCTATCTATCTATCTATCTATCTATCTATCTATCTATCTATCTATTCCAGTTTCTTTCTTTCTATGTATTCGAGATTATTGTTTATTTGTTTCTTTCTTCCTTTCTTTGTTTTCTTTTCTCCTTTTTTTCTATCTATCTAGTTCCTGTTCTCACATCTAGTTAATTTTCTCACATTATCTATCTATCTATCTATCTATCTATCTATCTATCTATCTATCTATCTATCTATCTATCTATCTATCTATCTCAATCTGTTCGTATCTATCTATCTATCTATCTATCTATCTATCTATCTCATTCTGTTCCTATCTCTCTGTCACATTCTGTTCGTATCTATCTATCTATCTATCTATCTATCTATCTATCTATCTATCTATCTATCTATCTATCTATCTATCTATCTCAATCTGTTCGTATCTATCTATCTATCTATCTATCTATCTATCTATCTATCTATCTATCTATCTATCTATCTCATTCTCTTCGTATATCTCTATCTGTCACATTCTGTTCGAATCTATCTATCTATCTATCTATCTATCTATCTATCTATCTATCTATCTATCTATCTATCTATCACAATGAATTTATTCAGTCCGTCTTCGAAAACTATCCACGAGATATATTCACTGTATTTTCGAGATTATCTCAATTAGCACTCCTATAGCCTCCATCAAACCGCTTAATATAATATCTATATGTCAGGCTACCGAGCGACAAGTGGGTATTGCCTTGGCCAAAATATACTTCATAAACTGTACGGTGGCTTTTATGACAAGGCCGATCAAAAGCTCGTCTAAGGAAGGAAAACAGGAAATGAAAACAGTGTCGTCTCAGTTGGTCGCTTCATCTGTAACATGATATTAAACTGACACCATCATCCGCCTCTTTCGTACTATATGTAGCCAAACAGAATAATCATTTTCACTCAGGATATATATATATATATATATATATATATATATATATATATATATATATATATATATATTAGTAGTAGTAGTAGTTGTAATCTTATGCGTATAAGAAACTATACTCGTTCGGAAAACCTACGGTGTCTTGATTTGCAAATAATCAAACCAATACCAAAGGGGAAAAAGGTATAAAAAAAGAAAGAACCAAGAACATGTACGTTAGCCGAAAATAATCGTCTAGCATGCAAGTCCAAGGCCCAAAGAAAAAAAAACCGATACCAGTACACAAAATAACTAAATCACTTCTCTGACGATTCGCTTAGGTGAAACCTTGGTAGATTTTTCTGGCTCTCTAGGTTTAACTATATATATATATATATATATATATATATATATATATATATATATATATAACTATATATATATATATATATATATATATATATATATATATATATATATATAACTATATATATATATATATATATATATATATAACTATATATATATATATATATATATATATATATATATATATATATATATATATAACTATATATATATATATATATATATATATATATATATATATATATATATATATAACTATATATATATATATATATATATATATATATATATATATATATATATATATATATATATATATATATATATATTAATGCATTACTCTTCAATTACGAATTGACTTCTCCGAGCCACTGGCGTATTTCCCATAGAAAAAACATTAAGTGCGATATCAAATAGGTCGGGTTTCGATCTCGGCTTAAAGTAATCGGCTGTCTAACCACACTGATGAACTCTGATACACTCCGTAAGTGGATGACTACATATATATATATATATATATATAAATTCCAGTGAGTAAATTGTCGTCTAAATTACGTAAAAAGGCGAGTAACACTGACATCTTATTTTATCAGATATATTTAAAAAATTGCACAAATATATCTTGAAATACTAAAGAGTAAATTCATTCAATATATATATATATATATATATATATATATATATATATATATATATATATATGTATATATATATATATATATATATATATATATATATATGTATATATAGAGAATATTAGTGGTAAATATACACATACATATGCAATTATATATACACATACATATATGTATAAAAATAATTCCAAGAGGATATGATCCTGGTAGAACTCGATGTCCAGGACAGAGTAAGGATATAATAAAAAGACTTAAACACTAATATTCCATGGTCATAATTTATTCCATTGGAATCGTAAGAACGATCCAATTCATCAGACCTACAGATTCAAAAAGAAAACAGAAAAAACAACTCCGGGAAAAATTAGTGAGAGTATGTGTGAGAGTGTGGGAGGACCTGAGATCTATATAGAGGGGTAACAGACGAGAGAGGCAGGGAGGTCCAAAGGTGGAGGGGGCATTAAAATTTAACAGAGAGAAGATTTAAAGAAGGGTTTCAGTGAGAAAAGAGTGCGTATTTTCAAACGTCCGAAGATATACCGGAAGAGTGTTCATTTCTTGGCGACACACACACCCCATAGGCCATAAAATATTATCCTCCGGCCCAGACCCCTACAACGCATACATACACACACATACACACACATCTATATCTATCTATATATATATATGCATATACATTTGCACGCCTAAGACAACCGATTTCAAAACCAATGCTAAATTCACTATAATTGAGATAATGGAAAAGTTTAGGTAAGATAACATTAGAAAGATTTTAGGATTCCCTGAAGTTAAGTGGATACGGCGCTCGGAAACATATTGCCTAGCCGGGCCAAGCCATAAACTTAACAATATAGATAGTTTTAATATATAACCCTGCAAATCACAACTTACTCACTCACACCCACACGGATCTATTTTCTGTTTTCTTTTTGAATTTGTAGGTCTGATGAATTGGATCGTTCTTACGATTCCAATGGAATAAATTATGACCATGGAATATTAGTGTTTAAGTCTTTTTATTATATATATATATATATATATATATATATATATATGTGTGTGTGTGTGTGTGTGTGTGTGTGTGTGTGTGTGTATGGAACCAACGGACAACTTTGCAAAAGAGCTAAATTCCCTTAAACAAGTTAGTATCTTAAACAGGGGCAGCATTAAGAAAAAAGAAAGAGAGATAACAGCAAATACTTACCTACAATGTAAAGTGCTCGATGCCTAGATTACTGAGACATAGTAAAAACCCTTGACGACGTTAATTCCGATGAAAGCATGGCCCGAGTTGTAACCCGAGTTTTACGCGGTTTTCAGACGACTTGAACGCAAATGAGATAAGTGGAGACCATTCTTGTCTAAACAATGACCGAAAACTGCATACCTTAAAGAGTCACAGGAAAAAAAAAACGAAATAATTTTATTAAAAAACCCTGTGGATAACCGCACCCTCACAAGAGAAAAAGAAAATAAGCAAAGAAAAAACCCTGTTGCTGTGCCTAAATATTAAAAGCTATACTGAAGTGTCTGCCTGTGTGTGTGTGTGTCTGTGTGTCTGTGTGGCCGAAGATATTGAAAACTAGCGTTCCGACCATAAAACTAATTTTTACATCTTATGATGGTCAATTTATCACAGAGGTGGCTTGTTGGTCGTATCAATTTCAGGAGACGATCTCAGTCTGCGTCTCAGTCAACGGGAGTGCTTGAAAACGACACCACTGACTGACCCAAGTTTCGTGACTGAAATGTTAAAATGAATCTGTTCAAAACTCTCCGATATTTGTATCAGAAGGAAGTCACACATCATCGTCACTGGTGTTTTAGCATACTGGTTTTGTTCAGCTATTGATCAAACCAGATCATACGCTTTCGTCCAGGAACTGAACCAAATTCCCGCTCAGTATACCTTCAGTATAAAAACCAGGATGGCGTTTTGGATATTGAAATACAAATGTGCCAGAGCAAGGTTACTTCCAAAGGAATTATATAGCCACCTTAGCAAGTGGGAATGTTTGAAAACGAGCAATCATTATAAACGAGCAGCCATTATATATATATATATATATATATATATATATATATATATATATGTCATCCACAGACAGACTGTTTCGCTGTTTCACTGTTTCACTGTTTCAGTGTGGCTAGACGTCAGGGTGCCTCTAGCTAGGATCGAAACCCGACTGAATTGACGTCAGTCGGAAATTCTACCACTAAGCCGTCGGCTCACGGCAGGGATGAAGGTGAATTTTAGCGTGTTTATTTTTAGATTTAGATAAACACACAGTGACTGACAGTGACTCAATTCTGCCGAAGAGTCGTGCAATATTAGCTTAAATAGTCACTGTTTACAAACTTACACCTCAAACCAGAGAGCTCAACCGAAATTAATTTTTCAGGAGCCAATATTTTTGTCATCGACAGCGTGAAACCCAGAATCACAACCTCATATCCATACAACATATTTATATTTATATATATATATATATATATATATATATATATATATATATATATATATGCGTGTGTGTGTGTGTACGCGCGTGTGTGTGTGCGTCTGCGTGAAAACAAGACAAAATGTAAAATTTTTATTAAACCTAATACATGTATGTTACTGTGTGGCTCTGTATGTACGTACAGATGTATGTAAGTATATATGCATATGTGTGTGTGTATGTGTGCATAAAAAACAAAACAAGAGGAAAACTATATTTAGCCGACGCGTTTCGTCCTCGTGGACTTAACGCGTGGGCAAGTACAGTGTTTCCTCTCGTCTCTTTATTCATTTTGTCTCTTCTACAGATACCCTCCATATGGGAATATATATATATATATATATATATATATATATATATATATATATATATATATAAAAGCCTGGACATCAGGAAGTGACAAGCTGGGGTAATTAATTTGATCTATGATTCCTCGGAGATACCAGTGTCTTTTCCTGTCTCACGTTTTCTCTTCTTTTTATATTATTTTGACGAAGCTAAAGAGAGCATACGTTGCACCAGCGAAAGGCGTCGTTAATAAAGTTTCCACATTTTCTCACCTCCTCACTTTTGTTTCGCATACGATTACACACACACACACACACACACACACACACACACACACACACACACACACACACACATTTATATATGTATATTTTTAGCATGTTAAACGTTATTATTAGTGGATACTCGTATTTGCGTAGGAACTGCGTTTATATAGTAAACAGTGTATTTACCGGCTTGAATTTTCGAGAAATCCTATTAAAAAAAATTCGGCAATAATGGAACCCACATCTTTCGGGGTGGTGGGGGTGAAGAGAGAGAGGAAGGGAGGGAGGGAGGAAGGGAAGGAGAGACCATTTAGCACGGTGCGTCTATACCGCTTTGGCTATGAAGACAGACAGTCAGGTGTTGCTAAATTTCATGCTTTGAAGTGAAATTTATATTGTCAATGTTGTCAATGATCTCATATATATATATATATATATATATATATATATATATATATATATATAAATATATATATATATATATATACACACACATATATGTATGTATATATATATATGTATATATATATGTGTGTGCGTATGATATATTATAGTATATATTATAAAGTGTAGACATCAAAATTGTGCTTGTTGACTTAATCGACCATCATACTAGATCATATACTAGATTTGATAGTGTGACATTATACACACACACACACACACGCGCACACACGTATATATATATATATATGTATATGTGTGTGTGTATGTGTGTGTGTGTCACGCTATCTAACTTGTTGGTCTGTTGGGTTGTATGTAAAATCCAAACAAATACACACACATAAACACAAACACACACACATATATATATATGTATGTAAAACTTACACACAAACATTATACATAAATGTATGTATATATATATATGTGTGTGAGTGTGCGTGCGTGCGTGTGTGTGTGGTATGTGTATGTGTGTGTTTTTAATTAAACATTTTACATAAAATTGTCTTGATATTATGATTATTTTCATTTTTAATAGACTTTTATATTTGTTTATATTACCGAGATTTTCTTTCAGATAACCACCGGCATTGTTTTGCTGACTGAAGAAAATATTAACTTTGAAGACATTTAATGCAAATTTGATTAAACAAAACTGTTTTTTTTTTCTTTACTAGAAAAATGTTTAATTAATATCGTTTGATAAGATTTCTATTCCTGATGCCTAATATACGCACACATAAACTTGCACACACAAAAAGGCGCGTGCACACACACGCATAAAAATATACATACTGATGATTGGGTTTCCGGATCCTTCTAAAGTTTTCTCTTTCTGTTTCGTTCCAAGTAGCCTCTTGCATCTTATTACCAGGCACAGTGTTTTGCAACAGAACATTTTTGACCCGGGACAGCCCTACCTCCAAAAGGGATTTGATATAGGCCTCCGTGTTGAGTCTGAAAATCTGTGGGAAGATGAATGGAATCATAACCTCGTCATTACTAGTAATCACAGGAAACACTATGATGTTGACAGGATATATCATCTAACTCTTCCAGAATCCCCCTGCACTGTGTTCCGATTGACACCCCAAACACTGAAATGTTCGCATTGGAGTTTCCGGCGCAAATGCCAAGCAGTACAGCATGCTGTTTCCAAATTTCTGTCGGAATCAATTGCGTCATGATGCTCGTTTTCTCACAGACATTGCCCAACTGACCGTGCTATACCGAGCAGACGACAAAATCAGATGCAAACGCGCATGCGCGAAATAAAAAAAAAATATAAAATGGCGACAATTTGCTCACCTCACGCTGTATTCATAGAAAAGTTTTGTTACCTTGGTGGGATTAGGACTGAAGTCGAAATGTCAGATTAGGAGCATTCTTCTTGAAGTTTTGTTATAAGAAGTACCAGACCGGATTTGGTAGCAATATTCAATGCCCACGCACAGGGTAAACTTTTAAAGATTGTTACTTATCGAGTAAAATAGTCTAGAACACAGGGTCGAAGGGTCGCAATTAATAATAACTTATGTATTACATTTATTTATTTGTTTTTTTATAAATAATTTACACACACACACAGAGTCAAAAGTATTACAAATTTTAAATATTCATGATATCAATTTAGAGTTTTGCAGTGCTTCGTTCTTCAGGAGACAAGAATTTACACGAAAAAACATGGCATTTTCGCAATTTAAAACATTAAAAAGAAGGCTGTTGCGGAGATTCGTGATCGCTTACATTCTGAAAGAATAGTACGTATCAGGTATTAAATTTCGAAGGTTTGTTAAATAGTATATAAGTGAATATAAGTGACCATGGATCTCTGCGATGTCCTGTTAGTAAATTGTTAAGATTTCATGCTTGTTAGTGTGAATTCTTAACTGTGTCCTGAACAACGAAGCATTGACAAATCCGAAATCGATCCTCTACAAGTATCATGCATGTTTAATATTTTAATACATGTGTGTGTGTGTGTGTGTGTGTGTTTACATTATTTATTTAAAAAATTAACAAACAAATATAATATATAAGTTTAAAGACATTACGGCTCTTCAGGAGCCTCCAGTCTAAGCTTGATGTAACTTACACTCGGAGGAGGCGAGATATGCTTAACATCTCTTGGAAACATCGTCCAACTATGGACCCATGTTTGATATTTTTACAATCTTAAACGAAAGCAGAATGTGCTTTTCGGGACACACTGCTGACAAGCAAAACGGGAATTCGCGAGCGATCTACTGTTATGGACACCTAACCAAAAAACAAGACGAGTTGGTCAGCCAGCAACCATCTACGTTGACCAGGTCTGTTATGATGCAGAATGCGTCCCTATTGACATTCTGCTCTTGAGGCAGGGCCGGGATGATTGGTGTGATAGACTCATGAATGTCCGACCTAATCGACCGGACAAAAAAAGATAAGTATATGAACGTTGCCAAGGAGATGAAGAAATTGAAGAACCTGAATAGTAGAGTCTTGTAGATTTATTATTGGAGCAATGGAAACGAGACATGAGAGTCCGAAAATATCTAGAGGAACAAGAAACTAGGGGTGGGGTGTGGACGATCGGGATGATTGAGGAGAGTCTCGAGGACAGAGAAGACTTGTCACTTAAATTCCGATGCAAACCATTGATTTCTTCTGCTGAATTTACTCAATAAATAAATAATAATGATAATAATATTCAATTAATAATAACATTCAAATAATAATAATAATAATAATATTAATAATGATATTCAAATAATAATAATCATCATATTCAAATAATAATAATAATAATATTCAAAAAAATAATAATAATATTCAAATAATAATAGTAATAATATTCAAATAACAATAATATTCAAATAATAATAATAATAATATTCAATTAATAATAATATTCAATAATAATAATATTAATATTCAATTAATAATAATATTCAATAATAATAATATTAATATTCAAATAATAATAATATTATCTAAATAATAATAATAATAATAATATTCAAATAATAATATATTATTCAAATAATAATAATAATAATAATAATAATAATATTCAAAATAATACAATACAATACACACAAACAGAACAATCAAAGCTGATTGCCCAGACATCATGATGTGAATTGTAATGTATATTTGAAGACCTTCAAAAAACTATCAAAATACAAAGACCTTGAAGTGGAAATCTAAAAACTGTGGCACATGAGGAGATCAATAATTCCAGTTGTTGTCGGTGCCCTCGGATTCATTGGAAAAAGATTTCAATAAAACCAGTGGATGGATTTCTGGTAACCCATACCTTGAAGCAATACAAAACATTGTACTCACAAATTCGGCTCATACATTGCGAAGAGCTTTATTATGTACAGTATGTGGGATCTTAGGGTTTTTTCATGATCAGTGGAAAATGTCATCAAGCTATTTCTGATCTTAAGTATCAGGTGGGGAACAAGAAGGAAATGTATATACAAAAGAAAACAAATAATAATAATAATAATAATAATAATAATAATAGACTGAAAATCCTTGCTTAGGTGTTCTTGATAAGCTCCAGAAACGGGTATGCAACGTAATTGGCCCTGATCTGTCATTTCGTCAGCAGTCGCTCTCTCACAGACACGCCGTCGCCTCGCTCTGTCTTTTTTACAAATACTTTCACGGTAATTCCTCCGATAAGCTGCTTTCGCTGGTTCCCAGGCTTCATGAATTCAAGCGTCCTACGAGGCTGGCATCCAGCTCCCACCCTTTCACTGTTGAAACTGTTAAATGTAGATGTCTCTTCTACTCCAATAGCTCCATGTCCCGCACATCTCGCATGTGGAACTCACTTCCTTATTCCTGTTTCCCTGACCACTATAATCTCCAACGTTTCAAGTGTAACGTCAACCGACATCTCCAGTTGCCTTGATCTATCCACTATCCTTCTTGACATCCTTTCTTCTAACACTCCTATCTGCTCTCGCTCCAAATCTTCTGTAACCCCTGCCTTGATCTATCCACTATCCTTCTCCCATCCTTTCCTCTATCACTCCTATCTGCTCTCGCTCCAAATCTTCTGTAACCCCTGCCTTGATCTATCCACTATCCTTCTCCACATCCTTTCCTCTATCACTCCTATCTGCTCTCGCTCCAAATCTTCTGTAACCCCTGCCTTGATCTATCCACTATCCTTCTCCACATCCTTTCCTCTATCACTCCTATCTGCTCTCGCTCCAAATCTTCTGTAACCCCTTGCCTTGATCTATCCACTATCCTTCTCCACATCCTTTCCTCTATCACTCCTATCTGCTCTCGCTCCAAATCTTCTGTAACCCCTTGAATTGATCTATCCACTATCCTTCTCCACATCCTTTCCTCTTTCACTCCTATCTGCTCTTCCTCCAAACCTTCTGTAACCCCTTGCGTGCTAGTGGCTTCCAGCCTTGCTTGGGGGAAAAGCTTTAAAAAAAAAAAGTAAAATGTTTGCGTACTGATTGACATGAACGAATTAATTGACAAATGCATTTTTAAAAGGCTAAGCAAATAAAACATCATGGAGATGGAAAGAGAAAAAATGTGACTCTTAAAAACTAAAACTGTTCCTTTTGTGGTTGGAGCTTTGGGTTTGATAAAGAAAGGGACTAAAAAAAAATTAACATAATCCCTGGTCTTTCCAGGGAATTCGAAAAGGATTTCAAACAAACACAATCCGTATTCGGCAAATAACTGTCTCTGTTTAATAACCATTTTTCTTGAGTTAAGTGGAAACTAGAAGAAAACACACCCTTCCTTTGCCCTAGGTCATTGGTTATGACCCGGCATGTGATTATAAAATGAATGCAGACCAAAAAGAAATTGCTTAGAATAATAATGAGAAAAAGAATGCGTAAAGAAATTGGACAAAGTCGGCAAAAGATAAAAGTGTTTGCCACAAATGGAAGATGTTATTAAAAATAATGTTTCCAGTTATTTATCTTCCATCCCACACTCACATAAAATTCCACTAGCTTAAATATCACCCTGTGAAGATCCGCAAAATGAATGAAATTCCCAGCAGCATAAGAAAATGAAATCATTTAAAGAAACACAGTAAAAAAAAGAGATCCATGACGTCAAATAGCTGCTAAGAAATTCTTGCATTTTTCGAAAGCATATTGCGAAGGAAGGCCATAAAAAAGGCTAAAGTAAATATCGATGCCGAGCGAATCATTTACCATTTTGAAGACAGGGCTCAGGAAGCCAGCATTATGCAAATATTATTCAATCGAGTAATTTCGCCAGGAAAACGTATCGTACTATTTGTTTTGTTCAGTGTTTACCTTTGTAAACATATTCGGTTTACTTAAAGCAACCGAGATGAAACTTTAGTTTTTCTTTTTTTTTCTTTCTCATTGTCTGTTTTTTTTAAAATTTCAAATACAAAATAGGAGATATAATAAACATGTTTACAACAGTATTAAGATAAGGAGAAGTAATCTATCCCCTCGAAATATTAAGAACCTAACGACGCATTACAACGCCGTGTAATGCTTGTCTTGCTAGACCAATTGCGATTGAATAAAGCATCCGTTCGCCCTTGGTCGCCCATACTTTCGGCCTTGTACCACAACTAAGCTACAGTTAGTAAATCACAATTAAGAAATGGGTTATTTTGATGAGCTATAGTGTTCAGCAAGCTGGTCTCGCTAGATTAATTACGACTGAGTAGTGAGAGCGATCGTCACAGGGTGCTCAATGATATTAGCCTTGTGCCGCATCTAAGCTACGCTTAGCAAATAACTATATTTGTGTACTTCAACATGGTGTAATGGTTACCAAGCTTCACTCGTGAGTTGGATACTCACTGGGTGACTCATACAAGCGGACTCGTGCCACATCTAAGCTACGCTAAGAATCCCCAACAGAATGCACTGGACGGCCGTTTCGTCCTATTTTTGGGACTCATCAGCAGTGCGCATTCACTACCGAGATTCGAAGCCGGACTGTTTCGATACAACGTAAACGTCATACCAACTGAACCAACGGGCCTCGGCGACGAAGAAGAAACTGAATAGAGTCGATATAGCGCCGCTATTGGCAAATTCCGTGATGCTAATCATCCAAGTATTCATAATCCACGACATTCCTTTCTCCCGAACTGCTCCATGGCAGAGGATTAGCTGGGTCAAGCAAGGATACACAAGTAAAAGGATTTGTGGGTTTTGTGAGTAGCGGCGCTATATTGTATCGATTCAGTTTCTTCTTCATTGGTACAGTTGGTATGACGTTCGCGTTGATCGAAACAGTTCAGGTTCGAATCTCGATAGTGGAATCGCACTGCTGGACGAAACGGCCGTCCAGTGATTTCTACATTCTGTTGAGGATTCTTTTAGACTCGATGAATTATTATAATGATTTGCCTAAATCCCCAAAATGTTATTACTTAAATCTAATTTTTAAGGTTTTATTGAAATTTTCCACATGTCCTCCATCATTAGCAATACAAAGGGTAATACGATTTTGCAGTTCACGGAAAACATTTGCCAACTGATTTACAGTAATGCCTGAAATCACATTAGTTATTTTAGCTATACTTAAAACTAGGTACATTAAACTTTATAACATTTTTTACAGATTATTTCTATCGCAAATACAAAAAAAGTTATAATTTTTTTAAAGTGGACATAAATTTTATGGACACCCTGTATATATATATATATATATATATATATATATATATATATATATATATATATATATATATATACATATATATATATATACTCTCTATCCCTGATATTGATTATTTCAACCCAGAAATATAACATGTCTTAAACATATATATATATATATATATATATATATATATATAAGCTTAAATTTACCTTCTTCCCACCGTGCGCAAACGGCTTCAGGGTAAAATTTCCGACTGACGCGAATTCAGCCGGTTTTCGATTCTAGCCAGAGGCAACCGGACGTCTAGCCACACTGATGAGCTGTGATACAGCGAAACAGTCTGTCTGTGGATGACAATATATATGCTCCTGAAAAATTTATTTCGGTTGAGCTCTCTGGGGAGGATGTGTGGGTTTGTAAACAGTGACTATTACGGCTAATAATGCAAGACTCTTCGGTAAATCGAATCGAGTTCTCTCAGTCACTGTGTGTTTATCTAAAAATAAATACGCTTGAATTCACCTTCTTCTCTGCCGTGCGCCAACGGCTTCAGGGTAAAATTTCCGACTGACGCGAATTCAGCCGGTTTTCGATTCTAGCCAGAGGCAACCGGACGTCCAGCCACACTAATGAGCTGTGATACAGCGAAACAGTCTGTCTGTGGATGACAATATATATATATATATATATATATATATATATATATATATATATATATATATATATATATATATATAATGCTGGTGTTAATAAAACAGTGTTCGATGTGATACCAGAGAGTTATTAAGTATATATTAAAAAACATACATATTATACTTCACTGCTAGCATAACACGGAGTTTCATGCATATTGCAATCTTCAGGAATATGGACTGACGATTACGTAATGTAAATTTTAATAAAAATATCTCGTTAACTTAATCTACCTTTATACTTAATATAAAACTAATATTAGCAACTTAAAATTATATATATATATATATATATATATATATATATATATATATATATATATATATATATATATATATATAAATCCAGTTTATTTTAAATGCAATATATATTTTTGATTTAAAAATTTAATTCATGAATAATGTAACGTTTGCGACAACATTGCGATAACCGGATATTTTTTATTAAAATTTAAATTACCTAACGGTCAGTCTAAGCACCTGAGGATTGCGTTGTGCATAAAACTTCGAATCATGCTACTGCAGAGGGATAATATATATATATATATATATATATATATATATATATATATACGTGTGTGTGTGTATTGATATAATAAGAAAGAACTGTTAGATTGATGGTCCTAAGTTCTTTAGTATTTTTGTTTTTATTTTTTTAAAAACAGTGCTCGATACAGAAGTAGAGCCTAACCACCTAATTAAAAAGAATTTAACAAGGAAATATAAATAATAAAAATAACAATGCAAATATGGTAGAGAATATAAACAGCACTAATAAAAACGTCACGGCTAAATTAAAAATAAGTGATAGAATAGGCAAGTTTACAGAAAAAGTATACTACATCACTCCTAAGGACTACAAACCGTAATTCGAGGAAAACTTTACTACTACAATAATAAATCCAACCCGACCTGATATCGGAAAAATAAGCAAAAAATTCTAGAAAGGATTACCAAGCAAATTAAGAATTACCTAGGAATTATTTAACACTCTGAATTAATACCAAAGAGTTCACCAAATGGTTTACCAGTATCAACGACAAACAAAATTGCACCCTAATACATTTTTATTTTGAAGATTACTACCAGTCAATATCAAGAGATTTATTCACGAGTTTAGTGTTTGCTATTATATATTCAGACCTAACAGAAGAAAAAAAACATAATTCTCACTAAAAAATCTGTCCACATTAATAATGGCAACCAATGGATTAAAAACTCTGGAGAGCATTTCGACATCACTAGGGAACATTAGACGACGCGAGGCCTTCCGATATTGTAGGTCTATTTATATTATACAACCTAACAGCGCACCGTGAATTAGACATTAAACATCGGGTTATACAGAGATGATGGCCTCGTCGTAGTGAGGAGTTCCGCTAATGTTAAAACAAATAAAATTATAAAGATAATATATTGTGAATTCAGAAACCTAAATTTAAAAACTACAGTAAACAAAAAATTGAAAAGGGCAAACTTCCCGACATAACATTAGACTTAATGAATAACATATACCTACCTTACAGAAAACCTAATACTAATCCGTTGTATGTACACCCCAGGTCAAACCATCCTCCATCCATAATTAAGCTCATATCCTCATCAATAAAGAAGAGAATTAGTATGAATTCCGCAAATGAAGAAATATTCTATAAACACAGTAATTTTTACAACCAACTTTTAAAATATAGTGGCTACAAACACCCTGACATCAGTTATATAAAACATAATATTACAAACCAGAAGAAAAACAGAAAAAGAAAAAATCATTTGGTACAACCTCTTCCCGTTCAAACAATTGGTCAATAATAAGCTAGGACAAAAATTCCTAGCTTTAATCGAAAAACATTTTCGTACTAAGAGCAAACTTAGCAAGATCTTTAATATAAAAAACCTTAAAATTAAGTTATAGCTGCACTGAAAATCTATGAAGAATTATATAAAAAAATAATAATAAAATTCTGAAAAAGCAAGCATCAATATATAAAATCAAATAAATACAGATCCTAAATTAAAATTAGACAAAAATAATGAAAAATTATGTAATTGTATAAGCATTAATAATTGCCATCTGAATAATAAATGCCGCATAGAATCTGTGGTATACTAATGCACAATCTCATCCACTGAGAATCCAAATATTGAAAAATATATATGGGATCCACAAAAAATGAATTTAAATTAAGGTGGAGACTAAACCAAAGCTCCTTCAATAATATTAGAAACAGAAATCAGACATCCCTATGTAAATATTTTTGGCATTTAAAAGAAACGAATAAAACACAAGCAGTAAAATGGAAAATAATAATTAGAACAAGAACTTGTAGAACCTAGGATGACCCATGCCCTTTATACCTACATGAAAAAATACACATTATCAAGTTTCTAAAAAACGAAAATGTATTAAATCGAAGAAATGAAATAACTGTTTTTTTGCAAGCACCACCAAATATTCGCCTTAAATAATAAGCATTTTATAAATGAATATAAAATATAATAATAATAATAATTTCCACAATACAATATAAAAATTACAAAATAGCATATGAAATTTATTCAATTAAAATAATAGGTTTAAAAATACAGCCCAATAATCATAACGTCTCTTTTAGAAATCATAAAAAAACATAAATAAACACCAAAAAGGACTGAAACTACAATATCAATCATTTAGAGTTTTAGCAGACAGTAAGAAAAAAAAACAAAAAACAACGGAGCCTGATAAAATTAGCCAATGTCGCCAGACAAAAATAAACACAACACAACCTTACACGACTCAAAAACTTGACATATAACAAACACTCCTATTTCATCAAAGCAGAGACCCCTTGATAATGAAAAAGTAACCGCAGATTACACCTCCATTTCAAAACTATAAATGAGTAAAATATTTCTTTGCTTAGTTATTCCATTAACAATTCTTTCATATATATATATATATATATATATATAAAATGAAAAGCTAACCGCAGACCATGCCTCCATTTCAATGTGTATGTTTGTATGCCTGTATAAATATGGATATTAAACAAATAATTAGATATTTGCAATTGTATACACGCGCGCATGTGCATACACAAATAAGCGAATAAATATTTACTATATTTAATATAAGGTGTAAACAAAACAGTGCTCAATGTGGTATCGACAGAACTGAAAAATGCTCAATGGGATTAGACAGAGCTGGAAATTATATATATATATATATATATATATATATATATATATATATATATATATATATATATATATATATATATATGTGTGTGTGTTCTGAGGAGATGCTGAAAAGTTATGGTCAAATATTTGAAGTTTTGTTGAAGACCATGTTAGTCGTGTATAGAACATTTTTGGGTTTATTTTTACATGCGCGCGCATACACGCACACATATGTATATACAGACATATATATATATATATATATATATATATATATATATATATATATATATATGTATAAAAGTGAACATAGAAGTCAACACTTAGAGGCGACAGACAGTGTTGACTTCTATATTCACGTTTATATTTACACGCGCTCTATCTTTGATATTGAGCACTTTATCCCATAAATATAGCACATTTTAAGACTATATTTCTTCATATATATATATATATATATATATATATATATATATATATATATATATATATATATATATATATATATATATATCGGTTCCATAACCATTGCCATTTTTTCTTTGTGTATATAAGAGTATTGCACTTATAATGACGTATAAATTGCCTGCAATGACGTTATTTTGTATCATTGACTGGAATTCCAGTAAAACTTTTGTTGAATTTTGTTTTAAGTTAGGCAAAAAGATTTAACTTTGATCTAAAAAAATAATATGATTTTTTTCCTATTCTTTTTTTCTTTCTTCCAAACTCTCATATGCATTTCACCGTCCAATTATCTTTCTTTGGAAATGACAGAATACATTTTCCTGGCACCATTAATAGAATTATTTTCCTCTCTGTTTATTGATTTGATTTTGCTCTCTAACTAAAACACTGGTGTCGCATACATCAACAAATAAAGATGAAGATTAAACGAAAAAGATAGTAGATTCTAAAATGACTTTACTTTGATCGATTTCGTTTCCTTAGTGGATTTCAAGAAACTCAAGCTTATCATGAATAGAAGACAAGGGAAGAAGTGGACTGGTCGGAGAAATAAAAGAAAAAATCGAAATTAGAACAGAAAGAATTTCAATCAATCTGATCAGTTCCTCCACATCCCTTTCCGAAAAGAGAGAAAGAGAAAGAATGCAATGGCAATTTCGTCTTTTCTCTGCACATTCTTCAAATATTTATTTATCACTAGCAGCATGACCCGGCGTTGCCCGGGCTTGATTCAAAAATCGTACGACTCATACAGCAATCGCTATCACTTGACTTAACATATTATTGCCCTTCCTTACGTTTAAAGGAGTGCACTTTGCCGTGCTGATGTTGCTACATGCCTTACTTTTTGCCTATCTCACACTGCGAATATTTTCTAAGCTCTATACTAAACATTAAATCTGTTACGAAAAAAGAACTAAACAAAATGAACACAAAACGATCAGCTTTAAAAAAGGACTCGTAACTGGAAAAACCGAATGAAAAAAGAATGTTAACAGCAAATACTTTTTCACACCCAACCCAGTTCTGCGGAATCAGAATCAACCTTGACTTTACTCAAGCGAATGAGCCAATTGGAATAAAGTGCCATGCAGATTAAAATTTTTCCCACTTGTGACGAATGCAGCTATCGATTTTTTTGCATGCTAGCATGCTAGTTAACATTCGTGTCAGTCAGCTGTTGTCTCTCACGCTCGCCAATAGAAACCTCCTGCCTATTCGTGGCAGCCAGCTATAGGCGGTCACTCTGGCCAGTAGAAAATGGCTGCAAACTACATGAAAACTGCCGTAGAAGCATGAATAAATCGATTATTTCCACTATCGATGGAAGTTGGGAAATGCAAAGTCGGTCTTGGGCTTGCCGCTAACTTGGAGCATGTGCATGTAAATTTTGGTGCAAATCCGTCGAAACTTGCGGCCGTGCATTCGTTACACACACACACATTCACACACACACACACACAGACATCCTGCCTTTTATAGTTAGAGATTTTACCCCAAACAAAGCGGGAGTGCCAGTAGTACGCAGGGGGGTTACAGGGAATGAAAGTCAGAGAAAAGACTGGGTGGTGGCGATTGACGTTGCATTTAATATTTTTGAAGATTGTAGTCATCAGGCAAGCAAGTAAAAGGAAGGGAGTTGCATTGTCTGGAAGTGCGAGGAAAGAAACGGTTGGAGCAGAAGTGTCGCTTTCATTTTACCAAATATACAAAGTGCGGCATAAATAACTGCCATATTTTTTCAAGCATTAAATTTTGGAATATATTCCAGCCGCACGCTTTATTCTTTCTTATTTTTGCTTATTTTTTATTTGTCTGTTTTCCCCTCCAATTATTTATATATTTGTTTATTTGTTTATTTTTATACGACTGTTTACCAAATACAAGAGCCACTCAGGATAAAATTATTAAATGAGGTTGTTGTATGAACATAAAGGATAGAAATAAGAAGTGGATATTATGAATTTATGTATGATAGATAAGAGTTGACACATGGCACAGTGGATAAAGGCGTTCGTTAGATCCAGTGACAGGACCCAAAGAGAGAGATTTCAATACCCGGTTAAGACAGTGGTGAACATGGAGTGGGGAATTACCAGGAGATAACTGATAACTGACATCCATTAAACATGGCACGTGTAACTAGAACAGTCTACCCCAGCGAACGAAAAAAAGGGTTCAGTTCGACATTCCAACCATCTGAAGAAGGACGGAGCGTACAGCGACCGAGACGTTGTAATAAATATGGCGACAAATAGGAGGACAATAGGCCGAATAAGTTAAATAGTGTACATAATACCTCATTTCAGAAATGTAGACAGATACTGAAAGGCCCAAACTTTGTAATAAATATGGCGGCAAAGATGAAGTTAATAGTCCAAATAATGTAAATAGTGTACATAACGCTTCATCTCTGAAATATAGACAGATACTGAAAGGCCGAAACTTTGTGATAAATATGGCGACAAGGATGAGGACAATAGTCCGAATAATGTAAATAGTGTATATAATACCTCATCTCAGAAATGTAGACAGATACTGAAAGGCCCAAACGTTGTAATAAATATGGCGACAAAGATGAGGACAATTGTCCGAATAATGTCAATAGTGTACATAATACCTCATCTCAGAAATATAGACAGATACTGAAAGACCCAAACTTTGTAATAAATATGGCGGCAAAGATGAGGTTAATAGTCCAAATAATGTAAATAGTGTACATAATACCACATCTCAGAAATAGAGACAGATACTGAAATGCCGAAACCTTGTAATAAATATGGCGACAAGGATGAGGACAATAGTCCGAATAATGTAACTGGTGTACATAATATCTCATAGCGGAAATATAGACAGATACTGAAAGGCCCAAACGTTGTAATAAATATGGGGACAAAGATGAGGACAATAGTCCGAATAATGTAAAAAAGTGTACATAATACCACATCTCAGAAATATAGAAAGATACTGAAGGGCCGAAATGTTGTAATAAATATGGCGACAAAGATGAGGACAATAGTCCAAATAATGTAAATAGTGTACATAATACCACATCTCAGAAATAGAGACAGATACTGAAATGCCGAAACCTTGTAATAAATATGGCGACAAAGATGAGGACAATAGTCCGAATAATGTAAATAGTGTACATAATACCTCATCTCAGAAATATAGACAGATACTGAAGGTCTGAAACGTTGTAATAAATATGGCGACAAAGCTGATGACAATAGTCCGAATAATGTAACTGGTGTACATAATATCTCATAACGGAAATATAGACACTGAAAGGCCGAAACGTTGTAATAAATATGGCGACAAAGATGAGGACTATAGTCCGAATAATGTAAATAGTGTACATAATACCTCATCTCAGAAATATAGACAATTACTGAAAGGCCGAGACTTTGTAATAAATATGGCGACAAAGATGAGGACAATAGTCCGAATAATGTCCATAATACCTCATCTCAGAAATATAGACAGATACATAAGTGTTGACTATATAAAGTGGCAGTTCTGGGAAAGTGACTGTCTAATTGGATCTTTCTCTCAATAAAAGAAATACGAAAGGAATGAAAATTCGTTGACTCAGTGTTCGTGGCATGAGTGGTTTTGGCTGTGAAGTTCTGAACTCGTGGAACTCTGGACATGTTTTGGGACTTTTGTTTCTCACATTTTTCTATTTGTTCTCGACTCTTCTCGTTCGTCTTGCAGTTATTTTTTATTCCAAAATAGAAGATATCTTTTTTCAGATTATCATTCTTTTAAGCAAGAAAATAGAATAGATATAAAATGTAAAAACTAAATTGAAACATGTTGAAATACTGCGTCTGTTGCTGAAATACTGAGAGCTGTCACTGAAAATCCAGTGTCAGCTATCAGCTATTTTGTTTGTTTAACGGCATGTCAACTCAATTTAATGTTCTTGGGAGTTTTGAAGTCATTAAAATACGATAGATGATACTCAGCTTTTATACGTATACATGTTTGGATCGACATAATTATTAGAGGCGGTGAGTGTGTGATTTATATTCTAGTTTTGTTAAAGCTATATTTTGGAACAGTTTGATTTCTTTAAAAAATTGTAGGGTATTATATGGATTAATGTCATCAAAAATTTCTTCCATGTTGATTGTTTGGTTGGTCAATTTTGTTTTCCGGCATATCGACCTCTATGGGTTATGTAATTCTAAAAATTAACTTTCTTTTTTCTTTAGTTGGTTGATTGTGTTTTACGGCATATCAACACCTCTATGGGTTATTTAATACCGAAATATAAATATTTTGAACATAATTTTATACATTCAGAGTAAAGTTATATTTTTTAGATATATATTTTGTAGACCATAAACTGTATTGTTGGTAATTTTACTATAAAAAATGTACTGTTTCTTTTTTGTTTCGAGAGGGAGAGTTCATTATTTGCCTATAGCTCGGACCCCAACAGATGCTACCACCCAGGGTCTGGGTATACCTGAAAACAACTGTGATTAGGTAGCGGTTCCACGCTCCTCGAAACCTCCAATGTCTCGATCAGAGGCCTTGCTGTCGGATGTAGTTTATCGTCACGATGACTATCCGCTATTGCTTGTGTGAAAACTCATCGTATAAATATAACAACGACATTATTTGATAGGAGAAAATCATATTTTCACTTTCCATTTAGCGAATCGATCGGCTGTTACGATGACGAATATAAAGCAAGTCAACAACATTATTTTGACCAACAGTTGTGTAATGGAGCAAGACTTACGCCATAATGAAAATGTCTATGGTTGTTTGAATGTTGAATTATTCGTACCATGTGCAGAGAAGGAAAAAAAATCAATTCGTTCAAAACTAATTTAACATTTATGATAAACATTAAGATAAAAAATAAAGAAAAAAAAAACAGTTTAGCAAACCTTGTTGAATTTGAACAAATTACCGCCATGCATTTATTTTTTTAGAAATACGTCCAGAATATGTTTCTGGTGTGAAAATCATTTCAGATAATGACAGGCGTTCTTTTTTTTTTATTATACTCGTTAGCGCTTTTATCGTCTGCTTCAACCGATTTTACGTCTGCAATTTTTACGTGTTTTTGGGAGCCTTTTTGTAAAATTCACAGCATTTATCTGTCATTGTTTGCATTTCTACATTTGTTCAAAGCTGACACTTTAGCAGAGAGGCAGTTTCCTTTACATTTATGGAATGTCGTTATCCTCTTTATCTTCCCTCCTCTTTCTCATACAAAGCTTGTCATAGTTTAGCGTAAATATACATTAATGAAGCTCACACAGAAACGAAGGTGATACATAAAAGGGAATGATCTTTCTCTTTTTAATATAATCGCTCTCTCTATCACTCTCTCTCTCTCTCTCTCTCTCTCTCTCTCTCTATATATATATATATATATATATATATATGTATATTATAGAAAAAACAAAATTACGCCACATGGGTAAAGTATATTTCAAGCTGGTCCCACACCAGCTGTCTTCAGCCCATAAATGTCTGTCTGGAATTGGGGTTTTGAATTTATTTTCGATATCAAACATACTCTGAGAGGCGCCTTGTTTTTTATAAGGGGCTTTTGTTGGTGACGGGGGAGGGCGGAAATAATTTCATTACAGGGAATTGTTCTGGGGTTGGAGTTTATTTATGGCTAGAACCATTTGCAGACTGACAATTAAGGGCTGAAGACGAAACTTTGGATTTATATCCTCCATGGAATTATCCCTACTAATTATCAATTGATATTATATATATATATATATATATATATATATATATATATATATATATATATAGTCATCCACGTACAAGCGTGTTTCCCTGAATCACTGCTCATCAGTGTGATAGATATCTGATTACTTCAAGCCGGGATCGAAACTCGGTCGATTTGGCATCAGTCAGTAACTCTACCCCCAAGCTATCGGCGCACAGCAGAGAAAGGAAATCATTAACGTATTATATACGTGATGTATACAAACTCCAAATCAGTAGCCAAGAGCACCCAATTCATAACTGAAGAGCGATGCGTTATTTATATATATATATATATATATATATATATATATATATATGAAGACAAAAGGAAAACTTATCTTTGCCGACGCGTTTCGTCCACTGAGAGACTGTATCAAGGCAAATGCAAGCATTTTATTTTGTAACAAGTATTAATATACAATAACAAAAATGTTATTGGTTTTACAAACTTTTTGAGTTTAGAAACGCTCATAGATATGCATCATAGGAAGATAGATAGATAGATAGATAGGTAGATAGATAGATAGATAGATCTACTAATACTAATGTTTTTCAAACTACCTATCTAGGTAAGGTATCTATTTTCGTTGACAGGCCTGAATATTTCAGAAATATGCGAGTCGGTCTGAAGCAGGTTAGATCTATTGACGGTTTCTCCTACCAAGGGGTACGCATGTTTGAATCCTGTCGTAGCGTCCATCTTTCCTTTAATAATGTTTCTTGAATATTCAGATTGGTAAACGAAAATAAATAAATATACAATAAATAAACGGAAAGTCTACACGAATATTGGTATCCACTAAAATAATAATAATAATAATAATAATAATAATAATAATAATACTCTGGCCGCACCAAACAAGCTGACGTAGACAAAAACCGCACCCATCAGTGGCTACGTAGTGCAGGGTTGAAAGCTGAAACTGAAGGTTTTATCATTGCTGCACAGGACCAATGCTTGTTAACTAGGAATTATCAAGCACATATACTAAAATACTGTGTTAGCGCAAAATGCAGATTCTGTGATAAATATTCAGAAACCATTGATCATCTTGTATCAGGTTGCACGATATTGGCACCCACTGAATATAAAACCCGGTATGACAGAGTCGGCCAATATCTGCACTGAAAAATTTGCAACTCCTATGGGAAGTAAACTGAAAGAATCTGGTACGAACACCACACAGACCCGGTTACGGAGATAGGACCTGTTACAATTCTATGGAACTACACAATACACACTGACAGAACAATCAAAGCCAACTGCCCAGGCATTGTTATTAAAGACCACAAACAAAATAAGTGCCACCTTATTGATATGGCAGTCCCTGTAGACTGCAATGTATCTTTGAAGATATTCGAAAAGCTGTCAAAATACAAGGCCCTTGAAATAGAAATCTCAAAAATGTGGCACATGGGAACATCCACAATCCCTGTTGTAGTTGGAGCCTTTGGACTGGTTGGAAAAGATTCCAGTAGACTAATTGAAGGGATCCCTGGAAGTCCATGCGTCAAATAGATACAAAAAAAAATTTCTGACAAGTACAGCCCACACTAAGGGCTTTATCTATGTAATTATTTTTTTCTTTGCAGTGGAAAGTGCCATGATGCCATTTCTAACCTTAGGTCCCTGGGCGGGACCCGGAAAGAAATGTGTAAACGCCAGATATCAAAGAAAAAAATAATAATAATTATAATATGGTGGGTTCTCCTATTGTGAACGACAAATGAGGGTAAGCAGTGGATGGTGCCCTTCGTTTCACACTTATGCATGCCAGCAGGGATATTGTGCAGAACATCAGGTAAGGGGAAAACATATTTCATGTGTGCTTTCTTAAACTTTGCTGCGGGCGACAAAGCCACACTGACAGATGACATTTGTTGAAGCAGGATTTTAATGGCATCTCTGCTTCAGAGCTTGACGAAGCTGATCACGATGCTTCAAGCCGATATACCCAAGGTTTTTCCAAGCGAGTACCACTATATATATATATATATACCGACTGTAATATCTAAAAAAAAAACACTAAACAAATCGTGTTTCTTTTCCCCCCTTTCAGATAAGATGTTTAGCCATCTTTACACCAATCATCGTAAGTATCACTGAAAAAATCTTTGAGCTATTCAGATAAAAAAGAACAGGTTAAAATCGTTCGTGTCAGCCCCACTGAGCAATGGTGAGAGGAAAAGATCATTCATGCATTCAGTAATGGTACGAACATTCATACTCCGGTTTCCTTCTTCAAAGTCCATTCAAGAACCATCAAGAGAACAGTGAATAATTTGATAAGAGGATAACTGGATCAGGAGGTCACAACAGAAATAGGGATCATCATTTCAACTTTGACCTAAATATATTCTTATTTTTAACGTAAAGCCCAATAGTGGTATAAAAAACCTTGGAGAATTATAGTAAAATATTTTTAATCATTTTAAAAATACAACGGTTCAAAGCTTAATCAAGTGCACAATTTTTCTGTTTTGTCCAAAACTACACGATATGTCTTCAGATCGGGGACGAGATTAAGTAGCACGGTAGGCAATTAAATAGAGCACGAGGGCAAAACTCTACTATTTAACCCATAGCTGGAGGGAAGAGAGATGGATTCATACCTTTCCCAAGGGTATTTGTGCGTAGGTTAATCTAACGAATTCGACTGGAATTCAAACCTTTGTCTTTCTTTTTCTCATTCCGAACCGCGATGCATTCCACTATCCGAACGAACATCCATGGTGTGGACTGTAAAGTCTCAAGGGAATTACATTGAGACGGACTAAGGCGCCACTACCCAAGTCAATCTGATTTCCCATTAATATTAAATAATTGAATAATTTCTGTACACGCATCGTACCTACCCAGAAATCACTAGTGCTTGATTTCGATTCTCAATATTAACAACAATTCCATTTAAATGGCGCGCAATTAAATATAGAGATGCGTGAGGGATTACAATCATTTCCGATCGCAGAGAATCATTAGGGAAATATCGATGAACACGCTATGAAACGACCTATTTTACTTACAAGCTATTTCCACGAATAATCTAGTAATCTAATAAATACTAACTAATCTAGTAAATACCAAATGCGGTGGAAGATTGGCATTTGCGGTAAAAAAAAACGCCTTGCGCCAAATTATGAAAATAAACTGGTTATTATCTGCGTTAGAACATCTCAAAAACAGTTTTTTGGGTAGTGATTTTCCAAGCATTGCTTAGATGTGGCACAAGGCCGAAAGTAGGGCGCACCCAGTGAGGATCGAACTTACTACTCAGTCGTAACTGTTCTAGCGAGACAAGCTTGCTAACTATTACACCGTCTCGAGGTGCCCACAGTTCCTTGGATATGGAATATGCTGATGTCGATATGAACGTACTGATTTATATACGAACAGAATAAAATCGATATTAATCGAATGACATCTGAAATCGATATAAGCACAGGTAGAGGTAGATATGGACTGAAATCTATATGAACAAACGGAGGAACATATGAACAGATTTAGATCGATCTGAAGAGACTGAGATCGTTATAGAAAATAAAAGCACTACATAAATAATCAGAGATTTGTATGAAGACAACGAATCTATATGAACAATGTGCGATATTGATCTCACATTGTTCATATATGGATGTACAAGGTAACCAAAAATGTTCTCTCCGTTTTTTGATTAGTCATTGAATGAAGTTGAAATATATACGAAATGCGTATAGCAATTGTTTTCAAATTCGGACAGCCGGAAGTAGGAACATCAGACGTAATACAAAACACGCGCACCGTGCCCGGCCATCAGTTATAAGCCGGACAGCTGTGAGAAGGATGGAAGTGTTTAGAGATCTCGTTCGGGGCTGTTTGCTTTACCATTTCAAAGTGGGCTTATCAGCAGCTGCATTAAGTCGCCGCATATGTCAAGTGTTTGGGGATAGTGCTGTGGATGAACGTACTGCAACGTTTCGAAAATTCAAGTCGGGAGATTTGTCTCTCCATGATGAGCCTCGCAGTGGACGACCACAGGTCTTGAATGACGGAGTCCTGAAGGCGGCCATTGAAGAAGACAGTAGTCTAACGTGTGGTGAACTTGCAAGACAGTTCAACGTTTCCGATGAAACAGTTAGACTTCACCCGCACCTCCTAGGTAAGACGTACAAACTGAGAAGTGGGTTCTGCAAACGCTGTTGGAGGTCCACAAGGGACAACGAGTGGCAGCCTGCGTATCGCTGCTTTCTCGCCACCGTACCGCATCCTTATTCAATCGAGTGCTTACCAGTGATGAAAAGTGGGTTGTGCACGAAACTCCCAAGCGTTCCAGACATTGGTTGTCTCCTCAGGATGCTGTCCCTCACACCACAAGTCCGCCTATGCACCCACGCAAGATTATGATTTGTGTCTGGTGGACAGGTCATCAAGTGGTTCATTATGAACTGCTACCAACGGGCCAAACGGTCACTGGAGATCTATACTCGCATCAATTGAAACGTGTGCAACAGGCATTGCGACAGAAGGATCCAGCACTGGTGAATCGCAAAGGAGTGCTTTTCCTCCATGATAACGCCAGGCCACATGTCGCGCGAGTGGTCAGGGATACCATACAGCAACTTGGGTGGGAGACTTTGTGCCATCCACCTTATTCACCTGACCACCTCTTCGACTCCCTGGATAATCATCTTCGTGGGAAATCCTTCACCAATGAAGCAAACTTGCGCAAAGCCCTCACGGACTTCTTTGCGTCAAACCCCCACCGAGTTCTACCACAAGGGCATTGAACAGCTGGAGACACGTTGGCAGAAGGTGCTGGATGCCGATGGCGATTACTTCGAAGACTAAATATAAGTTACACATACTGTGAAGCGTTTTCTTTTTTTTTCCTTTAAAAACGGACAGAACTTTTTTGGTTACCTTGTAGTCAAACCTTGAGATCGACGAGAACAATATAAAACCAATATGAAAAATCTGAGATCAACTTGAGACCTAAAACTATATGAACAATCTGCGATTAATACAATCTTAGTTCTACTTTAAGAGAACAGAATCTATTTGAAATATCCGAGGTCGATACGAACAATGTACGATCAGTATTCACAATTTGATATCTCTTCTTCAGTAGGATGGATACTATATGAATATTCTGAGATCGATACAATCAATTCGCGATATATATGTCACATATATAAAGAGATTTAGATGGATGTGAACAATTTTATATAAATATGAATCAATTTGAACAGTCTGAGATTGATAGAAACTATGTTCAATAAAAACAATTTATCACATTTCCCAGGTATATATGGGGTGAACGAAATCTATATGAATAATCTGAGATCGATACAATCAATTCGAGATATATATGTCACATATATAAAGAGATTTACATGGATGTGAACAATTTTATATAAATATGAATCAATTTGAACAATCTGAGATTGATAGAAACTATGTTCAATAAAAACAATTTATCACATTTCCCAGGTATATATGGGGTGAACGAAATCTATATGAATAATCTGAGATCGATACAATCAATTCGAGATATATATGTCACATATATAAAGAGATTTACATGGATGTGAACAATTTTATATAAATATGAATCAATTTGAACAGTCTGAGATTGATAGAAACTATGTTCAATAAAAACAATTTATCACATTTCCCAGGTATATATGGGGTGAACGAAATCTATATGAATAATCTGAGATCGATACAATCAATTCGAGATATATATGTCACATATATAAAGAGATTTACATGGATGTGAACAATTTTATATAAATATGAATCAATTTGAACAGTCTGAGATTGATAGAAACTATGTTCAATAAAAACAATTTATCACATTTCCCAGGTATATATGGGGTGAACGAAATCTATATGAATAATCTGAGATCGATACAATCAATTCGAGATATATATGTCACATATATAAAGAGATTTACATGGATGTGAACAATTTTATATAAATATGAATCAATTTGAACAGTCTGAGATTGATAGAAACTATGTTCAATAAAAACAATTTATCACATTTCCCAGGTATATATGGGGTGAACGAAATCTATATGAATAATCTGAGATCGATACAATCAATTCGAGATATATATGTCACATATATAAAGAGATTTACATGGATGTGAACAATTTTATATAAATATGAATCAATTTGAACAGTCTGAGATTGATAGAAACTATGTTCAATAAAAACAATTTATCACATTTCCCAGGTATATATGGGGTGAACGAAATCTATATGAATAATCTGAGATCGATACAATCAATTCGAGATATATATGTCACATATATAAAGAGATTTACATGGATGTGAACAATTTTATATAAATATGAATCAATTTGAACAATCTGAGATTGATAGAAACTATGTTCAATAAAAACAATTTATCACATTTCCCAGGTATATATGAGGAGAACGAAATCTATATGAATAATCTGAGATCGATAAGAAATTTATAAGATCAATATAAATTGCCTGAGATCAATATGAACAGATTTAGATTGATATAAATGGATTGAGATCGTTATGAACTGAGATCTATATGAAAAAAAAATCTGAGATCAGTATGGAGTAAACGAAATCGATATGAAAACTGAGATCAATACAAAGAATTAAAGATCAATATGAACAATCTGAGATCAATTTGAACAAGCTGGGGTCTATTCGAAGAGGGCGAAATATATTTGAACAATATGAAATCAATTCGAAAAATCTAAGATCAATAAAAGCAATCTCAGATCTGTTTGAAGAAAACGGTGTTTGTATAAAGAATCTGTGATCTATATCAGCAGATATAGATCGATAGGAGCAATTATTTGTAAATAGATATATCGATATTCGATATGGATAGACTGACATATCGACAAGCTGACACAGATTGAGATTGATATGATCAAACTGAGATTGCTAGATATAATTTGTATGTATTATCGATTTCATATGCATGATATATTTTCCAATCGATGCACCGCAAGCAAGGCGACAATGCCGCTAGGTCACAAAGGGGTTACACAGTGTAAAAATTAAAGAGAAGAAGATTTTAATGGCGGGGTGGGGGTCGTGATCGAAGAAGGGACAAAAACAAACTGAGTTCAAGAAGATGACCACTAACGTTGCATTCAAATTCTTGAAGATTGTAATTATCAGGGCAACAAGAAATCCGGTGGGAGTTCAACAGGTGGGAAGTGCGAGAAATTATGGCATTTGAACAGACGACGGAATTTAGCTAGTTTCGTGTGGTCGGGGGCACTATCAAAAAAAGATGATCAGGACAGTTTTCATGAAAATATTTGTAGAAAAGACAGAGAGACGCCAGGTCACTGTGGTGAGTAAGCGATTGAAGACGAGGTGCCTGGTCAAGAACGATTATATTACTCACCCTTTCTTTGGAATTTTTCAAGAAATATGTGTTGTAATGCAGGAGCACCAGACCTGGTATGGCGGCAGTATTCAATACACGGACAAATGATAGATTTATCGCCTCGCTCTGTCTTTTTTACAAGTACTTTCACGGTAATTGCTCCGATGAGCTGCTTTCGTCGGTTCCCAGGATTCAAGAATTCAAGCGTCCTATGAGGCTGGCATCCCGCACCCACCCTTTCCCTGTTAAATGTAGACGTCTCTTCTATTCCAATTGCTTCATATCTCGCACCTATCGTGTGTGTAACTCCCTTCCTTATTCCTGTTTCCCTGACAACTATAATCTCCAACTATTCAAATGTAACGTCAATCGACATCTCCAGTTGCCTTGATCTATCCACTATCCTTCTTCACATCCTTTCCTCTTTCACTTCTATCTGCTCTCGCTCCAAATCTTCTGTAACCACATGCCTTGATCTATCCACTATCCTTCTCCACATCCTTTCCTCTAACACTCCTATCTGCTCTCGCTCCAAATATTCTGTAACCCCTTGCCTTGATCTATCCACTATCCTTCTCCACATCCTTTCCTCTTTCACTCCTATCTGCTCTCGCTCCAAATCTTCTGTAACCCCATGCCTTGATCTATCCACTATCCTTCTCCCCAGCCTTTCCTCTAACACTCCTATCTGCTCTCGCCGCAAATCTTCTGTAACCCCTTGCCTTGATCTATCCACTATCCTTCTCCACAGCCTTTCCTCTTTCACTCCTATCTGCTCTCGCTCCAAATCTTCTGTAACCCCTTGCCTTGATCTATCCACTATCCTTCTCCACAGCCTTTCCTCTTTCACTCCTATCTGCTCTCGCTCCAAATCTTCTGTAACCCCTTGCCTTGATCTATCCACTATCCTTCTCCACAGCCTTTCCTCTAACACTCCTATCTGCTCTCGCTCCAAATCTTCTGTAACCCCTTGCCTTGATCTATCCACTATCCTTCTCCACATCCTTTCCTCTAACACTCTTATCTGCTCTCGCCGCAAATCTTCTGTAACCCCTTGCCTTGATCTATCCACTATCCTTCTCCACAGCCTTTCCTCTTTCACTCCTATCTGCTCTCGCTCCAAATCTTCTGTAACCACTTGCCTTGATCTATCCACTATCCTTCTCCACATCCTTTCCTCTAACACTCTTATCTGTTCTCGCTCCAAATCTTCTGTAACCCCTTGCCTTGATCTATCCACTATCCTTCTCCACAGCCTTTCCTCTTTCACTCCTATCTGCTCTCGCTCCAAATCTTCTGTAACCACTTGCCTTGATCTATCCACTATCCTTCTCCACATCCTTTCCTCTAACACTCTTATCTGTTCTCGCTCCAAATCTTCTGTAACCCCTTGCCTTGATCTATCCACTATCCTTCTCCAAAGCCTTTCCTCTTTCACTCCTATCTGCTCTCGCTCCAAATCTTCTGTAACCCCTTGCCTTGATCTATCCACTATCCTTCTCCACATCCTTTCCTCTAACACTCTTATCTGCTCTCGCCGCAAAACTTCTGTAACCCCTTGCCTTGATCTATCCACTATCCTTCTCCACATCCTTTCCTCTTTCACTCCTATCTGCTCTCGCTCCAAATCTTCTGTAACCACTTGCCTTGATCTATCCACTATCCTTCTCCACATCCTTTCCTCTTTCACTCCTATCTGCTCTCGCTCCAAATCTTCTGTAACCCCTTGCCTTGATCTATCCACTATCCTTCTCCACAGCCTTTCCTCTTTCACTCCTATCTGCTCTCGCTCCAAATCTTCTGTAACCACTTGCCTTGATCTATCCACTATCCTTCTCCACATCCTTTCCTCTAACACTCTTATCTGTTCTCGCTCCAAATCTTCTGTAACCCCTTGCCTTGATCTATCCACTATCCTTCTCCACAGCCTTTCCTCTAACACTCTTATCTGCTCTCGCCGCAAAACTTCTGTAACCCCTTGCCTTGATCTATCCACTATCCTTCTCCACAGCCTTTCCTCTTTCACTCCTATCTGCTCTCGCTCCAAATCTTCTGTAACCACTTGCCTTGATCTATCCACTATCCTTCTCCACATCCTTTCCTCTAACACTCTTATCTGCTCTCGCCGCAAATCTTCTGTAACCCCTTGCCTTGATCTATCCACTATCCTTCTCCACAGCCTTTCCTCTTTCACTCCTATCTGCTCTCGCTCCAAATCTTCTGTAACCCCTTGCCTTGATCTATCCACTATCCTTCTCCACAGCCTTTCCTCTTTCACTCCTATCTGCTCTCGCTCCAAATCTTCTGTAACCCCTTGCCTTGATCTATCCACTATCCTTCTCCACATCCTTTCCTCTTTCACTCCTATCTGCTCTTGCTCCAAATCTTCTGTAACCACTTGCCTTGATCTATCCACTATCCTTCTCCACAGCCTTTCCTCTTTCACTCCTATCTGCTCTCGCTCCAAATCTTCTGTAACCCCTTGCCTTGATCTATCCACTATCCTTCTCCACAGCCTTTCCTCTTTCACTCCTATCTGCTCTCGCTCCAAATCTTCTGTAACCACTTGCCTTGATCTATCCACTATCCTTCTCCACAGCCTTTCCTCTTTCACTCCTATCTGCTCTCGCTCCAAATCTTCTGTAACCACTTGCCTTGATCTATCCACTATCCTTCTCCACATCCTTTCCTCTAACACTCTTATCTGCTCTCGCCGCAAATCTTCTGTAACCCCTTGCCTTGATCTATCCACTATCCTTCTCCACAGCCTTTCCTCTTTCACTCCTATCTGCTCTCGCTCCAAATCTTCTGTAACCCCTTGCCTTGATCTATCCACTATCCTTCTCCACAGCCTTTCCTCTTTCACTCCTATCTGCTCTCGCTCCAAATCTTCTGTAACCCCTTGCCTTGATCTATCCACTATCCTTCTCCACAGCCTTTCCTCTTTCACTCCTATCTGCTCTCGCTCCAAATCTTCTGTAACCACTTGCCTTGATCTATCCACTATCCTTCTCCACATCCTTTCCTCTAACACTCTTATCTGCTCTCGCCGCAAATCTTCTGTAACCCCTTGCCTTGATCTATCCACTATCCTTCTCCAAAGCCTTTCCTCTTTCACTCCTATCTGCTCTCGCTCCAAATCTTCTGTAACCACTTGCCTTGATCTATCCACTATCCTTCTCCAAAGCCTTTCCTCTTTCACTCCTATCTGCTCTCGCCGCAAATCTTCTGTAACCACTTGCCTTGATCTATCCACTATCCTTCTCCAAAGCCTTTCCTCTTTCACTCCTATCTGCTCTCGCTCCAAATCTTCTGTAACCACTTGCCTTGATCTATCCACTATCCTTCTCCACAGCCTTTCCTCTTTCACTCCTATCTGCTCTCGCTCCAAATCTTCTGTAACCACTTGCCTTGATCTATCCACTATCCTTCTCCACAGCCTTTCCTCTTTCACTCCTATCTGCTCTCGCTCCAAATCTTCTGTAACCACTTGCCTTGATCTATCCACTATCCTTCTCCACAGCCTTTCCTCTTTCACTCCTATCTGCTCTCGCTCCAAATCTTCTGTAACCCCTTGCCTTGATCTATCCACTATCCTTCTCCACAGCCTTTCCTCTTTCACTCCTATCTGCTCTCGCTCCAAATCTTCTGTAACCCCTTGCCTTGATCTATCCACTATCCTTCTCCACAGCCTTTCCTCTTTCACTCCTATCTGCTCTCGCTCCAAATCTTCTGTAACCACTTGCCTTGATCTATCCACTATCCTTCTCCACATCCTTTCCTCTAACACTCTTATCTGCTCTCGCCGCAAATCTTCTGTAACCCCTTGCCTTGATCTATCCACTATCCTTCTCCAAAGCCTTTCCTCTTTCACTCCTATCTGCTCTCGCTCCAAATCTTCTGTAACCACTTGCCTTGATCTATCCACTATCCTTCTCCAAAGCCTTTCCTCTTTCACTCCTATCTGCTCTCGCCGCAAATCTTCTGTAACCACTTGCCTTGATCTATCCACTATCCTTCTCCAAAGCCTTTCCTCTTTCACTCCTATCTGCTCTCGCTCCAAATCTTCTGTAACCACTTGCCTTGATCTATCCACTATCCTTCTCCACAGCCTTTCCTCTTTCACTCCTATCTGCTCTCGCTCCAAATCTTCTGTAACCCCTTGCCTTGATCTATCCACTATCCTTCTCCACAGCCTTTCCTCTTTCACTCCTATCTGCTCTCGCTCCAAATCTTCTGTAACCCCTTGCCTTGATCTATCCACTATCCTTCTCCACAGCCTTTCCTCTTTCACTCCTATCTGCTCTCGCTCCAAATCTTCTGTAACCCCTTGCCTTGATCTATCCACTATCCTTCTCCACAGCCTTTCCTCTTTCACTCCTATCTGCTCTCGCTCCAAATCTTCTGTAACCCCTTGCCTTGATCTATCCACTATCCTTCTCCACATCCTTTCCTCTTTCACTCCTATCTGCTCTCGCTCCAAATCTTCTGTAACCCCTTGCCTTGATCTATCCACTATCCTTCTCCACAGCCTTTCCTCTTTCACTCCTATCTGCTCTCGCTCCAAATCTTCTGTAACCACTTGCCTTGATCTATCCACTATCCTTCTCCACAGCCTTTCCTCTTTCACTCCTATCTGCTCTCGCTCCAAATCTTCTGTAACCCCTTGCCTTGATCTATCCACTATCCTTCTCCACGTTTTTTCCTCTAACACTCCTATCTGCTCTCGCTCCAAATCTTCTGTAACGTTTTGCGTGTTAGTGGCTTCCAGCCTTGCTTGGGGTGCAAAGCTTTAAAAAAAATGTGTAAGATGAATTCTGAAGAGAACTGCGGATTCTACAAAGGAAACAAATTATGGCACCTAGAAGTTGCAGATTCTCTTAGAAAAATGAATATTCCGGTTTCTAAACCAAATTCACGTTACTGTTTTCGGGTCAAATCGTTCTCATCTCGGCCTCAGAGATATAAATGGACAAGAGAACGCTTGTTATCAAGACATGCATAAAGAGAGATATCTTTGTAATTATTTAAGTAAGTATTCAAGCGTCCTATGAGGCTGGCATCCCGCTCCCACCCTTTCCCTGTTAAATGTAGACGTCTCTTCTATTCCAATTGCTTCATATCTCGCACCTCTCGCGTGTGTAAATCCCTTCCTTATTCCTGTTTCCCTGACAACTATAATCTCCAACTATTCAAATATAACGTCAATCGACATCTCCAGTTGCCTTGATCTATCCACTATCCTTCTCCACATCCTTTCCCCTTTCATTCCTATCTGCTCTCGCCGCAAATCTTCTGTAACCCCTTGCCTTGATCTATCCACTATCCTTCTTCACATCCTTTCCTCTTTCACTCCTATCTGCTCTCGCCGCAAATCTTCTGTAACCCCTTGCCTTGATCTATCCACTATCCTTCTCCACATCCTTTCCTCTAACACTCCTATCTGCTCTCGCTCCAAATATTCTGTAACCCCTTGCCTTGATCTATCCACTATCCTTCTCCACTATCCTTTCCTCTTTCACTCCTATCTGCTCTCGCTCCAAATCTTCTGTAACCCCATGCCTTGATCTATCCACTATCCTTCTCCACAGCCTTTCCTCTAACACTCCTATCTGCTCTCGCCGCAAATCTTCTGTAACCCCTTGCCTTGATCTATCCACTATCCTTCTCCACATCCTTTCCTCTTTCACTCCTATCTGCTCTCGCTCAAAATCTTCTGTAACCCCTTGCCTTGATCTATCCACTATCCTTCTCCACAGCCTTTCCTCTTTCACTCCTATCTGCTCTCGCTCCAAATCTTCTGTAACCCCTTGCCTTGATCTATCCACTATCCTTCTCCAAAGCCTTTCCTCTTTCACTCCTATCTGCTCTCGCTCCAAATCTTCTGTAACCACTTGCCTTGATCTATCCACTATCCTTCTCCACATCCTTTCCTCTAACACTCTTATCTGTTCTCGCTCCAAATCTTCTGTAACCCCTTGCCTTGATCTATCCACTATCCTTCTCCACAGCCTTTCCTCTTTCACTCCTATCTGCTCTCGCTCCAAATCTTCTGTAACCACTTGCCTTGATCTATCCACTATCCTTCTCCACATCCTTTCCTCTAACACTCTTATCTGTTCTCGCTCCAAATCTTCTGTAACCACTTGCCTTGATCTATCCACTATCCTTCTCCAAAGCCTTTCCTCTTTCACTCCTATCTGCTCTCGCTCCAAATCTTCTGTAACCACTTGCCTTGATCTATCCACTATCCTTCTCCCCAGCCTTTCCTCTAACACTCCTATCTGCTCTCGCTCCAAATCTTCTGTAACCCCTTGCCTTGATCTATCCACTATCCTTCTCCACAGCCTTTCCTCTTTCACTCCTATCTGCTCTCGCTCCAGATCTTCTGTAACCCCTTGCCTTGATCTATCCACTATCCTTCTCCACAGCCTTTCCTCTTTCACTCCTATCTGCTCTCGCTCCAAATCTTCTGTAACCCCTTGCCTTGATCTATCCACTATCCTTCTCCAAAGCCTTTCCTCTTTCACTCCTATCTGCTCTCGCTCCAAATCTTCTGTAACCCCTTGCCTTGATCTATCCACTATCCTTCTCCACTATCCTTTCCTCTTTCACTCCTATCTGCTCTCGCTCCAAATCTTCTGTAACCCCATGCCTTGATCTATCCACTATCCTTCTCCACAGCCTTTCCTCTAACACTCCTATCTGCTCTCGCCGCAAATCTTCTGTAACCCCTTGCCTTGATCTATCCACTATCCTTCTCCACATCCTTTCCTCTTTCACTCCTATCTGCTCTCGCTCAAAATCTTCTGTAACCCCTTGCCTTGATCTATCCACTATCCTTCTCCACAGCCTTTCCTCTTTCACTCCTATCTGCTCTCGCTCCAAATCTTCTGTAACCCCTTGCCTTGATCTATCCACTATCCTTCTCCAAAGCCTTTCCTCTTTCACTCCTATCTGCTCTCGCTCCAAATCTTCTGTAACCACTTGCCTTGATCTATCCACTATCCTTCTCCACATCCTTTCCTCTAACACTCTTATCTGTTCTCGCTCCAAATCTTCTGTAACCCCTTGCCTTGATCTATCCACTATCCTTCTCCAAAGCCTTTCCTCTTTCACTCCTATCTGCTCTCGCTCCAAATCTTCTGTAACCACTTGCCTTGATCTATCCACTATCCTTCTCCACATCCTTTCCTCTAACACTCTTATCTGTTCTCGCTCCAAATCTTCTGTAACCACTTGCCTTGATCTATCCACTATCCTTCTCCAAAGCCTTTCCTCTTTCACTCCTATCTGCTCTCGCTCCAAATCTTCTGTAACCACTTGCCTTGATCTATCCACTATCCTTCTCCCCAGCCTTTCCTCTAACACTCCTATCTGCTCTCGCTCCAAATCTTCTGTAACCCCTTGCCTTGATCTATCCACTATCCTTCTCCACATCCTTTCCTCTTTCACTCCTATCTGCTCTCGCTCCAAATCTTCTGTAACCCCTTGCCTTGATCTATCCACTATCCTTCTCCACAGCCTTTCCTCTTTCACTCCTATCTGCTCTCGCTCCAAATCTTCTGTAACCCCTTGCCTTGATCTATCCACTATCCTTCTCCACATCCTTTCCTCTTTCACTCCTATCTGCTCTCGCTCCAAATCTTCTGTAACCCCTTGCCTTGATCTATCCACTATCCTTCTCCACAGCCTTTCCTCTTTCACTCCTATCTGCTCTCGCTCCAAATCTTCTGTAACCCCTTGCCTTGATCTATCCACTATCCTTCTCCACAGCCTTTCCTCTTTCACTCCTATCTGCTCTCGCTCCAAATCTTCTGTAACCCCTTGCCTTGATCTATCCACTATCCTTCTCCACATCCTTTCCTCTTTCACTCCTATCTGCTCTCGCTCCAAATCTTCTGTAACCCCTTGCCTTGATCTATCCACTATCCTTCTCCACAGCCTTTCCTCTTTCACTCCTATCTGCTCTCGCTCCAAATCTTCTGTAACCCCTTGCCTTGATCTATCCACTATCCTTCTCCACAGCCTTTCCACTTTCACTCCTATCTGCTCTCGCTCCAAATCTTCTGTAACCCCTTGCCTTGATCTATCCACTATCCTTCTCCAAAGCCTTTCCTCTTTCACTCCTATCTGCTCTCGCTCCAAATCTTCTGTAACCCCTTGCCTTGATCTATCCACTATCCTTCTCCACATCCTTTCCTCTAACACTCTTATCTGTTCTCGCTCCAAATCTTCTGTAACCCCTTGCCTTGATCTATCCACTATCCTTCTCCACAGCCTTTCCTCTTTCACTCCTATCTGCTCTCGCTCCAAATCTTCTGTAACCCCTTGCCTTGATCTATCCACTATCCTTCTCCACATCCTTTCCTCTATCACTCCTATCTGCTCTCGCTCCAAATCTTCTGTAACCCCTTGCCTTGATCTATCCACTATCCTTCTCCACATCCTTTCCTCTAACACTCTTATCTGTTCTCGCTCCAAATCTTCTGTAACCACTTGCCTTGATCTATCCACTATCCTTCTCCAAAGCCTTTCGTCTTTCACTCCTATCTGCTCTCGCTCCAAATCTTCTGTAACCACTTGCCTTGATCTATCCACTATCCTTCTCCAAAGCCTTTCCTCTTTCACTCCTATCTGCTCTCGCTCCAAATCTTCTGTAACCCCTTGCCTTGATCTATCCACTATCCTTCTCCAAAGCCTTTCCTCTTTCACTCCTATCTGCTCTCGCTCCAAATCTTCTGTAACCCCTTGCCTTGATCTATCCACTATCCTTCTCCACATCCTTTCCTCTAACACTCTTATCTGTTCTCGCTCCAAATCTTCTGTAACCCCTTGCCTTGATCTATCCACTATCCTTCTCCACAGCCTTTCCTCTTTCACTCCTATCTGCTCTCGCTCCAAATCTTCTGTAACCACTTGCCTTGATCTATCCACTATCCTTCTCCACATCCTTTCCTCTAACACTCTTATCTGTTCTCGCTCCAAATCTTCTGTAACCCCTTGCCTTGATCTATCCACTATCCTTCTCCACAGCCTTTCCTCTTTCACTCCTATCTGCTCTCGCTCCAAATCTTCTGTAACCCCTTGCCTTGATCTATCCACTATCCTTCTCCACATCCTTTCCTCTAACACTCTTATCTGTTCTCGCTCCAAATCTTCTGTAACCCCTTGCCTTGATCTATCCACTATCCTTCTCCACAGCCTTTCCTCTTTCACTCCTATCTGCTCTCGCTCCAAATCTTCTGTAACCCCTTGCCTTGATCTATCCACTATCCTTCTCCACAGCCTTTCCTCTTTCACTCCTATCTGCTCTCGCTCCAAATCTTCTGTAACCCCTTGCCTTGATCTATCCACTATCCTTCTCCACATCCTTTCCTCTAACACTCTTATCTGTTCTCGCTCCAAATCTTCTGTAACCCCTTGCCTTGATCTATCCACTATCCTTCTCCACAGCCTTTCCTCTTTCACTCCTATCTGCTCTCGCTCCAAATCTTCTGTAACCCCTTGCCTTGATCTATCCACTATCCTTCTCCACAGCCTTTCCTCTTTCACTCCTATCTGCTCTCGCTCCAAATCTTCTGTAACCCCTTGCCTTGATCTATCCACTATCCTTCTCCACAGCCTTTCCTCTTTCACTCCTATCTGCTCTCGCTCCAAATCTTCTGTAACCCCTTGCCTTGATCTATCCACTATCCTTCTCCACATCCTTTCCTCTAACACTCTTATCTGTTCTCGCTCCAAATCTTCTGTAACCCCTTGCCTTGATCTATCCACTATCCTTCTCCACAGCCTTTCCTCTTTCACTCCTATCTGCTCTCGCTCCAAATCTTCTGTAACCCCTTGCCTTGATCTATCCACTATCCTTCTCCACAGCCTTTCCTCTTTCACTCCTATCTGCTCTCGCTCCAAATCTTCTGTAACCCCTTGCCTTGATCTATCCACTATCCTTCTCCACATCCTTTCCTCTAACACTCTTATCTGTTCTCGCTCCAAATCTTCTGTAACCCCTTGCCTTGATCTATCCACTATCCTTCTCCACAGCCTTTCCTCTTTCACTCTTATCTGTTCTCGCTCCAAATCTTCTGTAACCACTTGCCTTGATCTATCCACTATCCTTCTCCAAAGCCTTTCCTCTTTCACTCCTATCTGCTCTCGCTCCAAATCTTCTGTAACCCCTTGCCTTGATCTATCCACTATCCTTCTCCACATCCTTTCCTCTAACACTCTTATCTGTTCTCGCTCCAAATCTTCTGTAACCCCTTGCCTTGATCTATCCACTATCCTTCTCCACAGCCTTTCCTCTTTCACTCCTATCTGCTCTCGCTCCAAATCTTCTGTAACCCCTTGCCTTGATCTATCCACTATCCTTCTCCACATCCTTTCCTCTAACACTCTTATCTGTTCTCGCTCCAAATCTTCTGTAACCCCTTGCCTTGATCTATCCACTATCCTTCTCCACAGCCTTTCCTCTTTCACTCCTATCTGCTCTCGCTCCAAATCTTCTGTAACCCCTTGCCTTGATCTATCCACTATCCTTCTCCACATCCTTTCCTCTAACACTCTTATCTGTTCTCGCTCCAAATCTTCTGTAACCCCTTGCCTTGATCTATCCACTATCCTTCTCCACAGCCTTTCCTCTTTCACTCCTATCTGCTCTCGCTCCAAATCTTCTGTAACCCCTTGCCTTGATCTATCCACTATCCTTCTCCACATCCTTTCCTCTAACACTCTTATCTGTTCTCGCTCCAAATCTTCTGTAACCCCTTGCCTTGATCTATCCACTATCCTTCTCCACAGCCTTTCCTCTTTCACTCCTATCTGCTCTCGCTCCAAATCTTCTGTAACCCCTTGCCTTGATCTATCCACTATCCTTCTCCACATCCTTTCCTCTATCACTCCTATCTGCTCTCGCTCCAAATCTTCTGTAACCCCTTGCCTTGATCTATCCACTATCCTTCTCCACATCCTTTCCTCTAACACTCTTATCTGTTCTCGCTCCAAATCTTCTGTAACCACTTGCCTTGATCTATCCACTATCCTTCTCCAAAGCCTTTCGTCTTTCACTCCTATCTGCTCTCGCTCCAAATCTTCTGTAACCACTTGCCTTGATCTATCCACTATCCTTCTCCAAAGCCTTTCCTCTTTCACTCCTATCTGCTCTCGCTCCAAATCTTCTGTAACCCCTTGCCTTGATCTATCCACTATCCTTCTCCAAAGCCTTTCCTCTTTCACTCCTATCTGCTCTCGCTCCAAATCTTCTGTAACCCCTTGCCTTGATCTATCCACTATCCTTCTCCACATCCTTTCCTCTAACACTCTTATCTGTTCTCGCTCCAAATCTTCTGTAACCCCTTGCCTTGATCTATCCACTATCCTTCTCCAAAGCCTTTCCTCTTTCACTCCTATCTGCTCTCGCTCCAAATCTTCTGTAACCACTTGCCTTGATCTATCCACTATCCTTCTCCACATCCTTTCCTCTATCACTCCTATCTGCTCTCGCTCCAAATCTTCTGTAACCCCTTGCCTTGATCTATCCACTATCCTTCTCCACATCCTTTCCTCTTTCACTCCTATCTGCTCTCGCCGCAAATCTTCTGTAACCCCTTGCCTTGATCTATCCACTATCCTTCTCCAAAGCCTTTCCTCTTTCACTCCTATCTGCTCTCGCTCCAAATCTTCTGTAACCACTTGCCTTGATCTATCCACTATCCTTCTCCACATCCTTTCCTCTATCACTCCTATCTGCTCTCGCTCCAAATCTTCTGTAACCCCTTGCCTTGATCTATCCACTATCCTTCTCCACATCCTTTCCTCTTTCACTCCTATCTGCTCTCGCCGCAAATCTTCTGTAACCCCTTGCCTTGATCTATCCACTATCCTTCTCCACAGCCTTTCCTCTAACACTCTTATCTGTTCTCGCTCCAAATCTTCTGTAACCCCTTGCCTTGATCTATCCACTATCCTTCTCCACATCCTTTCCTCTAACACTCTTATCTGTTCTCGCTCCAAATCTTCTGTAACCCCTTGCCTTGATCTATCCACTATCCTTCTCCAAAGCCTTTCGTCTTTCACTCCTATCTGCTCTCGCTCCAAATCTTCTGTAACCACTTGCCTTGATCTATCCACTATCCTTCTCCACATCCTTTCCTCTTTCACTCCTATCTGCTCTCGCTCCAAATCTTCTGTAACCACTTGCCTTGATCTATCCACTATCCTTCTCCAAAGCCTTTCCTCTTTCACTCCTATCTGCTCTCGCCGCAAATCTTCTGTAACCACTTGCCTTGATCTATCCACTATCCTTCTCCCCAGCCTTTCCTCTAACACTCCTATCTGCTCTCGCTCCAAATCTTCTGTAACCACTTGCCTTGATCTATCCACTATCCTTCTCCAAAGCCTTTCGTCTTTCACTCCTATCTGCTCTCGCTCCAAATCTTCTGTAACCACTTGCCTTGATCTATCCACTATCCTTCTCCAAAGCCTTTCCTCTTTCACTCCTATCTGCTCTCGCTCCAAATCTTCTGTAACCCCTTGCCTTGATCTATCCACTATCCTTCTCCACATCCTTTCCTCTAACACTCTTATCTGTTCTCGCTCCAAATCTTCTGTAACCCCTTGCCTTGATCTATCCACTATCCTTCTCCACATCCTTTCCTCTAACACTCTTATCTGTTCTCGCTCCAAATCTTCTGTAACCCCTTGCCTTGATCTATCCACTATCCTTCTCCAAAGCCTTTCCTCTTTCACTCCTATCTGCTCTCGCTCCAAATCTTCTGTAACCACTTGCCTTGATCTATCCACTATCCTTCTCCACATCCTTTCCTCTAACACTCTTATCTGTTCTCGCTCCAAATCTTCTGTAACCCCTTGCCTTGATCTATCCACTATCCTTCTCCACATCCTTTCCTCTAACACTCTTATCTGTTCTCGCTCCAAATCTTCTGTAACCCCTTGCCTTGATCTATCCACTATCCTTCTCCACAGCCTTTCCTCTTTCACTCCTATCTGCTCTCGCTCCAAATCTTCTGTAACCACTTGCCTTGATCTATCCACTATCCTTCTCCAAAGCCTTTCCTCTTTCACTCCTATCTGCTCTCGCTCCAAATCTTCTGTAACCCCTTGCCTTGATCTATCCACTATCCTTCTCCAAAGCCTTTCCTCTTTCACTCCTATCTGCTCTTGCTCCAAATCTTCTGTAACCACTTGCCTTGATCTATCCACTATCCTTCTCCACATCCTTTCCTCTAACACTCTTATCTGTTCTCGCTCCAAATCTTCTGTAACCCCTTGCCTTGATCTATCCACTATCCTTCTCCACAGCCTTTCCTCTTTCACTCCTATCTGCTCTCGCTCCAAATCTTCTGTAACCCCTTGCCTTGATCTATCCACTATCCTTCTCCAAAGCCTTTCCTCTTTCACTCCTATCTGCTCTCGCTCCAAATCTTCTGTAACCCCTTGCCTTGATCTATCCACTATCCTTCTCCAAAGCCTTTCCTCTTTCACTCCTATCTGCTCTCGCTCCAAATCTTCTGTAACCACTTGCCTTGATCTATCCACTATCCTTCTCCACGTCCTTTCCTCTAGCACTCCTATCTGCTCTCGCTCCAAATCTTCTGTAACCACTTGCCTTGATCTATCCACTATCCTTCTACAAAGCCTTTCCTCTTTCACTCCTATCTGCTCTCGCCGCAAATCTTCTGTAACCACTTGCCTTGATCTATCCACTATCCTTCTCCCCAGCCTTTCCTCTAACACTCCTATCTGCTCTCGCTCCAAATCTTCTGTAACCCCTTGCCTTGATCTATCCACTATCCTTCTCCACAGCCTTTCCTCTTTCACTCCTATCTGCTCTCGCTCCAAATCTTCTGTAACCCCTTGCCTTGATCTATCCACTATCCTTCTCCAAAGCCTTTCCTCTTTCACTCCTATCTGCTCTCGCTCCAAATCTTCTGTAACCCCTTGCCTTGATCTATCCACTATCCTTCTCCAAAGCCTTTCCTCTTTCACTCCTATCTGCTCTCGCTCCAAATCTTCTGTAACCCCTTGCCTTGATCTATCCACTATCCTTCTCCACGTCCTTTCCTCTAGCACTCCTATCTGCTCTCGCTCCAAATCTTCTGTAACCACTTGCCTTGATCTATCCACTATCCTTCTCCAAAGCCTTTCCTCTTTCACTCCTATCTGCTCTCGCCGCAAATCTTCTGTAACCACTTGCCTTGATCTATCCACTATCCTTCTCCCCAGCCTTTCCTCTAACACTCCTATCTGCTCTCGCTCCAAATCTTCTGTAACCCCTTGCCTTGATCTATCCACTATCCTTCTCCACAGCCTTTCCTCTTTCACTCCTATCTGCTCTCGCTCCAAATCTTCTGTAACCACTTGCCTTGATCTATCCACTATCCTTCTCCAAAGCCTTTCCTCTTTCACTCCTATCTGCTCTCGCTCCAAATCTTCTGTAACCCCTTGCCTTGATCTATCCACTATCCTTCTCCAAAGCCTTTCCTCTTTCACTCCTATCTGCTCTTGCTCCAAATCTTCTGTAACCACTTGCCTTGATCTATCCACTATCCTTCTCCAAAGCCTTTCCTCTTTCACTCCTATCTGCTCTCGCCGCAAATCTTCTGTAACCACTTGCCTTGATCTATCCACTATCCTTCTCCCCAGCCTTTCCTCTAACACTCCTATCTGCTCTCGCTCCAAATCTTCTGTAACCACTTGCCTTGATCTATCCACTATCCTTCTCCACATCCTTTCCTCTAACACTCTTATCTGTTCTCGCTCCAAATCTTCTGTAACCCCTTGCCTTGATCTATCCACTATCCTTCTCCACAGCCTTTCCTTTAACACTCCTATCTGCTCTCGCTCCAAATCTTCTGTAACCACTTGCCTTGATCTATCCACTATCCTTCTCCAAAGCCTTTCCTCTTTCACTCCTATCTGCTCTCGCTCCAAATCTTCTGTAACCACTTGCCTTGATCTATCCACTATCCTTCTCCAAAGCCTTTCCTCTTTCACTCCTATCTGCTCTCGCTCCAAATCTTCTGTAACCACTTGCCTTGATCTATCCACTATCCTTCTCCAAAGCCTTTCCTCTTTCACTCCTATCTGCTCTCGCCGCAAATCTTCTGTAACCCCTTGCCTTGATCTATCCACTATCCTTCTCCACATCCTTTCCTCTTTCACTCCTATCTGCTCTCGCTCCAAATCTTCTGTAACCCCTTGCCTTGATCTATCCACTATCCTTCTCCACATCCTTTCCTCTTTCACTCCTATCTACTCTCGCTCCAAATCTTCTGTAACCCCTTGCCTTGATCTATCCACTATCCTTCTCCACATCCTTTCCTCTTTCACTCCTATCTGCTCTCGCCGCAAATCTTCTGTAACCCCTTGCCTTGATCTATCCACTATCCTTCTCCACATCCTTTCCTCTTTCACTCCTATCTACTCTCGCTCCAAATCTTCTGTAACCCCTTGCCTTGATCTATCCACTATCCTTCTCCAAAGCCTTTCCTCTTTCACTCCTATCTGCTCTCGCTCCAAATCTTCTGTAACCCCTTGCCTTGATCTATCCACTATCCTTCTCCAAAGCCTTTCCTCTTTCACTCCTATCTGCTCTCGCTCCAAATCTTCTGTAACCACTTGCCTTGATCTATCCACTATCCTTCTCCAAAGCCTTTCCTCTTTCACTCCTATCTGCTCTCGCTCCAAATCTTCTGTAACCACTTGCCTTGATCTATCCACTATCCTTCTCCAAAGCCTTTCCTCTTTCACTCCTATCTGCTCTCGCTCCAAATCTTCTGTAACCCCTTGCCTTGATCTATCCACTATCCTTCTCCACATCCTTTCCTCTTTCACTCCTATCTGCTCTCGCTCCAAATCTTCTGTAACCCCTTGCCTTGATCTATCCACTATCCTTCTCCAAAGCCTTTCCTCTTTCACTCCTATCTGCTCTCGCTCCAAATCTTCTGTAACCACTTGCCTTGATCTATCCACTATCCTTCTCCAAAGCCTTTCCTCTTTCACTCCTATCTGCTCTCGCTCCAAATCTTCTGTAACCCCTTGCCTTGATCTATCCACTATCCTTCTCCAAAGCCTTTCCTCTTTCACTCCTATCTGCTCTCGCCGCAAATCTTCTGTAACCCCTTGCCTTGATCTATCCACTATCCTTCTCCAAAGCCTTTCCTCTTTCACTCCTATCTGCTCTCGCTCCAAATCTTCTGTAACCCCTTGCCTTGATCTATCCACTATCCTTCTCCAAAGCCTTTCCTCTTTCACTCCTATCTGCTCTCGCCGAAAATCTTCTGTAACCCCTTGCCTTGATCTATCCACTATCCTTCTCCACAGCCTTTCCTCTTTCACTCCTATCTGCTCTCGCTCCAAATCTTCTGTAACCCCTTGCCTTGATCTATCCACTATCCTTCTCCAAAGCCTTTCCTCTTTCACTCCTATCTGCTCTCGCTCCAAATCTTCTGTAACCCCTTGCCTTGATCTATCCACTATCCTTCTCCAAAGCCTTTCCTCTTTCACTCCTATCTGCTCTCGCCGCAAATCTTCTGTAACCACTTGCCTTGATCTATCCACTATCCTTCTCCACAGCCTTTCCTCTTTCACTCCTATCTGCTCTCGCTCCAAATCTTCTGTAACCCCTTGCCTTGATCTATCCACTATCCTTCTCCACAGCCTTTCCTCTTTCACTCCTATCTGCTCTCGCTCCAAATCTTCTGTAACCCCTTGCCTTGATCTATCCACTATCCTTCTCCACAGCCTTTCCTCTTTCACTCCTATCTGCTCTCGCTCCAAATCTTCTGTAACCCCTTGCCTTGATCTATCCACTATCCTTCTCCACATCCTTTCCTCTTTCACTCCTATCTGCTCTCGCTCCAAATCTTCTGTAACCCCTTGCCTTGATCTATCCACTATCCTTCTCCACAGCCTTTCCTCTTTCACTCCTATCTGCTCTCGCTCCAAATCTTCTGTAACCCCTTGCCTTGATCTATCCACTATCCTTCTCCACAGCCTTTCCTCTTTCACTCCTATCTGCTCTCGCTCCAAATCTTCTGTAACCCCTTGCCTTGATCTATCCACTATCCTTCTCCACATCCTTTCCTCTTTCACTCCTATCTGCTCTCGCTCCAAATCTTCTGTAACCCCTTGCCTTGATCTATCCACTATCCTTCTCCACAGCCTTTCCTCTTTCACTCCTATCTGCTCTCGCTCCAAATCTTCTGTAACCCCTTGCCTTGATCTATCCACTATCCTTCTCCAAAGCCTTTCCTCTTTCACTCCTATCTGCTCTCGCTCCAAATCTTCTGTAACCCCTTGCCTTGATCTATCCACTATCCTTCTCCACATCCTTTCCTCTTTCACTCCTATCTGCTCTCGCTCCAAATCTTCTGTAACCCCTTGCCTTGATCTATCCACTATCCTTCTCCACATCCTTTCCTCTTTCACTCCTATCTGCTCTCGCTCCAAATCTTCTGTAACCCCTTGCCTTGATCTATCCACTATCCTTCTCCACAGCCTTTCCTCTTTCACTCCTATCTGCTCTCGCTCCAAATCTTCTGTAACCCCTTGCCTTGATCTATCCACTATCCTTCTCCAAAGCCTTTCCTCTTTCACTCCTATCTGCTCTCGCTCCAAATCTTCTGTAACCCCTTGCCTTGATCTATCCACTATCCTTCTCCAAAGCCTTTCCTCTTTCACTCCTATCTGCTCTCGCCGCAAATCTTCTGTAACCACTTGCCTTGATCTATCCACTATCCTTCTCCACAGCCTTTCCTCTTTCACTCCTATCTGCTCTCGCTCCAAATCTTCTGTAACCCCTTGCCTTGATCTATCCACTATCCTTCTCCACAGCCTTTCCTCTTTCACTCCTATCTGCTCTCGCTCCAAATCTTCTGTAACCCCTTGCCTTGATCTATCCACTATCCTTCTCCACAGCCTTTCCTCTTTCACTCCTATCTGCTCTCGCTCCAAATCTTCTGTAACCCCTTGCCTTGATCTATCCACTATCCTTCTCCACAGCCTTTCCTCTTTCACTCCTATCTGCTCTCGCTCCAAATCTTCTGTAACCCCTTGCCTTGATCTATCCACTATCCTTCTCCACATCCTTTCCTCTTTCACTCCTATCTGCTCTCGCTCCAAATCTTCTGTAACCCCTTGCCTTGATCTATCCACTATCCTTCTCCACAGCCTTTCCTCTTTCACTCCTATCTGCTCTCGCTCCAAATCTTCTGTAACCCCTTGCCTTGATCTATCCACTATCCTTCTCCACAGCCTTTCCTCTTTCACTCCTATCTGCTCTCGCTCCAAATCTTCTGTAACCCCTTGCCTTGATCTATCCACTATCCTTCTCCACATCCTTTCCTCTTTCACTCCTATCTGCTCTCGCTCCAAATCTTCTGTAACCCCTTGCCTTGATCTATCCACTATCCTTCTCCACAGCCTTTCCTCTTTCACTCCTATCTGCTCTCGCTCCAAATCTTCTGTAACCCCTTGCCTTGATCTATCCACTATCCTTCTCCACATCCTTTCCTCTTTCACTCCTATCTGCTCTCGCTCCAAATCTTCTGTAACCCCTTGCCTTGATCTATCCACTATCCTTCTCCACATCCTTTCCTCTTTCACTCCTATCTGCTCTCGCTCCAAATCTTCTGTAACCCCTTGCCTTGATCTATCCACTATCCTTCTCCACAGCCTTTCCTCTTTCACTCCTATCTGCTCTCGCTCCAAATCTTCTGTAACCCCTTGCCTTGATCTATCCACTATCCTTCTCCAAAGCCTTTCCTCTTTCACTCCTATCTGCTCTCGCTCCAAATCTTCTGTAACCCCTTGCCTTGATCTATCCACTATCCTTCTCCAAAGCCTTTCCTCTTTCACTCCTATCTGCTCTCGCCGCAAATCTTCTGTAACCACTTGCCTTGATCTATCCACTATCCTTCTCCACAGCCTTTCCTCTTTCACTCCTATCTGCTCTCGCTCCAAATCTTCTGTAACCCCTTGCCTTGATCTATCCACTATCCTTCTCCACAGCCTTTCCTCTTTCACTCCTATCTGCTCTCGCTCCAAATCTTCTGTAACCCCTTGCCTTGATCTATCCACTATCCTTCTCCACAGCCTTTCCTCTTTCACTCCTATCTGCTCTCGCTCCAAATCTTCTGTAACCCCTTGCCTTGATCTATCCACTATCCTTCTCCACATCCTTTCCTCTTTCACTCCTATCTGCTCTCGCTCCAAATCTTCTGTAACCCCTTGCCTTGATCTATCCACTATCCTTCTCCACAGCCTTTCCTCTTTCACTCCTATCTGCTCTCGCTCCAAATCTTCTGTAACCCCTTGCCTTGATCTATCCACTATCCTTCTCCACAGCCTTTCCTCTTTCACTCCTATCTGCTCTCGCTCCAAATCTTCTGTAACCCCTTGCCTTGATCTATCCACTATCCTTCTCCAAAGCCTTTCCTCTTTCACTCCTATCTGCTCTCGCCGCAAATCTTCTGTAACCCCTTGCCTTGATCTATCCACTATCCTTCTCCACAGCCTTTCCTCTTTCACTCCTATCTGCTCTCGCTCCAAATCTTCTGTAACCCCTTGCCTTGATCTATCCACTATCCTTCTCCAAAGCCTTTCCTCTTTCACTCCTATCTGCTCTCGCTCCAAATCTTCTGTAACCCCTTGCCTTGATCTATCCACTATCCTTCTCCAAAGCCTTTCCTCTTTCACTCCTATCTGCTCTCGCCGCAAATCTTCTGTAACCCCTTGCCTTGATCTATCCACTATCCTTCTCCACAGCCTTTCCTCTTTCACTCCTATCTGCTCTCGCTCCAAATCTTCTGTAACCCCTTGCCTTGATCTATCCACTATCCTTCTCCACAGCCTTTCCTCTTTCACTCCTATCTGCTCTCGCTCCAAATCTTCTGTAACCCCTTGCCTTGATCTATCCACTATCCTTCTCCAAAGCCTTTCCTCTTTCACTCCTATCTGCTCTCGCTCCAAATCTTCTGTAACCCCTTGCCTTGATCTATCCACTATCCTTCTCCAAAGCCTTTCCTCTTTCACTCCTATCTGCTCTCGCTCCAAATCTTCTTTAACCCCTTGCCTTGATCTATCCACTATCCTTCTCCAAAGCCTTTCCTCTTTCACTCCTATCTGCTCTCGCCGCAAATCTTCTGTAACCCCTTGCCTTGATCTATCCACTATCCTTCTCCAAAGCCTTTCCTCTTTCACTCCTATCTGCTCTCGCTCCAAATCTTCTGTAACCCCTTGCCTTGATCTATCCACTATCCTTCTCCAAAGCCTTTCCTCTTTCACTCCTATCTGCTCTCGCTCCAAATCTTCTGTAACCCCTTGCCTTGATCTATCCACTATCCTTCTCCAAAGCCTTTCCTCTTTCACTCCTATCTGCTCTCGCCGCAAATCTTCTGTAACCCCTTGCCTTGATCTATCCACTATCCTTCTCCAAAGCCTTTCCTCTTTCACTCCTATCTGCTCTCGCTCCAAATCTTCTGTAACCCCTTGCCTTGATCTATCCACTATCCTTCTCCACAGCCTTTCCTCTTTCACTCCTATCTGCTCTCGCTCCAAATCTTCTGTAACCCCTTGCCTTGATCTATCCACTATCCTTCTCCAAAGCCTTTCCTCTTTCACTCCTATCTGCTCTCGCTCCAAATCTTCTGTAACCCCTTGCCTTGATCTATCCACTATCCTTCTCCAAAGCCTTTCCTCTTTCACTCCTATCTGCTCTCGCTCCAAATCTTCTGTAACTACTTGCCTTGATCTATCCACTATCCTTCTCCACATCCTTTCCTCTTTCACTCCTATCTGCTCTCGCTCCAAATCTTCTGTAACCCCTTGCCTTGATCTATCCACTATCCTTCTCCAAAGCCTTTCCTCTTTCACTCCTATCTGCTCTCGCTCCAAATCTTCTGTAACCCCTTGCCTTGATCTATCCACTATCCTTCTCCAAAGCCTTTCCTCTTTCACTCCTATCTGCTCTCGCCGCAAATCTTCTGTAACCCCATGCCTTGATCTATCCACTATCCTTCTCCACAGCCTTTCCTCTTTCACTCTTATCTGTTCTCGCTCCAAATCTTCTGTAACCCCTTGCCTTGATCTATCCACTATCCTTCTCCACAGCCTTTCCTCTTTCACTCCTATCTGCTCTCGCTCCAAATCTTCTGTAACCCCTTGCCTTGATCTATCCACTATCCTTCTCCAAAGCCTTTCCTCTTTCACTCCTATCTGCTCTCGCTCCAAATCTTCTGTAACCCCTTGCCTTGATCTATCCACTATCCTTCTCCAAAGCCTTTCCTCTTTCACTCCTATCTGCTCTCGCTCCAAATCTTCTGTAACTACTTGCCTTGATCTATCCACTATCCTTCTCCACATCCTTTCCTCTTTCACTCCTATCTGCTCTCGCTCCAAATCTTCTGTAACCCCTTGCCTTGATCTATCCACTATCCTTCTCCAAAGCCTTTCCTCTTTCACTCCTATCTGCTCTCGCTCCAAATCTTCTGTAACCCCTTGCCTTGATCTATCCACTATCCTTCTCCAAAGCCTTTCCTCTTTCACTCCTATCTGCTCTCGCCGCAAATCTTCTGTAACCCCTTGCCTTGATCTATCCACTATCCTTCTCCACAGCCTTTCCTCTTTCACTCCTATCTGCTCTCGCTCCAAATCTTCTGTAACCCCTTGCCTTGATCTATCCACTATCCTTCTCCACAGCCTTTCCTCTTTCACTCCTATCTGCTCTCGCTCCAAATCTTCTGTAACCCCTTGCCTTGATCTATCCACTATCCTTCTCCAAAGCCTTTCCTCTTTCACTCCTATCTGCTCTCGCCGCAAATCTTCTGTAACCCCTTGCCTTGATCTATCCACTATCCTTCTCCAAAGCCTTTCCTCTTTCACTCCTATCTGCTCTCGCTCCAAATCTTCTGTAACCCCTTGCCTTGATCTATCCACTATCCTTCTCCAAAGCCTTTCCTCTTTCACTCCTATCTGCTCTCGCCGCAAATCTTCTGTAACCCCTTGCCTTGATCTATCCACTATCCTTCTCCAAAGCCTTTCCTCTTTCACTCCTATCTGCTCTCGCTCCAAATCTTCTGTAACCCCTTGCCTTGATCTATCCACTATCCTTCTCCAAAGCCTTTCCTCTTTCACTCCTATCTGCTCTCGCTCCAAATCTTCTGTAACCCCTTGCCTTGATCTATCCACTATCCTTCTCCAAAGCCTTTCCTCTTTCACTCCTATCTGCTCTCGCCGCAAATCTTCTGTAACCCCTTGCCTTGATCTATCCACTATCCTTCTCCAAAGCCTTTCCTCTTTCACTCCTATCTGCTCTCGCTCCAAATCTTCTGTAACCCCTTGCCTTGATCTATCCACTATCCTTCTCCAAAGCCTTTCCTCTTTCACTCCTATCTGCTCTCGCTCCAAATCTTCTGTAACTACTTGCCTTGATCTATCCACTATCCTTCTCCACATCCTTTCCTCTTTCACTCCTATCTGCTCTCGCTCCAAATCTTCTGTAACCCCTTGCCTTGATCTATCCACTATCCTTCTCCACATCCTTTCCTCTTTCACTCCTATCTGCTCTCGCTCCAAATCTTCTGTAACCACTTGCCTTGATCTATCCACTATCCTTCTCCAAAGCCTTTCCTCTTTCACTCCTATCTGCTCTCGCCGCAAATCTTCTGTAACCCCTTGCCTTGATCTATCCACTATCCTTCTCCAAAGCCTTTCCTCTTTCACTCCTATCTGCTCTCGCTCCAAATCTTCTGTAACCCCTTGCCTTGATCTATCCACTATCCTTCTCCAAAGCCTTTCCTCTTTCACTCCTATCTGCTCTCGCTCCAAATCTTCTGTAACCACTTGCCTTGATCTATCCACTATCCTTCTCCAAAGCCTTTCCTCTTTCACTCCTATCTGCTCTCGCTCCAAATCTTCTGTAACCACTTGCCTTGATCTATCCACTATCCTTCTCCAAAGCCTTTCCTCTTTCACTCCTATCTGCTCTCGCCGCAAATCTTCTGTAACCACTTGCCTTGATCTATCCACTATCCTTCTCCAAAGCCTTTCCTCTTTCACTCCTATCTGCTCTCGCTCCAAATCTTCTGTAACCCCTTGCCTTGATCTATCCACTATCCTTCTCCAAAGCCTTTCCTCTTTCACTCCTATCTGCTCTCGCTGCAAATCTTCTGTAACCACTTGCCTTGATCTATCCACTATCCTTCTCCCCAGCCTTTCCTCTAACACTCCTATCTGCTCTCGCTCCAAATCTTCTGTAACCACTTGCCTTGATCTATCCACTATCCTTCTCCACATCCTTTCCTCTAACACTCTTATCTGTTCTCGCTCCAAATCTTCTGTAACCCCTTGCCTTGATCTATCCACTATCCTTCTCCACAGCCTTTCCTTTAACACTCCTATCTGCTCTCGCTCCAAATCTTCTGTAACCACTTGCCTTGATCTATCCACTATCCTTCTCCAAAGCCTTTCCTCTTTCACTCCTATCTGCTCTCGCTCCAAATCTTCTGTAACCACTTGCCTTGATCTATCCACTATCCTTCTCCAAAGCCTTTCCTCTTTCACTCCTATCTGCTCTCGCTCCAAATCTTCTGTAACCCCTTGCCTTGATCTATCCACTATCCTTCTCCACAGCCTTTCCTCTTTCACTCCTATCTGCTCTCGCCGCAAATCTTCTGTAACCACTTGCCTTGATCTATCCACTATCCTTCTCCAAAGCCTTTCCTCTTTCACTCCTATCTGTTCTCGCTCCAAATCTTCTGTAACCCCTTGCCTTGATCTATCCACTATCCTTCTCCACAGCCTTTCCTCTTTCACTCCTATCTGCTCTCGCTCCAAATCTTCTGTAACCCCTTGCCTTGATCTATCCACTATCCTTCTCCACATCCTTTCCTCTGTCACTCCTATCTGCTCTCGCTCCAAATCTTCTGTAACCCCTTGCCTTGATCTATCCACTATCCTTCTCCACATCCTTTCCTCTAACACTCTTATCTGTTCTCGCTCCAAATCTTCTGTAACCACTTGCCTTGATCTATCCACTATCCTTCTCCAAAGCCTTTCGTCTTTCACTCCTATCTGCTCTCGCTCCAAATCTTCTGTAACCACTTGCCTTGATCTATCCACTATCCTTCTCCACATCCTTTCCTCTAACACTCTTATCTGCTCTCGCCGCAAAACTTCTGTAACCCCTTGCCTTGATCTATCCACTATCCTTCTCCACATCCTTTCCTCTAACACTCTTATCTGTTCTCGCTCCAAATCTTCTGTAACCCCTTGCCTTGATCTATCCACTATCCTTCTCCACAGCCTTTCCTCTTTCACTCCTATCTGCTCTCGCTCCAAATCTTCTGTAACCACTTGCCTTGATCTATCCACTATCCTTCTCCACATCCTTTCCTCTTTCACTCCTATCTGCTCTCGCTCCAAATCTTCTGTAACCACTTGCCTTGATCTATCCACTATCCTTCTCCAAAGCCTTTCCTCTTTCACTCCTATCTGCTCTCGCTCCAAATCTTCTGTAACCACTTGCCTTGATCTATCCACTATCCTTCTCCAAAGCCTTTCCTCTTTCACTCCTATCTGCTCTCGCCGCAAATCTTCTGTAACCACTTGCCTTGATCTATCCACTATCCTTCTCCACATCCTTTCCTCTTTCACTCCTATCTGCTCTCGCCGCAAATCTTCTGTAACCACTTGCCTTGATCTATCCACTATCCTTCTCCACATCCTTTCCTCTTTCACTCCTATCTGCTCTCGCTCCAAATCTTCTGTAACCCCTTGCCTTGATCTATCCACTATCCTTCTCCAAAGCCTTTCCTCTTTCACTCCTATCTGCTCTCGCTCCAAATCTTCTGTAACCCCTTGCCTTGATCTATCCACTATCCTTCTCCACAGCCTTTCCTCTTTCACTCCTATCTGCTCTCGCTCCAAATCTTCTGTAACCACTTGCCTTGATCTATCCACTATCCTTCTCCACATCCTTTCCTCTTTCACTCCTATCTGCTCTCGCTCCAAATCTTCTGTAACCACTTGCCTTGATCTATCCACTATCCTTCTCCAAAGCCTTTCCTCTTTCACTCCTATCTGCTCTCGCTCCAAATCTTCTGTAACCACTTGCCTTGATCTATCCACTATCCTTCTCCAAAGCCTTTCCTCTTTCACTCCTATCTGCTCTCGCTCCAAATCTTCTGTAACCACTTGCCTTGATCTATCCACTATCCTTCTCCAAAGCCTTTCCTCTTTCACTCCTATCTGCTCTCGCCGCAAATCTTCTGTAACCACTTGCCTTGATCTATCCACTATCCTTCTCCCCAGCCTTTCCTCTAACACTCCTATCTGCTCTCGCTCCAAATCTTCTGTAACCCCTTGCCTTGATCTATCCACTATCCTTCTCCACAGCCTTTCCTCTTTCACTCCTATCTGCTCTCGCTCCAAATCTTCTGTAACCACTTGCCTTGATCTATCCACTATCCTTCTCCACATCCTTTCCTCTTTCACTCCTATCTGCTCTCGCCGCAAATCTTCTGTAACCACTTGCCTTGATCTATCCACTATCCTTCTCCACAGCCTTTCCTCTTTCACTCCTATCTGCTCTCGCTCCAAATCTTCTGTAACCCCTTGCCTTGATCTATCCACTATCCTTCTCCACATCCTTTCCTCTTTCACTCCTATCTGCTCTCGCCGCAAATCTTCTGTAACCACTTGCCTTGATCTATCCACTATCCTTCTCCACAGCCTTTCCTCTTTCACTCCTATCTGCTCTCGCTCCAAATCTTCTGTAACCCCTTGCCTTGATCTATCCACTATCCTTCTCCACATCCTTTCCTCTTTCACTCCTATCTACTCTCGCTCCAAATCTTCTGTAACCCCTTGCCTTGATCTATCCACTATCCTTCTCCACATCCTTTCCTCTAACACTCTTATCTGTTCTCGCTCCAAATCTTCTGTAACCCCTTGCCTTGATCTATCCACTATCCTTCTCCACAGCCTTTCCTCTTTCACTCCTATCTGCTCTCGCCGCAAATCTTCTGTAACCACTTGCCTTGATCTATCCACTATCCTTCTCCAAAGCCTTTCCTCTTTCACTCCTATCTGCTCTCGCCGCAAATCTTCTGTAACCACTTGCCTTGATCTATCCACTATCCTTCTCCAAAGCCTTTCCTCTTTCACTCCTATCTGCTCTCGCTCCAAATCTTCTGTAACCACTTGCCTTGATCTATCCACTATCCTTCTCCACATCCTTTCCTCTTTCACTCCTATCTGCTCTCGCCGCAAATCTTCTGTAACCACTTGCCTTGATCTATCCACTATCCTTCTCCAAAGCCTTTCCTCTTTCACTCCTATCTGCTCTCGCTCCAAATCTTCTGTAACCCCTTGCCTTGATCTATCCACTATCCTTCTCCAAAGCCTTTCCTCTTTCACTCCTATCTGCTCTCGCTCCAAATCTTCTGTAACGACTTGCCTTGATCTATCCACTATCCTTCTCCACATCCTTTCCTCTTTCACTCCTATCTGCTCTCGCCGCAAATCTTCTGTAACCACTTGCCTTGATCTATCCACTATCCTTCTCCAAAGCCTTTCCTCTTTCACTCCTATCTGCTCTCGCTCCAAATCTTCTGTAACCCCTTGCCTTGATCTATCCACTATCCTTCTCCACAGCCTTTCCTCTTTCACTCCTATCTGCTCTCGCTCCAAATCTTCTGTAACCCCTTGCCTTGATCTATCCACTATCCTTCTCCACAGCCTTTCCTCTTTCACTCCTATCTGCTCTCGCTCCAAATCTTCTGTAACCCCTTGCCTTGATCTATCCACTATCCTTCTCCAAAGCCTTTCCTCTTTCACTCCTATCTGCTCTCGCTCCAAATCTTCTGTAACCACTTGCCTTGATCTATCCACTATCCTTCTCCAAAGCCTTTCCTCTTTCACTCCTATCTGCTCTCGCCGCAAATCTTCTGTAACCACTTGCCTTGATCTATCCACTATCCTTCTCCACATCCTTTCCTCTTTCACTCCTATCTGCTCTCGCCGCAAATCTTCTGTAACCACTTGCCTTGATCTATCCACTATCCTTCTCCAAAGCCTTTCCTCTTTCACTCCTATCTGCTCTCGCTCCAAATCTTCTGTAACCCCTTGCCTTGATCTATCCACTATCCTTCTCCAAAGCCTTTCCTCTTTCACTCCTATCTGCTCTCGCTCCAAATCTTCTGTAACCACTTGCCTTGATCTATCCACTATCCTTCTCCACATCCTTTCCTCTTTCACTCCTATCTGCTCTCGCCGCAAATCTTCTGTAACCACTTGCCTTGATCTATCCACTATCCTTCTCCACATCCTTTCCTCTAACACTCTTATCTGCTCTCGCCGCAAAACTTCTGTAACCCCTTGCCTTGATCTATCCACTATCCTTCTCCACATCCTTTCCTCTAACACTCTTATCTGCTCTCGCCGCAAATCTTCTGTAACCCCTTGCCTTGATCTATCCACTATCCTTCTCCACAGCCTTTCCTCTTTCACTCCTATCTGCTCTCGCTCCAAATCTTCTGTAACCCCTTGCCTTGATCTATCCACTATCCTTCTCCACAGCCTTTCCTCTTTCACTCCTATCTGCTCTCGCTCCAAATCTTCTGTAACCCCTTGCCTTGATCTATCCACTATCCTTCTCCACAGCCTTTCCTCTTTCACTCCTATCTGCTCTCGCTCCAAATCTTCTGTAACCCCTTGCCTTGATCTATCCACTATCCTTCTCCACAGCCTTTCCTCTTTCACTCCTATCTGCTCTCGCTCCAAATCTTCTGTAACCCCTTGCCTTGATCTATCCACTATCCTTCTCCACAGCCTTTCCTCTTTCACTCCTATCTGCTCTCGCTCCAAATCTTCTGTAACCCCTTGCCTTGATCTATCCACTATCCTTCTCCACAGCCTTTCCTCTTTCACTCCTATCTGCTCTCGCTCCAAATCTTCTGTAACCCCTTGCCTTGATCTATCCACTATCCTTCTCCACAGCCTTTCCTCTTTCACTCCTATCTGCTCTCGCTCCAAATCTTCTGTAACCCCTTGCCTTGATCTATCCACTATCCTTCTCCACATCCTTTCCTCTAACACTCTTATCTGTTCTCGCTCCAAATCTTCTGTAACCACTTGCCTTGATCTATCCACTATCCTTCTCCAAAGCCTTTCCTCTTTCACTCCTATCTGCTCTCGCTCCAAATCTTCTGTAACCACTTGCCTTGATCTATCCACTATCCTTCTCCACATCCTTTCCTCTTTCACTCCTATCTGCTCTCGCCGCAAATCTTCTGTAACCACTTGCCTTGATCTATCCACTATCCTTCTCCAAAGCCTTTCCTCTTTCACTCCTATCTGCTCTCGCTCCAAATCTTCTGTAACCCCTTGCCTTGATCTATCCACTATCCTTCTCCAAAGCCTTTCCTCTTTCACTCCTATCTGCTCTCGCTCCAAATCTTCTGTAACCACTTGCCTTGATCTATCCACTATCCTTCTCCACATCCTTTCCTCTTTCACTCCTATCTGCTCTCGCTCCAAATCTTCTGTAACCACTTGCCTTGATCTATCCACTATCCTTCTCCAAAGCCTTTCCTCTTTCACTCCTATCTGCTCTCGCTCCAAATCTTCTGTAACCCCTTGCCTTGATCTATCCACTATCCTTCTCCAAAGCCTTTCCTCTTTCACTCCTATCTGCTCTCGCTCCAAATCTTCTGTAACCACTTGCCTTGATCTATCCACTATCCTTCTCCAAAGCCTTTCCTCTTTCACTCCTATCTGCTCTCGCCGCAAATCTTCTGTAACCACTTGCCTTGATCTATCCACTATCCTTCTCCACATCCTTTCCTCTTTCACTCCTATCTGCTCTCGCTCCAAATCTTCTGTAACCCCTTGCCTTGATCTATCCACTATCCTTCTCCACATCCTTTCCTCTTTCACTCCTATCTACTCTCGCTCCAAATCTTCTGTAACCCCTTGCCTTGATCTATCCACTATCCTTCTCCACATCCTTTCCTCTAACACTCTTATCTGTTCTCGCTCCAAATCTTCTGTAACCCCTTGCCTTGATCTATCCACTATCCTTCTCCACATCCTTTCCTCTAACACTCTTATCTGTTCTCGCTCCAAATCTTCTGTAACCACTTGCCTTGATCTATCCACTATCCTTCTCCAAAGCCTTTCCTCTTTCACTCCTATCTGCTCTCGCTCCAAATCTTCTGTAACCCCTTGCCTTGATCTATCCACTATCCTTCTCCACAGCCTTTCCTCTTTCACTCCTATCTGCTCTCGCTCCAAATCTTCTGTAACCCCTTGCCTTGATCTATCCACTATCCTTCTCCACAGCCTTTCCTCTTTCACTCCTATCTGCTCTCGCTCCAAATCTTCTGTAACCCCTTGCCTTGATCTATCCACTATCCTTCTCCACAGCCTTTCCTCTTTCACTCCTATCTGCTCTCGCTCCAAATCTTCTGTAACCCCTTGCCTTGATCTATCCACTATCCTTCTCCACAGCCTTTCCTCTTTCACTCCTATCTGCTCTCGCTCCAAATCTTCTGTAACCCCTTGCCTTGATCTATCCACTATCCTTCTCCACAGCCTTTCCTCTTTCACTCCTATCTACTCTCGCTCCAAATCTTCTGTAACCCCTTGCCTTGATCTATCCACTATCCTTCTCCACATCCTTTCCTCTAACACTCTTATCTGTTCTCGCTCCAAATCTTCTGTAACCCCTTGCCTTGATCTATCCACTATCCTTCTCCACATCCTTTCCTCTAACACTCTTATCTGTTCTCGCTCCAAATCTTCTGTAACCACTTGCCTTGATCTATCCACTATCCTTCTCCAAAGCCTTTCCTCTTTCACTCCTATCTGCTCTCGCTCCAAATCTTCTGTAACCCCTTGCCTTGATCTATCCACTATCCTTCTCCACAGCCTTTCCTCTTTCACTCCTATCTGCTCTCGCTCCAAATCTTCTGTAACCCCTTGCCTTGATCTATCCACTATCCTTCTCCACAGCCTTTCCTCTTTCACTCCTATCTGCTCTCGCTCCAAATCTTCTGTAACCCCTTGCCTTGATCTATCCACTATCCTTCTCCCCAGCCTTTCCTCTAACACTCCTATCTGTTCTCGCTCCAAATCTTCTGTAACCCCTTGCCTTGATCTATCCACTATCCTTCTCCACAGCCTTTCCTCTTTCACTCCTATCTGCTCTCGCTCCAAATCTTCTGTAACCCCTTGCCTTGATCTATCCACTATCCTTCTCCAAAGCCTTTCCTCTTTCACTCCTATCTGCTCTCGCTCCAAATCTTCTGTAACCACTTGCCTTGATCTATCCACTATCCTTCTCCAAAGCCTTTCCTCTTTCACTCCTATCTGCTCTCGCCGCAAATCTTCTGTAACCACTTGCCTTGATCTATCCACTATCCTTCTCCACATCCTTTCCTCTTTCACTCCTATCTGCTCTCGCTCCAAATCTTCTGTAACCCCTTGCCTTGATCTATCCACTATCCTTCTCCACATCCTTTCCTCTTTCACTCCTATCTACTCTCGCTCCAAATCTTCTGTAACCCCTTGCCTTGATCTATCCACTATCCTTCTCCACATCCTTTCCTCTAACACTCTTATCTGTTCTCGCTCCAAATCTTCTGTAACCCCTTGCCTTGATCTATCCACTATCCTTCTCCACATCCTTTCCTCTAACACTCTTATCTGTTCTCGCTCCAAATCTTCTGTAACCACTTGCCTTGATCTATCCACTATCCTTCTCCACAGCCTTTCCTCTTTCACTCCTATCTGCTCTCGCTCCAAATCTTCTGTAACCACTTGCCTTGATCTATCCACTATCCTTCTCCAAAGCCTTTCCTCTTTCACTCCTATCTGCTCTCGCTCCAAATCTTCTGTAACCCCTTGCCTTGATCTATCCACTATCCTTCTCCAAAGCCTTTCCTCTTTCACTCGTATCTGCTCTCGCTCCAAATCTTCTGTAACCACTTGCCTTGATCTATCCACTATCCTTCTCCACATCCTTTCCTCTTTCACTCCTATCTGCTCTCGCTCCAAATCTTCTGTAACCACTTGCCTTGATCTATCCACTATCCTTCTCCAAAGCCTTTCCTCTTTCACTCCTATCTGCTCTCGCTCCAAATCTTCTGTAACCACTTGCCTTGATCTATCCACTATCCTTCTCCACAGCCTTTCCTCTTTCACTCCTATCTGCTCTCGCCGCAAATCTTCTGTAACCCCTTGCCTTGATCTATCCACTATCCTTCTCCAAAGCCTTTCCTCTTTCACTCCTATCTGCTCTCGCTCCAAATCTTCTGTAACCCCTTGCCTTGATCTATCCACTATCCTTCTCCAAAGCCTTTCCTCTTTCACTCCTATCTGCTCTCGCTCCAAATCTTCTGTAACCCCTTGCCTTGATCTATCCACTATCCTTCTCCACATCCTTTCCTCTAACACTCTTATCTGTTCTCGCTCCAAATCTTCTGTAACCCCTTGCCTTGATCTATCCACTATCCTTCTCCAAAGCCTTTCCTCTTTCACTCCTATCTGCTCTCGCTCCAAATCTTCTGTAACCCCTTGCCTTGATCTATCCACTATCCTTCTCCACATCCTTTCCTCTAACACTCTTATCTGTTCTCGCTCCAAATCTTCTGTAACCCCTTGCCTTGATCTATCCACTATCCTTCTCCACAGCCTTTCCTCTTTCACTCCTATCTGCTCTCGCTCCAAATCTTCTGTAACCCCTTGCCTTGATCTATCCACTATCCTTCTCCAAAGCCTTTCCTCTTTCACTCCTATCTGCTCTCGCTCCAAATCTTCTGTAACCACTTGCCTTGATCTATCCACTATCCTTCTCCACATCCTTTCCTCTTTCACTCCTATCTGCTCTCGCTCCAAATCTTCTGTAACCACTTGCCTTGATCTATCCACTATCCTTCTCCAAAGCCTTTCCTCTTTCACTCCTATCTGCTCTCGCTCCAAATCTTCTGTAACCACTTGCCTTGATCTATCCACTATCCTTCTCCACAGCCTTTCCTCTTTCACTCCTATCTGCTCTCGCCGCAAATCTTCTGTAACCCCTTGCCTTGATCTATCCACTATCCTTCTCCAAAGCCTTTCCTCTTTCACTCCTATCTGCTCTCGCTCCAAATCTTCTGTAACCCCTTGCCTTGATCTATCCACTATCCTTCTCCACATCCTTTCCTCTAACACTCTTATCTGTTCTCGCTCCAAATCTTCTGTAACCCCTTGCCTTGATCTATCCACTATCCTTCTCCAAAGCCTTTCCTCTTTCACTCCTATCTGCTCTCGCTCCAAATCTTCTGTAACCCCTTGCCTTGATCTATCCACTATCCTTCTCCACATCCTTTCCTCTAACACTCTTATCTGTTCTCGCTCCAAATCTTCTGTAACCCCTTGCCTTGATCTATCCACTATCCTTCTCCACATCCTTTCCTCTAACACTCTTATCTGTTCTCGCTCCAAATCTTCTGTAACCCCTTGCCTTGATCTATCCACTATCCTTCTCCACAGCCTTTCCTCTTTCACTCCTATCTGCTCTCGCTCCAAATCTTCTGTAACCCCTTGCCTTGATCTATCCACTATCCTTCTCCACATCCTTTCCTCTTTCACTCCTATCTGCTCTTGCTCCAAATCTTCTGTAACCACTTGCCTTGATCTATCCACTATCCTTCTCCACAGCCTTTCCTCTTTCACTCCTATCTGCTCTCGCTCCAAATCTTCTGTAACCCCTTGCCTTGATCTATCCACTATCCTTCTCCACATCCTTTCCTCTTTCACTCCTATCTGCTCTTGCTCCAAATCTTCTGTAACCCCTTGCCTTGATCTATCCACTATCCTTCTCCACATCCTTTCCTCTAACACTCCTATCTGCTCTCGCTCCAAATCTTCTGTAACCCCTTGCCTTGATCTATCCACTATCCTTCTCCACATCCTTTCCTCTAACACTCTTATCTGTTCTCGCTCCAAATCTTCTGTAACCCCTTGCCTTGATCTATCCACTATCCTTCTCCACAGCCTTTCCTCTTTCACTCCTATCTGCTCTCGCTCCAAATCTTCTGTAACCCCTTGCCTTGATCTATCCACTATCCTTCTCCACAGCCTTTCCTCTTTCACTCCTATCTGCTCTTGCTCCAAATCTTCTGTAACCCCTTGCCTTGATCTATCCACTATCCTTCTCCACATCCTTTCCTCTAACACTCTTATCTGTTCTCGCTCCAAATCTTCTGTAACCCCTTGCCTTGATCTATCCACTATCCTTCTCCACAGCCTTTCCTCTTTCACTCCTATCTGCTCTCGCCGCAAATCTTCTGTAACCACTTGCCTTGATCTATCCACTATCCTTCTCCACAGCCTTTCCTCTTTCACTCCTATCTGCTCTCGCCGCAAATCTTCTGTAACCCCTTGCCTTGATCTATCCACTATCCTTCTCCACAGCCTTTCCTCTTTCACTCCTATCTGCTCTCGCCGCAAATCTTCTGTAACCCCTTGCCTTGATCTATCCACTATCCTTCTCCACAGCCTTTCCTCTTTCACTCCTATCTGCTCTCGCTCCAAATCTTCTGTAACCCCTTGCCTTGATCTATCCACTATCCTTCTCCACAGCCTTTCCTCTTTCACTCCTATCTGCTCTCGCCGCAAATCTTCTGTAACCACTTGCCTTGATCTATCCACTATCCTTCTCCACATCCTTTCCTCTAACACTCTTATCTGTTCTCGCTCCAAATCTTCTGTAACCCCTTGCCTTGATCTATCCACTATCCTTCTCCACAGCCTTTCCTCTTTCACTCCTATCTGCTCTCGCCGCAAATCTTCTGTAACCCCTTGCCTTGATCTATCCACTATCCTTCTCCAAAGCCTTTCCTCTTTCACTCCTATCTGCTCTCGCTCCAAATCTTCTGTAACCCCTTGCCTTGATCTATCCACTATCCTTCTCCACATCCTTTCCTCTAACACTCTTATCTGTTCTCGCTCCAAATCTTCTGTAACCCCTTGCCTTGATCTATCCACTATCCTTCTCCAAAGCCTTTCCTCTTTCACTCCTATCTGCTCTCGCTCCAAATCTTCTGTAACCCCTTGCCTTGATCTATCCACTATCCTTCTCCACATCCTTTCCTCTAACACTCTTATCTGTTCTCGCTCCAAATCTTCTGTAACCCCTTGCCTTGATCTATCCACTATCCTTCTCCACATCCTTTCCTCTAACACTCTTATCTGTTCTCGCTCCAAATCTTCTGTAACCCCTTGCCTTGATCTATCCACTATCCTTCTCCACAGCCTTTCCTCTTTCACTCCTATCTGCTCTCGCTCCAAATCTTCTGTAACCCCTTGCCTTGATCTATCCACTATCCTTCTCCACATCCTTTCCTCTAACACTCTTATCTGTTCTCGCTCCAAATCTTCTGTAACCCCTTGCCTTGATCTATCCACTATCCTTCTCCACAGCCTTTCCTCTTTCACTCCTATCTGCTCTCGCTCCAAATCTTCTGTAACCACTTGCCTTGATCTATCCACTATCCTTCTCCACAGCCTTTCCTCTTTCACTCCTATCTGCTCTTGCTCCAAATCTTCTGTAACCCCTTGCCTTGATCTATCCACTATCCTTCTCCACAGCCTTTCCTCTTTCACTCCTATCTGCTCTTGCTCCAAATCTTCTGTAACCCCTTGCCTTGATCTATCCACTATCCTTCTCCACAGCCTTTCCTCTTTCACTCCTATCTGCTCTCGCTCCAAATCTTCTGTAACCCCTTGCCTTGATCTATCCACTATCCTTCTCCACATCCTTTCCTCTAACACTCTTATCTGCTCTCGCTCCAAATCTTCTGTAACCCCTTGCCTTGATCTATCCACTATCCTTCTCCACAGCCTTTCCTCTTTCACTCCTATCTGCTCTCGCTCCAAATCTTCTGTAACCCCTTGCCTTGATCTATCCACTATCCTTCTCCACATCCTTTCCTCTAACACTCTTATCTGTTCTCGCTCCAAATCTTCTGTAACCCCTTGCCTTGATCTATCCACTATCCTTCTCCACATCCTTTCCTCTAACACTCTTATCTGTTCTCGCTCCAAATCTTCTGTAACCCCTTGCCTTGATCTATCCACTATCCTTCTCCACAGCCTTTCCTCTTTCACTCCTATCTGCTCTCGCTCCAAATCTTCTGTAACCACTTGCCTTGATCTATCCACTATCCTTCTCCACAGCCTTTCCTCTTTCACTCCTATCTGCTCTTGCTCCAAATCTTCTGTAACCCCTTGCCTTGATCTATCCACTATCCTTCTCCACAGCCTTTCCTCTTTCACTCCTATCTGCTCTTGCTCCAAATCTTCTGTAACCCCTTGCCTTGATCTATCCACTATCCTTCTCCACAGCCTTTCCTCTTTCACTCCTATCTGCTCTCGCTCCAAATCTTCTGTAACCCCTTGCCTTGATCTATCCACTATCCTTCTCCACATCCTTTCCTCTAACACTCTTATCTGCTCTCGCTCCAAATCTTCTGTAACCCCTTGCCTTGATCTATCCACTATCCTTCTCCACAGCCTTTCCTCTTTCACTCCTATCTGCTCTCGCTCCAAATCTTCTGTAACCCCTTGCCTTGATCTATCCACTATCCTTCTCCACATCCTTTCCTCTAACACTCTTATCTGTTCTCGCTCCAAATCTTCTGTAACCCCTTGCCTTGATCTATCCACTATCCTTCTCCACATCCTTTCCTCTAACACTCTTATCTGCTCTCGCTCCAAATCTTCTGTAACCCCTTGCCTTGATCTATCCACTATCCTTCTCCACAGCCTTTCCTCTTTCACTCCTATCTGCTCTCGCTCCAAATCTTCTGTAACCCCTTGCCTTGATCTATCCACTATCCTTCTCCACATCCTTTCCTCTAACACTCTTATCTGTTCTCGCTCCAAATCTTCTGTAACCCCTTGCCTTGATCTATCCACTATCCTTCTCCACAGCCTTTCCTCTTTCACTCCTATCTGCTCTCGCTCCAAATCTTCTGTAACCCCTTGCCTTGATCTATCCACTATCCTTCTCCACATCCTTTCCTCTAACACTCTTATCTGTTCTCGCTCCAAATCTTCTGTAACCCCTTGCCTTGATCTATCCACTATCCTTCTCCACAGCCTTTCCTCTTTCACTCCTATCTGCTCTCGCTCCAAATCTTCTGTAACCACTTGCCTTGATCTATCCACTATCCTTCTCCACAGCCTTTCCTCTTTCACTCCTATCTGCTCTTGCTCCAAATCTTCTGTAACCCCTTGCCTTGATCTATCCACTATCCTTCTCCACAGCCTTTCCTCTTTCACTCCTATCTGCTCTTGCTCCAAATCTTCTGTAACCCCTTGCCTTGATCTATCCACTATCCTTCTCCACAGCCTTTCCTCTTTCACTCCTATCTGCTCTCGCTCCAAATCTTCTGTAACCCCTTGCCTTGATCTATCCACTATCCTTCTCCACATCCTTTCCTCTAACACTCTTATCTGTTCTCGCTCCAAATCTTCTGTAACCCCTTGCCTTGATCTATCCACTATCCTTCTCCACAGCCTTTCCTCTTTCACTCCTATCTGCTCTCGCTCCAAATCTTCTGTAACCACTTGCCTTGATCTATCCACTATCCTTCTCCACAGCCTTTCCTCTTTCACTCCTATCTGCTCTTGCTCCAAATCTTCTGTAACCCCTTGCCTTGATCTATCCACTATCCTTCTCCACAGCCTTTCCTCTTTCACTCCTATCTGCTCTTGCTCCAAATCTTCTGTAACCCCTTGCCTTGATCTATCCACTATCCTTCTCCACAGCCTTTCCTCTTTCACTCCTATCTGCTCTCGCTCCAAATCTTCTGTAACCCCTTGCCTTGATCTATCCACTATCCTTCTCCAAAGCCTTTCCTCTTTCACTCCTATCTGCTCTTGCTCCAAATCTTCTGTAACCCCTTGCCTTGATCTATCCACTATCCTTCTCCAAAGCCTTTCCTCTTTCACTCCTATCTGCTCTCGCTCCAAATCTTCTGTAACCACTTGCCTTGATCTATCCACTATCCTTCTCCAAAGCCTTTCCTCTTTCACTCCTATCTGCTCTCGCCGCAAATCTTCTGTAACCACTTGCCTTGATCTATCCACTATCCTTCTCCCCAGCCTTTCCTCTAACACTCCTATCTGCTCTCGCTCCAAATCTTCTGTAACCCCTTGCCTTGATCTATCCACTATCCTTCTCCACATCCTTTCCTCTAACACTCTTATCTGTTCTCGCTCCAAATCTTCTGTAACCCCTTGCCTTGATCTATCCACTATCCTTCTCCACAGCCTTTCCTCTTTCACTCCTATCTGCTCTCGCTCCAAATCTTCTGTAACCCCTTGCCTTGATCTATCCACTATCCTTCTCCACAGCCTTTCCTCTTTCACTCCTATCTGCTCTCGCTCCAAATCTTCTGTAACCCCTTGCCTTGATCTATCCACTATCCTTCTCCACATCCTTTCCTCTAACACTCTTATCTGCTCTCGCCGCAAAACTTCTGTAACCCCTTGCCTTGATCTATCCACTATCCTTCTCCACAGCCTTTCCTCTAACACTCCTATCTGCTCTCGCTCCAAATCTTCTGTAACCCCTTGCCTTGATCTATCCACTATCCTTCTCCACGTCCTTTCCTCTAGCACTCCTATCTGCTCTCGCTCCAAATCTTCTGTAACCCCTTGCCTTGATCTATCCACTATCCTTCTCCACGTCCTTTCCTCTTTCACTCCTATCTGCTCTCGCTCCAAATCTTCTGTAACCACTTGCCTTGATCTATCCACTATCCTTCTCCACAGCCTTTCCTCTTTCACTCCTATCTGCTCTCGCTCCAAATCTTCTGTAACCACTTGCCTTGATCTATCCACTATCCTTCTCCACAGCCTTTCCTCTTTCACTCCTATCTGCTCTCGCTCCAAATCTTCTGTAACCCCTTGCCTTGATCTATCCACTATCCTTCTCCACAGCCTTTCCTCTTTCACTCCTATCTGCTCTCGCTCCAAATCTTCTGTAACCCCTTGCCTTGATCTATCCACTATCCTTCTCCACATCCTTTCCTCTAACACTCTTATCTGCTCTCGCCGCAAAACTTCTGTAACCCCTTGCCTTGATCTATCCACTATCCTTCTCCACAGCCTTTCCTCTAACACTCCTATCTGCTCTTGCTCCAAATCTTCTGTAACCCCTTGCCTTGATCTATCCACTATCCTTCTCCACAGCCTTTCCTCTTTCACTCCTATCTGCTCTTGCTCCAAATCTTCTGTAACCCCTTGCCTTGATCTATCCACTATCCTTCTCCAAAGCCTTTCCTCTTTCACTCCTATCTGCTCTCGCTCCAAATCTTCTGTAACCACTTGCCTTGATCTATCCACTATCCTTCTCCAAAGCCTTTCCTCTTTCACTCCTATCTGCTCTCGCTCCAAATCTTCTGTAACCACTTGCCTTGATCTATCCACTATCCTTCTCCAAAGCCTTTCCTCTTTCACTCCTATCTGCTCTCGCCGCAAATCTTCTGTAACCACTTGCCTTGATCTATCCACTATCCTTCTCCCCAGCCTTTCCTCTAACACTCCTATCTGCTCTCGCTCCAAATCTTCTGTAACCCCTTGCCTTGATCTATCCACTATCCTTCTCCACATCCTTTCCTCTAACACTCTTATCTGTTCTGGCTCCAAATCTTCTGTAACCCCTTGCCTTGATCTATCCACTATCCTTCTCCACAGCCTTTCCTCTTTCACTCCTATCTGCTCTCGCTCCAAATCTTCTGTAACCCCTTGCCTTGATCTATCCACTATCCTTCTCCACAGCCTTTCCTCTTTCACTCCTATCTGCTCTCGCTCCAAATCTTCTGTAACCCCTTGCCTTGATCTATCCACTATCCTTCTCCACATCCTTTCCTCTAACACTCTTATCTGCTCTCGCCGCAAAACTTCTGTAACCCCTTGCCTTGATCTATCCACTATCCTTCTCCACAGCCTTTCCTCTAACACTCCTATCTGCTCTCGCTCCAAATCTTCTGTAACCCCTTGCCTTGATCTATCCACTATCCTTCTCCACGTCCTTTCCTCTAGCACTCCTATCTGCTCTCGCTCCAAATCTTCTGTAACCCCTTGCCTTGATCTATCCACTATCCTTCTCCACGTCCTTTCCTCTTTCACTCCTATCTGCTCTCGCTCCAAATCTTCTGTAACCACTTGCCTTGATCTATCCACTATCCTTCTCCACGTTTTTTCCTCTAACACTCCTATCTGCTCTCGCTCCAAATCTTCTGTAACCCCTTGCCTTGATCTATCCACTATCCTTCTCCACATCCTTTCCTCTAACACTCCTATCTGCTCTCGCTCCAAATCTTCTGTAACCCCTTGCCTTGATCTATCCACTATCCTTCTCCACATCCTTTCCTCTAACACTCCTATCTGCTCTCGCCGCAAATCTTCTGTAACCCCTTGCCTTGATCTATCCACTATCCTTCTCCACAGCCTTTCCTCTTTCACTCCTATCTGCTCTCGCTCCAAATCTTCTGTAACCACTTGCCTTGATCTATCCACTATCCTTCTCCACATCCTTTCCTCTATCACTCCTATCTGCTCTCGCTCCAAATCTTCTGTAACCACTTGCCTTGATCTATCCACTATCCTTCTCCACAGCCTTTCCTCTTTCACTCCTATCTGCTCTCGCTCCAAATCTTCTGTAACCCCTTGCCTTGATCTATCCACTATCCTTCTCCACAGCCTTTCCTCTTTCACTCCTATCTGCTCTCGCTCCAAATCTTCTGTAACCACTTGCCTTGATCTATCCACTATCCTTCTCCACAGCCTTTCCTCTTTCACTCCTATCTGCTCTCGCTCCAAATCTTCTGTAACCACTTGCCTTGATCTATCCACTATCCTTCTCCACAGCCTTTCCTCTTTCACTCCTATCTGCTCTTGCTCCAAATCTTCTGTAACCCCTTGCCTTGATCTATCCACTATCCTTCTCCAAAGCCTTTCCTCTTTCACTCCTATCTGCTCTCGCCGCAAATCTTCTGTAACCCCTTGCCTTGATCTATCCACTATCCTTCTCCACATCCTTTCCTCTAACACTCTTATCTGCTCTCGCCGCAAATCTTCTGTAACCCCTTGCCTTGATCTATCCACTATCCTTCTCCAAAGCCTTTCCTCTTTCACTCCTATCTGCTCTCGCTCCAAATCTTCTGTAACCACTTGCCTTGATCTATCCACTATCCTTCTCCACAGCCTTTCCTCTTTCACTCCTATCTGCTCTTGCTCCAAATCTTCTGTAACCACTTGCCTTGATCTATCCACTATCCTTCTCCACAGCCTTTCCTCTAACACTCTTATCTGCTCTCGCCGCAAATCTTCTGTAACCCCTTGCCTTGATCTATCCACTATCCTTCTCCAAAGCCTTTCCTCTTTCACTCCTATCTGCTCTCGCTCCAAATCTTCTGTAACCACTTGCCTTGATCTATCCACTATCCTTCTCCACAGCCTTTCCTCTTTCACTCCTATCTGCTCTTGCTCCAAATCTTCTGTAACCCCTTGCCTTGATCTATCCACTATCCTTCTCCACAGCCTTTCCTCTTTCACTCCTATCTGCTCTCGCTCCAAATCTTCTGTAACCACTTGCCTTGATCTATCCACTATCCTTCTCCACAGCCTTTCCTCTTTCACTCCTATCTGCTCTCGCTCCAAATCTTCTGTAACCACTTGCCTTGATCTATCCACTATCCTTCTCCACAGCCTTTCCTCTTTCACTCCTATCTGCTCTTGCTCCAAATCTTCTGTAACCACTTGCCTTGATCTATCCACTATCCTTCTCCACAGCCTTTCCTCTTTCACTCCTATCTGCTCTCGCCGCAAATCTTCTGTAACCCCTTGCCTTGATCTATCCACTATCCTTCTCCACATCCTTTCCTCTAACACTCTTATCTGCTCTCGCCGCAAATCTTCTGTAACCCCTTGCCTTGATCTATCCACTATCCTTCTCCAAAGCCTTTCCTCTTTCACTCCTATCTGCTCTCGCTCCAAATCTTCTGTAACCCCTTGCCTTGATCTATCCACTATCCTTCTCCACAGCCTTTCCTCTTTCACTCCTATCTGCTCTCGCTCCAAATCTTCTGTAACCCCTTGCCTTGATCTATCCACTATCCTTCTCCACATCCTTTCCTCTAACACTCTTATCTGTTCTCGCTCCAAATCTTCTGTAACCCCTTGCCTTGATCTATCCACTATCCTTCTCCAAAGCCTTTCCTCTTTCACTCCTATCTGCTCTCGCTCCAAATCTTCTGTAACCCCTTGCCTTGATCTATCCACTATCCTTCTCCAAAGCCTTTCCTCTTTCACTCCTATCTGCTCTTGCTCCAAATCTTCTGTAACCCCTTGCCTTGATCTATCCACTATCCTTCTCCACAGCCTTTCCTCTTTCACTCCTATCTGCTCTCGCCGCAAATCTTCTGTAACCCCTTGCCTTGATCTATCCACTATCCTTCTCCACATCCTTTCCTCTAACACTCTTATCTGCTCTCGCCGCAAATCTTCTGTAACCACTTGCCTTGATCTATCCACTATCCTTCTCCACAGCCTTTCCTCTTTCACTCCTATCTGCTCTTGCTCCAAATCTTCTGTAACCCCTTGCCTTGATCTATCCACTATCCTTCTCCACAGCCTTTCCTCTTTCACTCCTATCTGCTCTCGCCGCAAATCTTCTGTAACCCCTTGCCTTGATCTATCCACTATCCTTCTCCACATCCTTTCCTCTAACACTCTTATCTGCTCTCGCCGCAAATCTTCTGTAACCCCTTGCCTTGATCTATCCACTATCCTTCTCCAAAGCCTTTCCTCTTTCACTCCTATCTGCTCTCGCTCCAAATCTTCTGTAACCCCTTGCCTTGATCTATCCACTATCCTTCTCCACAGCCTTTCCTCTTTCACTCCTATCTGCTCTCGCTCCAAATCTTCTGTAACCCCTTGCCTTGATCTATCCACTATCCTTCTCCACATCCTTTCCTCTAACACTCTTATCTGTTCTCGCTCCAAATCTTCTGTAACCCCTTGCCTTGATCTATCCACTATCCTTCTCCAAAGCCTTTCCTCTTTCACTCCTATCTGCTCTCGCTCCAAATCTTCTGTAACCCCTTGCCTTGATCTATCCACTATCCTTCTCCAAAGCCTTTCCTCTTTCACTCCTATCTGCTCTCGCTCCAAATCTTCTGTAACCCCTTGCCTTGATCTATCCACTATCCTTCTCCACATCCTTTCCTCTTTCACTCCTATCTGCTCTCGCTCCAAATCTTCTGTAACCCCTTGCCTTGATCTATCCACTATCCTTCTCCACAGCCTTTCCTCTTTCACTCCTATCTGCTCTTGCTCCAAATCTTCTGTAACCCCTTGCCTTGATCTATCCACTATCCTTCTCCACAGCCTTTCCTCTTTCACTCCTATCTGCTCTCGCTCCAAATCTTCTGTAACCACTTGCCTTGATCTATCCACTATCCTTCTCCACAGCCTTTCCTCTTTCACTCCTATCTGCTCTCGCCGCAAATCTTCTGTAACCCCTTGCCTTGATCTATCCACTATCCTTCTCCACATCCTTTCCTCTAACACTCTTATCTGCTCTCGCCGCAAATCTTCTGTAACCCCTTGCCTTGATCTATCCACTATCCTTCTCCACATCCTTTCCTCTAACACTCTTATCTGCTCTCGCCGCAAATCTTCTGTAACCCCTTGCCTTGATCTATCCACTATCCTTCTCCACATCCTTTCCTCTAACACTCTTATCTGCTCTCGCCGCAAATCTTCTGTAACCCCTTGCCTTGATCTATCCACTATCCTTCTCCACATCCTTTCCTCTAACACTCTTATCTGTTCTCGCTCCAAATCTTCTGTAACCACTTGCCTTGATCTATCCACTATCCTTCTCCACATCCTTTCCTCTAACACTCTTATCTGTTCTCGCTCCAAATCTTCTGTAACCACTTGCCTTGATCTATCCACTATCCTTCTCCACATCCTTTCCTCTAACACTCTTATCTGTTCTCGCTCCAAATCTTCTGTAACCACTTGCCTTGATCTATCCACTATCCTTCTCCACATCCTTTCCTCTAACACTCTTATCTGTTCTCGCTCCAAATCTTCTGTAACCACTTGCCTTGATCTATCCACTATCCTTCTCCACATCCTTTCCTCTAACACTCTTATCTGTTCTCGCTCCAAATCTTCTGTAACCACTTGCCTTGATCTATCCACTATCCTTCTCCACATCCTTTCCTCTAACACTCTTATCTGTTCTCGCTCCAAATCTTCTGTAACCACTTGCCTTGATCTATCCACTATCCTTCTCCACATCCTTTCCTCTAACACTCTTATCTGTTCTCGCTCCAAATCTTCTGTAACCACTTGCCTTGATCTATCCACTATCCTTCTCCACATCCTTTCCTCTAACACTCTTATCTGTTCTCGCTCCAAATCTTCTGTAACCACTTGCCTTGATCTATCCACTATCCTTCTCCACATCCTTTCCTCTAACACTCTTATCTGTTCTCGCTCCAAATCTTCTGTAACCACTTGCCTTGATCTATCCACTATCCTTCTCCACATCCTTTCCTCTAACACTCTTATCTGTTCTCGCTCCAAATCTTCTGTAACCACTTGCCTTGATCTATCCACTATCCTTCTCCACATCCTTTCCTCTAACACTCTTATCTGTTCTCGCTCCAAATCTTCTGTAACCACTTGCCTTGATCTATCCACTATCCTTCTCCACATCCTTTCCTCTAACACTCTTATCTGTTCTCGCTCCAAATCTTCTGTAACCACTTGCCTTGATCTATCCACTATCCTTCTCCACATCCTTTCCTCTAACACTCTTATCTGTTCTCGCTCCAAATCTTCTGTAACCACTTGCCTTGATCTATCCACTATCCTTCTCCACATCCTTTCCTCTTTCACTCCTATCTGCTCTCGCTCCAAATCTTCTGTAACCACTTGCCTTGATCTATCCACTATCCTTCTCCAAAGCCTTTCCTCTTTCACTCCTATCTGCTCTCGCTCCAAATCTTCTGTAACCCCTTGCCTTGATCTATCCACTATCCTTCTCCAAAGCCTTTCCTCTTTCACTCCTATCTGCTCTCGCTCCAAATCTTCTGTAACCCCTTGCCTTGATCTATCCACTATCCTTCTCCAAAGCCTTTCCTCTTTCACTCCTATCTGCTCTCGCTCCAAATCTTCTGTAACCCCTTGCCTTGATCTATCCACTATCCTTCTCCACAGCCTTTCCTCTTTCACTCCTATCTGCTCTTGCTCCAAATCTTCTGTAACCCCTTGCCTTGATCTATCCACTATCCTTCTCCACAGCCTTTCCTCTTTCACTCCTATCTGCTCTCGCCGCAAATCTTCTGTAACCCCTTGCCTTGATCTATCCACTATCCTTCTCCACATCCTTTCCTCTAACACTCTTATCTGCTCTCGCCGCAAATCTTCTGTAACCCCTTGCCTTGATCTATCCACTATCCTTCTCCACATCCTTTCCTCTAACACTCTTATCTGCTCTCGCCGCAAATCTTCTGTAACCCCTTGCCTTGATCTATCCACTATCCTTCTCCACATCCTTTCCTCTAACACTCTTATCTGCTCTCGCCGCAAATCTTCTGTAACCCCTTGCCTTGATCTATCCACTATCCTTCTCCACAGCCTTTCCTCTTTCACTCCTATCTGCTCTCGCCGCAAATCTTCTGTAACCCCTTGCCTTGATCTATCCACTATCCTTCTCCACATCCTTTCCTCTAACACTCTTATCTGCTCTCGCCGCAAATCTTCTGTAACCCCTTGCCTTGATCTATCCACTATCCTTCTCCACATCCTTTCCTCTAACACTCTTATCTGCTCTCGCCGCAAATCTTCTGTAACCCCTTGCCTTGATCTATCCACTATCCTTCTCCACAGCCTTTCCTCTAACACTCTTATCTGCTCTCGCTCCAAATCTTCTGTAACCACTTGCCTTGATCTATCCACTATCCTTCTCCACAGCCTTTCCTCTTTCACTCCTATCTGCTCTCGCTCCAAATCTTCTGTAACCCCTTGCCTTGATCTATCCACTATCCTTCTCCACATCCTTTCCTCTAACACTCTTATCTGCTCTCGCCGCAAATCTTCTGTAACCCCTTGCCTTGATCTATCCACTATCCTTCTCCACATCCTTTCCTCTAACACTCTTATCTGCTCTCGCTCCAAATCTTCTGTAACCACTTGCCTTGATCTATCCACTATCCTTCTCCACAGCCTTTCCTCTTTCACTCCTATCTGCTCTCGCCGCAAATCTTCTGTAACCCCTTGCCTTGATCTATCCACTATCCTTCTCCACATCCTTTCCTCTAACACTCTTATCTGCTCTCGCCGCAAATCTTCTGTAACCCCTTGCCTTGATCTATCCACTATCCTTCTCCACATCCTTTCCTCTAACACTCTTATCTGCTCTCGCTCCAAATCTTCTGTAACCACTTGCCTTGATCTATCCACTATCCTTCTCCACAGCCTTTCCTCTTTCACTCCTATCTGCTCTCGCCGCAAATCTTCTGTAACCCCTTGCCTTGATCTATCCACTATCCTTCTCCACATCCTTTCCTCTAACACTCTTATCTGCTCTCGCCGCAAATCTTCTGTAACCCCTTGCCTTGATCTATCCACTATCCTTCTCCACATCCTTTCCTCTAACACTCTTATCTGCTCTCGCCGCAAATCTTCTGTAACCCCTTGCCTTGATCTATCCACTATCCTTCTCCACATCCTTTCCTCTAACACTCTTATCTGCTCTCGCCGCAAATCTTCTGTAACCCCTTGCCTTGATCTATCCACTATCCTTCTCCACAGCCTTTCCTCTTTCACTCCTATCTGCTCTCGCCGCAAATCTTCTGTAACCCCTTGCCTTGATCTATCCACTATCCTTCTCCACATCCTTTCCTCTAACACTCTTATCTGCTCTCGCCGCAAATCTTCTGTAACCCCTTGCCTTGATCTATCCACTATCCTTCTCCACATCCTTTCCTCTAACACTCTTATCTGCTCTCGCCGCAAATCTTCTGTAACCCCTTGCCTTGATCTATCCACTATCCTTCTCCACAGCCTTTCCTCTTTCACTCCTATCTGCTCTCGCCGCAAATCTTCTGTAACCCCTTGCCTTGATCTATCCACTATCCTTCTCCACATCCTTTCCTCTAACACTCTTATCTGCTCTCGCCGCAAATCTTCTGTAACCCCTTGCCTTGATCTATCCACTATCCTTCTCCACATCCTTTCCTCTAACACTCTTATCTGCTCTCGCCGCAAATCTTCTGTAACCCCTTGCCTTGATCTATCCACTATCCTTCTCCACAGCCTTTCCTCTTTCACTCCTATCTGCTCTCGCCGCAAATCTTCTGTAACCCCTTGCCTTGATCTATCCACTATCCTTCTCCACATCCTTTCCTCTAACACTCTTATCTGCTCTCGCCGCAAATCTTCTGTAACCCCTTGCCTTGATCTATCCACTATCCTTCTCCACATCCTTTCCTCTAACACTCTTATCTGCTCTCGCCGCAAATCTTCTGTAACCCCTTGCCTTGATCTATCCACTATCCTTCTCCACAGCCTTTCCTCTAACACTCTTATCTGCTCTCGCTCCAAATCTTCTGTAACCACTTGCCTTGATCTATCCACTATCCTTCTCCACAGCCTTTCCTCTTTCACTCCTATCTGCTCTCGCTCCAAATCTTCTGTAACCCCTTGCCTTGATCTATCCACTATCCTTCTCCACATCCTTTCCTCTAACACTCTTATCTGCTCTCGCCGCAAATCTTCTGTAACCCCTTGCCTTGATCTATCCACTATCCTTCTCCACATCCTTTCCTCTAACACTCTTATCTGCTCTCGCCGCAAATCTTCTGTAACCCCTTGCCTTGATCTATCCACTATCCTTCTCCACAGCCTTTCCTCTAACACTCTTATCTGCTCTCGCTCCAAATCTTCTGTAACCACTTGCCTTGATCTATCCACTATCCTTCTCCACAGCCTTTCCTCTTTCACTCCTATCTGCTCTCGCTCCAAATCTTCTGTAACCCCTTGCCTTGATCTATCCACTATCCTTCTCCACATCCTTTCCTCTAACACTCTTATCTGCTCTCGCCGCAAATCTTCTGTAACCCCTTGCCTTGATCTATCCACTATCCTTCTCCACAGCCTTTCCTCTAACACTCTTATCTGCTCTCGCTCCAAATCTTCTGTAACCACTTGCCTTGATCTATCCACTATCCTTCTCCACAGCCTTTCCTCTTTCACTCCTATCTGCTCTCGCCGCAAATCTTCTGTAACCCCTTGCCTTGATCTATCCACTATCCTTCTCCACATCCTTTCCTCTAACACTCTTATCTGCTCTCGCCGCAAATCTTCTGTAACCCCTTGCCTTGATCTATCCACTATCCTTCTCCACATCCTTTCCTCTAACACTCTTATCTGCTCTCGCCGCAAATCTTCTGTAACCCCTTGCCTTGATCTATCCACTATCCTTCTCCACAGCCTTTCCTCTTTCACTCCTATCTGCTCTCGCCGCAAATCTTCTGTAACCCCTTGCCTTGATCTATCCACTATCCTTCTCCACATCCTTTCCTCTAACACTCTTATCTGCTCTCGCCGCAAATCTTCTGTAACCCCTTGCCTTGATCTATCCACTATCCTTCTCCACAGCCTTTCCTCTTTCACTCCTATCTGCTCTCGCCGCAAATCTTCTGTAACCCCTTGCCTTGATCTATCCACTATCCTTCTCCACATCCTTTCCTCTAACACTCTTATCTGCTCTCGCCGCAAATCTTCTGTAACCCCTTGCCTTGATCTATCCACTATCCTTCTCCACAGCCTTTCCTCTTTCACTCCTATCTGCTCTCGCCGCAAATCTTCTGTAACCCCTTGCCTTGATCTATCCACTATCCTTCTCCACATCCTTTCCTCTAACACTCTTATCTGCTCTCGCCGCAAATCTTCTGTAACCCCTTGCCTTGATCTATCCACTATCCTTCTCCACATCCTTTCCTCTAACACTCTTATCTGCTCTCGCCGCAAATCTTCTGTAACCCCTTGCCTTGATCTATCCACTATCCTTCTCCACAGCCTTTCCTCTAACACTCTTATCTGCTCTCGCTCCAAATCTTCTGTAACCACTTGCCTTGATCTATCCACTATCCTTCTCCACAGCCTTTCCTCTTTCACTCCTATCTGCTCTCGCTCCAAATCTTCTGTAACCCCTTGCCTTGATCTATCCACTATCCTTCTCCACATCCTTTCCTCTAACACTCTTATCTGCTCTCGCCGCAAATCTTCTGTAACCCCTTGCCTTGATCTATCCACTATCCTTCTCCACATCCTTTCCTCTAACACTCTTATCTGCTCTCGCCGCAAATCTTCTGTAACCCCTTGCCTTGATCTATCCACTATCCTTCTCCACATCCTTTCCTCTAACACTCTTATCTGCTCTCGCCGCAAATCTTCTGTAACCCCTTGCCTTGATCTATCCACTATCCTTCTCCAAAGCCTTTCCTCTTTCACTCCTATCTGCTCTCGCTCCAAATCTTCTGTAACCCCTTGCCTTGATCTATCCACTATCCTTCTCCACATCCTTTCCTCTAACACTCTTATCTGCTCTCGCCGCAAATCTTCTGTAACCCCTTGCCTTGATCTATCCACTATCCTTCTCCACATCCTTTCCTCTAACACTCTTATCTGCTCTCGCCGCAAATCTTCTGTAACCCCTTGCCTTGATCTATCCACTATCCTTCTCCACAGCCTTTCCTCTTTCACTCCTATCTGCTCTCGCCGCAAATCTTCTGTAACCCCTTGCCTTGATCTATCCACTATCCTTCTCCACATCCTTTCCTCTAACACTCTTATCTGCTCTCGCCGCAAATCTTCTGTAACCCCTTGCCTTGATCTATCCACTATCCTTCTCCACATCCTTTCCTCTAACACTCTTATCTGCTCTCGCTCCAAATCTTCTGTAACCACTTGCCTTGATCTATCCACTATCCTTCTCCACAGCCTTTCCTCTTTCACTCCTATCTGCTCTTGCTCCAAATCTTCTGTAACCACTTGCCTTGATCTATCCACTATCCTTCTCCACATCCTTTCCTCTTTCACTCCTATCTGCTCTCGCTCCAAATCTTCTGTAACCCCTTGCCTTGATCTATCCACTATCCTTCTCCAAAGCCTTTCCTCTTTCACTCCTATCTGCTCTCGCTCCAAATCTTCTGTAACCCCTTGCCTTGATCTATCCACTATCCTTCTCCAAAGCCTTTCCTCTTTCACTCCTATCTGCTCTCGCTCCAAATCTTCTGTAACCCCTTGCCTTGATCTATCCACTATCCTTCTCCACAGCCTTTCCTCTTTCACTCCTATCTGCTCTTGCTCCAAATCTTCTGTAACCCCTTGCCTTGATCTATCCACTATCCTTCTCCACATCCTTTCCTCTAACACTCTTATCTGTTCTCGCTCCAAATCTTCTGTAACCACTTGCCTTGATCTATCCACTATCCTTCTCCACAGCCTTTCCTCTTTCACTCCTATCTGCTCTCGCTCCAAATCTTCTGTAACCACTTGCCTTGATCTATCCACTATCCTTCTCCACAGCCTTTCCTCTTTCACTCCTATCTGCTCTCGCTCCAAATCTTCTGTAACCACTTGCCTTGATCTATCCACTATCCTTCTCCACAGCCTTTCCTCTTTCACTCCTATCTGCTCTCGCTCCAAATCTTCTGTAACCACTTGCCTTGATCTATCCACTATCCTTCTCCACAGCCTTTCCTCTTTCACTCCTATCTGCTCTCGCCGCAAATCTTCTGTAACCCCTTGCCTTGATCTATCCACTATCCTTCTCCACATCCTTTCCTCTAACACTCTTATCTGCTCTCGCCGCAAATCTTCTGTAACCCCTTGCCTTGATCTATCCACTATCCTTCTCCAAAGCCTTTCCTCTTTCACTCCTATCTGCTCTCGCTCCAAATCTTCTGTAACCCCTTGCCTTGATCTATCCACTATCCTTCTCCAAAGCCTTTCCTCTTTCACTCCTATCTGCTCTCGCTCCAAATCTTCTGTAACCCCTTGCCTTGATCTATCCACTATCCTTCTCCACATCCTTTCCTCTTTCACTCCTATCTGCTCTCGCTCAAAATCTTCTGTAACCCCTTGCCTTGATCTATCCACTATCCTTCTCCACAGCCTTTCCTCTTTCACTCCTATCTGCTCTTGCTCCAAATCTTCTGTAACCCCTTGCCTTGATCTATCCACTATCCTTCTCCACAGCCTTTCCTCTTTCACTCCTATCTGCTCTCGCTCCAAATCTTCTGTAACCACTTGCCTTGATCTATCCACTATCCTTCTCCACATCCTTTCCTCTATCACTCCTATCTGCTCTCGCTCCAAATCTTCTGTAACCCCTTGCCTTGATCTATCCACTATCCTTCTCCACAGCCTTTCCTCTTTCACTCCTATCTGCTCTTGCTCCAAATCTTCTGTAACCCCTTGCCTTGATCTATCCACTATCCTTCTCCAAAGCCTTTCCTCTTTCACTCCTATCTGCTCTCGCTCCAAATCTTCTGTAACCCCTTGCCTTGATCTATCCACTATCCTTCTCCACATCCTTTCCTCTTTCACTCCTATCTGCTCTCGCTCAAAATCTTCTGTAACCCCTTGCCTTGATCTATCCACTATCCTTCTCCACAGCCTTTCCTCTTTCACTCCTATCTGCTCTTGCTCCAAATCTTCTGTAACCCCTTGCCTTGATCTATCCACTATCCTTCTCCACAGCCTTTCCTCTTTCACTCCTATCTGCTCTCGCTCCAAATCTTCTGTAACCACTTGCCTTGATCTATCCACTATCCTTCTCCACATCCTTTCCTCTATCACTCCTATCTGCTCTCGCTCCAAATCTTCTGTAACCCCTTGCCTTGATCTATCCACTATCCTTCTCCACAGCCTTTCCTCTATCACTCCTATCTGCTCTCGCTCCAAATCTTCTGTAACCACTTGCCTTGATCTATCCACTATCCTTCTCCACAGCCTTTCCTCTATCACTCCTATCTGCTCTCGCTCCAAATCTTCTGTAACCCCTTGCCTTGATCTATCCACTATCCTTCTCCACAGCCTTTCCTCTTTCACTCCTATCTGCTCTCGCTCCAAATCTTCTGTAACCACTTGCCTTGATCTATCCACTATCCTTCTCCACAGCCTTTCCTCTTTCACTCCTATCTGCTCTTGCTCCAAATCTTCTGTAACCCCTTGCCTTGATCTATCCACTATCCTTCTCCACAGCCTTTCCTCTTTCACTCCTATCTGCTCTCGCTCCAAATCTTCTGTAACCACTTGCCTTGATCTATCCACTATCCTTCTCCAAAGCCTTTCCTCTTTCACTCCTATCTGCTCTCGCTCCAAATCTTCTGTAACCACTTGCCTTGATCTATCCACTATCCTTCTCCAAAGCCTTTCCTCTTTCACTCCTATCTGCTCTCGCTCCAAATCTTCTGTAACCACTTGCCTTGATCTATCCACTATCCTTCTCCAAAGCCTTTCCTCTTTCACTCCTATCTGCTCTCGCTCCAAATCTTCTGTAACCCCTTGCCTTGATCTATCCACTATCCTTCTCCACATCCTTTCCTCTTTCACTCCTATCTGCTCTCGCTCCAAATCTTCTGTAACCACTTGCCTTGATCTATCCACTATCCTTCTCCAAAGCCTTTCCTCTTTCACTCCTATCTGCTCTCGCTCCAAATCTTCTGTAACCCCTTGCCTTGATCTATCCACTATCCTTCTCCACATCCTTTCCTCTTTCACTCCTATCTGCTCTCGCTCCAAATCTTCTGTAACCACTTGCCTTGATCTATCCACTATCCTTCTCCAAAGCCTTTCCTCTTTCACTCCTATCTGCTCTCGCTCCAAATCTTCTGTAACCACTTGCCTTGATCTATCCACTATCCTTCTCCACAGCCTTTCCTCTTTCACTCCTATCTGCTCTCGCTCCAAATCTTCTGTAACCCCTTGCCTTGATCTATCCACTATCCTTCTCCACAGCCTTTCCTCTTTCACTCCTATCTGCTCTCGCTCCAAATCTTCTGTAACCCCTTGCCTTGATCTATCCACTATCCTTCTCCACAGCCTTTCCTCTTTCACTCCTATCTGCTCTCGCTCCAAATCTTCTGTAACCCCTTGCCTTGATCTATCCACTATCCTTCTCCACAGCCTTTCCTCTTTCACTCCTATCTGCTCTTGCTCCAAATCTTCTGTAACCACTTGCCTTGATCTATCCACTATCCTTCTCCAAAGCCTTTCCTCTTTCACTCCTATCTGCTCTCGCTCCAAATCTTCTGTAACCCCTTGCCTTGATCTATCCACTATCCTTCTCCAAAGCCTTTCCTCTTTCACTCCTATCTGCTCTTGCTCCAAATCTTCTGTAACCCCTTGCCTTGATCTATCCACTATCCTTCTCCACATCCTTTCCTCTAACACTCTTATCTGTTCTCGCTCCAAATCTTCTGTAACCCCTTGCCTTGATCTATCCACTATCCTTCTCCACAGCCTTTCCTCTAACACTCCTATCTGCTCTCGCTCCAAATCTTCTGTAACCCCTTGCCTTGATCTATCCACTATCCTTCTCCACGTCCTTTCCTCTAACACTCTTATCTGTTCTCGCTCCAAATCTTCTGTAACCACTTGCCTTGATCTATCCACTATCCTTCTCCACAGCCTTTCCTCTAACACTCTTATCTGTTCTCGCTCCAAATCTTCTGTAACCACTTGCCTTGATCTATCCACTATCCTTCTCCACATCCTTTCCTCTTTCACTCCTATCTGCTCTCGCTCCAAATCTTCTGTAACCCCTTGCCTTGATCTATCCACTATCCTTCTCCACAGCCTTTCCTCTTTCACTCCTATCTGCTCTCGCTCCAAATCTTCTGTAACCCCTTGCCTTGATCTATCCACTATCCTTCTCCACATCCTTTCCTCTATCACTCCTATCTGCTCTCGCTCCAAATCTTCTGTAACCCCTTGCCTTGATCTATCCACTATCCTTCTCCACATCCTTTCCTCTAACACTCTTATCTGTTCTCGCTCCAAATCTTCTGTAACCACTTGCCTTGATCTATCCACTATCCTTCTCCAAAGCCTTTCCTCTTTCACTCCTATCTGCTCTCGCTCCAAATCTTCTGTAACCACTTGCCTTGATCTATCCACTATCCTTCTCCAAAGCCTTTCCTCTTTCACTCCTATCTGCTCTCGCTCCAAATCTTCTGTAACCCCTTGCCTTGATCTATCCACTATCCTTCTCCAAAGCCTTTCCTCTTTCACTCCTATCTGCTCTCGCTCCAAATCTTCTGTAACCACTTGCCTTGATCTATCCACTATCCTTCTCCACAGCCTTTCCTCTTTCACTCCTATCTGCTCTCGCTCCAAATCTTCTGTAACCCCTTGCCTTGATCTATCCACTATCCTTCTCCACATCCTTTCCTCTAACACTCTTATCTGTTCTCGCTCCAAATCTTCTGTAACCACTTGCCTTGATCTATCCACTATCCTTCTCCACATCCTTTCCTCTTTCACTCCTATCTGCTCTCGCTCCAAATCTTCTGTAACCCCTTGCCTTGATCTATCCACTATCCTTCTCCAAAGCCTTTCCTCTTTCACTCCTATCTGCTCTCGCTCCAAATCTTCTGTAACCACTTGCCTTGATCTATCCACTATCCTTCTCCACAGCCTTTCCTCTTTCACTCCTATCTGCTCTCGCTCCAAATCTTCTGTAACCCCTTGCCTTGATCTATCCACTATCCTTCTCCACATCCTTTCCTCTAACACTCTTATCTGCTCTCGCCGCAAAACTTCTGTAACCCCTTGCCTTGATCTATCCACTATCCTTCTCCACAGCCTTTCCTCTAACACTCCTATCTGCTCTCGCTCCAAATCTTCTGTAACCCCTTGCCTTGATCTATCCACTATCCTTCTCCACAGCCTTTCCTTTAACACTCCTATCTGCTCTCGCTCCAAATCTTCTGTAACCCCTTGCCTTGATCTATCCACTATCCTTCTCCACGTCCTTTCCTCTAGCACTCCTATCTGCTCTCGCTCCAAATCTTCTGTAACCCCTTGCCTTGATCTATCCACTATCCTTCTCCACGTCCTTTCCTCTAGCACTCCTATCTGCTCTCGCTCCAAATCTTCTGTAACCCCTTGCCTTGATCTATCCACTATCCTACTCCACGTTTTTTCCTCTAACACTCCTATCTGCTCTCGCTCCAAATCTTCTGTAACGTTTTGCGTGTTAGTGGCTTCCAGCCTTGCTTGGGGTGCAAAGCTTTAAAAAAATGTGTAAGATGAATTCTGAAGAGAACTGCGGATTCTACAAAGGAAACAAATTATGGCACCTAGAAGTTGCAGATTCTCTTAGAAAAATGAATATTCCGGTTTCTAAACCAAATTCACGTTACTGTTTTCGGGTCAAATCGTTCTCATCTCGGCCTCAGAGATATAAATGGACAAGAGAACGCTTCTTATCAAGATATGCATAAAGAGAGATATCTTTGTAATTATTTAAGTAAGTATTTACATTTTTGAAAATACAGAAATGTAATGGATAATGGAAGAAGATCCTATTGCACCAATCTTCCAAGTGAACTGATCTTATCTGCTTTGAACATAATTCGGAATACTGGCGACTTTTTTTCTCAATGACAATATCGATTACGGGTCCCATGGGTAATTTTGAAACAGGAACAAAAATGGGATAAAAGAAAAAAACAAAAAAGAACAGACTAACAATTCTTGAAATACAGAGAGAATTCTGAAAATCAATTTAACTATTTTATATCCATGGAATTTGAAATTAACCTGGATTTAAAAAATATCCCCGCCTTACGAATATTTTCAAAATGAAACACTCTTAAGTGTCAATTGAACGAATTTCGTTATTTTGCATTATATTTTGTTTCATTCTTTTATAAGCCTAAACTATTTTAATTTTATCTAAATTGAATTACGGGAATTAAACATAAAATCGGCATATCGAGTTCGAATAATGATCAAGACTCCTCATAATTTTATAAGAAAAATTTCGCTCTCAATATATCATGTCCTCTCAGGACATGTATGGTCATGGCTATCCACAACTTCCTTTGTTTTGTTGCTTTAGATAACCTAGTTCTTATAAAAAACCCTCCTTTGTATGTGTGATAATAGTTCCGTTTTTAAATTCTTTAAACTGGTTACTCGATCTTTCGCTTGCTTCTCTAGGCCGTGTGAATATTAAATTCCCCAAAGAGTTCACATTCGCTTGCCTCTTTTATGAAAATATTAAGAATTTTGATCATTATTCGTCTTCAATATGTCAATTTTATGTTTAATATCTGTAACGCCAATTTAGTTCAGCTAAATTTAAAGTAGTTTATGCTTATAAAAGAAAGAAACAAAATATGAAGCTTGTCTAGTCCGTGTGAGTAATAAATTCTCCAAAGCGTTCACTTTCGCACCAGTAACCTAGGGGCAGATTTCAATCTATCTCTCCCTCTTGTTGTTTAGGAGAACGAAAAGTCTGAATTCAAAACTTAAGAAAGGAAAGACTCTGTCGTCTTGTCCTAGGCATACGACTGTTTCTATGGCTACAGGTGGCGTCTTCTATAAGCCTAATTGAATGCGAAACTTGTAATGTCACCTGATCTTCAAGTTTTTAAAGACTTTTTCATTGTTTGTAACCAGGTTTTGAACATTTCTTTACAATTTAAGACTGAAAAGACAAGGTAGGCGGAAAATTCCGACAGATAATTTTCAGCCTTTCACATACGCATCTGTAAATTGAGCAGACGAGACCAGGGATTGGTTCTGTCTTTCACAAGTAACGTTTTCTTTTTCAATATAAGCGATTCAAAAGATTTCTTATCATTACAAAAAAGAGACGTCATATTTCGGTGACATTAAACCTTTCCGAAAATAAATGTTCTTATTCAGAATGTGTGCAGTACAGACTACGTCAATTTCAGCTGTCTTTTTCTGAATGTTTGAAACCGGTTCCTGTTCTCCTTTCTCGTTTCTCCAAAATCTTAACTATTTTCACCAAGTAACGATCTTGCCCCAGAGATTATATGAATAACCCGGCATTGCATACAAAAGATCTAGACATACATGGTGCTTAGAGAAGAGAATATGTCACCCTAGCGATTACATAAAGGACATACCATTGTGCACCGATAATGATAACTTGCTTTCTACGTGGAAATTAGACAGAAATCTTTAAGTTAATATCGTGCCCACAAGAAGACAGAAAGCAGACAGCACTGCATACATAAGATCTATACAAACTTGTTGCTTGGAGATGAGATGGGTGCCACCATTTGTTTTGTGCAGTAAGGTTCACCCTTTACAAGGCGCCGGGAACATTTGATGTAGAGGGTTCCGTTAGGAGGTAGTTTGCACGGATAAGAGAGAACGGTAACGGTTTACCCGAGACTTGAAGCGGTTAAGATTGTATTGATCGGGGAAGCATCTTCTTCGGAATCTGTTCCACAGAGCAGCGCCAAAAAGCTGCTCGAATGGAACTTAATTCTCACCGATTGCATATCGGTAACTTTGTTGCTCTAGAGAATTCATGAAAGACGCAGAAATCACTTATCGGAGATGTAGACATGCTTGATTATTAGAGAGGTGATGGGCGCCATCAAATAAGATCTGTACATTATTGTCGCTGGGAGAGGAAATAGGAATCGGTAATCAAATATTTTACGTTTGAGACATAAAGTATACCGCATTTTGAAGAACGGAGATCCCGTCATTTTATAATAGGATATGGGAACGCTCTGCCTTTAGGCATCGATTGTTATAATGATGATAAAAACAGCAAAAATGAAAATATTATTCCGAATAATCCATTGAATACTGAAATTTGACGGCCAGATCACTATTGAAATACTGGTACCCATAAGATCACCGAAGTTAAGTCGTTTACTTATATTCTATAACCGACGATCAGAGACCGAACGAGCGCCAGGCACGGTGAACGGATGTCTCTTCAAGGTGGCACCGTGCCTTGAAAGCGTGGTCGGACGTTTGGCTGACAGACATTTGGCCGACGGGCATTTGGCCGAACGGACATTTGACCGAAATATATTCCGCCGAAAATGTATAAGTAAAAATAGTTACAAGCAATACTGTAATTATTTTAATTAGTTAATATTATAAGGTAGAATAGGACTAATAATTCCCACTGAATTTCAAGTGATTAAATTACTAAATCTAAATTTAAAGTTAAAAGTTTTCTTATTTCAATGTTTGTGTATTGAAATTAGTTTTTTGAAAAATATTTGAGTGGATTTGGGTAAAAAGTAGCAGCTAATTATTTAAATTCGTATTTAAGATAAAAAGCTAGTTCATCCCTTTAAGATAATGATTATTAAAAGCGAAATTGAATGATCTTTCATATCGTAAAAGCTTAAGATTTTTGCTGAAGTAAAATGTGATTTTTCTCAAAATACTTATCATCTTGCAGTAATATTTGAAGTAAAATATAATATATACAGAATAGATTTTTAAAAGCCTGTAAAAAACGAAACATTAAAGAGTATGACATACATGTAAGTACGCAACTACATTTTCGGCTAATTCGGTTAAATGTCCGTCGACCAAATGTCCGTTCGGCGAAATGTCTGTCGGCCAAATGCCTGTCGGCCAAATGTCCGAGTATCCTTTGAGAGAATATTGGACCTTAATCTCACACCCGACCTCAGTTGGAACACTTATATAAGATCCATCTCTAAAGATGCCGGTAAAACGGTCGGCTCCCTGTACCGCTCCAGTAAGGACCTGACTCCTCATGCTATCTTCTACTTTTATAAGAGCCATATTAGGCCGAAAATGAAATACTGTTGCCATATTTGGGCGGGAGCTGCCCAATCCACACTTTCCAGTCTTGGTATAGTTCAAAAGCGTCTCCGAGTCCTCGTGGGAGCAAAATTGTTTCCACCCTCCAACCTCTCTCTCACAGGCGGGATGTGACGAGCCTCTCTTTGCTCTATCGCTACTTCTATAGAAAGTGCTCGGACGAACGACATTCCTTGGTCTCGCCAGGTCTAACCTTCACGGCTAAGACCCGCCATGCCACTCACATTGTAGGAAACCACCGCCATTCCCTTCGTATTCCATCGGCGAGAAGTAAGTTCCACTCAAACAGTTTCTTCCTGTGAACCACTGTCCTGAGGAACAGACTCCCAAGAGGATGTTTTCCCTTGATCACTACAATCTTGACCTGTTCCAGTCTAGAGTCAACCGTTATCTTCCCCTCTTATCTAAATAAACTACCTCTTAAGCCTCGAGTGGGTGCCGAGCCTTGTACAGGGGGAACCTTCCTGTAACCCCCCACCAAAAAACAAAACGAAAGAGAACTTTGCAATCTGTTTTAAAGAGTGGAAGGATTTCAAGAGGGAAGACCCTGAAAATGGCGATGTTATCAATAGTACTGAATAGATATTTCTCAGAACAGACCACTTGTATATACGAGGAGGTGTTGAAAGAGTCTCATTTTCATCAAATAACTACATAGATTTTTTAATTACTTCCTAGTAAGGCTAATAACTGTTCAGCCTCTTCTCTTATATATATATATATATATATATATATATATATATATATATATATATATATATATATATATAATAATCTTATAAATATAAGTAATTGTACTCGTCTGGAAAAACCTTAGGTGTTTTGGCTTGTAAATGAATAAACCAATACCCGAGGAAAATAATGAATAAAAAAAGAAAGATGCGTGCAATTCAGGCGAAAACCATCGCCCAGAATTCATATAAACTACCCATTGGTGAGAAGTAAGTTCCACTCAAACAGCTTCTTCCTGCAAACCACTGCCCTATGGAACAGACTCCCAACAGGGTATCTTCCCAATCATTACAATTTTAACATGTTCAAGTCTAGGGTTAACCGTTTTCTTCCTCTCCTATCTATATAAACTACCCATTGGTGAGAATTAAGTTTCAATCAAACAGCTTCTTCCTGCAAACCACTGGAAAACTTACTGTAACCCCCCGACAAAAAACAAGCTAGCAACATTCCATCACCGCCGATCAGACCCCAAACTACTGTCAGTCACGTTGAACGGATGTCCCATCGAGGAGTCACCGTGCCTTGAGAGAATATTGGGCCTCAATCTCACACCCAACATTCAAGTAGAACTCTTATATACGATACATTACTAAAGATCTAGGTAAAATCATCGGCTCCCTGTACCGCCCCAGTAAGTACCTGACTTCTCATGCTATCCTCTACCTTTAAAAGAGCCAGATAAGGCCAAGAATGGAGTACTGTTGCCATCTTTCGGCGGGAGCTTCCCAGTCATCACTTTCCAGTCTTGATAGAGTTCAAAAGCGTCTCCGAATCCTTGTTGGAGAAGAATTATTTTCTACCCTCCAACCTCTCTCTCACAGGCGGGATGTGGCCAGTCTCTCACTGCTCTATCGCTACTTCTATAGAAAGTGCTCGGACGAACTACATTCCTCGGTTGGGCAAGGTCTAACCTTCACGGCTAGGACACGCCGTGCCACTTACTTAGTAGCAAATCACCCACATTCCTTTCGTATTCCGTCGGTGAGAAGTAAGTTCTACTCAAACAGTTTCTTCCGTCAAACCACTGCCCTATGGAACAGAGTCCTAAGAGTATGTTTCTTCGATCACTACAGCCTGTTCAAGTATAGCGTTAATCATTATCTTTCCCTCCTTTCCGTATAAACTACTTCTTAATGTAACCCTCTACCTGGAGTGGCTTGCGGGCTTTCTACAGGGTGAATCTTACTGCAAAAAAAGAAAAAGAAAAGAAA
>OZ038512.1:76336748-76341748 GCA_964036315.1 Acanthosepion esculentum
ACACTCTGGAGTATGGAACCACGACACTCAACAACACGAAGCGTTTTCATGTGTTTTCAATAGAAATTAGGATTTCCCGGAATGAATTTGCTAGCAACCGGATTTTTCTTAGGTTTTCTCTTACAGTAATTGCTGTTCGCAAATAGTCCTCTATGACTGGACTCAGTTTGAATTCGGTGACCAAGTGAGAACCTTTGTTGATGTTTGATTTGATCATAATAATATGCTATGATTTAAAAAAAAAACGAAAATCATTTAAATTAATTTTAAACAAAAATAATAATTTTATGTCCAAAATTAATGGGTAGAGAAAATTAATATTGAATTTTCCACCCTTATCAATATGTTACATTCATATACAGGGTGGCCAATAAAAAGGGGTCTATTTATTCTTCAAGAACTTTACACCAGCTCCAATTAGTCCATCTCAATGGCCCTCTAAAAGCCCAGAACTGAAAGTTATGGATTACTTTATCTCACTTGCAAAAGCGTCGTCGTCAATATTGATTCATTGATGTGGAACTTAACTGAAGCTTGAAATGAAATTCCTCTTCACACTATCCGCAAAGCCGCGGTCTCCTTGTCGCCACGCTTACAACTTTGTCTTGAACATTCAGGCAAACATTTCCAACATCTGCGACGATTGTTCATATTGTGCATGAATCATGATAATAAAATAATTTTTTTTTTTTAAGGGACCCCTGTAGATAAGTTATCAAAAGATAAATCTGCAATGTTATTGGTCCTTACCTGGTCTCTCGGCTTCAGTCACTTTTCCACCGCCGTAATGTAGATTCTCTGTACCTTTTCTATAAATATTTCATTGTAATTGTTCTGGTGAAACTTTCCTTTGTTGTACCTAGACTTAATGAATTTAAATGCAGTTAATCGATTTTTTCATGCTTCTACGAGAGTTTTCATGTAGTTTGTGGCCATCTTCTATGGCCAGAGTGAGAGCTGTTGTACCTAGACTTAATGAATTTAAACGCAGTTCTAGATTGGCGGAAAGGTATCATCATTTTACAGTTGAAATGGCTAGATGTAACAGCAAGTTCTATGTAAACAGTTTCTTTCTCGCACTTCTGGGTCATTTCTGGATACAAACAATCCTGTTGAAAGATTTTTTTCTATTCTTTCGTGAGACTGGTCTAATATAATAACCTCGAGTTTCGAAATGTGTTAATGTTTTGATATAAAGTGCAAAAAACGAAGTCAAATTTGTTTTAATATAAGCAAAGGGACATTCTTGGATGTCATTTATAGAACGCTATACACGGTGAGGTGTTTTGTTCTACGGTGGATTCTAGATACCGAATAAACCCTATGGAAACGTTTTATTATAGTTTAAAACGATTTCATCAATCATCTTTTCGAATAGAAATTGTATCATATATGGAACAAATTCCTACTGCATATCTAGGATCGTCATTTTGGCGCATGAGAGTTCCGGTGTCATGCAGCAAAATGACGGTTGTCTTCTTGACAAGAAATGAGCGTTTTGCATTAATGTTATCTTCAAGTTTCTGTAATCTCTTGCAAGAGAGGAGGATAAAGAAAGAAAGAAAAAGAGAAAGTGAGAAAGAGGAGAGAAGGAGCGTAAAAAGAAGATAGAAAAAGATAAAGATATAGCATGAAATAGATACGAAAAGAGAAAAGGAAATGTTATGTAAAACATTGAAAAAAGAGAAAAGAAAATAGAAGGAAAAGAAAAGATAATATAAATAGAGACAATATAGGAAATAGAGTGAGAGAGAGAAAGAGTGAAAGAGAGAGAGAGAGAAGAGATAGATAAGAAGAGAAAGAAGCAAAGAAGAAAAAGGAAAGAATAAATGAAATATAGAAAAATAAACAGGGGGGAAAAGAGACAAACAAATAACGAGTGTAGTGGACACCATTCCTCTCTATTCAGTTTAAGGATTCTATATAAAATTAATAGAGTTTACAAAAATTTTCTGACCAATCGGAAAGGGATTAAATCAAGTTTAACCAATCAGAAAAATAAAAAAAATAATTCCTGTCCAATCAACAAGTAATTGAGCTCGCCATGATTTGTAACCTCTGGGGAGTTAATGGGTTCAATTTCATTTTTTGGTTGATTTTTTTTATTACTTTGGAAAAGGATGATGAATCTTGAATATTTAAAACGAATTATTTATTTCACATCTTTCAATTTCGGTATTATTAATTTGGAACTGAAATGAGTATTTAATTCGACCTTGTAAATTAAATTCTTCGGCATTTTAAAACTCGAAATAATTCATCTCATAAATATATTTATAAAATTATATAAGCCCAGAACCCTCTAACATACAGACACGCACACGCGTGCACACACACATACACACACATATATATGACATGATTATATATATATATATATATATATATGTATGTATGTATGTATATATATATATATATATATATATATATATATATATATATATATATATATATATATATAGAGAGAGAGAGAGAGAGAGAGAGATAGATAGATAGATAGATAGATAGATAGATATGAACAGACTCAGATAGATAGATAGATAGATGACGTGAGCAGCTTATTAATTTCGTCATGCTTACGGCAACAATTTTGTAGGCTACTTTACTGCTTACATCATTAAACTTTTCACATGCACACACATATATATGACATGATCATATATATATATATATATATATATATATATATATATATATATATATATATATATATATATGTATATAGAGATAGTTATATAGATAGATATATAGATAGATATGAAGAGACTGAGATAGATAGATAGATATATATAGATAGATATGAAGAGACTGAGATAGATAGATAGATAGATAGATAGATAGATGACGTGAGCACCTTATTAATTTCGTCATGCTTACGGCAACAATTTTGTAGGCTACTTTACTGCTTAAATCATTAAACTTTTCACATGTTTAATTTTATCCTCTCTCATGTGCATTGCCTCTTCATGACGTAGGTGATCACGGCCCTCCACAAAAATCCTTTCTATTTTAGTTATAAGCAATGTTTGACTCTTTACTATTTTACTCTCTTTCCTCACTCTGTCATTCCTTCAAACGAACTTATTAGATAAGTTATTTGAAAATTCCCTCCGTTGTTTTGATTTCAGTACATCCTGTAAGTATTTAATTCTCATTATGTGCCCCAGAAATTAGAATTGTCTCATTCTGATTGTAAGTATACGTGCCCTTTTAGCTTCCAGTTTTCTTAAATCTGCCTCTTTGCTCACAAGTGAGTTAATGGTATTCTCAGCATTCAACTGCTGTGCCACATTGTTAGCGCAACGCGTCTCTTGTTATTCATTCCTTGTCATCTAGGATATTAGGTATGGTATATTTTTTACGCGCTTTTCTTTGTTTTGTAACAAAATTTTACTAAATCTTACTAAGGGTGTCTCATTAAGACGAATTATATACAAGGGTGTTTCATTAAGACGGATCAAAGTCAGCAGTAAATAAATCAGTGTTATTAGTGAAAATTTATTTATTCCTCTATTGGATCATGTTATTTAAGTCATGGCAATTCTGTGTGAAAAATAATATCGCCCAAATATCCGCCAAGGCTTCGGCCGCATACCTCCACTCGATGGTCAAAATTTTTGATGACGTCTCTACATAGTTGCTCCTCGATCTCACCAATATGCCTTATCTCATCCTTCAGTTGTTGAATTGTTGTTGAATTGTTGGCATAGACCTTACTTTTGAGAAACCCCAAAGGAAGAAATTTAAAGGCGTCAAGTCGTAAGATCGTGTTGGCCAATTGACTTCGCTTGTTCAAGAGATAATGCGACCTGGGAACTTCTCATTCAATGAAGCCATTGTTGCATTGACTGTATGGCATATGGGGCCGTCCTGTTGGAGCCACCAATCTTCGATATCCATTGCATTCAATTCAAACTGAAATTGTCAAGGAATTAAGTTCTTAAATCTGAAAGAAAAAGAAAGAAATCATAAGACGCTTAAACTTAATTCCCATTTAAAATCGGTTAAAGTTATTGGAACATCTTTACTTTGTTGAGTTTCTGAAAGGCATCTTCCGATATTACAACACGTCTCTGAATTTCTGTCACATCAACTGTCACCAGAAACGTAATGAATATAAAAAAGAATGCTGATAAATAGTTTTTATTTTTGTGTTCAAATGGCTATTAACGAAATTTTTTTCTCACAAAAGAGGGTTTTTGAAATGTTGCTATGTATTTCTTTAATTTCCGTACTTTTAGTCTGAGATTGCGTATGACTTGGAGGAAGTGTTTACCAAAGTCAGCGCTTGGATAGGAATTGCACTATCAAAGTTTTTATTGATATCTGGTTCTTTGAATCCTCTCCTGTGCTTTTCCGTCTCCGGACGTTTCTTCGGTTCTTTTGAATGCAGGTGTTGATTATTGGTCACTTTCTTTTCACCAATGGCTCAATTTTACTTCGTGTACCTTGCGTAATCAAATTCCATTCATGGGGACTCTTTCATTTCCTAGTTTCTTTACCACTTTTTCATTTCGGTCTCCTAAGATTATAATTACTTGTGATTTTCACAGGTTGTTAGCTTTATCACAGTGGAGTAATGGCTAGCGGTTCGGACTGAGGAATCAGAGTGCCGAGTTCGAATTTCACTCGAATCCATTACATTCACTGACGTGCTAATACTCTTGAAAAAGGTATGAATCCTCTTCTATCCCCCTAGCTATGGGTAAATAAGACATACCGAGTTCTATAGCCTTGGATGGCAACTAGTCTACCCCAGAAAAAAATGGCAACCTACTGTGGGAAAATCTGCCTCAACCATGTATCGAAAGCTTAAGCGTGTATCACGCATGGCACATAACTGACTGATCATGAGTAGCAACATCATGTCTATAATGAATGTCTTCTCTTAGAGTTTAACTAGAAGAACTTGTTCATGTATTTATCTAGTATTAGTCATACTCCTCTTTCATTTTTCTTGCCACATTTCTATAGGATTCTGAGCAGGGTTTGTGAAGACC
>OZ038512.1:76346748-76359248 GCA_964036315.1 Acanthosepion esculentum
TCCAAACCTTTGGAGACTTACTCCAGTGCTGGTGGATAATTACGTTCGGAATAACGATTGAGTTTTCTGCACAATTTCCACATTCCATTTTTAACCAACCCCATGATAGCACATATGTAACTTTAAACCTTTTAGTGTTTTACGCATTTTTTTCACAAAAATAGGCAAGGACATGCCTCGTGTTTTACAGGAACATCATGAGCTTTGCGATACTGAGCAAGTTCTGCTTTGCTATTTGACCTGAAACCCCAAATGACAAACAAATTTGCCAATTGCATTTGTATTATGCATTTTCTTTAATTTTTGCGTTGATAAAAAGAAACAAAAATCAGAGAATTAAAGAGAAAGGAAATGGGAATTAGCCATTAGCTGACAAAATTGTATGGATGACTGTAAGTGAAAAAAATCGAAGACGCAAACTACGAACTGGAGATGTCAAAATCAAACAAGAATTTTAAATATCTGCGAAGTGATTTAACAGAGGATAAAAAAATGCAACACTGGAATCTGTAAACGCATAACTGATGAGCGAAAGGAGTATTCTAAAAGCTAAGCAAAGTATTAAGAAAGAGGAAAATGTTCTCTCCCTAATATTATAAGATACATCTATGACAACGTGTAGACGGTAAACACAGGACCTGTGTTTACATCTGTGTATGTGTATGTGTGTATATGTATATATATATATTATAATTAAGTAATTCATCGAGTCTAGAAGAAACATCAACAGAATGCAGAAAGCACTGGACATGAAAAGTGACTTAAATAACATTGAACATGACAGACAATCAGGAAAGAGAAAATTTTTACCATAATTCTTATGCTGTTATTTTTTTAAAGGATTTAATGAAAATACTTATTGGTATTAATATATTAAATCGTAATATTTTTAAAGATTTAGGATCTGATTGCTTTTCTCAATAAGCAGACCGATATTTGTTGGTTTTAATATAAATTGAGCGATTTCTACGATTTTATTTTGAGAAATATTGCCATCGGTTAATATGATATATACAGAAAATGAATGAAAAAATCCTTTTTTTTCTTCTAAAAATGAGGCATTTCTGTACAACAAAAACAGTAGCTAACCAAAAAAGTAAGGTCAATTTCAGATTCAGCGCTATCAAATTAGCTAAAACAGATGTTTGGTGTCTCGACACCATTTCAGATCTTTTATTTTTGTTCACCAGGGTAAATTGTTTGTTAGATTACACACACACAAACACACACACAAACACACAAACACACAAACACACAAACACACACACACACACACACACACACACATACACACACACAACATATAATATAAGTACTTGTTAAGCAGGATGTATAATATAAGTACTTGTTAAGCAGGATGTATTTTACTTCAAAACATTACACAGTAATACACAGCCCCAGTCGACCATCTATTATAAAAAACATTTAAAAAGGCTGACTTCCTCGTCAACGACAACGACTCATCGTCAAATCAAAATTACAGAGGAATTATATTATTTATCATTGTCTATGCCTCTTAAGGAACTGGATTCCTGATCAAAGAAAATTCATAAATACTTATATTGGACATACCACTACATACTTATCACGAGGACTATCCTTATATCTCTCAGATTATAGCTCAACTAAGACCCATTTAAGCAGACGGAAACCTACCAATCTCCGTCCGCAACATACTTGCGGAAAATAGAACCATAACAGCCTCGTCCACATGAAAAGAACGACAAAAAATAATGGAGGCATTAATAATAATAAAGAAGAAAACGCCAATACTCAATAATATCAACAATGAACACGGCCAGAAAAGGTACCGACCGTTAAAAAAGCCCAAAGAAAACAACAATTATAATAGCCGGATATATGTATATATCAGAGTGGTTTCGGCTATTATCATGGTTGGTTTCTTTTGACAGTTTTACCATATTTTATGTCCAGAAAAGAAAACACTTGTAAAAACTCAAGAAAAATTGAGTAAGACTCTTAATTGAAGTACCTTGGCATTCGTCTTTAATAAAACTAGTATAAAAGTAGTATTGCTGCCCAAATATTTTCTTACATATATATATATATATATATATATATATATATATATATATATATATATATATATATCTTATGAGAAAATATTACTTAAATTTTAAACATCAAATTTATTACGACTTCGAAGTTTCTTGATAAAATTTCGAGTTTTCAGAGCGTTTTTGTTTTAACCCGATATTTCCAATGTTTTAAAATTTCTACAATATATATATACATATGGCTTAAAGAAATATAGAAATATTTACTTAACACACACACACACACACACACACACGCACACACACATATATATATATATATATATATATATATATATATATATATATATATATATATATGTTAGTCTGTCTCTTTAGTTTTAATTTAGGTTTGCTCTACTTAGCGTATCGAGCACTTTATTTAGTTATTTTTCTTACTCGTATCGGGTTTTTTGTCTTTGGACTCTGGACTTGGATGCTAGACGATTATTTTCGGCTGACGTACATGTTCTCTGTTCTTTCTTTTTGTACCATTTTTTCCCTTTGGTATTGGTTGGTTTATTCACAAATCAAGGCACGTAAGGTTTTCCGGACGAGTATAATTTCTTATATTTATAAGATTACAACTAGTATATATATATAATCTTTTTAATGCACTTCATTCTTCAATGTTGAACATTAATCACCCAGATCGAATATTATGAAGTGAAAATTTGAAGTTTAAACTTAAGTATAATTTCCTTTTTCCATTCATGTCAAATTTTATGAGACCAATAATGACGTGAACCTTGAAAATGACTCGCAGTCTATTGCTTGTGTAGAAAACTAAATTATTTTGTACAGGGTTTGGCCTGATTTGTAAAGTCTTTTTCAGATTGCTCGTAGTTCTTCATGTGACGGGTGTGACTGGAAGGCTTTGTGCAGATTTTCTGTCACTACTCTGAATGTTAAATTATTTCCAGTCTATTACTGATCCTATTTTATGAATGATCTACCAACACGAATCTTCTTGTTAACGGTCAGTCATCGGAAGGCCATAAGATGAATGCCAGCGTTCCCCAGGATCCCTTCTTCGGTCTCATCCTCTTTCTCCTTTAATTTAAATGATCTGCCTAAGAGCATCCTCTGGTCATTAGTGAGTATCCATGAGTATCATATAACAGATGATAGGTGTACCTCTTGGATGACCGGAACCTAGAAGCTTGTATCTCCTCTAACATGGCTCTAGGTAGCTTAAAAAGGAAAGGACAGGCTTTCAAGATTCAGCACACCAACTGAATTTTCACACGTCATGATGGGTGGGTCTTCTTTCAACGAAACTACTTGTCTTGAACGCCTATTGGGATTCGATCTCTCGCCAGACCTCATGCAAGGACTAAGTGTAAACTACAAGAAAACATAACGCAAGTTTATCAGCAAAAGGATGAGCCTAAAATGCAAATTAAAAATCAAGCATAAAAAATAAAACAAGTACAAAAATGACTGGGAAGTGTTCTAACAGAGGAAAGGAAGTGAGATACTGAGATCCAAAGACGTACTGGGATGGTGAAAGTGCTTTCTAAAGCTAAGCAAAGTATTAAGAGAGAAGTAATTCGTTAGAAAACGGTATTGAACTTTACGAGATATATTTCCTCCTCTATGACAGCAAATGCTGGACAATTTCCTCAAAAATGAAGAAGATACTTGAAGCAACAAAAATATGGTCTACAGAAAGATGCTGAGGATACTATGGACCGAAAATATGAGCAACGACTAGCTTTTGGATAAGACAAGAAAGTCAGAAGATTCGACGTTTACATTAAAATGAGATACCCTCAGATTTTTTAGCCCGATTACTCCGACACTGATCAAGAAACGACAGGTCACAAAAGCGAAAGATGCCCGCTGACTAGTGAGACAGGCTTTGTTAACGGCAAAGGGAAATCGTAAAAGATTTAATACGCACTTATATGGGCTGATTTAAGTATAGAGGGATTTATAATTTATCAATTGGTCCTATCGGACACTCGTACAGTGAAACCGGTACAGATCTGTCCAAAGAGAAAAAGCCCAAAATACAAATTATAAATAAATAAAGTACAAATATTTAAATATCTATGAAGTGTTCTAACAGAGGACGGAAAGTGCGACACTGAGATTCGAAGACGCCTTGGAATAGCCAAAGATGCATTCCAAAAGCTAAGCAGAGTATTAAGAGACAGGAAAACATTGTTAAAAAACGAACAAAAGAGTACTGAACTGTTACGTGATATCTTTCCACCTGTATGGCAGTGAATACTGGACAATCTCCTCAGAGATAAAGAGACTTGAAGCAAAAGAAATGTGGTTCTACAGAAGGATGCTGAGGATACCATGGGTCGAACATGTGAGCAACGAGGAAGGAGGGCTTGGAGAATCTGATACTCACAGGTCAGATTGAGCGAAAGAGGGACAGAGGAAAGCGGCGCGTAACATATTTGACGAGCTTGGCTGGTGGAACAGGGTTTGGTAGAAATAGCAAAAAGACAAAACATTAAGTGCTACAAGGGACAGGAAGATGTGGAGCGCCATGATTGCGTATTGAAAGAATCCGTCGCATAAAGAATAAAATTGTTACGAAAAATTGTTTAAGGAGAAAAAATGTTACAAATTCCAGCCGCCTGCTTATTCAATAAATGACTAAATTTCCCTTATAAAAAACGGCTATGGCACCATTACTATTACTGAAGGCAATTACAAATTGAAATATGACGAATCATTCCATCGGCATCTGGTAAATTTAAAATCCTCTAACATGTTTGCGTAAAACATATTATTTTGAAACTATTGAACGAGTATCTGTCTATATTTATGAACTGTCCTTAACGACACATGGCACAGTGGATAAAGGCGTTGGTTAGATTCAGTAACAATGTGAGTTCAATACCTGCTTAAGGCAGTGGAGAACTTGGAGAGGGGAAATAACAATAGATAACTGATAATTGACATCCATTAGTCATGGTACGTGGTAGTACAACAGTCCACACCAGCGAGCGAAATAAAGGGTTCAGTTCGATATTACAACTACTTGAAGAAGGCCAGGAGCGTACAACGGCCGAAACGTTGTAATAAATATGGCAACAAAGATGAGGACAATAGTCCGAATAATGTAAATAGTGCACATAATACCTCATCTCAGAAATATAGACAGACACTGAAAAAGGCCGGAGCGTACAACGGTCGATACGTTGTAAAAAATATGGCGACAAAGATGAGGACAATAGTCCGAATAATGTAAATATTGCACATAATACCTCATAGTAGAAATATAGTCAGATATTGAAGAAGACCGGAGCGTACAAAGGTCGAAACTTTGTAAAAAATATGGCGACAAAGATGAGGAAAATAGTCTGAATAATGTAAATAGTGTACATAATACCTCATCTCAGAAATATAGACAGATACTGAAGAACGCCAGGTGCGTACAACGGCCGAAACTTTGTAATGAATATGGCGACAAAGATGAGGAAAATAGTCTGAATAATGTAAATAGTGTACATAATACCTCATCTCAGAAATATAGACAGATACTGAAGAAGGCCAGGAGCGTACAACGGCCGAAACGTTGTAAAAAATATGGGGACTAAGATGAGGACAATAGTCTGAATAATGTAAATAGTGTCCACAATACTTCATCTCAGATATATAGACAGATACTGAAGAAGGCCAGGAGCGTACAACGGCCGAAACGTTGTAAAAAATATGGGGACTACGATGAGGACAATAGTCTGAATAATGTAAATAGTGTACACAATACTTCATCTCAGAAATATAGACAGATACCGAAGAAGGCCGGAGCGTAAACGGCCGAAACATTGTAATAAATATGACGACAAAGATGAGGACAATAGTCCGAATAATGTAAATAGTGTCCATTGAACGGGGTTTCGTCGAAGGGCCAGCTTTTTAAGAAATCTCTTTTCGAACGAACCAAGAATTATATTTTTTATTCTTTGTCGTTCGAAGTTTGAAATTCATCAAAACTAACTTCTGCTTCGCGTCACTTTCCAGCACCGTGATAATGTTGAGAGCTTTAATTTTCTTTGAAGAGGTCCCTTGCTGTTCGTCATTTAGCGCATTGACCGGATAAAAGCTGTAATGAAAGTGTTCGACAGCGTTCCAGGTAAATCCGGGCAATTTTCTGTGTATACTTAACCAATCTGTCTTCTGTTTGAGTGTAATTCCGTCCTGCTGAGTGGTCTCTTAAGTAGTGCAATTATTTCACGATTTATTCCAACTATTATCCGTATCTTTGTTATTTCAACCCCTGCCTTCACGTCGCTGTATTCTCCACCCTTTCCGATCTTTCCTTTGCCATTATTCCATTAACTTCAAGTCAAGAGCGGCTGATCATTGCCTTCAATCCCTGGTGTTTGCTTCTTTCTAATATCCTTACCACACCATGCAAAAACTTACTCGCTGCTTCCCTCCGCACAGTTTACCGTCAATATGCTTACGGCTGTATGAAGTTGAAACACCGGTTCTCGTACGAGCACTGAAGTTAAGCTTTTCTTGTGTGATCACTGAATTATACGTCGAGCAAGGACGGTACCTAGATAGGTGACCGCTTTGGAATACCAGGTGCCGTAATCTTTGATATGCGGTTGCTAGAATAGGCTAATGGTAATATCATATTGAAATACTGGTTCTCGTACGATCACTAAAGTTAAGCTTCGTTGAGCATGGACAGTACCTAGATGGGTGACCGCTTTGGTATACCAGGTGCCGTAATCTTTGATATGTCGTTGCTAGAATAGGCTAATGGTAATATGAGACTGAAATACCGGTTCTCGTAGATCACCGAAGGTAAGCTACGTCGGGCCTGAACAGTACCTAGATGGGTGACTGCTTTGGAATACCAGGTGCCGTCAGTTTTACCCTGAAGATCCGTTTAAATGAAACCTAGGTAGGTTCCTTAGGATTATTTTATTTTTTATTATATTATATTATATTATATTATATTATATTATATTATATTATATTATATATATATATATATATATATATATATATATATATATATATATATATATATAGTGATGTTCGATAAAAGTGACTCACCTGATTCTTTTACTTAAAATTTTTTTTTAATCTTACTAATGTAAAAACCCCTTCCCGAACACCTAGTAAAAAAGTTTACTCGCCCTAAGGTATTCTATTGATAATTATAATTTTGGATATAAATGAGATTTAGGGAAAAACTCTCTGCCAAAAAAAGTGAATCACTTATTTCCTGCAACTAGTAATCAATAGAAACATAACCGAACAGCTTTAAATAAAGAATAATAGAGGTATAATTTATTTATAATAGGTAATATAGTTCAAAATATTTAATAATCGATGGGTCCTCCTTTATTTTGAATAACCTTTTCAACCCTTTTTGGCATTGACTTGATTAGGTTCTGGCAAATATCATCTCCAAGCATTGAATTCCATTCGGATATGAAATTCATAATCAAATCCTCTTTGTTGCTCAACTGCTTTCTCGAGAGCCTGTACTTTATAATGCTCCATAAGTTGAGGTCAGGAGATTGGGGCGGCCATGTCATAACACTCACCTGCTTCTCATCAAAGTATTCCTTCATCAGTTTTGATTTGTGACAGGGAGCATTATCCTGCATAAAAATGAGCTTGGTGGGGTCGATTTGCACCCTTTCAGCAGAAGGGAGCAGACAAGATTCTAAAATTCTCTTGTACTGCTCACTCCTGGGGGTCTTTTCAATAGGTTTTAAGAAACCACTTCCAGGAAAAGAAAAGCATCCCCAGAACATTATACTGAACGGATGCTTGACAGTACTTACTGCTAAATTCAAAGAGCTTTCAAAACTTCTTCTTCGGATTTTAGATCGCTTGTCCTTTGAATTTAACTCAACTTTCGTTTCATCGGAGAAGAGAACATTTAGTAAAAAAAAAATCAGGTGAGTCACTTTTATCGAACAGTACTATATATATATATATATATATATATATATATATATATATATATATATATATATATGAATGCAATGATAACTAAAATAATATAAATTCTAACGTTCACAGAATTAATTCAAAAGAGGGCTCGATGCCAAGAGTAGAGCAATAATTTTTTATTATAATTTTTACATACGGAAAAAACAACTTGCTTACTACAAAGATGCATTTTTGTTTCGATGCAGCTGCATCTCGACTGGTGAGAATCAAAAATGGTTATGAAGAATTCTGTTTACAAGCAAAACGCTTATGGAAAAAAAAACATAGGGAGAAACACCTTAAGAAGAAACAAAGAAGGAAAGACAAGAGGGTGACAGAGTAAGACAATATTATTTGTTGATAGCAGTTTGGGCGGTGAAGGAATGTCGTCATTTTTTAAAGTACTTACTAGAACATGTGTCACTGTTTCAAATTGAAATATTGAAATGAAAAAACCTCAAAGCAATAATATCTTTGTGAAAGTATGCACCAAGAATGCCTATTAAATGACTGTCATTCCACAACATTCGTTTTTCTAACATCGTGGCACTTATCAGCCTGAAGAGACTCGGTCGAAAATGCGGTAGCAAGTACATGACTAAAGTATTTCTTTTACAAGGCCGTAGCAGAGACAAATGTTTGTTTTTTTGTGTATCAAAAAATTAGAATTTAGTCTTAAGTTATCAAAACGCCAACATTGTTAGCGGTAAGAACATTTAAAATTTCCAGGACTTCTAGATTGGTAGAAATCGTCTTTGAAATAATAGATAACCGTCTTTTCATCTGTTTTCGAATGTTTACAAAGAAAATATAGATTCATTATTGAAACAAAAATACTTTTTATTTCTTTTTATTTGGGGTCTGAAAAGAAATAAAACAACTACTTCAACAAGAACATTTTAAGTTATTGTCCTGAAAATTTCCGAAGGAGACTTCGACGTGATTACCTTGCAGATCCTATTAAATTAAAATGAAAACACGTCCACGCGATAAAGGGAAAATTCCATCATTGTACACCTTTAAAGAAGAATTTTTCATCGCAGTTTTATGAATGTTATAATCTTCCTTGCTTTGATTGTTCTTTTTTATGTATTTCTTTCTGTATTGTATTTTGTTAAAATAAAATCCTGTAAAAATACTACAATTGGTAAAAAAAAAACAGTGGATTCTACAATACTCTGCCGTCGGACAATATCAAAGCATACACAAAATTAAAAATATATAAAAATTTACCCATCGTAATCTGTATATAAAATAAACCGGAAATTTCTGACCTTGCTACCCATGATGCTCCTTTGACCTACTCATAAATAGTCGAGCCACCAAACAACTTACATGGCCTAAATATTGGTTCAATCATAAAACAGACTATTGCCACTCGCTGTTGAACTGTTATATTTACACACGCTCTATCCTTGCTATTGATTACTTTTTATCCATTAAAACTATATTTTCAATACCTGTCTATATTTCTGAGATGAGGTATTATGTACACTATTTACGTTATTCGGACTATTGTCCTCATCTTTGTCGTCATATTTATTACAACGTTTCGGCCTTTCAGTATCTGTCTATATTTCTGAGATGAGGTATTATGTACACTATTTACATTATACGGAATACTGTCCTCATCTTTGTTGCCATATTTATTACAACGTTTCGGCCTTTCAGTATCTTTCTATATTTCTGAGATGAGGTATTATGTACACTATTTACATTATTCGGACTATTGTCCACATCTTTGTCGTCATATTTATCACAACATTTCGGCCTTTCAGTATCTGTCTATATTTCTGAGATGAGGTATTATGTACACTATTTACGTTATTCGGACTATTGTCGTCATCTTTGTCCCCATAATTTTTACAACGTTTCGGCCATTCAGTATCTATCTATATTTCTGAGATGAGGTATTATGTACACTATATACATTATTCGGACTATTGTCCTCATCTTTGTTGCCATATATATCACAATGTTTCGGCTTTTCAGTAGCTGTCTATATTTCTCAGATAAGGTATTATGTACACTATTTACATTATTCGGACTATTGTCCTCATCATTGTCGCCATATTTTTTACTACGTTTCGAACTTTCAGTATCTGTCTCTATTTCTGAGATGATTCTGTACACTATTTACATTATTCGGACTATTGTCCTCATCTTTGTCACCATATTTATTACAACGTTTCGGCCTTTCAGCTTATATCTATATTTCTGAGATGAGGTATTATGTACACTATTTCCATTATTCAGACTATTGTCCTAATCTTTATCCCCATATTTTTACAACGTTTTGGCCCTTCAGTATTTGTCTATATTTCTGAGATGAGGTATTATGTACACTATTTACATGATTCAGACTATTGTCCCCATCTTTGTCGCCATATTTATCACAACGTTTCGGCCTTTCAGTATCTGTCTATATGTCTGAGATGAGGTATTATTTACACTATTTACATTATTCGGACTATTGTCCTCATCCTTGTCGCCATATTTATTACAACGTTTCGGCCGTGGAATTAGAACAGTCTACCCCAGTGAGCGAAATAAAGGGTTCAGTTCGACATTCCAACCAACTGAAGAAGGCCGGAGCGTACAACAGCCAAAACGTTGTAATAAATATGGCGACAAAGATGAGGACAATAGTCCGAATAATGTAAATAGTGTATATTTTTTCATGTATCTTTATGAAGAGGATGCGCTTTCCTTGAAAAATGGAGAATGGGGCGCCGTTTACAATCATGGCCGAGCGGTAAAGAAAGTTCGGTTCAAACGATGCTTTCCCTTTATAAAGGATCAAACACAGGTTCTATCCCTATCAGAAAAATATTTTCTTCAAGATATCACGAATTTGCACCGCTGACGGACGTAATGCATACTGTTTAGAATTAAAATGGGACGTCTATTTGAAATACGAGTGTCCATTATAATGACGTTTGAAGTAATAAAAATGTCCGATTAAAAATAAATCCATTCATTATATATATATATATATATATATATATATATAATTTTTGTGTTCTTTAGTTTAGCAGCAAGGTTTTATTATTTTACTATTAAACTTGTTAGATGTAACAACGCCACTTCTGTTCTAAGAGTTTCTTTTCACACACTTCTCACCTGCGGAAGTCCTTTCCGATTTCTTGCTTCCCTGACAACTACAATCTTCAAAAATTTAAATGCAACGTCAATCGCCATCTTCTGTCTTCATGAATCCTGTTTCTTTTTTGTCCTTTCCTCACTAAAGCATTCTCATTCTCTTTCACTCCCTTTAACTTCCTGCGTGTTAGTAACATTATCGCCTTTCTTGGGTTGAAATTATTATGCTTTTTATTTGTTTATCTGTGTAAGTTTACATATAAACTGTCGTATATGCTTTTGTGTATGCTATTGGTTTTTGTACTGCACGCGAAATATGTAATCGTTTCTCAGTTTTATAAAAAATGTCATTCTTTCTGGGTTCCACTTTGTGGGTGAAGGGTTAAACGAAGTAAAGGGACCCAGATATGATTAAGTTTCGTGATGTCAAAGAATACTCGCTGCCACTTTTGTAATATCAACGAATGTAATTTGGTAATGCTCGATGTAGTAGAGACTTTGTAATCGCAGATGCAACTATAGTAACGCCGTTGAACAATACTCGTGCCAGACGCCTTCGAATAACACTCGAACTAATAGTACTTGCTCGATAATACTCGCTCGAACAGTAATCCGTATAGTGAACCGAATACAGAAATAGTATAGTGAATAGTAATAGATAGAATAGAAATAACGATCCCTGTAGTAATAGAGGCCAGACTAGAATTGCAGATCAATTCAGATGCCACTCCTATATATGCATTTCTTCTATGGTCACATGATCCACTTAATTCAATAATGGGATCGCCTGCATTAGGCTTATTGGCGATCTCTGTTCAAACTCAAGTGTCGGCAGCTACACTTTATTTATCTATAACGAAGTTTAACAGGTGTGAGGACAGAATGTGTAGAAACTTCTTCTTTTTTTTTGTTGAGCGTTTCACCCCAAGCAAGGCGGGAAGCCATTAACATGCAAGGGGTTACAGAGAGTTGGAGCGAGAGCAAAGAGGAGTGATAGAGGAAAGGATGAAGAGAAGGATAGGGGATAGATCAGGGCATCTGGAGACGTCGATTGACATTACATTTGAATAGTTAGAGAGTATAGCTATCAGGGAAACAGGAAGAGGGGAGGGAGTTCCACAGGCGACAGGTGCGAGACATGAAGCTATTGGAGTAGAAGAGACGGCTACATTTAACAGATTCGACAGTGGAAGGGTGTGAGCGAGATGTCAGCCTAGTTGAACGCTTAAATTCATGAAGTCTGGGAACCAGCGAAAGCAGCTCATCGGAGCAATTATCATGAATGTATTTGTAAAAAAGACAGAGGGAGGCGACGACACGTCTGTGAGAGAGCGACTGCAGACGAGATGCCAGGTCAGGGCCAATTACATTGCATATCCGTCTCTGCATTTTATCAAGGACCTTGAGACA
>OZ038512.1:76364248-76374248 GCA_964036315.1 Acanthosepion esculentum
TTTCTTTGAATAGCTTGATAACCAGTATTTAGCCAAGCGTAGATCTATCATCTTTATGCAAGACAACGCACCAAGTCATGCATCAAAGTTTACTAAATCCTGTTTGAAAGAAAAGATTCTCTTATGGACTGGCCTTCAAATAGCTGTGACTTGAATCCCATTGAGAACATGTGGAGCATCCTCAAGAGTATTCTAATGGAAGGCAATTCAACAGCACGTGTGACCTCTGGAAAGCAGTTAAAGTTGCTGCAAGCAACTTGCCAGCCGATAAAATTGCAAATATCTAACATTAGATGTTGACAATAGGCTGCTAAGAGTTATTGAAAAGAAAGGAGCATTTGTGCAATAAATTTTAGGAGGTTCTTATTATTTTTTGTTAATATATCTTTTATTTTTAAAATAAAATTTTTTTAATGTTTTTCCTTTAAGAAATTGACGAATTTCTTCTAAAATCTTTTCAAATTATTTTTTCACATTAGTTTTACAAGGTATAATAATGTAAAAGTATCAAAATAAATAGTTGCAAATAAACTACTGACAGTCGAATTAGTCTGTTTTGTTAACTTGGTAACATTTTTTCCAACCAAAAACAATAGCTTTCTCTATCACTATATATCTAAGTTAATAATATTGAGTTGAATCTAAACATCATAATAGGACTTTTAACATTAAAGAGGCAAATCTTTATACCAATTTATAACTTGCATATAATCTCTAGACGCAGTTTAGATAAGAAATTTAAAGTTTAAGCAAGTTGTTCGTTGCTTCCACCAAATGTTTTGTTTGTCTTTAATATATATATATATATATATATATATATATATATATATATATATATATATATATATATATTGAACAATAAAGAATACTAAAAAAATAAAAATAAAAATCTTCAGACACACTGGGTTGTATTTTTCGTTTTTATTATTATTTCATTTAGATTCCTCGACTAGTTTCAGCCAAAATGAAGCATGTCTGTAAGCATGTCTGTCTTGTGTGGGTGAGAAATGTGGTTAGGTACTGATTTGTGGGGTTATATATTAATAATATTTATATTGTTAAATTTGTGATTAAGCCCGACTGGATAATGCGTGTTTAACCGTTGTACCACTTACTTTCATGTCGTTCTAAAATCTTTCTAATGTCATCTGCTCTGGACTTTTATATTCTCTAAATTTGGCATGTGTTTTAAAATCGTGTTTTTCTAGGCAGAAATGTTGTTCTACAGGTAATAATCTTTCATGGGGAGTCGACTTAATTCGATTGCGATAATTATTAATTCTGTAGTGAAAGGGCCATTCAGATTTTCCTACATATTGTTTCTCGCATAGTGTGCATTCTAGGAGGTAAATTATGTTATGACTGCTACAGTTAGAGTCGTGGTAGATTTTGAAAGTAGATTTAGTGACTGAGCTAGTGAATTAATTCGTGTGTTTAATGTGGTTGCAGCATAAGCTTCTTTTGTTGTTACATGTTTGGGAAAATCCTGTTGTTTTTGTTGTTGGTTTATTACGGATTACCTTGTCCCCTAAAATGTGATTACTACCTATGATTTCTTTTAGGTTCTTAGGTCTACGATATGCTAGAAGGCCGGGTTCCTTAAACAATTTTTTTTAGGTCTGGGTTGAGATGTAGTATTTCCCAGTGACTTTTGATTATATGGATAGTGGAGGCAGCGTGGGGTTGAAAGTGGTTACTAGAGGGATGCGGCTGGGCTTATTTTTAATCTTGTACATTAGGGTTTCTTGTCTAGGTGTGGAAATTACTTTATTTATTTGTTCCCTGTTTAGGTGTTGTTTATAGCCCCGTGTTGTGAATTGATGCTCCAGATTTTGAATTTACACCCCCCACACACATATATATATATATATATATATATATATATATATATATGTGTGTGTGTGTGTATTACATACACACAAGATACATGTAGTAACCATATAGATTTCTTTACAGTAATATAACACATAACATTATATATATACAAACATACGGGCAAAAAACAAACACACTAGACGGACCACCAAAACACAAACTGACGAAATATACGCACCGTAATAAGTGAGTATATATATATATATATATATATATATATATATATATATATATATATATATATATATATATATATATATATATATATATATATTATTTCCTTGTAATAAAACTATATATATATGTGTATGGAGAAGGAATGTATATACACATATTAGCAAGCATACATTACACAGAAATGGAGAAAAGTTTATAAAGATGCCGGGGACATAAAAAGATGAGAACAAAAACCTCATTCCTTCCCATTTTCTCTGACCAATCCCAATTGTTTTATTACCCATGAAGCAAAATGCAAATTTTTTCTCCAGTCCAAGAAGAATTTGGATTACTAACACGCACAAAAGTCAATGGTTAACTATAAGAAAACATGAAAAAAATAATTTACTTCTATAGTATATGGAAATAAACATTTTTCGCTTGATGAAGGTCACAAGATCCGAAATACGTGTAGCAATATAGTATAGAAAATAAAGTATGATATATAAAAAAAATCCACATTGTAACTAGAAACGTTTACACCTTCTCTTTTCTTTTTAATATATATATATATATATATATATATATATATATATATATATATATATATATATATATATATATATATATATATATATTTGAATTGGACAAAGTCCGACAATTTATTTAAAGACATTTATGATATGTTTAACGTTCTTTTTATAGATACAAGTATTTAAGCAAATGCTCTGTTTTATGATAAACAGTATTGAATAGCATTTACCGGCCTAAATGTCCGAGAAATTTTCATAGAAAATTTTCGTTCTCCGATATAGGATACAGGTTCGATTCCTGTCGGAGAACGAAAATTTTCTATGAAAATTTCTCGGACATTCAGGCCGGTAAATGTTATTTAATACTGTTTATTATAAAAAAAAAAAACAGAGTATTCGCTTAAATACTTGTATCTATTAAAAGAACGTTAAACATATCATAAATGTCTTTATATATATTTTCATAGGTTCGATTCTTGTCGGAGGACGAAAATTTTCTATGACATTCTCGGACATTCAGACCGGTAAATGTTGTTTAATACTGTTTATTATAAAACAGAGCATTTACTTAAATACTTGTATCTATAAAAAGAATGTTAAACATAAAAATGTCTTTAAATAATTGTCGGACTTTGTCCATTTCATAATGTGTGACGTCATTTGTTTACATTTGGATAAGCCATGAGCAGATATGAATGTATGTAAAAGATTCATGGAAGATTGTAGTTTAAAAGCAGGAAATTCGACTTTGCCAAAAATCTCCTTGTTAACGGTCAGTCATCGGGAGGCCATTAAAATGAATGCCAATCGACCGATCCTCTGTGGACGAAATGGTTAAGGCAAGTCAAGCTATACGACGGTTCCGTATAGGATACAGGTTCGAATCCTGTCGGGGGACGAATATTTTCTCTGAGAATTTCTCGGACATTCAGGCCGGTAAATGTTGTTTAATACTGTTTATTATAAACAGAGCATTTACTTAAATATTTGTATCTATAAAAGAATGTTAACCATAAAAATGTCTTAAAATATATATATTATAAGAGATTATAATACAAACATTTTTACATCGCGACACGAAAGCTTTCATGTATCAATACTATGATTGTACTTCCTCAGGCGATGTAACTAGTGATAAAAATGATTTATTAGCGATTTCATTTGCAACCAACGCAGTCGAAGTTAAGAACAAATCCAAAATTTTGAAACTGGACAGGTTTTGATATAGTAATATACCAAAGGGAGAAGTAATAACATCTGCTAAAGTTGTCATTCCGAGAAAAGAAACACAAGAGATAAATAATAAACAGTTGACAAGTAAAAATTCTCGATTTGATAAAGAGGAGATAGGAAGATACTGTCAGGAAACGGTGCAGAGTATATTAATAATAATAAGAAAAATATAATTTTCAGCAAGCAAAAAGTAATGGCGAAACAGAACTACAAAAACTAAAACGGGAGACATAGATGAAGAGTGCGCATGCGCAAGTAGACATAACAGTTGAGAATTTATGCTACACAAATCCAGAGCAGGATAATTATAGAAAAAGTAAATATTAATGTGATCGTGGAATAACTTGGGATACTAAAACCTGAAAAATAGCAATTCCTGTTGTTCCCCAATGACAGGCTCAAAAGCCACTCAAGGGAGAGTGTTAATAAATATAGTAGGAGCGATTATAAATAATATTTGGCCCTAAATTTGACAACCTCGTCGATTGTAGTGATCCAGGAAGCATCCAGTCCGGAATCCGCTCCACAATGCAACAGTTCCGTGGAAGAAGCTCTCTAAAAGGAACTTCATCCTTACGAATGGAATACGAAGAGAACGGGGATGACGTTGTGTACGTGGCATAGTGGGTCCTATTTGTAAAGGTTTGAACTTGAACCAAGGAATGTAGTTTTCTCGGACATCTGCCACGTAAATAATGACAGAGTAGCGAGAGTCTTGCAACTGTTTCCTTTTAGAAATGGTGTTGCAGGTTGGAAAACATTTAATCATCCACAAGTCTGCGTAAACTCTGTCAAGGCCAGGAATTCAGGGTTGGGCAGCTTCAACTCATATAGGGTAGCAATAATTAATTTTTGGTCTAGTGCAGCTCTTGTAAAGCTGGGGCAAAGCAGAAAGAGCCAGGTGCTTTCTAGTGCTGTACAAGGAATCGATCATTTTTTTTCAAGCTTCTTGAGCGATGGGTCGTATTTATTTATTCCACTTGAGGTCTGACGTGAGTTCCAGTCCTAATACATGTTCCTTATTGAGAGTACAATCACTCATTATGCCCTGAGAAAAAACAGTCTCATCTGTGATCAGGAAACGTTATTAGTCTCGTTTTGGACTTTCTAGATATTTTTGACATTTCTATTGAGGAGGACCTATTTTTGAATTCAGACAGTGTCTGACATAGATATGATCCAAATTTCAACTGGTAATGAATATGGCGACAAAGATGAGGACAATAGTCCGAATCATGTAAATAGTGTACATAATACTTCATCTAAGAAATTAACTGGATATAACTCATAGCATTAACATAAGACATGTAACGTTGAACTAGAACACTCTACCCCAGTGAGCGAAACAAAGGGTTCAGTTCGACATTCCAACCACCTGAAGAAGGCCGGATCGTACAACGGTTGAAACGTTGTAATAAATATGGCGACAAAGATGAGGACAATTGTCCGAATGATGTAAATAGTGTACATAATACCTCATCTCAGAAATATAGACAGATACTGAAGAGCCGAAACGTTGTAATAAATATGGCAACAAAGATGAGGACAATAGTCCGAATAATTTAAATAGTGTACATAATACCTCATCTCAGAAGTATAGACAGATAATGAAAGTCGGAAACGTTGTAATAAATATGGCGACAAAGATGAGGACAATAGTCCGAATAAGGTAAATAGTGTACATAATACCTCATCTCAGAAATATAGACAGATACTGAATGGCCGAAACGTAAGAAATATGTCGACAAAGATGAGGACAATAGTCCGAATAATGTAAATATCGTACATAATACCTCATCCCAGAAGTATAGACAGATACTGAAAGGCCGAAATGTTGTAATAAATATGGCGACAAAGATGAGGACAATAGTCCGGTTAATGTAAATAGTGTACATAATACCTCATCTCAGAAGTATAGACAGATACCGAATGGCCGAAACTTTGTAATAAATATGGCGACAAATTGAGGACAATAGACCGAATAATTTAAATTGTGTACATAATACCTCATCTCAGAAATATAGACAGATATTGAAAGGCCGAAACGTTGTAATAAATATGGCGACAAAGATGAGGACAATAGTCCGAATAATGTAAATAGTGTACATAATACCTCATCTCAGAAATATAGACAGATAATGAAGGGCCGAAACGTTGTAATAAATATGGCGATAAAGATGAGGACAATAGTCCGAATACTGTAAATAATGTACATAATACCTCATCGCAGAAATATAGACAGATATTGAAAGGCCGAAACGTTGTAATAAATATGGCGACAAAGATGAGGACAATAGTCCGAATAATGTATATAGTGTACATAATACCTCATCTCAGAAATATAGACAGATACTGAAGGGCCGAAACGTTGTAATAAATATGGCGACAAAGATGAGGACAATAGTCCGAATAAGGTAAATAGTGTACATAATACCTCATCTCAGAAATATAGACAGATACTGAATGGCCGAAACGTAAGAAATATGTCGACAAAGATGAGGACAATAGTCCGAATAATGTAAATATCGTACATAATACCTCATCCCAGAAGTATAGACAGATACTGAAAGGCCGAAATGTTGTAATAAATATGGCGACAAAGATGAGGACAATAGTCCGGTTAATGTAAATAGTGTACATAATACCTCATCTCAGAAGTATAGACAGATACCGAATGGCCGAAACTTTGTAATAAATATGGCGACAAATTGAGGACAATAGACCGAATAATTTAAATTGTGTACATAATACCTCATCTCAGAAATATAGACAGATATTGAAAGGCCGAAACGTTGTAATAAATATGGCGACAAAGATGAGGACAATAGTCCGAATAATGTAAATAGTGTACATAATACCTCATCTCAGAAATATAGACAGATAATGAAGGGCCGAAACGTTGTAATAAATATGGCGATAAAGATGAGGACAATAGTCCGAATACTGTAAATAATGTACATAATACCTCATCGCAGAAATATAGACAGATATTGAAAGGCCGAAACGTTGTAATAAATATGGCGACAAAGATGAGGACAATAGTCCGAATAATGTATATAGTGTACATAATACCTCATCTCAGAAATATAGACAGATACTGAAGGGCCGAAACGTTGTAATAAATATGGCGACAAAGATGAGGACAATAGTCCGAATAAGGTAAATAGTGTACATAATACCTCATCTCAGAAATATAGACAGATACTGAATGGCCGAAACGTAAGAAATTTGTCGACAAAGATGAGGACAATAGTCCGAATAATGCAAATATCGTACATAATACCTCATCCCAGAAGTATAGACAGATACTGAAAGGCCGAAATGTTGTAATAAATATGGCGACAAAGATGAGGACAATAGTCCGGTTAATGTAAATAGTGTACATAATACCTCATCTCAGAAGTATAGACAGATACCGAATGGCCGAAACTTTGTAATAAATATGGCGACAAATTGAGGACAATAGACCGAATAATTTAAATTGTGTACATAATACCTCATCTCAGAAATATAGACAGATATTGAAAGGCCGAAACGTTGTAATAAATATGGCGACAAAGATGAGGACAATAGTCCGAATAATGTAAATAGTGTACATAATACCTCATCTCAGAAATATAGACAGATAATGAAGGGCCGAAACGTTGTAATAAATATGGCGATAAAGATGAGGACAATAGTCCGAATACTGTAAATAATGTACATAATACCTCATCGCAGAAATATAGACAGATATTGAAAGGCCGAAACGTTGTAATAAATATGGCGACAAAGATGAGGACAATAGTCCGAATAATGTATATAGTGTACATAATACCTCATCTCAGAAATATAGACAGATACTGAAGGGCCGAAACGTTGTAATAAATATGGCGACAAAGATGAGGACAATAGTCCGAATAAGGTAAATAGTGTACATAATACCTCATCTCAGAAATATAGACAGATACTGAATGGCCGAAACGTAAGAAATATGTCGACAAAGATGAGGACAATAGTCCGAATAATGGAAATAATGTACATCATACCTCATCTCAGAAATATAGACAGATAATTTTAAATTGTATAATAAATCCGCAATTAGACATTACTGTGTAATTACAGATTTTGTATAAGTACAGGTGAATATAAATAGGGTAAATAGCGGAAAATAATGTGCTTAATAAAAGTCGCTGAAGAAAGAAATGTTATTTACATGCTCAGAATGCTGTCAGAATGAGCGATAGATATATGCCGAAAAAAGTATATTTATGATTCATAATGTAGCGGTGGTTAGTCAAATATGTGTCATGTGTGATACACAGTTAGGCGATCATCTATCTTTCGATACATGACTGACGATGCAGATTTTTTTTTTTGCCGAATTAGGTTTCCTTTTTTTCTGCGGTAGACCAGTTGCCAACCAAGGCTATAGAACCAGGTCTGTCCTGCTATTTACCCATAGCTAGGGGGAGAAGAATAACAAAAAAGTAATGTAATCAATAATAAAAATAGGGTGAAACATGATACAGTCAGTCGGTTATGTGCCATACGTGATACATGCTTAGGCGATCACGTATAAAAATATACACGACTGACAAGGCAGATTTTTTCGCGCAGTAGGTTGCCGTTTCTTTCTGCGCTAGACCAGTTACCATCAAAAGCTATAGAACCAGGTCTCTCCTGCTATTTACCCATAGCTAGGGGGAGAAGAAGTAGAATGAATAATATAAGCAATAATAAAAATAAGGACTAAAATATTAAACATGATACAGTTATGTGGCATGCGTGATACACGCTTAGGCGATCATGTATCTTTCGATACATGACTGACGAGGCAGATTTTTTTCCCGAAGTAGGTTACCGTTTTTTTTTTTCTGCGGTAGACCAGTTGCCATCCAAGACTATAGAACCCGGTCTGACCTGCTATTTACCCATAGCTGGTGGTGGAAAAAGAGAATTCATACCTTCCCAAGGTGAGTGAATGTAATAGAATTTAATCTGAATGGAATTTGAACTCGGCTCTCCGATTTCTGGAACCAAGCCGCTATCCATTACTCCACCGTGCCTCCGGATGGTTCGTGCTATCACTAATTAGTATTTGGAGTAGTTTTATGTATAGGCTCGCTATGTAACGTAGTGGCAATGGGACTTGAACTATAGAACCAACACTGACTGCATGCAACTGCAATCCCTACTTGGAGTATCATACAATATAGATGACACAAATACATTAAATAAATTGCATTTTCAAATATTATTATGAATAGAGGTACACGAAATGAAATCCCAATAATTCCCAATGTGTATTAGAAATTTCTTAAAGAGGACATAGAAAAAAAAAGAGTGTGACACAAATATGTTTTCTCATCGAATTTATTTCAATTATACAATGGGATTATTCTATTTCAATTGCACAACAAGATTATTGTAAGAGAATCAGAGAGATTTGCTCGGATTTCTTATCAGCGGCCATTATCCATAGCTACATAAGCTATGCAGACGACATTATTGTTGATGGTAGATTCAGAAGGAAATTGAAATAATTTCAAACAAGGCCCTGAAGGAAAGTAAGAAGAAAAGAGTAAGGATTAATTTCGCATAGTGGTTAGCAAAAGGAGCAGACGAAAATATGAGTTACCTATCGGGGACGTGAAAAACAGAAAGTCATCTATTTGGGCACGGAAATAGAAAATGGAAAGTGTGACAGTGAAATTTGAAGGTGTTCGAGAGAACGAAAACGAAATACAGACACCGAGCAGGGTATCTAGAAACTGAACTAAAAATGAATCCATCTCTTCGGTTATTAGTTATGGATTAAATAGGATGCTAGACTGTAATCACTAGTCTAAAATTCGACTGAGAAATTTAGGCAACCAATTTAAGCGTTGTGAAATGAAAATAGCGAAAGAACTGACAACGAATTAATGCAATATATATATATATATATATATATATATATATATATATATATATATATATATATATATATATATATATATATATATAGGCAGCAATCCTTCTTTTATGCAAGTTTCATTAAAAACGACAGACAAGGTGCTACGGTTAAGTTTTTCATTTAATTTTTCTTGCGTACGAACAAGAGCTTTCTTTGCTGGACAAAGGGTGTGTAAGAACTGTCCAAATGTTTTATTTTTCCGAGCGCTTTCGGCTATACCTTTAGCCATTATCAAGGATGATTTGATTTTTCAGCTTAATTGAGT
>OZ038512.1:76381748-76411748 GCA_964036315.1 Acanthosepion esculentum
GCTCACGTCTGGCAATACGCACTTCAAAATTGTTTTGGTCACCCTCTGTCTGTGAGGGAAGGGGAATAAATCAACTATTTATAATCTAGCCCCATAATGAAGAGCTCACCCCGAACAGGTGCCATGAAAGTATTTGTACAAAAAAAACAGAGAGTCAACCCTATGGCGGTGGGAATGTGACTGAAACCAAACCGCCAGATCAGGACAAATAATATTGCTGATTCTTCTTTGGATTTTATCAAGGAGCTCAAGATAAATAGCAGGGGCGCCGGACGTTATCTGGCAGCAATAATTTAAGCACCTTTCTTACAGAATCTATACACAAAGTGTGTCTTTACCGGCGACAAATAAATAAACGTCAATATTTTTGCTCGAGTTTGGTATTTAATAAAAAACTTATTTAAAGGTGCTATTGGAAGCTGATCAAGAATCTCTTCGTAATTTTTAGGAACGTTGGTCAGAATTCAGGAAGTGGATGGAGACGAGGACTTTTAAGAACTACCTTATAGAGCAGTTTTATTAATATGAGAAAACTTTATATTTTGAAAATTTTTAAAAACTTTAAAATCAGTACATCAAGTTTTATTATTATACAAAACTATACACGAATAAAAACCAATCCAAGATATAAGAAAATTGGCATTATTATCCTGGCTCAGTTTTGATATTTAATAAAGACGTTTAAAGGCTGACAGTGGTGGCCTTTAACATCTGTGTGGAAATGTCCATTGTAGAATAAGAAACGAGAGAGAAATTCCAAGATAAACAGTTTCTGCATAAAATAATGACGCCCATAAACTAATACGTTTATTATGTAAAAATGATCTCTATATATAAAACAGGGCATGTCTGTGTGTCTGTCTGTCTTAAGAATAAAGAATCATATTATAATATTAATTACCTGCGAGAGTCGGGTGGTAAAAAGTAGTCCACAACAGGAATTTTTGTTCTGTACCTAATAAGAATCGAACTCACTACACCAATAATTGTCTGTAATGTTTGCTTACCATTGAAAGATTCGGGTTTTTTATTTGTTTTATTGAAGAAATGTTTTATTCTTGCACGTTCTGAAAGGATCATTGACATCTTCGTTTGAAAAAAAAGAAGAAAAAAAAGCGTGTCAATGGGTGGGGGAGTATTTGGTGTCGCTAATGTAGAAGAGAATCTGAAACGAATCGAAAGTCAGATATATTGAAAAAAAATCTTAGGGAGACCGGGAAAGGCGGAATAGCGATAAAATAATCAGATGCAAATTACATGTCGTTTACAGGCAGATATTTTAAAACGATCACAACTCATGTTTTAAATTAAAAATCCACTTTGAACCACCAGCATAGCGCTTTTTAGTATTAAAAAGACAGGAAGAGAAACAAGTAATAATAATAATAATCATAGAAAAGAAAAAACTACAATAATTCCGTCGGGATTTTATATTCCGGCCGACCATTCTATCTAAACAAGAAGAGCTGATGTAGAACTTATGAACAAGCAAAATGTCTGCCAGAGAGTGAACGTGGTGATGTCAGCTGACAAAATGGATGAAGACAAAAGAAGTTAGAAAAATTTAAAACAAAGGTAATGTTCAGATATTACTCGAGAATAGGGTAAGCCTTGAAACATGAAGGTAAGGCTTCTGCAGATAATAAGAGACGTGTTTGAAGCCATTTCCAAAAGACTCTAATTGGAATTGGAGAAAATAACAATGCGAAGGAAATGACAGTTTGAAACCATCTATTCTATAAGACGGCATCTGCGAGGATATGGTAAAGTAGGAGATTTGTTGTCACTCACATCCCGAAGATTGGCAGGTGATATCGATTTTTAAACCAGCAGTGATGATGATGATGATGATGATGATGATGATGATGATGATGATGATGATGATGATGATGGCGGTGACACAGTGGAGTTACACCGCGTGAACTTACTCTTCTTGTATATCGTCAATGTGTCAAGCAGAAGTAACCAAAGTTGAATATAATGAATCATTATGTTTCGATTTTTTACAAAAAAAAAAAAAAAAACGAAAATGAAAAAGTAAAATTAGCTATCCAAATTTATGGAAAACAATCGACACAAAAAGAAAATGGGTCAAACATTTAAGAATTATTTTTCTAATATAAAACTAGATAAAGATGATTTTTTTTAACGAATTTTGACTAAAATAATTTTAAGATTCAGAAGATATTTAAGTGTTAGTAAATGTAACGTCTTTTTTAAAGGTTCTACTTATTAGGTTGGTGCAAAAATAATGTCGTTTTTTGACGTTCAACTTCATGTGAGAAAACGACATTATTTTTGCACCAACCTAATATTTAAGGTTTTCATTAGCTCAAAAAACAAGAATGCAAAAATTCAAATTTTTTATGTCTCTGTTGCTGCATCTATGCACAAAACTGACATCTCGATTTTCTGTAGGAAAATAAATAAGCTTAGACATTGTCATATGCTTATTATATGAGAAAATATAATGGGTAAAAAATTCTTCTTTACAAAAGATATAATAATAGAAGGTGAAAATACTATGACAGGTTGGAAGATGAGATTTCAATAAAAGAAATAAATGTATTAAAAATCAGTGCGAGGCATTAAAATTAAAAAAAAATGTATTAAGAATAGAAAATTTCAAATTGCAGCAATTATCGAAAGTAAATAAAAAAATTTTAATCACAAAAATTGTGCAAAAAGATACTGTGTCAGAGTTGAACAATACACATTGAAATATATATATATATATATATATATATATATATATATATATATATATATATATATATATATATAATATTAATATAAATGTAAGTGATTATACTCGTCTGGTAAAACCTTAGGTGTTTTGGCTTGTAAATGAACAAACCAATACCCAAGTAAAAATAAGGGATAAAAAAAGAAAAAACTTAGAACATGTAATTGAGGCGAAAAGAATCGTCCAGAATCCAGGCTCAGACTCCAAAGAAACCAAACTCCAACACGAGTAAAGCAAAAGTAACTAAGTAATGGGCTCAATACACTAAGTAGAGCAAATCTAACTAAGAACCTAAAGAGCCAGGCAAACCTACCTAGGTTTCACCTATGCGGATCGTCAGGGTACACCAGCGTACCCCGACGAACCGCATAGGTGAAACCTAGGTAGGGTTTTCCTGGCTTTTTAGGTTCTCAGTTATATATATATATATATATATATATATATATATATATATATATGCACATTTCATTGAATACGACAGACAAGGTGCTTTAATTTATTTTTTTATACAATTTCTCATGCGATCTAATATTCTTTTTCTTTTCGGATGATAAATTAGATAAAAACTATCCGAATGTTCTTTTTATTCAAGCTCTTTCGGCTATATATTTAGCCATTTTCAAGGATTCAATATTTTAACTGTTAAATTAGAAATAGTTTGTTGTATGAATGTTTTATAAACGTTTTCATTTTTCAAAAAACGGTCAATATATTGTGTCCATGTTCAAAGTTAATATTATTAAGTGTTGTTTTTTTTTGTTTTTATTAATAAGACTTCCATTATTTTTAGTCCGGTTGGTCTCCATGAATATTTAAATGAGATCTAATTGAGCTATGGTCAAAAGTGTGTAGAGTGAGTCTGCGTGTCATACATGTTGTAGTGTGGGCTATATAATAATAAAACATACATACAACGAACTATTTCTAATTTAACAGTTAAAATATTTAGTCCTTGAAAATGGCTAAATGTATAGCCGAAAATGCTCAGATAAAAAGAATATTCGGACAGTTTTTATATAATTTACCATTCGAAAAGAAAAAAAATTAGATTGCATGGGAAATTGTATAAAAAACTAAATAAAAGCACCTTGTCTGTCGTATTCAATGAAATGTGCATGAAAGAACGACTGCTGCCTTAATACACAAATATATATATATATATATATATATATATATATATATATATATATATATATATATATATGTGTGTGTGTGTGTGTGTGTGTGTGTGTGTGATTATTTTCCTGACTCTTTCTTTTTCAAAACATTTTTTTCTCTTCGAGATTGATTTGGCTATTGTTAAATCAAGGATTTGAAGGTTTTCCGACACGAGTATAGTTACCTATATATATATATATATATATATATATATATATATATATATATATATATATATATATATGCATATGTATTAAGTTACCTTAAAGCACGCCTAAATGATCTTGCTCATAGATTCGTGAATTCGCCTATTAAATTTAATGAGTTCTTCTGACGGAAGAACCATTATCTGAATGGTAAATTATTAAAATGCAGAACGGATATTGACATACTAGACCTGATAAAGATTCAGGTGTAGTTATTCCTAATTATTCTGACTATGTTGCCAAAATGTCTACTATATTAGACAAGATCATCAAATTCCACAAGTCAGGTGATATTCTCGACACCTTAAAGACGGAAATTAAGTTTCAATTAAGGATTCTTGAATTTGACAAAAGAAATTTACTTTCTAAGCAGGTTTACGATAGAATTCTTCCTGCAGTTTCCCAGCGTCCTAGGCTGTATGGTCTACCTAGCACATGTGCCGATTCCTTAAGTTTACGAATTTTCCAATGGTGTTCTTTGTCTATGATCTCAACCTGGTCCCACAGAGGGCGGTGATCTCCCTTCTCTTTCGATATGTGATCAACCACGCCTGATTTTCCACTCCCCCTCGTGTTACAGATTTCTGGTGTTTTTGAAGCCTTACCTTAAGGGGGCGGCCTGTCTCCCCTTTATATTTCTTTCCGCAGCTGCACGGGATAGCGTACACAAAAATCTCCTGAGCCGACCAAGCATAGAAATGAATACACTTTAAGAATCAGTAATATGGAGTGCCAGAGAAAAGCGATAATAACAACAAAAATGTCAATATGAGTTTTGGTAAAAGAAAATTCAATGACAAGAGCAAAAAATTGCAATATGATCACTGATAAAAAATTGTTGCTGAAGACATTAGGTTTATAATACCCAGAAATTCATACACAGATGACAAAGTGGATAAAGGCGTTAGTTAGATCCAGTGACAGGACCCAAAGAGTATGAGTTCAATACCTGGTTAAGGCAGAGGAGAACTTGCATAAGGGAAATTAACAATTAACTGACATCCATTAACATGGGACGTGGAACTAGGACAGTCTACCCCAGTGAGCGAAATAAAGGGTTCGGTTCGACATTCCAACCACCTGAAGAAGGCCGGAGCGTACTATGGCCGAAACGTTGTAATAAATATGGCACAAAGATGAGGACAATAGTCCGAATAATGTAAATAGTGTACATAATACCTCATCTCATAAATATAGACAGATACTGAAGGGCCGAAACGTTGTAATAAATATGGCGACAAAGATGAGGACAATTCTCCGAATAATGTAAATAGTGTACATAATACCTCATCTCATAAATATAGACAGATACTGAAGGGCCGAAACGTTGTAATAAATATGGCGACAAAGATGAGGACAATTGTCCGAATAATGTAAATAGTGTACATAATACCTCATCTCAGAAATATAGACGGATACTGAAAGGCCGAAACGTTGTAATAAATATGGCGACAAAGGTGAGGACAATAGTCCGAATAATGTAAATAGTGTACATAATACCTCATCTCAGAAATATAGACAGATACTGAAGGGCCGAAACGTTCTAATAAATATGGCGACAAAGATGAGGACAATTGTCCGAATAATGTAAATAGTGTAGTAAATACTTAATAGCTATAATGCGTCAAGTAATAAATTCAACTGCCTTTTTATCTTAACTGTCATGTTTTATTCTGTGATAATTAGTAAACATAGTTCAGGATTAAGGAATACGCTTCCCTCGATATTTTAACTCATATTCACTTATCCTAACATTTTCAGAGGCAGCTGCTTTACCATTTAGACTACATAGGCCTAATTGAAACAGTAATTAACCTACCCATATATATGGCAACAAAGATAAGGATGATAGTCCGAGCAAAGTAATTAGTGTATCCTCAGATCATTATATTTTGCCCGAGAAAGAAGCAGCGTTTCTCGAGATGAAACTTTGACCTACAAAAAAGGAGGTTTTTGTTGAAGTTCAAGAATTTAATGCTATCAGGGGGAGTGGGGTGTCCCGATGATTATGTCCTTTCTCACTGCTGGGGTCAGCCTGAAGTTGCTTATTACATTCTTCTCGAGTTTTCTAGGTACTGACAAATGATCTTAGCTGGTCGCTCACAACCTTTTCAAAGTCATCCTTTTCGAAGCTGATCGTTAATTAAGACGTGTTCTATTCACCTTTGAGTCAGGTATCAAATTGATTGTTCTGCATACCGAGCATGTTCGAAATCTTTCGATATCCCATCGCACCATTTCTATTTTTCTTCTTTCTTTCAGGATACGTGCAATCACGGCTCTCCACACGTTCCTCTCCCTTTTAGCTCTTGTTAAATTTCATCCTTTTGCTATCACTTCCACTTCTCCTTTCGCCGTCCATTCAAATACGCTGGTCAAATAGATGATCGGCATCACTTCACTCTCCATACGCCCTGTAAGTATCAAATTCTCCAAGCTCGGCTTTTCAGTTTTGTGTCAAGTAAATTTTAGCTTACTATTTTTGATTCTGAGGATAAGTATCTTTCTGCTTCAGTTTTCTTTTAGACGTCTTCCATTGTATTCCCAGCATCCTTCTGTAGATCCACAATTTTATTGCCTTCTCTTTACGTTCCCCGTGTGGAAATTGTCCAGTATTTATTGCCACGAATGCTCATTTGGTTTCTCAGTTCTGAAAAAAAAAAATCACACGTGATCCATATCTTGTAAATATTTATATTTTATGATTATAAACTATAGAGGAGGTTCTTCTTATCACTTTCCCCGTCATTATTTTTCAAAAACATGTTTCATTTCACTGTAACATTACGTTTATTGTACATCTTTCATGCAATAATCACATCTCATCTCTCTACAGAAATTCTTCTACGTATATTCGCAATTTTTTATGTAGGAAATGGAATAAGACAAATGATTCATATATACAAATAAAAACCTTTTTCCCGATGATTTAAATGCAGCAGGAAATAATTTCAGTGAAATACACTGGTATAAGACCCTCATCAGCACAGTTTAATATAGCCAAAAAAGTAATTTGAGTGCAAAACGGAATCTGCCCCTCTGATTGGCCAAAACACCGATAGTAAAAAAAAATATGTAAATCTGGATCGGTCAGAATTTCTATATAGGTTTGAATAAAATGATATCATTTGAATAGGCACAAGTATTGTTACAATTCTTGCCACCACACAGAAGCTATACTAGAATACTAGACGAGAAAACATCGCTCCAAGCTGGGCAAATGGGAAAGAAAGTCTGATGTCATGAAGGTCCAAAACTTCCTATGACCCCAGAATAGACATCATTGAGGGAGCATTCTGAAGAGTAATGTACGCGGCTAAAACGAACTGATCGAAGAATGATGCGAGAAAAGAAAAGAAAGGATAAATATATCCTATATAGCCGGAAAAGTTTGCTGTCTCTTTTCTAACAGCTGAGATCAGGGACAACGAGAGAAATAAAAATACTTGAAACTAAAATATAAAAAAATAAAAAGTCGATTATACATACGTTCTCTAGATGACACTAACAAAATGTCATAATCTTTTTTCTAACTTAACTGGGCTAGGTTAACATGTCTTTCTTAGAAACAAATTATCAAGTCACTTTAAGATGGAATACTGTATTAGCCTCTACGATACAATCGTGTAAATTTCAACCAACTTTCGACAAAATCAGAACAGACTATCTTTGATGATAAAGTCGCTTGATGATGAAGAAAAAAGGAAGAAAAGGAATTTCTTCGTGCACGTCACCCACCTCACCCATGTGTATAAATGTTGATAAATGTTAAGGGGTCTCCCCTTTTCACACAAATGGACTCGACCGAGGTATACATATACTACCACCAGTGAATACCCGGCAGTACGTTAAGACAGTCGAGAAGTCAGTACGCCGAGTAGTATCAGAGTAGTATTAGAGGAGGGTAACACAAGAGTCACCGTCACAGCACCTAGACTCAGTAAGGAGTCATACCGCGATACTTCAATACCAAGACTCTATATATATTATTGCTACTAACCCGCATTCCTGGATCTACTAACCCGTATTACCAGTTTGTATTATTACGTTAATACATTTATTTTCCTTATCCATTCCTGGCGTTTGTTATTCATTGATATCGGATTTAATCCCGGAATCTACAACAATAAACGTAGAAACAGGCAGGGTTTCTTGTTGAGTAAACAAATCTATCAAGGAAAAACCCCTCTGCGAACCCTGTTTAACAAAAATGATTTGATCCGATTGCACAGTAGGCGTACCGACCCGGCAATGAAAGAAGAGGCGCCCAATCAATTCCTGCGTATTACTGTAAACGATGCGTTCTAGCGAAACATTCATTTTCCTTGCGAAAAGACGTTCGGGCAACCTAGGACGCATTTCAAATTACCAGTGAGCCAAGAAATTCATTGTAATTACTGAAGCATTTCAATCCAAGCACCCAAGGTTACAAGAAACGATACACACTCTCCTGAGATCCTCGACCAAATCGTCTCACTGTAATTTTACTAACACTTAATAAAATGCCTTTGTCGACAATGATAATGTTTCAGTGACATCAGTGTTTTCAGGCATACAGAGTATCTTGACATTTACGACAGATATGTAATTTATTATCCTATGATTCCTCTAATAGAATGCTCGAGAGTAACACACTGTTGAGGGTTACTGTCAAGTTAGTTATGATGAATGAGAAATGTGATCTGAGTGATGGTAGGCAGTTAAGATTATGAGGAGAACGAGGATAGATAATTATAACTGACTCTTGACTTGAAGAGGTTAAGATTATTCTGTTCAAGGAATCATACACGAGTGAAACGTACCACAAAGTAACAGGAGAAAAGTAAAAGACGAGAAAAATTAAAAGAAAATAAATCTATCTATCTATCTATCTATCTATCTATCTATCTATCTATCTATCTAGATATTGTGGGGACCGACATACAAATGGACTCTTCCACACCTATAGAATATGGCTACCAACTCTGAGTAAAGTCAGTCACCCCGTGACTGGAACAGTCATTTAGATTGTTCTTTGCTGTCAAACTCACCGTTTCGGCGGGGAGGGACTCGGACGGGGCTTTGCCACAGGGCAAAGTGCCGTTCGGGGAGGAAAACAGTCCCTGAACCCGTGTATACGGGTTCTAATGGGCATATTTTTGGCCGAGCCTATGGGTTCGGTAAGCCCACATTAAGCCGGCCTCGTGCCACATTCGACCCGTGGCTGTGTGTGTGTGTGTGGGGGGGGGGTGTGCTAAATATCCAGTCACGCAGTGACTGGAACAGTCGTTTAGACTGTTCTTTGCCGTCGAACTCTCCGCCTCAGCGGGGAGGAACTCGGACGGGGCTTTGCCGCAGGGCAAAGTGCCGTCTGGGGAGCTAGACAGTCCCTAAACCCGTTTACACGGGTTGTAAATGGTCATATTTTTGGCCGAGCCTACGGGCTCGGTAAGCCCACGTTAAACCGGCCTTGTGCCACATTCGACCCGTGTGAGGGGGTTGCTAAATATCCAGTCATCCAGTGACTGGAACAGTTGTTTAGACTGTTCTTTGCCGTCGAACTCTCCGCCTCGGCTAGGAGGAACTCGCTCGGAGCTTTGCCGCAGGGCAAAGTTCCGTTCGGGGAGGTATACAGTCCCTGAACTCGTGTATACGGGTGCTAATGGGCATATTTCTGGCCGAGACTACGTGCTCGGTAAACCCACGTTAAGTCGGCCTTGTGCCACATTCGACCCATGTGGGTTTTTTTAAATATCCAGTCACCAAGTGACTGGAACAGTCGTTTAGACTGGTCTTTGCTGAGAGGAACCCGGACGAGGCTTTGCCGCAGCGCAAAGTCTCGTCCGGGTTGGTAGACAGTCCCTAAACCCGTTTATACGGGTTGTAAATGGGCATATTTTTGGCCGAGCCTACGGGCTCGGTAATCCCACATTAAGCCGGCCTTGTGCCACATGCGACCCGTGTGGGGGGGTTGTTAAATGTCCAGTCACCCTGTGACTGGAACAGTTGTATAAACTGTTCTTTGCTGTCAAACTCTCTGCCTCGGCGGAGAGGAACTCGGACGAGGCTTTGCCGCAAGGCAAAGATTCGTCCTGGGAGGTAGTCAGTCCCTGAACTCGTGTATACGGTTCTAATGGGCATATTTTTGGCCGAGCCTACGGGCTCGGTAAGCCCACGTTAAGCCGGCCTTGTGCCACATGCGACCCTTGTGGGTGGGGGTGTTAAATATTCAGTCACCAAGTGAGAGTCACCAAGTGTCAGTCACCAAGTGTCAGTTACCAAATGAGGGTCACCGAGTAGTAGCCACAGAGTGAGTGAGTCAATGAGTGAGTCGGGACACCAGTGAGAGAAAGTACTCTCCAGTCCACATTTACCTTTGTACTACGTTCCCAAGAATATACTATTTAACCTATATCCGATTTCCTGTTATCTTTCTATGGTTTTAAACCATAACACTATTCCAGTTTGACCAATTTTTTGGCATCTTCATAAGAATGAAAGTGTTGCTCATCCAGGCCATTTGCTATCGATCGGAACAAGTGATAATCGGACGGGGCAATATCAGGTGAATACGGCTGGTGGGGTAGGTCTTCACCCGTTTTGTAACCTGTGGCTTAGCGTTGTCATATTGCAAAATCACCTTGTCATGTCTCTGCTCGTATAGAGGGCATTTTTTCTTGAATACTTGACTCAGACGAATCAATTGTAGTCGATAGCGATCTCCCATGATAGTTACGGTCGGTTTGAGCAACCCATGATAAACTACACCCAGCTGATCCCTCCAAATGATGAACAGAAGCTTTGAACCATGATATTCGGCTTTACCGATGATGTTGATGCATGGCTGGCTTACCCCACGATCTTCTACGCTTGGGGTTATCGTAGTGTATCCACTTTTCATTGCCGGTGAAGATACGATGCAACAAACGTTCCTTTTCTGCCGTTGAAGCAGCTATTCACATGTGACAAGACGCCGTTCGACTTCTCTCGGCTTCAACTCGTATGGCACCCAATGTGATTGCTTTTCTATCATTTCTACTGCTTTCAAACGTTTCGAAACTGTTGCGTGATCAACTCCTAATAATTCTGCAAGTTCAGCTTGCGCTTGACATGAGTCTTCATGAAGTAATGATTCCATATCTTCGTCTCCAAATGTTTACGGTGTGCCAGAGCGTCCTTTATCATCAACATCATTATTTTTGAAACGTCTAAACCAATCTCTGCGTGTTGTTTCCGAGAGAAACATGGTCGCCGAAAGTCACAACAAGAATTCTGTGTGCTTCAGCAGCAGATTCCACGCAAATATACTTTCTTTGGCACGAAATACGACATGTTTAACGCTATGAAAAACAAAGTTGTTTACACTTCGGCGAAATGACATACACTGAATTTCAAGCTCGCTTATAGTACTTCCTTATAGATGCGTTACCATCTGAAACTACACGCAGGCAGTTCTGGGAACGCCATCTATTGGAAAACATCGTGAATTTATTCAAAGAACTAATATTATTATGAATATTTGAAAGGTAGTGTTTTATGTTGATCAACTAATTTATTGGGGATATTTTGTTTATGAGTATTTGTTTTATATTAGTAAGTTCTTTATAAAATATTGTTCTGGGTGAGGGGATTTAAAAACTTCCATTGGTTAAGTTTTTGATTAGGGCTATTTTATATTTATCTGGGCATTCACTATGGAAGTTGAGCAAGCAGGAGTTTTACTTGTTGGCTGTCTAAATATTGATGCATTAAAAGTATCTTTGTTTCATATATATATATATATATATATATATATATATATATATATATATATATATATATATATATATATATATGGGTGCGGCTGGTATCTGAGGACAGATTTTATGGATTAGTTAAAAACTTGCTGAACAAATGAATATTATTATATTTGATTACAAACAAGTAAACGTGAAATTTAGCTAATTATTATTTAATTTTATTCAATAAAACCACCACTAGCATCAATAACTGCCTCTACACGAGGTCGAAATCGGCTGCAAAATCTGATTAATTGGTCCTTATTTATGTCAGACATTATTCGAACTATTGCAGCTTTAAGAGAGTCTTTGGTGTTATGAGGCTGTTTATTAACCTCCTTCTCAACGACGCTCCACACATAATAGTCTAGTGGATTGAGATCTGGAGCGTTAGGAGGCCAAATGTTGGATGTGATGTGGTCTTACAAATGGTCATCCATCCATTCTTGTATTCGTAGAGCCTTGTGGGATGGAGCCGAGCCTTGCTGGAATATGTAAGGCCTGCCCTTGCTTATGTTGTCAATCCAGGACTTGACAACTGTTTCTAGAACCTCAATGTAAGTAGCAGCATTTACTCTAAGACCTTGTGGAAAAAAGTGTGGTGGCATCACATGTCCTTCATGGCTAACAACACCCAATACCATAACACTTGAAGGAAATTTTGTGCGCATCACTCTTGGCACCTCAGAAGGATCTGAACAAAGCCATCTGTCATTTCTTCTGTTACGTTTTTGATCTTGATCAAAATTTTTCTCATCTGAGAAAAAACAAATCACACCAGCTTCTGAAGGATTTTTGGATCTGTTTAAACAGTTTCCTTTTGTTTTTTCAGACATAAATTGACCTCCCTTCATCACGTAGGACTTGTATCGAATGCCTTCATGAACACTCCTTCTGATTGTTTTTTCAGACACATGCATCTTTTTGGCAATTGACCTCATTGATTGACCTCGGTTTTAATCAATTGTCTGTTGACTTCCTGAATAAATTTGGATGTTCTCACTTTATCAGAACGTGCAGAATGTCTTTTACGTTTTGATTGGGGAACTGTCAGCGTCTTCTAATTCTTTTCGTATCTTATGGACAAACGATCTTGTAACTCAGAAAACGTGCAATATCCAAATCGCCATGATCAACCTTTAATGCCACAATCACAGCATGCCTTTTCATTTCATTTGTTATCATAGGGTTTGCAATTCTTGATTTCTGAAAAATAAAATCATTAGAAGTTAGTGGGAAGCAATATTAATCTTAAATCTGTATGTCCTCAAATACCAGCCACACCGGGTAGTTTATTTTAGGATATTACATCAAAAACATGTAAAAAACGCTACACAAATGCAAACATGTTTCGATGCATATTAACACATCACATCATGCATTAGAAAATAATTGGCGACTAGACAATTTATTGAGATTTAAAAACAAGATACACCCTCTTTTGACGAGAAAAGGAAGGAAAAGAAAATGAGTAAGAAAAAAGAGAGGAGATGGTTGCAGAGTTTGTTTTGCTGTTGAGTGAGAATATACAGATTGGTTGATCTGAGTAGATCAACCAATCAGAATGCTAAGTTCAAAGTAAGGGGAGAAACGGAAGTTAAGCAGCAAATCTTAGGTAAGGAGTCATTACCCGCAGATTTAGAATCGTAGACGATATCCAGACGTCGTATACGGTCGGATATAAATGGCTACAATGTTATACACTAGACGAGTTTATTTCCTAGGAAAGATGAATGGTAATTTAACAAGATACTTGATAAACTACATTCCCTGTGAATTTAAAAAAATCTTTTGGCAATAAACACACACCTTTAAGAAACATATATATCTAGCAAAATTATTAAAACATTTATATCTGACAAATTATTTAATAATATAGATCAAACAAAATTATTTACATATATAGATCTAACAAAATAAAATGCAGCTGATAACTAACATCGGAATTGGACGCTATTCGTTCTCATTCTACATACGCGCACACACACACACACACACACACATATATATATATATATATTTAAATAAGTTTATTATGGTACAAAATTTAACAATAGCTAGGAAAAAGGAAAATTTATATGCCATTTTTAAAAAGCTAAAAAAGAACAACCGCTTTCGTCCAAGCCTTTTCAAATTTATTTTCTGGGACATAAATATATATATAAGCTTGTAAATTAAATTAATATAACGAATGGAATGGAAAAAAAATGAATTTCAAGAAATCTAGAGTCCAATAACATTCAGACCCAGTAAGCATTCCCTCTGTTTACAAAGGGAAGGCCCACGGGATCTCATATACAAGGACTGTAGAACCTTGAGGTGATATAAGGAGTGGGACTTAGATAATATCGAAAAACGGTCACCACTAAAATCAAACACACAATTCCTGCTATTTATTACATGCTCAGCTATAGCAGAGCCAGAAGTATTGGTCAGTTGGCTTTTCCTGGCATCCGGATTAAAAATCCTGGAGGGTTAATGTTGCTTTATTCTTAGATCCAAACGTTGGGACGTCCTGCCTATGTAGTCGAGTCCACAACTATACTTATATTTAAAAATCATGGAATTAACATGATGGTGGAGTGGAGAACGTCCTTATAGATGGAAGAGAACACAGGCCGGGTAACAAATATTACCCGAACATTAGCCGAAATAACAGCTATTAATCAAACGCGAAATTCGTCTAGATAACGTCTCACCCTCTGTACCAATATAGGGAAGACGAAAAATAAACAGGACATTTTTCAACAAAATGCGGCTTAACCCTATGAAATTTACTAATGACATCATGGATACCGGAGTCCAAAACATCCAAAGGATATCCGTTTTTTGAAAGGGTCATCTTAATGAAATCAATTTCACCGCAGAGAAAGCTATCAGAACAAGTCATAAGTGCCCTATGAATTAAGGTCTTAATCAAATTAACCTTTCGTTGTCCGGGACAAAAAGAGTCCTAACGCGTATAAAGTCCCGAGAAAGTAGCCTTCCTAAATACAGAAGTCACAAACTTGTCATTAATCCTGTGGACAAGAACATCCAAAAAGGAAAGACAAGAATTGGACTCCTTTTCTACGGGGAAATTAAGAGCAGGATGGACAGAGTTTAATTGGGGGAGAAACAAGTCGGCTTCAGCCTCATTATTAAAGAGGCGGAAGCTGCGAAAGGTGAGCCCATCACTACACCGTCGATCTGCCGATATATAATATTATCAAAACTAAATTCGACAAACGCGATGGCAAACATCATGAGATCCATATATGTATATATATATATATATATATATATATATATATATATATATATATATAAAACATGAAACAGACTGTCGCCTCTAAGTGCTGACTTCCATGTCCACTTTTATATTTACACACGCTCTATCTCTGATATTGAGCACTTTATCCCATAAATATAGCACACTTTAAGACTATATTTCTTTATATATATATATATATATATATATATATATATATATATATATATATATATATATATATATATATGATGAAAATGTGGAAAAGACAAAGCAAAATCCGAATATGTGAGTTTACTGTTTTTATTTTGTTTTTGTTTTTTTGTTATTCTGTCGACGTCAGACGTTTCGGTCAAATAGACCTTCTTCGGGACATGGTTAATGGAGACATATTTATATTAGATTTAAGTTTGATGAAGAGACGATATATACAGGACTGGTCAGAAACAGAAAAACTGAAATTCTAAAGTCAAGTATTCTTTCTTGGAGTTTGCTTACATATATATATATATATATATATATATATATATATATAGAGAGAGAGAGAGAGAGAGAGAGATTGACTACATATAGAGATTGAGAGAGAGGAAAGTGATAGAGGTTCAGACGTAGGGTGGTGTATGCTGAGGGAGGCGGCAGTTACGGATTGTACCGGGAGAAGGGGGTTGACTGTCATAGCACATCCGGACAGAGAGTAACCACGAAACAATCGATCAGAAAAAATGTCAAAATGTAGCCATATAAATAAATACATCCTTGGCATCTACGAACCCGGGTGAAAATATATTTCTCACACCCACTGTCAGGATAACACATGTTTTGCGGTTGAAAGTATCAACCATAGACGGTTTGCATCATAACCTATTATACAGCACCGGAGAAAAAATATTTTTTGAGTCTTAAGGAAAAACATGTCATATAGTCTGTTGTAGTCCATATTTTGCTATAAGATGATGCAAATTATCACTGAAAAATAAAGCCATTTTGCATGGTCACTGTAATTTAATCCAAGAACAACTCCATTTTTCTTTGGCGACTAGAATGTACATTCACTTTTATTGATAATCTTTTTCTCCCTCTGTGTACTTACCAGAAATAACTGATTTCTGCGAACGAATGTATTTCAGGAAGAACCCCCATTGCTTGGTTCGTTCCGTAGCATGTCTTTTGTTTGTCTTTGCTCTGCAGGGACACTGAAAATCGTTACTTTTCGGTCATAGATTTCCGGAAAATGGTTCTTCCACAGAAGTTTTGAAAAATTCCCTAAATAACATTCCCATAAGTCTGTTATATATTTCTCTCAAGCAAGCTTAACAGCATAAAAAAAGATCTGAAATGTAAACCTTTTTTTTCCGTCCAAAGTTTTATCTTCTACAGCATATCATGATATGCTTTTACGGTCACCTAAAAAGCAAACAATATCTGCAAGCGTATATATTTCCCAACAATGAAGTATTTTTACAAGGCCCGAGAGCCACTCGAGATAGGGGTTTACAGAGTAAGAGGCACTACTTATGAAGATACGTGTGGAAGATAGCAGTTAATTCTAGACTTGAACTAAATAAATACGAACGGAACGAGGGTGGTTCCTTAAAATGTGTGCGTGGCATTGCGAGTCCCAGTGGTTAATGTCATCGCTGGTAGAACCAACGAATGTAGTTTATGTGAACACGTTCAAAGGGAATAGCAATATAGCAGCGAGGGGCTTGCCACGTCTCGTCTGTGAAAAAACGGCTTTCGGGGTGGAAAACAGTTCAACGCCGACAAGGATGCAAACACGCTTTCAGAGCCTATCGATAGCGGAAGGCGAAGACTGTGCAGCAACTATGCATATATGGCAGTTATACTCCATTTTTCGGGATATGCGGGGGTGGTTTAATGGATAACGGCTCGGGATGAGAAATCTGAGAGCCGAGTACGAATTCCAGTCGGGTCTATTACAATCTCTTACGCGCAAATACCCTTTGGGAAAAGTATGAATCCGTTACTACTTCCCCCAGCTATGGGTTAAATAGCAGGATAGACTAGATCATATAGTAGCAACCTTCTGCTTAGTCATTCGTGAATCGAAAGAGACATGATCGCCCGAGCGTGTATCACGTGATGACTGACTGATCCAGTTCTTATAAAAGCAGAAGATAGGATTGAACACACTAATTATGCTTTTACCCTTTGCGTTCGTTAACCATTACACCATATAAATCAGTTTAATTTTAGATATCTTTAAAAATCTCTATTTCATATTTAGATATAAGATGTCTTATTTAGATAAACTAAAATTTAAAAAAATTCTTTTCTTATTTAAAAAGAGATTTGTGAAGAATAAAAATTCAAACACTGGATATAAACTGCTGTTTTGTTTATGGCAAGTTATATTATGTGGATGTGCGCTGGGGTTTAATGTATAACTGCTCGGAATGAGAAATGAGTGTCGAGTTCGAATTCTAGTCGGGGTCATTATTAATCACCTACGCGCAAATAACTTTTTTGAAGAATGATTTCATCTCTACTTCCCTCCGGCTATGGGTTAAATAGCAGGTTAGACTTATCTTATAGTTTTCGTTGACTACTAGTCTATTGAAGAAAGAAATACCAACCTACACCGAGAAAAATCTTGTGCCTCGTCATTCGTGAATGGAAGGATACATTATCGCCAAAGCGTGTATCACGTGATGACTGATTGATCCAGTTCTTATAAAAGCAGAAGATAGGATTGAACTCACTAATTATTCTTTTACCCTTTGCGTTCGTTAACCATTACACCATATAAGTCAGTTTCATTTTAACCATCTTTAAGAGTCTCTATTTCTTATTTAGATAAACCAACGTTTTTGATTACTCAGTTTATTTTTCATTCATATTTCTTCTGTTATGCCATCAAATTTTCGAAGGTATTTTTTATGATATTTTGTCATTAATTTTTTTATAACACCTTTAAATCGTGGAAAGTTACTCCAAAAGAAATTATTAATGCTAAAAGGCATTATTATTGTATAGATTTTATATTTTTAATTTTGTAAAAACTTTTTAAAAATTCTTGATCGATTGCGACGTTTTTTTTTAAACATCGAAAGTTCATTATGAGCATGTTATTCTTTAATTTTTGTTTGTAAGGGAGGTTTCAAAATTTCCCCCTCAGGCACCAATAGATGAGGGCCCTCCAAAGAACAACATTATCTACTTATCCTCTTAATTCAATCTTAATCCAATCTTAACGGTTAACATATTTCAGATTTCTCATTGAGGGAATACCGCTGAAGAAAAAGAAACATTTTAAAACTTAATATATTTCACTTGTTAGAGAATGAGATGAAAATATATAAAACCTGGAATCTTTGAGAGCTATCATTAATGGCACCAGGGAAGAAGTGCCAAGGGCTCAAATCGGATTTTAGAAGTATTCAATAACGGTAAACAGTGCTATTCCAGAATTTATCAAAACATGTTAAAATGTATCAATTTAAAAATTCTTTTCTTATTTAAAAAGAGTTTTATGTAGAATGAAATTTCAAACACTGGGAATAAACTGCTGTTTTATTATGAGAAATTATATTATGTGGATGTGCGCAAGGGTTTAATGCATAACTGCGCGGAATGAGAAATGAGTGCAGAGTTCGAATTCTAGTCGGGTTCATTACAGTCAACTACGCGGAAATAACATTTGTGAAAAGTATGAATTCGTCCCTACTTCCCCCTAGCTGTGGGTTAAATAGCAGGATAGACTGGATCTTATAGTTTTGGTTGACTACTAGTCTATTGAAGAAAGAAATACCAACCTACACCGAGAAAAATCTTGTGCCTCGTCAGTCATGAATCGAAAGAGACATAATCGCCCAAGCGTGTATCACGTGATGGCTGACTGATCCATTTCTTATAAAAGTAGAAGATAGGATTGAACTCACTAATTATTCTTTTACCCTTTGCGTTCGTTAACCATTACACCATGTAAGTCAGCTTCATTTTAGATATCTTTAAAAATATCTATTTCTTTTCTAGATATAAGATGTCTTCTTTAGCTAAACCAAAATGTTTGATTACTCAGTTTATTTTAATTCATATTTTTTCTGTTACGCCATTAAATTTTCAAATTTTTTATGATATTTTGCCATTAATTTTTTTTATAATACCTTTAAATCGTGGAAAGTTACTCCAAAAGAAATTAGTCATGCTAAATGCTATGAATTCGTCTCTATTTCCCCCATCTATAGGTTAAATAGCAGGATAGACTGGATTATTGTTTTCGTTGACAACTAGTCTATCGAAGAAAGAAATGACAAGCTTCCCCGAGAAAATCTACCGCTTGATCAGTCATGAATCGAAAGAGAGATGATCGCCCAAGCGTGTATTTACGTATGGCACTTAACTGACTGATATGTTATCAATATCCTCCATTTTCGAGCAGACAGGCAAGGATATCTAAAACATCTTTAATTGTGTGTGAATCGACGTAACTGGTTCTTGTTCATCTTAGTCTTGTACGGGTTCCCGATTCATCTGCAAACCGACACTGTGATCTTGCACATCGTGACAAGTCACGGACCCATATTGCCGAAAACGTTGCATCAACCAACAAATCACGAAATCAGATGATGGTTCTCTGGCATTGAAGTGTCGGTAGAATTACCTGTGGCTGCGAATGATGGATTGGTTTAATCCAAAATGAAATGGCACGATTTTCGCTCATTGTCAGTCATGATTATTTCCATGTGTAATTTCCCTTCGTTAATCTAAATTCTGAAAGAAAAAAAGAAAGAAAGAAAAATGATGAAAAACCTGTCATATTATAACATTATTACTTACCTATGTAACTTTCGTAAGCACTCCGTAAGATTAGTCGTCTGTCTTTTGTCGAATGGCTATGAATGTTGGGCACCTGGTCAAGTGGTTAGAACGTTCGCCTTCTGAGTATGAGACCCGGGTTCGAATCTCACCATAGTCGAAGTGTCAGGAAAGAGACTTTCTGATGTTATCGGACTGGAAAGTGCCTGAAAATCATACAACGAATTGACTCAAGCCTTGTGATTAAAATCGGGTAGAGGAACTCTTGGGGGAGGTCGATAGCTGTGCTAGCACGAATCCACAGGTCATCGTGGCCGAGTTTGATCAACAATTTGAAAAGGGCCATTGTTCAAATTGTTATGTGGCTTGATCAAGCTATATAACACGCTCTCTCCCAGAAACAGTAAGTAAGGTGGGCCCTGTGGGTGTTGAATAGACTCAAATGCGCCTGAGCAAGTTCTTGCAATAGGGATTGGTTAGCCGCCGTAGTCGACGGTTATCCTCGAATATGAGTGAAAAAGCAAACACGAAGAGAACATTAGATATTCACGTGGATAGTCAACTGGTACGACTGACTGGTGTTTGACAGATTCAACAATTTCATCTTTAAGTTTAGCGAAGTTACAAATATTTTACAATGAAGATTTATCGTAATCAACTTAATATATGATTGTTTTTTTTCCCTCCAAGTAGAATGAAATATTTTTGAAGTTCTGGTTAACAAACAAAGAAAAAATGTTTATATAGAGAAATAGATTAACGATAGAGTTTCGAGGAAGAGAAATGAATATGATTGGGTGTCCGAATACAGGGCTGGTGCAAGTGTCTCGTACTACCGGAATCTATGATAGGGCGCCAACGCTCTACTACATCTAAAGTTTCATGAGCTGCTATTAATTGATCTAAAATACAAATTTTATTGTAGCCTAATTATTTACAATAATGGATCATATGCAATATAGGTGAACAATTCAACTAGAAAAACCGAAAATAAAGACAATGTAGCTAAATGCAAATTAGAGACATGTCAAAATATCTATATTCCATCTTAAATAAACCAACAATATTTGCCGTCAGTCTATTCGACACAGTTGTATTTCACCGGAAGAAGCTGTTCGTTTGAAACTTCCTACTTACTAATGGAATCTGAAGGGAGTGATGATGAATCACACTTGTGTAGGTGACGGGTCCCAGTTTTAAAGGTCAGGGTTAGTGGAACCACGGAATGTAGTTTTCAGAACATGAGAATTAGCGAATGGCTACTGAGAGATTCGCGTTGTTTTCAGTGTGGGAAAGGGGTTCTAGGGCGGAGAATAATTCATCACCCGCAAGGTTTCACTCCTCTATCAAGGCAGGCAAGTGAGAATGGGACAGTTCTAGCACAATTATGACAGCACCACTCCATTTTAGTCAGAAAAAAAAGGCTGGAAAGTACACCGACCAAAACAATCTAATAAAAACAATTTCAATCAGCTATGTGCCATGAAAACGATACACGCTTAGGCGATCATGTATCTTTCGATTCATGACTGATGAGGCAGATTTTTCCCCACTGTAGGACGTCATTTCTTTCCGCGGTAGGCCGGTTGCCAACCAGGGCTATAGAACCCGGTCTGTCCTGCTATTTACCCATAGCTGGGGGTGGGGACAGAAGAAGAGGATTCATACCTTTCCGAAGAGTATTACACGTAAGTGAATGTAATGGATTCGTCTGGAATTCGAACTCGGTTCTCCGATTCCGCAATCTGAGCCACGATCCATTACGCCACAGTGCCTCCTGAAGGTTGAACAGAAATTTATAACTATTTAAGATAGATTCTGGAGAGAAAAATTGTCTAATATCAAACTCGTTGTAGCAGCAATATACAAAGCAAGGATGAATCAGTCAGCTATGTGCCATGCGTGATACACGCTTAGGCGATCATGTATCTTTCGATACATGACTGACGAGGCAGGTTTTTTTTTCCCCGCAGTAGTTTGTCATTTCTTTCTGCGGTCGACCAATTGCCATCCAAGGCTATAGAACCCCATCTGTTCTGTTATTTACTTATAGCTGGAGGAGAGAACAAGAGGATTCATACCTTTCGCAAGGTTATTAGCACGTAAATGAACGTAATGTAATTCGACTGGAATTCGAACTCGGCTCTCCGATTCCGCAATCTGAGGTACTACACGTGACTCCACGGTGCCTCATTCTATAGGCAATATAGATGAGTAAAAGTGAATGAACGACTCTTGTTCTCGAAATTCAATCAGAAATCGACTATTCAGTTTTTGGTCGAATTTTTGCTCATTTATATAGGGTGGTAGGAGTTGGCGGATCTGTTATCTTCCAACGATTCCGTCTTTCAGGAAGACGTGCACACTTTTTTTCTCTGTCTGCTTTCGCTGCCGGCAATTAAAACGATCCCTGAATAATCTTGCTTCGAAGTTGACGGTTTCACAACCATTTTTGACTAACAGGCGCTTTCAGCTGCGCTTCTGATGTCAGCGATTAATAGCCGAATATAATAACAAAATGGCCGTCATGAGATAATAATAATAAAAAAATACCCTTCTCGATATATGGAGAATGCAGGTGATATTCTGCTAACTTGACAGACTCTATTACCTTCAAGTTTTCACTTCTCATATCGGCTTTTTCGTCGAGGAACATACATATGAAAAACGCAAAATTAAACTTGCATTTAATACTTTAATATACTTTAATATCACTTCAATATATATAAATATATTACTTTATATATATAAAAATGTTACTTTAATATATATAAATATATTAATTTTATATATAAATATATTACTTTAATATATATAAATATATTACTTTAATATATTACTTTAATATATATGAATATATTACTTTAATATATATAAATATATTACTTTAATATATATAAATATATTACTTTAATATAGTACTTTAATATATATAAATATATTTCTTTAATATATATAAATATATTACTTTAATATATTACTTTAATATATATAAATATATTACTTTAATATATATAAATATATTACTTTAATATATATAAATATATTACTTCTATATATATAAATATATATTACTTTATACATATAAATATAATACTTTATACATATAAATATATTACTTAAATATATATAAATATATTACTTTAATATATATAAATATATTACTTTATATATATAAATATATTACTTTATATATATAAATATATACACCAGATGTAGCAGAAAAATTGTCCAAATCATGTTACAGCATAATTGTCCATCCCACAAAATATCTAAAAAAATCCCCCAAAAAACAAAAAAAAAACACTAAACTAATTGAATTTCTTTTTTCCAGGTTTTCAGATAAGACGTTTAGCCATCTTAAGACAATTTGTCGTAAAATTCAGTGGAAAATCCTTTGATTTATTTAGATGGAACGAGAGCAGGTTAAAATCATTTTTATTGCAGAACGACTGTGTCTTCCCAACTTAGCAGTGGTGAGAGGAAAAATATCATTCAGGCCTTCAGTAATGCAACCAACATTCATACAATGGCTTCCATTTCCAAAGTCCATTCAAGAGCCATCAAAGGAACGGTGAATACGTTTAGAAAGAGGAAACAGTAGAGGAAAGCTAAATCAGGAGGTTACAGCAGGAGGAGGGATCATCATTTCAACTTAAAGCTAAAGACATCAATTAGAAAAGATCCAACTCAATACATAAGACATTGGGCACGCGAGAGAGGAGTTTCAACTATCACAGTACAAAGAGCATTGTAAAAAGATTTGAAAATGAAATCGTACTTGAACCTTGAGACACCTTGTTACTCCAGGACAGAATGTTAGACGGTTAGAGAGGGCGAAGACCATCTTGAATAAATTGGAAAATGAACCTGGAATAATATATATATATATATATATATATATATATATATATATGCAGAAATATAGTCTTAAAGTGTGCTATATTTATGGGGTAAAGTGCTCAATATCAGAGATAGAGCGTGTGTAAATATAAAAGTGGACATGGAAGTCAGCACTTAGAGGCGACAGTCTGTTTCATGCTAGTGCAATCGTCAGGCGACTAGTGCTGTTATTTTTCTCGGCTATTTATATAAGGGTCAGTGGTGCATTATGGGTAGTCTATTTTGGCGGTTACTTTTACCGGAAGTGGCTTATTTGTTTATTTATTTATGTCAAATTGTTTTGCTTGTTTTTTATTTGTTTTTTTATTTTTATTTTTATTTTTTATCTTATATATTTATTTATTTATTCTTTTATTTTGATCGGTGTTTTTGGTTAACGTAGTAAAAATTTGTTTATATAGCTTATTGTTGGTAGTCTATAATGGCCGTCATTACCGGAAATCGCTTGTTCGCTTATTTATTTGGGTCAAATTGTTTTGCTTGTTTTTATTTATTTTCATTTTTATTTTTTATCTTATATATTTGTTTATTTGTCATTGATTAAATCTGTTTGTTGAATTTGTGGTTTTTTCTGACTATTATTTAGGTGGGAACAGTTTTTAATTTATCTATTTAGGTTGGTTATCTTTATTTGTTTTTGTTTTGTTTTGTTTTTTAAACGGCTAGTTTATCGTAATCGGTTGTTAGTTTATTTATATATTTGGATGTATTTAGATCGATTTAATTATACTTGTTGTTATTTATTTGTTACAGTATATCTTTTTGGCTTTCGGTTTTTAAGTAACGTAGTATATTATCTTTTATTAATGTTTTTTTTTTTTATTATTATTATTTTTATTTGTATAACAGTTATAACTTTCGTCCGTTCTTTTGTTTTGATTTTGTTTCGTATATTAACAGGTGTGGTTTTATGATTTGTTTGGAGTAATTTATTTTGCTTATTTTATTGTTGTTTGTTTATATATTTATTTATTTTTCTATTTTAAGTTACGTAGTAAAAATTTGTTTTCATGTCTACATTTTGAGATTAGCTCGGATCTTTTATATAATAAAAAAAAAAAAAAAAAAAAAAAAAACATTAATAAAAGATAATATACTACGTTACTTAAAAACCGAAAGCCAAAAAGATATACTGTAACAAATAAATAACAACAAGTATAATTAAATCGATCTAAATACATCCAAATATATAAATAAACTAACAACCGATTACGATAAACTAGCCGTTTAAAAAACAAAACAAAACAAAAACAAATAAAGATAACCAACCTAAATAGATAAATTAAAAACTGTTCCCACCTAAATAATAGTCAGAAAAAACCACAAATTCAACAAACAGATTTAATCAATGACAAATAAACAAATATATAAGATAAAAAATAAAAATGAAAATAAATAAAAACAAGCAAAACAATTTGACCCAAATAAATAAGCGAACAAGCGATTTCCGGTAATGACGGCCATTATAGACTACCAACAATAAGCTATATAAACAAATTTTTACTACGTTAACCAAAAACACCGATCAAAATAAAAGAATAAATAAATAAATATATAAGATAAAAAATAAAAATAAAAATAAAAAAACAAATAAAAAACAAGCAAAACAATTTGACATAAATAAATAAACAAATAAGCCACTTCCGGTAAAAGTAACCGCCAAAATAGACTACCCATAATGCACCACTGACCCTTATATAAATAGCCGAGAAAAATAACAGCACTAGTCGCCTGACGATTGCACTAGCATGAAACAGACTGTCGCCTCTAAGTGCTGACTTCCATGTCCACTTTTATATTTATATATATATATATATATATATATATATATATATATATATATATATATATATATATATATATGTTTGTATATATATATATATATTATATATATATATATATATACATACATATATATATATATCTATACATACATATATATATATGTATATCTATACATATATATATATATATATATATATATATATATATATATATATATATATATATATATATATATATATAAACTTTATTTCAACCCTTCATTAGATTCCGATCGTTAGCGATAATTGATTAATGATGACCATGTCATTTTCGTTTATGATCGATTTCATCACGACTCTTCTGTTAAGCTTGGAAAGTAATTATACATTCTTATTGCTCAAAGTAGAGTCCAATAGTGTTATAAAAACCTCGGATAATTCCAGTAAGATATCTTTAATCATTTCTAAGATACAATGATTCAAAGCTTAATCTAACTAATGAACAATTTTTGCTGTTATATCCGGTGTTGTTCTTCACTAAGCGTAGAACAGTTTAGCAGGATAAACGTTTTCTATTTAATTTCTTCCAGGATTCTCTGATTAACATAATTTTCGTGTGATGAATGCTATCTTGTCACTGAATGAAACCAAATACTAACAAATTTTACTCTCAGAATAGAGCAAAATGTCCCACGTTTCTGTTAATCGAGTTATCTTTTCTTTTTTAAATAAATAAGTTACGAGATGTGATCACCCATAAGTAGTCGATTTTAATGAAAAAAAAAGTTCTCCGGCTTTACACATCTTTTCATACAAGTAAGTATCAGTAAACTGTACAAGATTACCTTCGAGTGTTTCAGTTCGTGCTGTGTTCAGAGGCCAAATTTAGATGAAGAAAGGTCCAAGGCTATTCCACTTGTGAGGCCGCTCCAGATCCCCCATTCTCACGAGTAGAAGAAAATGGAAGAGTGTTTAAGTAACCAACTTGAGAAAGCCGAGGATGATGACGTGTTTTTTAAATTTTACTGTTGAAAATTCCTCCTCTAAATGTCCTAAGATTTTAGTGCTAAATACAGTATGTGATTGAAAAAATCAAATAATCTTAAAATTGAAAAAAAATCTATAAAGGAATCAATACTGAGCCGAATTTTTGGCTAAAGACAGAATTATTCTGAAATGGAATGTAAGGAATAATTACTGAAGGTTTGGTTAAAGATTACAATGTGTTATGGCAGTATGTGTAAGTATGTGTCAAAAATATTATATATCTTGGCTTGAGGTCATCTAAATTTTGAGGCCTTAAGCTTCAGTCTTCTAAGCCCATAGGTATATCCGGTGCTGGTTGTGAGCAATGAGACAGTATTCAGAATTAATATAATCCCAGATTAAGATAAGTATACAAAATTTCTGATGTTACATTATCAAGTGCAGATTGTACAAAGCACGAACGGGAACATAATAACACTAGATAAACGCACACCTAATTGCATCCTAATATAAAAAAATAACATGTAAATATTATGAGTAGGGCCGGATTTAGATGAAGAGAGGTCCAAGGCTATTCCACTTGTGAGGCCTCTCCAAAATCCTCCATTCTCACGAGTAGATGGAAAATGAAAGCGTGTTAAATTAACCAAAGTAAAGCCGAGGATGATGACGGGTTTCTAAAATTCCACAGTCGACAATTCCTCCCTTAAAAGACATTAGATGTTATTGTTAAATACAGTATGTGATTGAAAAATGCGTGAATGGTAAAATTAAAACAAGTCTTTAAAGAAATCAATGCTGGCATCGAGTTATCTGCTAAAGACAGAATTATTCTGAAATAAAATGTAAGGAAAATTACTGAAGCGCTGTTTACAGTCTACAATGCGTTATGACAGTATGTGTAAGAAAGGCGTATGACAGTGTCAAAACTATTATACATCTTGGCTGGAGGTCATCTAAATTTTGAGGCTTTAAGCTTCAGTCTTCTAAGCCCATACGTATATCCGGTGCTGGTTGTGAGCAATTAGACACCGTTCAGGATTAATATAATCCCAGATTAAGATAAGCATACAAATTTCTGATGTTGCGTTATCAAATGCAGATTGTACAAAGCACGAACGTGAACATAATAACACGAGATAAACGCAGGCATAAACGCATCGTAATATTAAAAAAGCATGTAAATATTATCAGTAGGGCCGGATTTAGAGGAAGAGAGGTCCAAGGCTATTCCAGTTGTGAGGTCCTAGACTATTTCACTTGTAAGACGGTATCTAGCAACTGCTTCACGTAGTCACGTGTGGCACAAGGCCGAATTTAATGTGGGGTTCCCGAGCCCGTAGGCTCGGCCCAAAAAATCCCGTAGACCCCGCATAAACGGTATCGGGTTTGTCTACCTCCGCGGACGATACTCTGACCTTCGGCAGAGCCTCGTCCGGGTTCCTCTTTGCCCAAAAGCAGAGAGTTCGACCAGTACAGCTGTAAAAGATTCCAGCTAGATTCCACTTATGAGACCTCTCCAAAATACCCCATTCTCACGAGGAAAACGGAATCGTGTTTAAGCAAACAGTTTGAAAAAGCCGAGGATGATGACGTGTGTTTTAAATTTTACAGTTGAAAATTCCTCCTATAAATGTCATAAGATGTTATTGCTAAATACAGTATGTGATTAAAAAAATGCAAGAAACTTAAAATTAAAAAATCTATAAAGAAATCAATGCCAGCTTCGAGTTATTGGCTAAAGATAGAATTATTCTGAAATGGTATGTAAGGAAAATTACTGAAGTGCTGTTAAGAGTCTACACTACATTATAACAATATGTGTGCCAAAAATATTATACACCCTAGCTGGAAGTTCCCTAGATAATGAGGTCCAAGGCTTTGGCCTGTTAAGCCTATAGGTAAATTCGCCACTGGCAGTGTTAAGACTATTATAATTCCTGCTCAAGCAGATCTCTCTCTATTTTTAAATAGAAATTCTATTTTTACCGGGTTCGAACTAAGGTAAGGAATACAATTTTTTGAAAAACTGATTTTCAAGGTCAAACCAGTGATTATTTTCATTTTTGGATTTTTTTTTAAAGAGGAATAGATAGGCATTATCACCCGGTTTACACTCCTCCCCTTTCCCATGAACAGGATTAGAGGCTAATTCTTTGTTTGCTGTTTAGAAAGGGATTACACAAGCCCGGTGGGTAGGTTAGGCGCTGTTTTCTTCTGGCCTTCAATAAGTCCTGAGAGTGTCAAATTTTCCAATCCCTCTTTCCACATTATGTGTCCTGTCTCTATCTGATATTAAGTATAAGTTTAATTTTCGTTTCCGTTTTCTCTAAAACTTCTTCATTGCTCACATATTCCGTCTATGGAATTCTGCGCATTCTTCTGTAGAACTACATTTCTTTTGCTTCACGTCTCTTCTTCATCAGTGTGGAGATTTTCCAGCAGTCACTGACATATAGAACCACTTTATATCAACAAAACTCCTGCTGCTTGCAAACAGAATTTTGTCGTTCTCTTCAGGCGGGGTTTTATTCATATGGCAAGAGCTCATCGAAAAAAAAATTGTTGTTTTTACTGAACTTGCATCATTGCAGTTTTAAATGCAAGATTTATGTTTTTTATTGTTAATGCTGTAGTCACGAGTTTCGGATTTGTCAAAGTTTACACAAAAAGTTACCAATAAAAAATATTTTCAAATAAAAATGTTAGTCTATTATTTCTCACATAGTAATTATTTTATCTGATTGCTGTGTTTATAGGCGAAGAAAAATATGTAATAAACGAGAAACAAAAAAAAGAAATTCCTATATGCAATAACAAGAATATTTAATAAGAAGAAACAGAGTTATGAATTAATTCCAGCAATGAAGTTAGAGTAAAAAAAAAAGAGAAACATATTAAAGCTTAATGACAAAAATGAAAAAAAAAAGAAAAATAGTATTAACACACATAGATAATGTTCAATGACAAAATCGATACGGAGATTAGGTGAAATGAAAATTTTTGCAAATGTGCAAAACGTATTAAACAGAATTGTAGAATATACAAAAAATGTCGATCATTGCTGATAAAAAGAATGCCACATGTTAAATAGGTTTATATAAAACGAACAGAATAACGGATCAGCGGTAAGGAAAAGAAAAGTGAGGGCCAAACTCTAATTCTATTGCATTCAATTTCATACAAATACACCACGGAAAGTGAAAAAAAAACATCTATTCTTCCACCACAGCTTAAATAGTTTAAATAGTATGATACATTTAGGGTTGGCAAAAACTCTATGGATAGGACAACTCTCAACCGACAATCGTCTATAACTTCTTCTTCAGACCAGATTTAGGTTAATTAGTAGGGCAGACCAGGCTGTTCATTGTTGATTGGAAACCAGTCTAGGAGAAGGAAAATTGAATTCAGAATTGTGTATCACTTCTCCCCCCCACTACAGATTGAG
>OZ038512.1:76419248-76474248 GCA_964036315.1 Acanthosepion esculentum
GTCTATATTTCTGAGATAAGGTATTATGTACACTATTTACATTATTCGGACTATTGTCCTCATCTTTGTTGCCATATTTATTACAACGTTTCGCCCCTTCAGTATCTGTTTATATTTCTGAGATGAGGTATTATGTACACTATTTACATTATTCGGACTATTGTCCTCATCTTTGTTGCCATATTTATTACAACGTTTCGGCCCGTCAGTATCTGTCTATATTTTTGAGATGAGATATTATGTACACTATTTACATTATTCGGACTATTGTCCTCATCTTTGTTGCCATATTTATTACAGCGTTTCGGCCCTTCAGTATCTGTCTATTATTCTGAGATAAGGTATTATATACACTGTTTACATTATTCGGACTATTGTCCTCATCTTTGTTGACATATTTATTACAACATTTCGGCCCTTCAGTATCTGTCTATATTTCTGAGATAAGGTATTATGTACACTATTTACATTATTCGGAATATTGTCCTCATTTATGTTACCATATTTATTACATTTCGGCCCTTCAGTATCTCTCTATATTTCTGAGATAAGGTATTATGTACACTATTTACATTATTCGGACTATTGTCCTAATCTTTGTGGCCATATTTATTACAGCGTTTTGGCCCTTCAGTATCTGTCTATATTTCTGAGATAAGGTATTATGTACACTATTTACATTATTCGGACTATTGTCCTCATCTTTGTTGCCATATTTATTACAACATTTCGGCCCTTTAGTATCTGTCTATATTTCTGAGATAAGGTATTATGTACACTATTTACATTATTTGGACTATTGTCCTCATTTTTGTCGCCATATTTATTACAAGGTTTCGCCCCTTCAGTATCTGTCTATATTTCTGAGATAATGTATTATGTACACTATTTACATTATTCGGACTATTGTCCTAATCTTTGTGGCCATATTTATTACAGCGTTTTGGCCCTTCAGTATCTGTGTATATTTCTGAGATAAGGTATTATGTACACTATTTACATTATTCAGACTATTGTCCTCATCTTTGTTGCCATATTTATTACAACGTTTCGGCCCTTCAGTATCTGTCTATATTTCTGAGATAATGTATTATGTACACTATTTACATTATTCGGAATATTTTCCTCATCTTTGTTGCCATATTTATTACATTTCGGCCCTTCAGTATCTGTCTATATTTCTGAGATAAGGTATTATGTACACAATTTACATTATTCGGAATATTGTCCTCATCTTTGTTGCCATATTTATTACATTTCGGCCCTTCAGTATCTGTCTATATTTCTGAGATAAGGTATTATGTACACTATTTAAATTATTCGGAATATTGTCCTCATCTTTGTTGCCATATTTATTACATTTCGGCCCTTCAGTATCTGTCTATATTTCAGAGATAATGTATTATGTACACTATTTACATTATTCGGAATATTGTCCCCATCTTTGTTGCCATATTTATTACATTTCGGCCCTTCAGTAACTGTCTATATTTCTGAAATAAGGTATTATGTACACTATTTACATTATTCGGAATATTGTCCTCATCTTTGTTGCCATATTTATTACATTTCGGCCCTTCAGTATCTGTCTATATTTCTGAGATAAGGTATTATGTACACTATTTACATTATTCGGAATATTGTCCTCATCTTTGTTGCCATATTTATAACATTTTGGCCCTTCAGTATCTGTCTATATTTCTGAGATGAGGTATTATGTACACTATTTACATTATTCGGACTATTGTTCTCATCTTTGTTGCCATATTTATTGCAACATTTCGGCCCTTCAGTATCTGTCTATATTTCTGAGATAAGGTATTATGTACACTGTTTACATTATTCGGACTATTGTCCTCATCTTTGTTGCCATATTTATTACATTTCGGCCCTTCAGTATCTGTCTATATTTCTGAGATAAGGTATTATGTACACTATTTACATTATTCGGAATATTGTCCTCATCTTTGTTGCCATATTTATTACATTTCGGCCTTACAGTATCTGTCTATATTTCTGAGATAAGGTATTATGTACACTATTTACATTATTCGGACTATTGTCCTCATCTTTGTTGCCATATTTATTACAGCGTTTCGGCCCTTCAGTATCTGTCTATATTTCTGAGATAAGGTATTATGTACACTAATTACATTATTCGGACTATTGTCCTCATCTTTGTTGCCATATTTATTACAACGTTTCGGCCCTTCAGTATCTGTCTATATTTCTGAGATGAGATATTATGTACATTATTTACATTATTCGGACTATTATCCTCATCTTTGTTGCCATATTTATTACAACGTTTCGGCCCTTCAGTATCTGTCTATATTTCTGAGATAAGGTATTATGTACACTATTTACATTATTCGGACTATTGTCCTAATCTTTGTGGCCATATTTATTACAGCGTTTTGCCCCTTCAGTATCTGTCTATATTTCTGAGAAAAGGTATTATGTACACTATTTACATTATTTGGACTATTGTCCTCATTTTTGTCGCCATATTTATTACAACGTTTCGCCCCTTCAGTATCTTTCTATATTTCTGAGATGAGGTATTATGTACATTATTTACATTATTCGGACTATTGTCCTCATCTTTGTTGCCATATTTATTACAACGTTTCGGCCCTTCAGTATCTGTCTATATTTCTGAGATGAGATATTATGTACACTATTTACATTATTCGGACTATTGTCCTCATCTTTGTTGCCATATTTATTACAACGTTTCGGCTCTTCAGTATCTGTCTATATTTCTGAGATAATGTATTATGTACACTATTTATATTATTCGGAATATTGTCCCCATCTTTGTTGCCATATTTATTACATTTCGGCCCTTCAGTATCTGTCTATATTTCTGAAATAAGGTATTATGTACACTATTTACATTATTCGGAATATTGTCCTCATCTTTGTTGCCATATTTATTACATTTCGGCCCTTCAGTATCTGTCTATATTTCTGAGATAAGGTATTATGTACACTATTTACATTATTCGGAATATTGTCCTCATCTTTGTTGCCATATTTATAACATTTTGGCCCTTCAGTATCTGTCTATATTTCTGAGATGAGGTATTATGTACACTATTTACATTATTCGGACTATTGTTCTCATCTTTGTTGCCATATTTATTACAACATTTCGGCCCTTCAGTATCTGTCTATATTTCTGAGATAAGGTATTATGTACACTGTTTACATTATTCGGACTATTGTCCTCATCTTTGTTGCCATATTTATTACATTTCGGCCCTTCAGTATCTGTCTATATTTCTGAGATAAGGTATTATGTACACTATTTACATTATTCGGAATATTGTCCTCATCTTTGTTGCCATATTTATTACATTTCGGCCTTACAGTATCTGTCTATATTTCTGAGATAAGGTATTATGTACACTATTTACATTATTCGGACTATTGTCCTCATCTTTGTTGCCATATTTATTACAGCGTTTCGGCCCTTCAGTATCTGTCTATATTTCTGAGATAAGGTATTATGTACACTAATTACATTATTCGGACTATTGTCCTCATCTTTGTTGCCATATTTATTACAACGTTTCGGCCCTTCAGTATCTGTCTATATTTCTGAGATGAGATATTATGTACATTATTTACATTATTCGGACTATTATCCTCATCTTTGTTGCCATATTTATTACAACGTTTCGGCCCTTCAGTATCTGTCTATATTTCTGAGATAAGGTATTATGTACACTATTTACATTATTCGGACTATTGTCCTAATCTTTGTGGCCATATTTATTACAGCGTTTTGCCCCTTCAGTATCTGTCTATATTTCTGAGAAAAGGTATTATGTACACTATTTACATTATTTGGACTATTGTCCTCATTTTTGTCGCCATATTTATTACAACGTTTCGCCCCTTCAGTATCTTTCTATATTTCTGAGATGAGGTATTATGTACATTATTTACATTATTCGGACTATTGTCCTCATCTTTGTTGCCATATTTATTACAACGTTTCGGCCCTTCAGTATCTGTCTATATTTCTGAGATGAGATATTATGTACACTATTTACATTATTCGGACTATTGTCCTCATCTTTGTTGCCATATTTATTACAACGTTTCGGCTCTTCAGTATCTGTCTATATTTCTGAGATAATGTATTATGTACACTATTTATATTATTCGGAATATTGTCCCCATCTTTGTTGCCATATTTATTACATTTCGGCCCTTCAGTATCTGTCTATATTTCTGAGATAAGGTATTATGTACACAATTTACATTATTCGGAATATTGTCCTCATCTTTGTTGCCATATTTATTACATTTCGGCCCATCAGTATCTGTCTATATTTCTGAGATAAGGTATTATGTACACTATTTACATTATTCGGAATATTGTCCTCATCTTTGTTGCCATATTTATTACATTTCGGCCTTACAGTATCTGTCTATATTTCTGAGATAAGGTATTATGTACACTATTTACATTATTCGGACTATTGTCCTCATCTTTGTTGCCATATTTATTACAACGTTTCGCCCCTTCAGTATCTGTTTATATTTCTGAGATGAGGTATTATGTACACTATTTACATTATTCGGACTATTGTCCTCATCTTTGTTGCCATATTTATTACAACGTTTCGGCCCGTCAGTATCTGTCTATATTTTTGAGATGAGATATTATGTACACTATTTGCATTATTCGGACTATTGTCCTCATCTTTGTTGCCATATTTATTACAGCGTTTCGGCCCTTCAGTATCTGTCTATTATTCTGAGATAAGGTATTATATACACTGTTTACATTATTCGGACTATTGTCCTCATCTTTGTTGACATATTTATTACAACATTTCGGCCCTTCAGTATCTGTCTATATTTCTGAGATAATGTATTAAGTACACTATTTACATTATTCGGAATATTGTCCTCATTTATGTTACCATATTTATTACATTTCGGCCCTTCAGTATCTGTCTATATTTCTGAGATAAGGTATTATGTACACTATTTACATTATTCGGACTATTGTCCTAATCTTTGTGGCCATATTTATTACAGCGTTTTGGCCCTTCAGTATCTGTCTATATTTCTGAGATAAGGTATTATGTACACTATTTACATTATTCGGACTATTGTCCTCATCTTTGTTGCCATATTTATTACAACATTTCGGCCCTTTAGTATCTGTCTATATTTCTGAGATAAGGTATTATGTACACTATTTACATTATTTGGACTATTGTCCTCATTTTTGTCGCCATATTTATTACAACGTTTCGCCCCTTCAGTATCTGTCTATATTTCTGAGATAATGTATTATGTACACTATTTACATTATTCGGACTATTGTCCTAATCTTTGTGGCCATATTTATTACAGCGTTTTGGCCCTTCAGTATCTGTGTATATTTCTGAGATAAGGTATTATGTACACTATTTACATTATTCAGACTATTGTCCTCATCTTTGTTGCCATATTTATTACAACGTTTCGGCCCTTCAGTATCTGTCTATATTTCTGAGATAATGTATTATGTACACTATTTACATTATTCGGAATATTGTCCTCATCTTTGTTGCCATATTTATTACATTTCGGCCCTTCAGTATCTGTCTATATTTCTGAGATAAGGTATTATGTACACAATTTACATTATTCGGAATATTGTCCTCATCTTTGTTGCCATATTTATTTCATTTCGGCCCTTCAGTATCTGTCTATATTTCTGAGATAAGGTATTATGTACACTATTTACATTATTCGGAATATTGTCCTCATCTTTGTTGCCATATTTATTACATTTCGGCCCTTCAGTATCTGTCTATATTTCAGAGATAATGTATTATGTACACTATTTACATTATTCGGAATATTGTCCCCATCTTTGTTGCCATATTTATTACATTTCGGCCCTTCAGTAACTGTCTATATTTCTGAAATAAGATATTATGTACACTATTTACATTATTCGGAATATTGTCCTCATCTTTGTTGCCATATTTATTACATTTCGGCCCTTCAGTATCTGTCTATATTTCTGAGATAAGGTATTATGTACACTATTTACATTATTCGGAATATTGTCCTCATCTTTGTTGCCATATTTATAACATTTTGGCCCTTCAGTATCTGTCTATATTTCTGAGATGAGGTATTATGTACACTATTTACATTATTCGGACTATTGTTCTCATCTTTGTTGCCATATTTATTACAACATTTCGGCCCTTCAGTATCTGTCTATATTTCTGAGATAAGGTATTATGTACACTGTTTACATTATTCGGACTATTGTCCTCATTTTTGTCGCCATATTTATTACATTTCGGCCCTTCAGTATCTGTCTATATTTCTGAGATAAGGTATTATGTACACTATTTACATTATTCGGAATATTGTCCTCATCTTTGTTGCCATATTTATTACATTTCGGCCTTACAGTATCTGTCTATATTTCTGAGATAAGGTATTATGTACACTATTTACATTATTCGGACTATTGTCCTCATCTTTGTTGCCATATTTATTACAGCGTTTCGGCCCTTCAGTATCTGTCTATATTTCTGAGATAAGGTATTATGTACACTAATTACATTATTCGGACTATTGTCCTCATCTTTGTTGCCATATTTATTACAACGTTTCGGCCCTTCAGTATCTGTCTATATTTCTGAGATGAGATATTATGTACATTATTTACAGTATTCGGACTATTATCCTCATCTTTGTTGCCATATTTATTACAACGTTTCGGCCCTTCAGTATCTGTCTATATTTCTGAGATAAGGTATTATGTACACTATTTACATTATTCGGACTATTGTCCTAATCTTTGTGGCCAAATTTATTACAGCGTTTTGCCCCTTCAGTATCTGTCTATATTTCTGAGATAAGGTATTATGTTCACTATTTACATTATTCGGACTATTGTCCTCATCTTTGTTGCGATATTTATTACAACATTTCGGCCCTTTAGTATCTGTCTATATTTCTGAGATAAGGTATTATGTACACTATTTACATTATTTGGACTATTGTCCTCATCTTTGTTGCCATATTTATTACAACGTTTCGGCCCTTCAGTATCTGTCTATATTTCTGAGATAATGTATTATGTACACTATTTACATTATTCGGAATATTGTCTCCATCTTTGTTGCCATATTTATTACATTTCGACCCTTCAGTATCTGTCTATATTTCTGAGATAAGGTATTATGTACACAATTTACATTATTCGGAATATTGTCCTCATCTTTGTTGCCATATTTATTACATTTCGGCCCTTCAGTATCTGTCTATATTTCTGAGATGAGGTATTATGTACACTATTTACATTATTCGGACTATTGTTCTCATCTTTGTTGCCATATTTATTACAAGGTTTCGGCCCTTCAGTATCTGTCTATATTTCTGAGATAAGGTATTATGTACACTATTTGCATTATTCGGACTATTGTCCTCATCTTTGTTGCCATATTTATTACATTTCGGCCCCTCAGTATCTGTCTATATTTCTGAGATAAGGTATTATGTACACTATTTACATTATTCGGAATATTGTCCTCATCTTTGTTGCCATATTTATTACATTTCGGCCTTACAGTATCTGTCTATATTTCTGAGATAAGGTATTATGTACACTATTTAAATTATTCGGACTATTGTCCTCATCTTTGTTGCCATATTTATTACAGCGTTTCGGCCCTTCAGTATCTGTCTATATTTCTGAGATGAGATATTATGTACATTATTTACATTATTTGGACTATTATCCTCATCTTTGTTGCCATATTTATTACAAAGTTTCGGCCCTTCAGTATCTGTCTATATTTCTGAGATAAGGTATTATGTACACTATTTACATTATTCGGACTATTGTCCTTATTTTTGTCGCCATATTTATTACAACGTTTCGCCCCTTCAGTATCTGTCTATATTTCTGAGATGAGATATTATGTACACTATTTACATTATTCGGACTATTGTCCTCATCTTTGTTGCCATATATATTACAACGTTTCGGCCCTTCAGTATCTGTCTATATTTCTGAGATGAGATATTATGTACACTATTTACATTATTCGGACTATTGTCCTCATCTTTGTTGCCATATTTATTACAAGGTTTCGGCCCTTCAGTATCTGTCTATATTTCTGAGATAAGGTATTATGTACACTATTTACAATATTCGGAATATTGTCCTCATCTTTGTTGCCATATTTATTACATTTCGGCCTTACAGTATCTGTCTATATTTCTGAGATAAGGTATTATGTACACTATTTACATTATTCGGACTATTGTCCTCATCTTTGCTGCCATATTTATTACAACGTTTCGCCCCTTCAGTATCTGTTTATATTTCTGAGATGAGGTATTATGTACACTATTTACATTATTCGGACTATTGTCCTCATCTTTGTTGCCATATTTATTACAACGTTTCGGCCCTTCAGTATCTGTCTATATTTTGGAGATGAGATATTATGTACACTATTTACATTATTCGGACTATTGTCCTCATCTTTGTTGCCATATTTATTACAGCCTTTCGGCCCTTCAGTATCAGTCTATTATTCTGAGATAAGGTATTATGTACACTGTTTACATTATTCGGACTATTGTCCTCATCTTTGTTGCCATATTTATTACAACATTTCGGCCCTTTAGTATCTGTCTATATTTCTGAGATAAGGTATTATGTACACTATTTACATTATTTGGACTATTGTCCTCATCTTTGTTGCCATATTTATTACAACGTTTCGGCCCTTCAGTATCTGTCTATATTTCTGAGATAATGTATTATGTACACTATTTACATTATTCGGAATATTGTCTCCATCTTTGTTGCCATATTTATTACATTTCGACCCTTCAGTATCTGTCTATATTTCTGAGATAAGGTATTATGTACACAATTTACATTATTCGGAATATTGTCCTCATCTTTGTTGCCATATTTATTACATTTCGGCCCTTCAGTATCTGTCTATATTTCTGAGATGAGGTATTATGTACACTATTTACATTATTCGGACTATTGTTCTCATCTTTGTTGCCATATTTATTACAAGGTTTCGGCCCTTCAGTATCTGTCTATATTTCTGAGATAAGGTATTATGTACACTATTTACATTATTCGGACTATTGTCCTCATCTTTGTTGCCATATTTATTACATTTCGGCCCTTCAGTATCTGTCTATATTTCTGAGATAAGGTATTATGTACACTATTTACATTATTCGGAATATTGTCCTCATCTTTGTTGCCATATTTATTACAACGTTTCGGCCCTTCAGTATCTGTCTATATTTCTGAGATAAGGTATTATGTACACTATTTAAATTATTTGGACTATTATCCTCATCTTTGTTGCCATATTTATTACAAAATTTCGGCCCTTCAGTATCTGTCTATATTTCTGAGATAAGGTATTATGTACACTATTTACATTATTCGGACTATTGTCCTTATTTTTGTCGCCATATTTATTACAACGTTTCGCCCCTTCAGTATCTGTCTATATTTCTGAGATGAGATATTATGTACACTATTTACATTATTCGGACTATTGTCCTCATCTTTGTTGCCATATATATTACAACGTTTCGGCCCTTCAGTATCTGTCTATATTTCTGAGATGAGATATTATGTACACTATTTACATTATTCGGACTATTGTCCTCATCTTTGTTGCCATATTTATTACAAGGTTTCGGCCCTTCAGTATCTGTCTATATTTCTGAGATAAGGTATTATGTACACTATTTACATTATTCGGAATATTGTCCTCATCTTTGTTGCCATATTTATTACATTTCGGCCTTACAGTATCTGTCTATATTTCTGAGATAAGGTATTATGTACACTATTTACATTATTCGGACTATTGTCCTCATCTTTGCTGCCATATTTATTACAACGTTTCGCCCCTTCAGTATCTGTTTATATTTCTGAGATGAGGTATTATGTACACTATTTACATTATTCGGACTATTGTCCTCATCTTTGTTGCCATATTTATTACAACGTTTCGGCCCTTCAGTATCTGTCTATATTTTGGAGATGTGATATTATGTACACTATTTACATTATTCGGACTATTGTCCTCATCTTTGTTGCCATATTTATTACAGCGTTTCGGCCCTTCAGTATCAGTCTATTATTCTGAGATAAGGTATTATGTACACTGTTTACATTATTCGGACTATTGTCCTCATCTTTGTTGCCATATTTATTACAACATTTCGGCCCTTCAGTATCTGTCTATATTTCTGAGATAAGGTATTATGCACACTATTTACATTATTCGGACTATTGTCCTAATCTTTGTGGCCATATTTATTACAGCGTTTTGCCCCTTCAGTATCTGTCTATATTTCTGAGATAAGGTATTATGTACACTATTTACATTATTCGGACTATTGTCCTCATATTTGTTGCCATATTTATTACAACATTTCGGCCCTTTAGTATCTGTCTATATTTCTGAGATAAGGTATTATGCACACTATTTACATTATTTGGACTATTGTCCTCATTTTTGTCGCCATATTTATTACAACGTTTCGCCCCTTCTGTATCTGTCTATATTTCTGAGATGAGATATTATGTACACTATTTACATTATTCGGACTATTGTCCTCATCTTTGTTGCCATATTTATTGCAACGTTTCGGCCCTTCAGTATCTGTCTATATTTCTGAGATGAGATATTATGTACACTATTTACATTATTCGGACTATTGTCCTCATCTTTGTTGCCATATTTATTACAACGTTTCGGCCCTTCAGTATTTGTCTATATTTCTGAGATAATATATTATGTACACTGTTTACATTATTCGGAATATTGTCCCCATCTTTGTTGCCATATTTATTACATTTCGGCCCTTCAGTATCTGTCTATATTTCTGAGATAAGGTATTATGTACACTATTTACATTATTCTGAATATTGTCCTCATCTTTGTTGCCATATTTATTACATTTCGGCCCTTCAGTATCTGTCTATATTTCTGAGATAAGGTATTATGTACACTATTTACATTATTCGGACTATTGTCCTCATCTTTGTTGCCATATATATTACAACGTTTCGGCCCTTCAGTATCTGTCTATATTTCTGAGATGAGATATTATGTACACTATTTACATTATTCGGACTATTGTCCTCATCTTTGTTGCCATATTTATTATATTTCGGCCCTTCAGTATCTGTCTATATTTCTGAGATGAGGTATTATGTACACTATTTACATTATTCGGAATGTTGTCCTCATCTTTGTTGCCATATTTATTACATTTCGGCCCTTCAGTATATGTGTATATTTCTGAGATAAGGTATTATGTACACTATTTACATTATTCGGAATATTGTCCTCATCTTTGTTGCCATATTTATTACATTTCGGCCTTTCAGTATCTGTCTATATTTCTGAGATGAGATATTTTGTACACTATTTACATTATTCGGACTATTGTGCTCATCTTTGTTGCCATATTTATTACAACGTTTTGGCCATTCAGTATCTGTCTATATTTCTGAGATGAGGTATTATGTACTCTATTTACATTATTCGGACTATTGTCCTCATCTTTGTCGCCATATTTATTACAACGTTTCGGCCATTCAGTATCTGTCTATATTTCTGAGATGAGACATTATGTACACTATTTACATTATTCGGAATATTGTCCTCATCTTTGTCGCCATATTTATTACAACGTTTCGCCCCTTCAGTATCTGTCTATATTTCTGAGATGAGGTATTATGTACACTATTTACATTATTCGGACTATTGTCCTCATCTTTGTCGCCATATTTATTACAAGGTTTCGCCCCTTCAGTATCTGTCTATATTTCTGAGATGATGTATTATGTACACTATTTACATTATTCGGACTATTGTCCTCATCTTTGTTGCTATATTTATTACAACGTTTCGGCCCTTCAGTATCTGTCTATATTTCTGAGATAAGGTATTATGTACACTATTTACATTATTCGGACTATTGTCCTCATCTTTGTTGACATATTTATTACATTCCGGCACTTCAGTATCTGTCTATATTTCTGAGGTAATGTATTATTTACACTATTTACATTATTCGGACTATTGTCCTCATCTTTGTTGTCATATTTATTACAGCGTTTTGGGCCTTCAATATCTGTCTATATTTCTGAGATAAGGTATTATGTACACTATTTACATTATTCGGACTATTGTCCTCATCTTTGTTGCCATATTTATTACAGCGTTTCGGCCCTTCAGTATCTGTCTATATTTCTGAGATAATGTATTATGTACACTATTTACATTATTCGGACTATTGTCCTCATTTTTGTAGCCATATTTATTACAACGTTTCGCCCCTTCAGTATCTGTCTATATTTCTGAGATGAGATATTATGTACACTATTTACATTATTCGGACAATTGTCCTCATCTTTGTTGCCATATTTATTACAACGTTTCGGCCCTTCAATATCTGTCTATATTTCTGAGATAAGGTATTATGTACACTATTTACATTATTCGGACTATTGTCCTCATTTTTGTAGCCATATTTATTACAACGTTTCGCCTTTACAGTATCTGTCTATATTTCTGAGATGAGATATTATGTGCACTATTTACATTATTCGGAATATTGTCCTCATCTTTGTTGCCATATTTATTACAACGTTTCGGCCCTTCAGTATCTGTCTATATTTCTGAGATAAGGTATTATGTACACTATTTACATTATTCGGACTATTGTACACATTTTTGTCGCCATATTTATTACAACGTTTCGCCCCTTCAGTATCTGTCTATATTTCTGACATGAGATATTATGTACACTATTTACATTATTCGGACTATTGTCCTCATCTTTGTTGCCATATTTATTACAGCGTTTTGGCCCTTCAATATCTGTCTATATTTCTGAGATAAGGTATTATGTACACTATTTACATTATTCGGACTATTGTCCTCATCTTTGTTGCCATATTTATTACAGCGTTTCGGCCCTTCAGTATCTGTCTATATTTTTGAGATAAGGTATTATGTACACTATTTACATTATCGGACTATTGTCCTCATCTTTGTCGCCATATTTATTACAGCGTCTCTCCCCTTCAGTATCTGTCTATATTACTGAGATAAAGTATTATGTACACTATTTACATTATTCGGACTATTGTCGTCATCTTTTTCGCCATATTTATTACAACGTTTCGGCCCTTCAGTATCTGTCTATATTTCTGAGTTGATGTATTATGTACACTATTTATATTATTCGGACTATTGTCCTCATCTTTGTTGCCATATTTATTACAGCGTTTCGGCCCTTCAGTATCTGTCTATATTTCTGAGATGAGACATTATGTACACTATTTACATTATTCGGACTATTATCCTCATCTTTGTCGCCATATTTATTACAACGTTTCGCCCCTTCAGTATCTGTCTATATTTCTGAGATGAGGTATTATGTACACTATTTACATTATTCGGACTATTGTCCTCATCTTTGTCGCCATATTTATTACAAGGTTTGGCCCCTTCAGTATCTGTCTATATTTCTGAGATGATGTATTATGTACACTATTTACATTATTCGGACTATTGTCCTCATCTTTGTTGCCATATTTATTACAACGTTTCGGCCCTTCAGTATCTGTCTATATTTCTGAGATAAGGTATTATGTACACTATTTATATTATTCGGACTATTGTCCTCATCTTTGTTGACATATTTATTACATTCCGGCACTTCAGTATCTGTCTATATTTCTGAGGTAAGGTATGATTTACACTATTTACATTATTCGGACTATTGTCCTCATCTTTGTTGTCATATTTATTACAGCGTTTTGGGCCTTCAATATCTGTCTATATTTCTGAGATGAGATATTATGTACACTATTTACATTATTCGGACAATTGTCCTCATCTTTGTTGCCATATTTATTACAACGTTTCGGCCCTTCAATATCTGTCTATATTTCTGAGATAAGGTATTATGTACACTATTTACATTATTCGGACTATTGTCCTCATCTTTGTTGCCATATTTATTACATTTCGGCCCTTCAGTATCTGTCTATATTTCTGAGATAAGGTATTATGTACACTATTTACATTATTCGGAATATTGTCCTCATCTTTGTTGCCATATTTATTACATTTCGGCCTTACAGTATCTGTCTATATTTCTGAGATAAGGTATTATGTACACTATTTAAATTATTTGGACTATTGTCCTCATCTTTGTTGCCATATTTATTACAACGTTTCGGCCCTTCAGAATCTGTCTATATTTCTGAGATGAGATATTATGTATATTATTTACATTATTTGGACTATTATCCTCATCTTTGTTGCCATATTTATTACAAAATTTCGGCCCTTCAGTATCTGTCTATATTTCTGAGATAAGGTATTATGTACACTATTTACATTATTCGGACTATTGTCCTTATTTTTGTCGCCATATTTATTACAACGTTTCGCCCCTTCAGTATCTGTCTATATTTCTGAGATGAGATATTATGTACACTATTTACATTATTCGGACTATTGTCCTCATCTTTGTTGCCATATATATTACAACGTTTCGGCCCTTCAGCATCTGTCTATATTTCTGAGATGAGATATTATGTACACTATTTACATTATTCGGACTATTGTCCTCATCTTTGTTGCCATATTTATTACAAGGTTTCGGCCCTTCAGTATCTGTCTATATTTCTGAGATAAGGTATTATGTACACTATTTACATTATTCGGAATATTGTCCTCATCTTTGTTGCCATATTTATTACATTTCGGCCTTACAGTATCTGTCTATATTTCTGAGATAAGGTATTATGTACACTATTTACATTATTCGGACTATTGTCCTCATCTTTGCTGCCATATTTATTACAACGTTTCGCCCCTTCAGTATCTGTTTATATTTCTGAGATGAGGTATTATGTACACTATTTACATTATTCGGACTATTGTCCTCATCTTTGTTGCCATATTTATTACAACGTTTCGGCCCTTCAGTATCTGTCTATATTTTGGAGATGAGATATTATGTACACTATTTACATTATTCGGACTATTGTCCTCATCTTTGTTGCCATATTTATTACAGCGTTTCGGCCCTTCAGTATCAGTCTATTATTCTGAGATAAGGTATTATGTACACTGTTTACATTATTCGGACTATTGTCCTCATCTTTGTTGCCATATTTATTACAACATTTCGGCCCTTCAGTATCTGTCTATATTTCTGAGATAAGGTATTATGCACACTATTTACATTATTCGGACTATTGTCCTAATCTTTGTGGCCATATTTATTACAGCGTTTTGCCCCTTCAGTATCTGTCTATATTTCTGAGATAAGGTATTATGTACACTATTTACATTATTCGGACTATTGTCCTCATATTTGTTGCCATATTTATTACAACATTTCGGCCCTTCAGTATCTGTCTATATTTCTGAGATAAGGTATTATGTACACTATTTAAATTATTTGGACTATTGTCCTCATCTTTGTTGCCATATTTATTACAACGTTTCGGCCCTTCAGAATCTGTCTATATTTCTGAGATGAGATATTATGTACATTATTTACATTATTTGGACTATTATCCTCATCTTTGTTGCCATATTTATTACAAAATTTCGGCCCTTCAGTATCTGTCTATATTTCTGAGATAAGGTATTATGTACACTATTTACATTATTCGGACTATTGTCCTTATTTTTGTCGCCATATTTATTACAACGTTTCGCCCCTTCAGTATCTGTCTATATTTCTGAGATGAGATATTATGTACACTATTTACATTATTCGGACTATTGTCCTCATCTTTGTTGCCATATATATTACAACGTTTCGGCCCTTCAGTATCTGTCTATATTTCTGAGATGAGATATTATGTACACTATTTACATTATTCGGACTATTGTCCTCATTTTTGTTGCCATATTTATTACAAGGTTTCGGCCCTTCAGTATCTGTCTATATTTCTGAGATAAGGTATTATGTACACTATTTACATTATTCGGAATATTGTCCTCATCTTTGTTGCCATATTTATTACATTTCGGCCTTACAGTATCTGTCTATATTTCTGAGATAAGGTATTATGTACACTATTTACATTATTCGGACTATTGTCCTCATCTTTGCTGCCATATTTATTACAACGTTTCGCCCCTTCAGTATCTGTTTATATTTCTGAGATGAGGTATTATGTACACTATTTACATTATTCGGACTATTGTCCTCATCTTTGTTGCCATATTTATTACAACGTTTCGGCCCTTCAGTATCTGTCTATATTTTGGAGATGAGATATTATGTACACTATTTACATTATTCGGACTATTGTCCTCATCTTTGTTGCCATATTTATTACAGCGTTTCGGCCCTTCAGTATCAGTCTATTATTCTGAGATAAGGTATTATGTACACTGTTTACATTATTCGGACTATTGTCCTCATCTTTGTTGCCATATTTATTACAACATTTCGGCCCTTCAGTATCTGTCTATATTTCTGAGATAAGGTATTATGCACACTATTTACATTATTCGGACTATTGTCCTAATCTTTGTGGCCATATTTATTACAGCGTTTTGCCCCTTCAGTATCTGTCTATATTTCTGAGATAAGGTATTATGTACACTATTTACATTATTCGGACTATTGTCCTCATATTTGTTGCCATATTTATTACAACATTTCGGCCCTTTAGTATCTGTCTATATTTCTGAGATAAGGTATTATGCACACTATTTACATTATTTGGACTATTGTCCTCATTTTTGTCGCCATATTTATTACAACGTTTCGCCCCTTCAGTATCTGTCTATATTTCTGAGATGAGATATTATGTACACTATTTACATTATTCGGACTATTGTCCTCATCTTTGTTGCCATATTTATTGCAACGTTTCGGCCCTTCAGTATCTGTCTATATTTCTGAGATGAGATATTATGTACACTATTTACATTATTCGGACTATTGTCCTCATCTTTGTTGCCATATTTATTACAACGTTTCGGCCCTTCAGTATTTGTCTATATTTCTGAGATAATATATTATGTACACTGTTTACATTATTCGGAATATTGTCCCCATCTTTGTTGCCATATTTATTACATTTCGGCCCTTCAGTATCTGTCTATATTTCTGAGATAAGGTATTATGTACACTATTTACATTATTCGGAATATTGTCCTCATCTTTGTTGCCATATTTATTACATTTCGGCCCTTCAGTATCTGTCTATATTTCTGAGATAAGGTATTATGTACACTATTTACATTATTCGGACTATTGTCCTCATCTTTGTTGCCATATATATTACAACGTTTCGGCCCTTCAGTATCTGTCTATATTTCTGAGATGAGATATTATGTACACTATTTACATTATTCGGACTATTGTCCTCATCTTTGTTGCCATATTTATTATATTTCGGCCCTTCAGTATCTGTCTATATTTCTGAGATGAGGTATTATGTACACTATTTACATTATTCGGAATGTTGTCCTCATCTTTGTTGCCATATTTATTACATTTCGGCCCTTCAGTATATGTGTATATTTCTGAGATAAGGTATTATGTACACTATTTACATTATTCGGAATATTGTCCTCATCTTTGTTGCCATATTTATTACATTTCGGCCTTTCAGTATCTGTCTATATTTCTGAGATGAGATATTTTGTACACTATTTACATTATTCGGACTATTGTCCTCATCTTTGTTGCCATATTTATTACAACGTTTTGGCCATTCAGTATCTGTCTATATTTCTGAGATGAGGTATTATGTACTCTATTTACATTATTCGGACTATTGTCCTCATCTTTGTCGCCATATTTATTACAACGTTTCGGCCATTCAGTATCTGTCTATATTTCTGAGATGAGACATTATGTACACTATTTACATTATTCGGAATATTGTCCTCATCTTTGTCGCCATATTTATTACAACGTTTCGCCCCCTCAGTATCTGTCTATATTTCTGAGATGAGGTATTATGTACACTATTTACATTATTCGGACTATTGTCCTCATCTTTGTCGCCATATTTATTACAAGGTTTCGCCCCTTCAGTATCTGTCTATATTTCTGAGATGATGTATTATGTACACTATTTACATTATTCGGACTATTGTCCTCATCTTTGTTGCTATATTTATTACAACGTTTCGGCCCTTCAGTATCTGTCTATATTTCTGAGATAAGGTATTATGTACACTATTTACATTATTCGGACTATTGTCCTCATCTTTGTTGACATATTTATTACATTTCGGCCCTTCAGTATCTGTCTATATTTCTGAGGTAATGTATTATTTACACTATTTACATTATTCGGACTATTGTCCTCATCTTTGTTGTCATATTTATTACAGCGTTTTGGGCCTTCAATATCTGTCTATATTTCTGAGATAAGGTATTATGTACACTATTTACATTATTCGGACTATTGTCCTCATCTTTGTTGCCATATTTATTACAGCGTTTCGGCCCTTCAGTATCTGTCTATATTTCTGAGATAATGTATTATGTACACTATTTACATTATTCGGACTATTGTCCTCATCTTTGTCGCCATATTTATTACAAGGTTTCGCCCTTCAGTATCTGTCTATATTTCTGAGATGATGTATTATGTACACTATTTACATTATTCGGACTATTGTCCTCATTTTTGTAGCCATATTTATTACAACGTTTCGCCCCTTCAGTATCTGTCTATATTTCTGAGATGAGATATTATGTACACTATTTACATTATTCGGACAATTGTCCTCATCTTTGTTGCCATATTTATTACAACGTTTCGGCCCTTCAATATCTGTCTATATTTCTGAGATAAGGTATTATGTACACTATTTACATTATTCGGACTATTGTCCTCATTTTTGTAGCCATATTTATTACAACGTTTCGCCTTTACAGTATCTGTCTATATTTCTGAGATGAGATATTATGTGCACTATTTACATTATTCGGAATATTGTCCTCATCTTTGTTGCCATATTTATTACAACGTTTCGGCCCTTCAGTATCTGTCTATATTTCTGAGATAAGGTATTATGTACACTATTTACATTATTCGGACTATTGTACACATTTTTGTCGCCATATTTATTACAACGTTTCGCCCCTTCAGTATCTGTCTATATTTCTGACATGAGATATTATGTACACTATTTACATTATTCGGACTATTGTCCTCATCTTTGTTGCCATATTTATTACAGCGTTTTGGCCCTTCAATATCTGTCTATATTTCTGAGATAAGGTATTATGTACACTATTTACATTATTCGGACTATTGTCCTCATTTTTGTTGCCATATTTATTACAGCGTTTCGGCCCTTCAGTATCTGTCTATATTTTTGAGATAAGGTATTATGTACACTATTTACATTATCGGACTATTGTCCTCATCTTTGTCGCCATATTTATTACAGCGTCTCTCCCCTTCAGTATCTGTCTATATTACTGAGATAAAGTATTATGTACACTATTTACATTATTCGGACTATTGTCGTCATCTTTTTCGCCATATTTATTACAACGTTTCGGCCCTTCAGTATCTGTCTATATTTCTGAGTTGATGTATTATGTACACTATTTATATTATTCGGACTATTGTCCTCATCTTTGTTGCCATATTTATTACAGCGTTTCGGCCCTTCAGTATCTGTCTATATTTCTGAGATGAGACATTATGTACACTATTTACATTATTCGGACTATTATCCTCATCTTTGTCGCCATATTTATTACAACGTTTCGCCCCTTCAGTATCTGTCTATATTTCTGAGATGAGGTATTATGTACACTATTTACATTATTCGGACTATTGTCCTCATCTTTGTCGCCATATTTATTACAAGGTTTGGCCCCTTCAGTATCTGTCTATATTTCTGAGATGATGTATTATGTACACTATTTACATTATTCGGACTATTGTCCTCATCTTTGTTGCCATATTTATTACAACGTTTCGGCCCTTCAGTATCTGTCTATATTTCTGAGATAAGGTATTATGTACACTATTTATATTATTCGGACTATTGTCCTCATCTTTGTTGACATATTTATTACATTCCGGCACTTCAGTATCTGTCTATATTTCTGAGGTAAGGTATGATTTACACTATTTACATTATTCGGACTATTGTCCTCATCTTTGTTGTCATATTTATTACAGCGTTTTGGGCCTTCAATATCTGTCTATATTTCTGAGATAAGGTATTATGTACACTATTTACATTATTCGGACTATTGTCCTCATCTTTGTTGCCATATTTATTACAGCGTTTCGGCCCTTCAGCATCTGTCTATATTTCTGAGATAATGTATAATGTACACTATTTACATTATTCGGACTATTGTCCTCATCTTTGTCGCCATATTTATTACAAGGTTTCGCCCTTCAGTATCTGTCTATATTTCTGAGATGATGTATTATGTACACTATTTACATTATTCGGACTATTGTCCTCATTTTTGTAGCCATATTTATTACAACGTTTCGCCCCTTCAGTATCTGTCTATATTTCTGAGATGAGATATTATGTACACTATTTACATTATTCGGACAATTGTCCTCATCTTTGTTGCCATATTTATTACAACGTTTCGGCCCTTCAATATCTGTCTATATTTCTGAGATAAGGTATTATGTACACTATTTACATTATTCGGACTATTGTCCTCATTTTTGTAGCCATATTTATTACAACGTTTCGCCTTTACAGTATCTGTCTATATTTCTGAGATGAGATATTATGTGCACTATTTACATTATTCGGAATATTGTCCTCATCTTTGTTGCCATATTTATTACAACGTTTCGGCCCTTCAGTATCTGTCTATATTTCTGAGATAAGGTATTATGTACACTATTTACATTATTCGGACTATTGTACACATTTTTGTCGCCATATTTATTACAACGTTTCGCCCCTTCAGTATCTGTCTATATTTCTGACATGAGATATTATGTACACTATTTACATTATTTGGACTATTGTCCTCATCTTTGTTGCCATATTTATTACAGCGTTTTGCCCCTTCAATATCTGTCTATATTTCTGAGATAAGGTATTATGTACACTATTTACATTATTCGGACTATTGTCCTCATCTTTGTTGCCATATTTATTACAGCGTTTCGGCCCTTCAGTATCTGTCTATATTTTTGAGATAAGGTATTATGTACACTATTTACATTATCGGACTATTGTCCTCATCTTTGTCGCCATATTTATTACAGCGTCTCTCCCCTTCAGTATCTGTCTATATTACTGAGATAAAGTATTATGTACACTATTTACATTATTCGGACTATTGTCGTCATCTTTTTCGCCATATTTATTACAACGTTTCGGCCCTTCAGTATCTGTCTATATTTCTGAGTTGATGTATTATGTACACTATTTATATTATTCGGACTATTGTCCTCATCTTTGTTGCCATATTTATTACAGCGTTTCGGCCCTTCAGTATCTGTCTATATTTTTGAGATAAGGTATTATGTACACTATTTACATTATCGGACTATTGTCCTCATCTTTGTCGCCATATTTATTACAGCGTTTCGCCCCTTCAGTATCTGTCTATATTACTGAGATAAAGTATTATGTACACTATTTACATTATTCGGACTATTGTCGTCACCTTTGTCGCCATATTTATTACAACGTTTCGCCCCTTCTGTATCTGTCTATATTTCTGATATAAGATATTATTTACACTATTTACATTGTCCTCATCTTTGTCGCCATATTTATTACAACGTTTCGGCCCTTCAGTATCTGTCTATATTTCTGAGTTGATGTATTATGTACACTATTTACATTATTCGGACTATTGTCCTCATCTTTGTTGCCATATTTATTACAGCGTTTCGGCCCTTCAGTATCTGTCTATATTTCTGAGATAATGTATTATGTACACTATTTACATTATTCGGAATATTGTCCTCATCTTTGTTGCCATATTTATTACATTTCGGCCCTTCAGTATCTGTCTATATTTCTGAGATAAATTATTATGTACACTATTTACATTATTCGGACTATTGTACTCATCTTTGTCGCCATATTTATTACAACATTTCGGCACATCTGTATCTGTCTATATTTCTGAGATGAGGTATTATGTACATTATTTACATTATTGGACTATTGTCCTCATCTTTGTCGCCATATTTATTACAAAGTTTCGGCTCTTCAGTATCTGTCTATATTTCTGAGATGAGACATTATGTACACTACTTACATTATTCGGACTATTGTCCTAATCTTTGTCCCCATATTTATTACAAAGTTTCGCCCCATGAGTATCTGTCTATATTTCTGAGATAAGGTATTATGTACACTATTTACATTATTCGGACTATTGTCCTAATCTTTGTCGTCATATTTATTACAACGTTTCGCCCCTTCAATATCTGTCTGTATTTCTGAGATGAGGTATTATGTACACTATTCATATTATTCGGACTATTGTCCTCATCTTTGTCGCCATATTTATTACAAGGTTTCGCCCCTTCAGTATCTGTCTATATTTCTGAGATGATGTATTATGTACACTATTTACATTATTCGGACTATTGTCCTCATCTTTGTTGCCATTTTTATTACAACATTTCTGCCCTTCAGTATCTGTCTATATTTCTGAGATAAGGTATTATGTACACTATTTACATCATTCGGAATATTGTCCTCATCTTTGTTGCCATATTTATTACATTTCGGCCCTTCAGTATCTGTGTATATTTCTGAGATAAGGTATTATGTACACTATTTACATCATTCGGAATATTGTCCTCATCTTTGTCGCCATATTTATTACAACGTTTCGGCCCTTCAGTATCTGTCTATATTTCTGAGTTGATGTATTATGTACACTCTTTACATTATTCGGACTATTGTCCTCATCTTTGTTGCCATATTTATTACAGCGTTTCGGCCCTTCAGTATCTGTCTATATTTCTGAGATAAGGTATTGTGTACACTATTTACATTATTCGGACTATTGTCCTCATTTTTGTAGCCATATTTATTACAACGTTTCGCCCCTTAAGTATCTGTCTATATTTCTGAGATGAGATATTATGTACACTATTTACATTATTCGGACTATTGTCCTCAAATTTGTTGCCATATTTATTACAACGTTTCGGCCCTTCAGTATCTGTCTATATTTCTGAGATAAGCTATTATGTACACTATTTACATTATTCGGACTATTGTTCTCATCTTTGTTGCCATATTTATTACAACATTTCGGCCCTTCAGTATCTGTCTATATTACTGAGATAAGGTATTATGTACACTATTTACATTATTCGGAATATTGTCCTCATCTTTCTTGCCATATTTATTACATTTCGACCCTTCAGTATCTGTCTATATTTCTGAGATAAGGTATTATGTACACTATTTACATTATTCGGACTATTGTCCTCATCTTTGTTGCCATATTTATTACAGGGTTTCGTCCCTTCAGTATCTGTCTATATTTCTGAGATAGGGTATTATGTACACTATTTACATTATTCGGACTATTGTCCTCAACTTTGTTGCCATATTTATTACAGCGTTTCGGCCTTTCAGTATATGTCTATATTTCTGAGATAAGGTATTATGTACACTATTTACATTATTCGGACTATTGTCCTCATCTTTGTCGCCATATTTATTACAAGGTTTCGCCCCTTCATTATCTGTCTATATTTCTGAGATGATGTATTATGTTCACTATTTACATTATTCGGACTATTGTCCTCATCTTTGTTGCCATATTTATTACAACATTTCGGCCCTGCAGTATCTGTCTTTGTATATTTCTGAGATAAGGTATTATGTACACTATTTACATTGTCCCCATCTTTGTCGCCATATTTATTACAACGTTTCGCCCCTTCAGTATCTGTCTATATTTCTGAGATAATGTATTATGTACACTATTTACATTATTCGGACTATTTTCCTCATCTTTGTGGCCATATTTATTACAGCGTTTCGGCCCTTCAGTATCTGTCTATATTTCTGAGATAATGTATTATGTACACTATTTACATTATTCGGACTATTTTCCTCATCTTTGTTGCCATATTTATTACAGGGTTTCGGCCCTTCAGTATCTGTCTATATTTCTGAGATAGGGTATTATGTACACTATTTACATTATTCGGACTATTGTCCTCAACTTTGTTGCCATATTTATTACAGCGTTTCGGCCTTTCAGTATCTGTCTATATTTCTGAGATAAGGTATTATGTACACTATTTACATTATTCGGACTATTGTCCTCATCTTTGTCGCCATATTTATTACAAGGTTTCGCCCCTTCATTATCTGTCTATATTTCTGAGATGATGTATTATGTTCACTATTTACATTATTCGGACTATTGTCCTCATCTTTGTTGCCATATTTATTACAACATTTCGGCCCTGCAGTATCTGTCTTTGTATATTTCTGAGATAAGGTATTATGTACACTATTTACATTGTCCCCATCTTTGTCGCCATATTTATTACAACGTTTCGCCCCTTCAGTATCTGTCTATATTTCTGAGATAATGTATTATGTACACTATTTACATTATTCGGACTATTTTCCTCATCTTTGTGGCCATATTTATTACAGCGTTTCGGCCCTTCAGTATCTGTCTATATTTCTGAGATAATGTATTATGTACACTATTTACATTATTCGGACTATTTTCCTCATCTTTGTGGCCATATTTATTACAACGTTTCGCCCCTTCAGTAGCTGTCTATATTTCTGAGATAAGGTATTATGTACACTATTTACATTATTCGGACTATTGTCCTCATCTTTGTTGCCATATTTATTACAACGTTTCGGCCCTTCAGTATCTGTCTATATTTCTGAGATGATATATTATGTACACTATTTACATTATTTGGACTATTGTCCTCATCTTTGTTGCCATATTTATTACAACATTTCGGCCCTTCAGTATCTGTCTATATTTCTGAGATAAGGTATTATGTACACTATTTACATTATTCGGGCTATTGTCCTCATCTTTTTTGCCATATTTATTACAGCGTTTCGGCCCTTAAATATCTGTCTATATTTCTGAGATAATGTATTATGTACACTATTAACATTATTCGGACTATTTTCCTCATCTTTGTGGCCATATTTATTACAACGTTTCGCCCCTTCAGTAGCTGTCTATATTTCTGAGATAAGGTATTATGTACACTATTTACATTATTCGGACTATTGTCCTCATCTTTGTTGCCATATTTATTACAACGTTTCGGCCCTTCAGTATCTGTCTATATTTCTGAGATGATATATTATTTACACTATTTACATTATTTGGACTATTGTCCTCATCTTTGTTGCCATATTTATTACAACATTTCGGCCCTTCAGTATCTGTCTATATTTCTGAGATAAGGTATTATGTACACTATTTACATTATTCGGACTATTGTCCTCATCTTTGTCGCCGTATTTATTACATTTCGGCACTTCAGTATCTGTCTATATTTCTGAGGTAAGTTATTATGTACACTATTTACATTATTCGGACTATTGTCCTCATCTTAGTTGCCATATTTATTACAGCGTTTTGGCCCTTCAGTATCTGTCTATATTTCTGAGATAAGGTGTTATCTACACTATTTACATTATCGGACTATTGTCGTCATCTTTGTCGCCATATTTATTACAACGTTTCGCCCCTTCAGTATCTGTCTATATTTCTGAGATAAGGTATTATGTACACTATTTACATTGTCTTCATCTTTGTCGCCATATTTATTACAACGTTTCGGCCCTTCCGTATCTGTGTATATTTCTGAGATAATGTATTATGTACACTATTTACATTATTCGGACTATTGTCCTCATCTTTGTCGCCATATTTATTACAACGTTTCGCCCCTCAGTACCTGTCTATATTTCTGAGATAAGGTATTATGTACACTATTTACATTATTCGGACTATTGTCCTCATCTTTGTCGCCATATTTATTACAACGTTTCGCCCCTTCAGTAGCTGTCTATATTTCTGAGATAATGTATTATGTACACTATTTACATTATTCGCACTATTGTCGTCATCTTTGTCGCCATATTTATTCCCACGTTTCGCCCCTTCAGTATCTGTCTATATTTGTGAGATGATGTATTATGTACACTATTTACATTATTCGGACTATTGTCCTCATCTTTGTTGCCATATTTATTACAACATTTCGGCCCTTCAGTATCTGTCTATATTTCTGAGATAAGGTATTATGTACACTATTTACATTATTCGGACTATCGTCCTCATCTTTGTTGCCATATTTATTACAGCGTTCCGGCCCTTCAGTATCTGTCTATATTTCTGAGATAATGTGTTATGTACACTATTTACTTTATTCGGACTATTGTCCTCATTTTTGTCGCCATATTTATTACAACGTTTCGCCCCTTCAGTATCTGTCTATATTTCTGAGATGAGGTATTATGTACATTATTTTCATTATTCGGACTATTGTCCTCCCCTTTGTCGCCATATTTATCACAACGTTTCAGCCTTTCAGTATCTGTCTATATTTCTGAGATGAGGTATTATGTACACTATTTACATTATTCGGACTATTGTCCTCATCTTTGTTGCCATATTTATTACAACATTTCGGCCCTTCAGTATCTGTCTATATTTCTGAGATAAGGTATTATGTACGATATTTACATTATTCGGACTATTGTCCTCATCTTTGTCGCCATATTTATCACAACGTTTCGGCCTTTCAGTATCTGTCTATATTTCTGAGATGAGGTATTATGTACATTATTTACATTATTCGGACTATTGTCCTCCCCTTTGTCGCCATATTTATCACAACGTTTCAGCCTTTCAGTATCTGTCTATATTTCTGAGATGAGGTATTATGTACACTATTTACATTATTCGGACTATTGTCCTCATCTTTGTTGCCATATTTATTACAACATTTCGGCCCTTCAGTATCTGTCTATAATTCTGAGATAAGATATTATGTACACTATTTACATTATTCGGACTATTGTCGTCATCTTTGTCGCCATATTTATTACAACGTTTCGGCCGTTATACACACCGGCCTTCTTCAGGTGGTTGGAATGTCGAACTGAACCCATTATTTCGTTCACTGGGGTAGACTGTTCTTGTTCCACTCGTTTTTAATGAATGTCAGTTATTAGTTATCCCCTGTTTATTTCCCTCTGAAAGTTCTGCACTCCCTTAACCGGGTCTTTGGGTCCTGTCACTAGATCTAACTAACGCCTTTATCCACAGTGCCGTGTGTCCTTGTGGACACATTGGTGTATAGATTTCTGGGTATTATAAACCTAATGTCTTCAGCAACCGTTTTTTACCAGTGCTGATATTGCAATTTTTGCTGATATCATTGTATATTTTTTTACCAGAGCTCATATTTGTTGTAATTATCGCTTTTCTCTGGCACTCCTTAAACTCCTGATGATAATCACAGTGCTTTTGCTCGAAACGTTGTGCCCATAATAACACCTATATCAACAAAGATAAGAACTCGGTGTAATACAAAAATACTGAACAAAATAAAAGTTGAACAAATGATAAATTTAGGTTAAAATTACTTTCTACAAATTCTACGATGTCATTGCGCATTATACAAAAGAGATTATTTTTTTCTGGAATTTTATATTCCAAAGTTAGAGGTGAGTATTATAAATACAGGCGCGTAAGTGAATATAACGAACCCTACTGGTACTGGAACTCTGTTCTCCGATTAACAATTCCGAACTATTATCCACTACACCATCCGCACATCCCATCTTACAGTACCTAATATTCCCAAGCTGTCATCCACCTAGGCTTGACGTTGCTACGAACTACGAACGGGATTTGGCCGTAAGCCTCTATTTGAATAATAATGATTTCAAGTTGTAATGCTTAATTAGTTTATAAAGAAAAGAGATTAATTCTTTACAAAGATATTAAATAATAAAAAATATATGTTTGTTTATTCGAACTTTCTGTTTTTCTTAATAGTTTCTTTCTATACTAAGTCATTTTACGCAAAAGAAGAGGTCACACACTTAAATCATCTTAATTTAGGTTCATGAGGTCATAGAAACTTTGAAAACCATTAGCCTAAATGATTACGACTTGTACATCCACTTACGGCTTGACATCACTGCGCATGCTCGTTTTCTTGTATTTTCATGCAATCTCATTCTCTTTCTTTTTGGTGAAAAATATTTTTCGCGCTTGTTAACTATAAGCTTCATTAAGCCAGAAGATAGTAAATAGTTTGGAATGAATGTTGTGATGTTTGTTCGTTATGGAAATAGTACAAAAGAACAATAAGCGTCGAATACCCATTCATATAGGCTGATTTCAATTTCGATAAAAGATTTTATGCAATGGCATTTTGCAAAAAAAGGCCAATGTTAAAGAACGTAGAAAACAATTAGAGAATTCCATTGTGCTTCTTCACCCCCGCCACTTTACCCGAATTTGTTCTCTATCCCCACCCCCAGCTCTGTTTTTTTTTTTTTTTTTTTTTTTTGATTTTGCAGTCTGTTTAATTTTTCGGTTATTTACTTTAATCTAAGGCGACATAAAAGTCTCTAAATGGATTTTTATAGAAAAAAAAAGAAGGCTATATTTGCTTGTGAGTGTATGTGCTTCGTGATGAGGAAAAATCATTCCTCACTTAATGGCCGGATTCCGTTCCTACGGCCTGGTCGCTAAGCGAGGCGATCGTTTAGTGAGAAGTTATACTTGAAAACTATTTCAGGCATACGGGGTTGGAAGAAGATCAGTGTTAAAAAATATGTATGAATAAATTACCAACGACATTTTTCGGTAATAAATAAAATTATTTTTAATTTAAAAAATAAAACCTTGGCGAAATAACTTTAGCTCTGACCGCGAATTGAATGCGATTTAAACACACACACACACATTTTGAATGAGTTTTTAGACATCTGCCCTACAAGAAACCAATGCGGCCATTTCAAGTTATTATTATGTCTGCTGTATTTAAACCAGATATATTTAACAATAAATGTAATAACGTATATACTCGTGTATAAGTCAGCTTCATGAATAATAGTATGGCCCCTTAGTATATTTGTATGGATTTTATCCACCAAGAAAAAAAAAATCTTTTGTATATTGCAATCGGTCAATAGAAATAATTTTAACCTCTTCAAAAAAGATTTTAAAAAATACCTGTGTATAGTTCGACACCCTCTTTTTGGCGCAAAAAACTTGCACTATACTAGAGAATATACGATATTTTAAATGGTCAAACAATTTCGAATTAAAATTTGATCATCTCGCCATCAATGAAGCCACGGGTACCAAACTAATACACAGGGTGTTCCAAAAGTCACCCAGGTTTTTAAAATTGTCATAGTTTTTATAATTTTTATTTCTTTTTTGTTTTCACTACTTAGGTTAATAAAAGAAATTATAAAATATAATAAAAAAATAATATAAAAAATTATCACTGGAAAAATTCGCAATTGAACGATGAACCAAAACCATGGAATTTTATTTCGGAAATTTTGTAGCTGCCAGTTTCTTCTGATCTGATTCCACCCGATTATTTTCTTTGCCTAGGCTACCACAAGTAGTGTAGTGATTTTCCAAGGGTAGCTTAGATGTGTCGCAGTTAGCTCCTCCTCAGTTCTTTAATCCTTCAACAGGGGTCTCTCCTCCCACCTTTGCTATAAATACTGGCTGACCCTTCTCTTTCTCTTTTTCGACTTAGGCCTTGGGCCGCTATCTCGCGTGCAGGGGAGATAAAATCTCTCTCTTTTTCACTTAGGCCAATACGTGACCTCTCTCAGATACAGCGATCCCAAATTCTGGGGACACGCTAAGAACAATACACGTACGTACGAACACTCACAACACACACACATAATTTCTCCATACAAACACTATGTAACTGTTCATATCTTTCTGTAACTTGTTATTAATATATATTTGTTTACCCATATATATCGGTTTTGTTTGTTTTCTTTGTCTTCTTTGGGCTTAACTAAAGTCCCAACGTTCTCATGTAGCTGGACCGGCTAGCAGGAAATTTTAACCTTCTGATATCTCTTCACATCTTCACCCGCACGGTCCGCAACAGATGTGGCACAAGGCCGAAAGTAGGGGGCACCCAGTGAGGATCGAACTTACTATACAGTCGTAATTGTTCTAGCGAGACAAGCCTGCTAATCCTTACACCGCCTCAAGGTGCCTTACCCACAAGTAGTGTATATGCCAGATAAACCGTAGACAATTCACCAACTGAATGATAACATCTGTACATAAATTCGATGTTATTAAACACTGTTATGGTATTCAGTACTCGCTGGCATCTGAACATCGGGATCGTCATCCCCTCTCCTTATTCCTTTTCTCCCCCCCCCAGCTAGTTTGGCCGAGATGGCTATGAAGGGCCAGCCTACTCCTGAAAGGTTGTTAGCAAACCTCATAGAGGAGTGTGTGTTGTGAACGCAGCTGAGCGAGTCGGACACTCCTGACAGTATGTCGCAGGTCATGTTGACTATTATGGTGAAAGCTATATAGGAAAAACGCGTCTCTATGACGTAGAAAATCGACAATATTGAATTCGTAAAATTCTTCATGATTTAATAAAATATATTTCCAGTGTTTATATTTTGATTCTGTATTTCTGAATAATAAATAAATGTGTTGAAATTTCTAGATTTTTAAATCCATAATTGACGCTTGAGGTACGCTATATATCCATATTTTAAAAATAACTAAAAAAAATACGAAAATATGCAAATATTTTGCAAGAAGCACGGTGGAGTAATGTATAGCAGCTAGGAATAATGAATCGGAGAGCCGAGTTCGAATTAGGTCGAATAAATTACGTTCATTTACGTGGGTAAATAGCAGGAGAGACCGAGTTCTATAGACTTGGATGGCAAATGTTCTACTGCAGAAAGAAATGGCAACCTACTGCTATGGATTCTATAGCCTTGGATGGTAAGTGGTCTACTGCTGAAAGAAATGGCAAACTACTTCACGAAAAAAAAATCTGCCTCGTCAGTCATGTATCGAAAGATACATGATGGTCTAAACGTGTATCACGAATGGCACATAACTGACTGAAATTCACTTAAGTGCTAATACCCTTGGGAAAGGTATGTGTCCTCTTTTCTCCCAGCTATGGCTTCTATAGCCTAGGATAGCAAATGGTCTACCGCAGAAAGAAAGAAATGGCAACCTACTACAGGAATAAAAATTCTGCCTTGTCAGTCATATATCGAAAGATACATGATGGTCTAAGCGTGTATCATGCATGACACATGACTGACTGATTTTGCTGGAGGGATTTCGTGTTATTCTATAAATATTATTTGTTTTAAACAAATACATGCCTTTGTTTGAGTGTAAATATAGTTTTCATTGCGTGCGTTTCTGTGTACACTCTTATCACCGCTGATATTTGCCGCGTGTGATTGTGCTTCTTTCAAACGCCTTACACTTTCATTCACATTCTTGGAAAGCATAACGGTAAATTATTTTCCGATTAATAGAATTTCTCCACTTGATGATCTTGTTAGATATTCTCAGTCGGTTCGCCTAAAAGTAAAATCCTCAGAAAATGCCACCTAATGTACAACATTCTGTTCAATAAAATCTCTAAATGGCACATCAATTGATCAAGTGATAAATCCTCGATCGGACAATTCACTGGCTGATTCTAAATTAATTATCTAATCTGGGCGAGGCTTCAATGAAATTCTCGTCTACGCAAATGCGAACATGCGCATAGTGACGTTAATTAGCTTATCCAATGAAGTCTGAACATCAGAAATAATTCGTACTTTCGGATAACTCTCCACTCGTAGAGATGATGTTATGTTTTCTTTGTCTCCCTTAAATAATATTAACTGGTCATATGACACGTAACGCCCAGGGAGCGTCTCTCTATTCTCTACATAAACAGTTGGGGATAAATGTCGTAAAAAGAAAAGGCTTTCTTGACACGTGAAAAATAAAGTAAGTCCCTTGAAACATAACGTACAGGATTTGTGAGTATGTATAGACTATTTTAATATTTTTTTGTTTGTTTAACGAGATCTCAACTCCTTATAGGTCATTTAATGCCAAAATTTAATTTTGTTGGTAGTTTTGAAGTAATAAAAATATGCGAAAAGGTTTTTCTGCTTTCACAGTAGAATACATGGTAGTTGATACTCAACTTTTGTGAATATATATGATTGTGTGGATAGGTAATGATATCTCTGTTTTATGCTGTAGTTTTGTTGAATTTGTATTTTGGAATACTGTTTGACTTTTTAAAGAAAGTGTACGATATATAGATTAATATCATGAAAGAGTTCTTTCATGTTGATTGTTTGATTTTGTGTAGCGGCATATCAACACCTCTATGGGTTATTTAACGTCAACATCTAAATATTTTGTATGTAATTTTTTACTGTCAACTTCAGATATTTTGGACATAATTTTATACTTTCAGATTAAAGGGATGTTTTTTAAATATATATTTTGCTCATAAAATCTATTGTTAGTACTTTTACTATAAAAATGTATTTTTATGTATTTTTAGTGTTGCTTTGATTCTGATTTTGCTTTAAAAATGGTTGGTCATTTCATTATAAAAATGTACTATTGATTTTTGTGTGGGGTTCACTATTTGCCCATAGCTGGGATCCTGACAGGTGCTACCACCCCGGGTCAGAGTGGATCTGGAGCCACTAATTTCCCGATAAGAGGCGTTGCTACCGGATGTAGGTTATCGCCATAGCAAGAACACTCTATTTTAATAACGATAGCTTTCCTTTTCAGGGATGGGAGAATACAGGTAAATCATTTTTACACTTTGTTAGCATATACTTTTTGAATTAAATAATTTTTTATTTACGTTCTTCCGACTTTTCCTTAGCCTTCTTTACTTTTTTTAATATTATTTTTAGTATTTGGTTAAATATCTGTACCTACTGTATATATTATTAGGTTCGCTCACTTATACAGAGTGCGATGGATAAATTATCGTCTAAATTGCGCAATTCAGCTGTCCCCCGGTCCACTCTCCGCCCAGGTCTTTTGAACAAGAGTAGATGTTTATCCCTTGTTTCCTGTTTAGAATTGGGCTCCCGTTTCTTTCTAAATTCTTTTCTTTCTCTTTCACTTCCAGTAGCCTCCTTTGCGTCTTAGTGACTTTATCGCCTTGCTTAGGGTGAACTGATTAAAAACATACTATTGGTGCATATCATCGTGCAATGTATTATTCCATGGAAGATTTCTAGGGAAGTTAAGTGATTGAACGAGTCAGACTTCATCATTATCAGGACCCAGAGATGTTTAAATAACCCCAGAAAAATTTCAGACACGTAATGATTCACACAGGAAGTATCTTTCTGGAAAAACATATCGACATCCTGTTTGCAGAAACGGCAACTGAATGGGTTAAACAATATTATGAACGTACATTAGACTATTCAATTTTATCTCTATGAACGCCAAATGTAAGGCGGGAATTGTAAAGAATATGATACTGTAGCGGAACGGGCCCTGTGTGAGATGGCGGGTGTTTTGGTTAGCCATGTTAGTTGCGTGTTGAAGGGCTGTTCCCCACAATTATTTATTTTTGTTAGGAAAGGTGTGGAAATCATTAGCAATGGTGAAATACAAAAGGGAACATGGATTTAAAAGCATAACAATTGAATTTATTAAGTATTGAAATTACATGCATGCGAACTGAAAAGTGAGACTGAGTTGCGTCCCTTTGATTAGGTAATTATTTGTATCTAGGCTCATAACGAAAGAGTTGATATATGTTGCATGTTAGAGCTTGTCTACTGGACGAGTTGGTAAGAGTTCACAGATTGTACTTGCGTGAAATGTCGTAAAGTTCTTTAACGTCTGACTGTGTTAGTCAAGACGGGAGTTCCTTGAGAGTTACATTTTGGTAGTGGTGTTGAGTGACGAAGAGAAGTTAGGTTCGAGAGCCCGCGTCGAAACAGAGAATTCTTCTGCTGCTACTGAGAAAGAATCACACGTGTTGGGTTTAAATATCATGTCTTATCACGTGACTGGCTCAGAATTGAGTTGGCGCCTAAATTGATCGTGCGCGTGGGAGCAATCTGAGTGGTCGATACTGACCAATCAGCAAGCTAGATTGACGGTGATTAACCAATGAATGCCTTTTGATTATTTGTAAGTATGATACTGGTAATAATGTAACAGGAAGAGTGCATTTCCTAGCAGAGGGTAAACTGGTTGTCGTGGACGAGTCTACAATACCACATGACGTCAGGGCTTGGACCTGTATTTTGAGAGTGAATACAAATCGTAAGATATCACTCCAAATATACACATTACGCACGTAAACAGACATCACTTGTGTTATAGCAGAACCAGGTTCTATCTGTTATCGTATTTATTAACTACCGTTCACTTGACTTAAGTAAACTGCAAATGAATTTTGTAACGGCCGTCTGTTTGTATAGACATTATTATTGATAATTAAAAATAATGACTATCATGAATGAATAAAATAAACCAAAATAATAAAATAACGTTAAAACTTTGTTTAAAATAAATCAAATAAATCAAAATAATAAAAGTCCCGAAATGCAACGGAAACATTTCCTGTCTGAAAAAGGACTTCGCGTCAAAAACCCTGAACTCAGTCTTTTTCGCTACTGACCGTTAGATGGTCAAGACGTCCATCTCTTCTCCTCGGAACAATGCTTGTTAAAATACGAAGCGACTTCTTCCTTTTATCACACGCAACCTTAAAACATTTGTAACTAAAATACACACACACACCAGTACACAAAAATAAATACAATTCTATGATTTTAATTTACAATTTAACAGGCATTATTGTCTTATTTCTGTGCATAGTTTTATTCCTGTGAACATGAGGCCATTCCTGCTCGTATGATGTAAATGACCCCAAATGCTTCGAAAGAAACTTGTACACAGGTTTTATGATGCCAGTCTATCAGTTCTTTGTAAAATCTTTTTTTCTGTTATTGATAAACAATTGTATAAACTAATTTAGGGGGAAAAAAAAAGAATCGTATGTGCCCAGCGGACAATTTCTGAAATAATCTTTAAAATGACACTTGTAAAAATAGAGAAGATATCTTGAGCGGACATTTACGCTCCGGAAAAGACAAGAAATATAAGTGAATATAGAACTGGCTTTCAGGCTTCTTTTACGATATATTTAACGTCTCTTCCGATGACATATGAGAACACTTATAGATAGTTGATAGAGGTTTAGGGGGATGTACTAAAAGGTAAGGAGAAATCCAGCGAGAGTTTGAAAGCGAAAGAAGCAAGAATCTCATTGGTAGACTAAAATTGGAGAAAATTCAATGATTGGATGGCTTTTCGGATGCGAATCAGAACAACCTCTCGTACGAAAAAGAAAAAAATGGAGAGGATAAAGAGAATGGCAAGAGCAAGGAAGGAAGAAAAAGGAGAAAGGAAAAAAGAAAAAAAAGAAAAGAGATCGGTAACTGACAGTGGGAAAAAAGAGAGGAAATGACGTAATGGAATTATATATATATATATATATATATATATATATATATATATATATATATATATGTGTGTGTGTGTGTGTTAGTGTGTGTGTGTATTATTTTAAATGTTTTTTTTAGTGGATACCCATGTTTGAGTAGACGCTCCGTTTATTTTAAACAGTGTATTTATCTTCGTCAACCGGCCTGCATATTCGAGAAATTTTATTAAAGAGAAAGATGTAAGCAGTATTATTGAACCTTGTTTGCTCAAAAGGACGACCTTTGTGCCTGAATCAGTTAAAAGCACGTCGGATCTAATGATGGTTTCTCCTGAAAAGGAGGACGCAGGACTGAATTCTGCCGGAGAGCGCAGTATTTTCCAACCCAAAATCTGTCGGCTTAATAAATAGAAATTCCATTATTTTTTACAAATTGCAACTTTCTCTCCCTCCCTCCCCCCTCTCTCTCTCTCTCTCTCTCACACACACACACACACATATGTATATATATATATATATATATATTGTGGTATTATTTTAATATCTTACCTCAGGCGGCGTGGAAAAATGATTGGAATTTCAAACCGAACCCTTTAGTTCATCCACCGGGGTTGATTGTTCACAATTCTTTGGGTCTAGTCACTGTATCTAACCAACATCGTTTATCCACTGGGCTATATGTCCTGATAGGGCCGGAGCGTACAACGACCGAAACGTTGTGAATATGGCAATGAAGATGAGGATGACTGTCCGAATAATGTAAATAATGCAGATTCAAAATCGTTTATGCCGTCTTGTGAGGGCAGACTTATTCTCTGTCCACCCCCACCGCCAGCATCATTCTCATGGACACAACCTGGCAAGCCTATCGCTATAGCAAATGTTCAGATAAACTCCATTTTTTAGTTCCACCGGTTTTGGCGTTTACAGCTCAGACACGACATGCTACTTCCACGAAGCCGAATCAGCCACATTTCCTCTGTGTTTCAAATGTAAGGAATAATTTCCACAAAGATAGCTTTTTCCCAAGAACTACCGCTTTATGGGATCAGATTCCAACTTTGATACTTACCTAAAACTTAATTCCCGACCTCTTCAAAGGTCAATAGTTTACTATCTTTATCTTCAAAATTTTGACTTCTATCCGCTAAGTTTTTCGTTCATATCACGCACCTTAATGTTTATAACCATTTTACAGGTAACTATCTACCTTAAAGTGATCTGTTTTCGAATTTAGATAAAGCTAGTTTATGGAATACTAATTTTCAAGATAGTCAACCAGGCCTTCCTCATAGAGGAAGATTTTCAATTCTATTAGATTAATATGGATTATCAGATTATATACGGACATAACGAAATTTCCCCTTCATCTATGGTTATTAGAATGTGCTAAGAACTTCATAACAGATTACTGAAATCTTGTAATAGCTGAAGTAGTCGAATGTACATTCAAGTACTTCATTTCCTGAAGGAACTGTTGAACTGTTACTGTCACTTGCTACCTAATATAAGATTGTTTATTTATTGTAATGAAACAAGGATCTCAAAATATAGAACTGACCTTTGAATAGTGTCGCTATGTCCCTCAAACCCTTCACAACGTTTTATGGTAATATTTTGTGTTCACCCAACACAAGGCCCAAGAATCACTCAAGGTAGTGGATTACAGAATGCGAGTTTTGTGCGTTAAGGTCATACGTGGATATTACGAGGATATATAGGATAGATAATGGTTGACCCAAAAGTGAAACGATTAAAATTGTTGTAGTTGGGGAAGCATCCTCTCGGGAGTCTGTTTCACAAAGTGAAAGAATGATCAGTCTGAATGTGAATTCATCCTTAATAAAGGCATACGAAGGGAATATAGATGAGTTGATAACGTTTACGTAGTATGGTGGGTCGTAAGTGTGAAGGTTTCAACTGGTGGAACTATGAAATGGAGTTCGTCTGAATATTTTACCTGAAAATTACAATAGATTAGTGAGACGCTAGTGACGTTTCATCTGTTGGAAACGGATTGCAGGTTTTTAAAAAAATATATAATTGTCCACAAGGCCGCATAATTGCTTTTGAACTCAGCATGTATCAGCCCAAATATGAAAGCAATAGTCCATTTCTTTGTCTGATCTGAGTCTTGGAAAGATATAACAAGGCTGTCGGAGTCACGTAATTTTCCGAGCGCTACATATGGGATCAGGTTAGGACTTTATTGAGTCACTTATGCATTATGGTGGCTGTAATATGAATGGCAAGAAAGAATGTTTTGTTTTGCTCTACGGAATACCGCGGTATGTTCCGGTCAGTAATTTTGGTTAGCATTAAGATGAGACATATTGAAGATCAGTCTTTTCCTTTCCTGCCGTCCTGGGTATGACGATAAACTTCATCCGCGTCTTGGGTAAGACGATAAACTACATCCGCGTCCTGGGTATGACGATAAACTTCATCCGCGTCTTGGGTAAGACGATAAACTACATCCGCGTCCTGGGTATGACGATAAACTTCATCCGCGTCTTGGGTATGACGATAAACTACATCCGCGTCCTGGGTATGACGATAAACTACATCCGTGATCTGGGTAAGACGATAAACTACATCCTCATCCTGGGTATGACGATAAAGTACACCCGCGTCCTGGGTATGACGATAAACTACACCCGCGTCCTGGGTATGACGATAAACTACATCCGCGTCCTGGGTATGACGATAAACTACATCCGCGTCCTGGGTAAGACGATAAACTACATCCTCATCCTGGGTATGACGATAAACTACACCCGCGTCCTGGGTATGACGATAAACTACACCCGCGTCCTGGGTAAGACGATAAACTACATCCGCGTCCTGGGTAAGACGATAAACTACATCCACGTCCTGGGTATGACGATAAACTACACCCGCGTCCTGGGTAAGACGATAAACTACATCCACGTCCTGGGTATGACGATAAACTACATCCGCGTCCTGGGTATGACGATAAACTGCACCCGCGTCCTCGGTATGACGATAAACTACACCCGCGTCCTGGGTAAGACGATAAACTACATCCGCTTCCTGGGTATGACGATAAACTACATCCGCGTGCCGAGTAAGACGATAATCTACATCCGCGTCCAGGGTAAGACGATAAACTACATCTGCGTCCTGGTTAAGACGATAAACTACATCCGCTTCCTGGGTATGACGATAAACTTCATCCGCGTCTTGGGTAAGACGATAAACTACATCCGCGTCCTGGGTAAGACGATGAACTACATCCGCGTCCAGTGTAAGACGATAAATTACATCCGCGTTCTGAGTATGACGACAATCTTCATCCGCGTCTTGGGTATGACGATAAACTATATCCTCATCCTGGGTATGACGATAAACTACACCCGCGTCCTGCGTATGACGATAAACTACACCCGCGTCCTGGGTATGACGATAAACTATCACCCACGTCCTGGGTATGACGATAAACTACAGCCGAGTCCTGGGTTAATACGATAAACTACATCCGCGTCCATTGGTATGACGATAAACTACATCCGCGTCCATTGGTATGACGATAAACTACATCCGCGTCCAAGGTAAGACGATAAACTACATCCGCGTCCTGGGTAAGACGATGAACTACATCCGCGTCCAGTGTAAGACGATAAATTACATCCGCGTTCTGAGTATGACGATAAACTACACCCGCGTCCTGGGTAAGACGATAAACTACACCCGCGTCCTGGGTATGACGATAAACTACACCCGCGTCCTGGGTATGACGATAAACTACACCCGCGTCCTGGGTATGACGATAAACTACATCCGAGTCCTGGGTTAATACGATAAACTACATCCGAGTCCTGGGTATGACGATAAACTACATCTGCGTCCATTGGTATGACGATAAACTACATCCGCGTCCAGGGTAAGACGATAAACTACATCCGCGTTCTGGGTATGACCATAACTACATACGCGTCAAAATTTTGAAATAGATTTACCAAAGTTTTATACTTTATCACTAAAATTCAAATTAAATTTTATCAGTAATACACTTTAGTAAACCTGATAATTAAGGTGACATATATGAAGATAGGAAATCCTAAAATCTTCTGTTTGATGTTCATAAATTTATCCCATCACCTTTATTCCTTCACTATGGAAGGAAACCATACCCATTGAGAGCATTATGTTTTCACCGTTGGAAAGAAACACCAACTAGTCATCCCAATTAAATGCACCTATTCCATTATACATGATATTGCTGGAACAACAAAAGGGACTTAAAGAACATTGAACATGACTGACAATCAAGAAAGAGAATTTTTTTACCATATTTCTTATGTTTACAAAGGTTTTATTTCTGCTGTTAGTATATTAAATGATTTGATGAAAATACTTGTTGGTCTTGGTATATTCAATCGTGTTATTTTTAAAGACTTAGGGTCTGATTGCATTCTGATTTTGTATTTTTCAATAAGCAGACCAATATTTGTTGGTTTAAATACGAAATGAGAGGTTTCTACTATTCATTTTGAGAAATATTACAATTGGTCATATCCTATATACAGAAAAAATGAAGAAATGCTTCTTTTTCCATGAGCAAAAACGGTAGGTAACCCCCCAAAATGAGGTCATTTTCAGAGTCAGCGCCATCAAATTAGCGAAAAAAGATGTGTCTCGACACCATTTAATTTTTTTTTGAATGGTGTAATCAGATCATAACAAATTTAGCATAGGTGATAAAAAATTGATTATGGAATAGGCTGTGCTACAAGTAATTTCACTCAACACCGCAAATTACTAAAAAAAGCAAAGCCTTAATTTGAAAATTCGAAATAGCTCGTCAGATGGAATCTTTTATATGGCTGTCATATATAGGGCTAAATCCGTGCAGAAATATATAAACTGTAACCACTTCATAACATTAATGCCTATAAATGGATTTCAGCGATTGAATCCTATGGGTCCTGCAGAAAACCATCTTTTTTGAAACATTGTGAACTGGCGCTACATAATCACAAACAAAGAAATGTACCAGAAAACCGAATCACTTGAGGACTTTCAACAGCAGACACGACTACAATGGATAACATATGAAACTCAAATAGAAAATAATTAAGCCTGAGTGTCTTGGTAAAGATCATCCTTCTATAAACTTTGTGGACTGGTGCTACAGAATCACAAACAAAGAACTGTACCAAATAACAGGAAGCACATCACTTGAGGACTTTCAACAGCAGAAACAACTAAAATGGAGAACACATGTCTTTCGAAGAGAAAACAATGGTATAAGATGTTGACCATTTCACACTATTTGGAACAAAATGTCAGAAATCCCCCTTCCATCAATAACGGAAAGAGCGATAACAGTTATTGAACTGGAGAAACTTAATTAAGACGGGAGAGTCGAGTATATATATATATATATATATATATATATATATATATATATATATATATATATATATATATATATATATATATATATATATATACGGGGAAACGATACGGATTTTTTTATATTTCAAGAACACTTTTAGGGGAAAGAAGTACAACAAAGTATAAAAAAATGTTTTCGTGTGCTGTGTTTCGACCTTTAAGACTTCTTCAGACTAAATGTATATTTACGTTGATGCAACTACACAGGTGCCCAAAGGAGAAGGGTCGCTGTGAAGTTCAAATTTCTTTCTTTTTAATTTATGTTTTGGATATATAATCTAGGCGATTTCAGTTCGATTCTTTTTCTTTTTGCTTATATTTCCATCATTTTTCTTATTAAATATCTCAAATCCCAGGTAGAATATCTGCCAATTTTAATAATTTTCTGCCAATTGTAAGAACGTGGACGTAATTTTGCTGTGCATGATCTGGCGAATAAAGCAATTTCTTTACATTTTTCGTCTTAGTATATTAATTTCTTTTTTTAATTACAGTAGCATTTTTTAAATCCAAATTGTGGCCAGTCTAATTACAGTGAGCCACGACTCCATTTAACGTGTTCTTTCGTAAAAGATCCCTTTTATGTTTAATATAATATTTTATTTAAATTCCTTGTTTCTCCGCTGTATATATTGTAGCCATTAGTACAGGTAATAGAGTAAATTCCTCCTTCAAATATTAGCTTATTCTTTTGTACTAATTAAAGATTTTTTATTGTTTTAGATGTAGTTGTGACACATTTTATGTTGAGTTTAAAGAAATACATTACGATAGTTGTTGTGATGGAGTTGGTAGGTAGAACAATATATTTTGATTCGCAGGGTTTGTCAACTAAGACCGCCTATTTTTAAATATTTTATGAGATTTTTGATTCGCATTGAATATGTAATAAGTAGTGTATTATAGAAGCTTAACAGTATTTTCAATGCGTTTTTCCTACTCAGGTAAATTTTTAGCCGTCAGTATTTACATGAAGAGGAAAAAAACGCATAGTCTTTACTTAGATTACTTACATTATTCTCCTCATTATTATCCTCATCTTCATTGACATATTCACAACGTTTCGGCCGTTCTTTTCCAAGCCCTTCTTTCTCATCACATACACTAGGAATTTCAAGCATGTTTTCCTGATGTTAATTAAAAGTGTCCTTAACTTCCTGATGTTAAGTATAATTTTGTCGTTGCTCCCATGTTCGGTTCATGTTATCTTCAATATCCGCCTGTAGGACTAGATTTATTCTGCCTCGAGTGTCATTTCATCTATAAAGAAATTGTTTAGCATTCATTGTCATGTAAGGTGATTGAAATTATGTTACATTTTAGTAATCTTTTTTCTTTCTGACAATTTTTATTCTGTTGCCTAATACTTTTCGTAACTATTGGAATATATTTTTGGCTATCGCAATGCACTTTGGGATTTTAGTGTTTCCTTTTCCGTCCTCTGTTAAAAATTTTCTATAATATATGAATTTTTGAACGTGTTTGACTACGGCGTCCCGGTGTGTAATTTGCATGTTGCGCTGTTCCTTTTGCTAACAACCATGCGTTCTGTTTTGCTGAAATTGGGTTTTAATACTTTCTTATAGATTTCTTTCACTACTATAAGCAAAAATGTTATGATAGATAGATAGATAGTGTCAGAAATGGTATGATAAGACATAGATAGATAGATAGATAGATAGATAGATAGATAGATAGATATGGGCATACTGAGATAGATAGGGTCAAGAATGGTATGATCAGATAGATAGATAGATAGATAGATAGATAGATAGATAGATAGATAGATAGATAGATAGATATGGGCATACTGAGATAGATATTGTCAGGAATGGTATGATCAGATAGATAGATAGATAGATAGATAGATAGATAGATAGATAGATAGATAGATAGATAGATATGGGCATACTGAGATAGATATTGTCAGGAATGGTATGATCAGATAGATAGATAGATAGATAGATAGATATATAGATAGATAGATAGATAGATAGATAGATAGATATGGGCATACTGAGATAGATAGTGTCAGGAATGGTATGATCAGATAGATAGATAGATATGGGCATACTGAGATAGATAGTGTCAGGAATGGTATGATCAGATAGATAGATAGATAGATAGATATGGGCATAATGAGATAGATAGTGACAGGAATGGTATGATCAGATAGATAGATAGATAGATAATGTCACAAATAGTATGATAAGACATAGATAGATAGATAGAGAGAGAGATAGATAGATAGACAGACAAACAGAATGATAGATAGATAGTGTCAGAAAATGATAAGACATCGTTTCTACACGAGCCCGAAAGTATCCAGCACCCAGTGAGGATCAAATTCACACCGGAGTCTTGTTACAGGTTCACATATATTTAGAAAAAGTCAGCAAAGTCCATTCAACATGTTCTCAATGTGTTTTACCTTACATTCCAGGTAAGATAATTGCAAATTTTACTCGGCCTCATACAAATATTCGTTGAGGATTGAACCAATTACACGAGTGATTTCAACTAGTATTTAACTGAAACTTATTGCTCTATTCTAAGTGTCCGCCATAGTTATCTACTAATCTTTGGTTAGTATTAGACAAGACCAAATTGCGAAATGATATCTAGACTGGCCATATTACACTGGGGAGTCGACTAACTTTCTCTCATTAGTCTACAGTAGGCTCTGTTTCCCCCAAACAAAGTTTGTCTTGCAAACAGTAATCGGACGTTCAGTGAACACTGAATAATTATACTATCGACTATTTGGCAAGAATAGGTTACTAATGATTACTCCCGACCAAGCATTTCCCTATCCTCGGGGACTACAATACAGTGACTACAGCCACCGTAGATTGTTAAAAAAACACACCCACAAAAGAGTCACTTAATAAGTAAATGCTTATATATTAAAATGTTAGAGAATAATATCTATCTCTAAAGCAAGCACATGCTTAAAGACTCAGATATAAATGACAACTATTTACTTATCCCCGAACTAAATAAATACTTACAGACTCAAATAACAAACGACTAATTTTTGCCTACCAACAAACCAAATAACATAAATTAACAATATTTACTTATATCCAAAAAAGGAAAATGCTTACAGACTCAATTATAAAGGACTAATATATACCTATCGTCGAACGTAGGTAAATACTTCCACACTCAAATATAATTTAGTGAGATTTACATGACCCCAGTCCAAGTAAACACTCGTAATGTCAAAAGTACGCAGATGTAGGCTTTAAGAAAGCTGTATGCAACTGAGAATTACATGGTTCGCATATAGTGTCCTTTTATAGTTCCAGTAAACAGAAATAGCTCTCTCAACGAGGAGAGTAACAAAACAAGGGGGACCACTCTTGATTATACATAACAACATATAGACTCAAATAGAATATGACCAAAATTTATATGTGTTCGAACAAAGAAAAGTTTGATAGAGTCAAATATAAAAAAATTAATATTTACCTATCCTCGTACCAAATACATTCTTATAATCTCAAATATATATGATAAATATTTATCTATTCACGAAACAAGTAACTGTTATAGTCCCAAATATAAAGGATTTATATTTACGGTGTTCGAACCAAGGAAAGGCTTAGAGTGTCAAATATAAATGAGCACTCTTTACCTATCCCCGTGCCAAGTAAATACTTACAGACTCAAATAAAATTAAACACTATTTACCTATCCCTAATCAAAGTAAACGGTTATCGACTCACATATTAATGACAAACATTTACTTGTCCTTGAACCCAGTAAATGTTTATTATCTCAAATATAAATTACCACTATTTACCTATCATCGAACCAAATAAACGTTTATAAAATCAAATAAAAAATGACTAATGTATACGGCCTTCGAAAGACTTAGAGAGTCATATATAAATGAACAATATTTACCTATAAACCCCAAAATTAAATACTTATAGATTAAAATATAAACCTTCAATATTTAGCTATCTCCAAACCAAGTAAATGCTTGTAGACGGAAATATAAAATAACCAATGTTTACCAATGTCTACACCAAGTAAATTCTTACAAACTCATATATAGTGATTTTCTAAGCGAAACTTATATGTGGCACAAGGCCGAAAGTATGGGACACCCATTGAGGATCACATTCACTACTCAGTCGTAATTGTTCTAGCGAGACAAGCTTGATAACTATTACACCGCCTCGAGGTATCCTTTAAAGACTCATATATAAATGACCAATATTTACCTATACACAGATTAAGGAAATGCTTATAGACTCATATAGAAATGGTAAATAAGCCAGTAATTCACCTATATTTATCTATTCCTGAATCAAGTAAGTACTTCATTATCTGTCTATATTTCTGAGATGAAGTATTATGTACATTATTTACATTATTCGGACTATTGTCCTCATCTTTGTCGCCATATTTATTACAGCGTTTCGGCCCTTCAGTATCTGTCTATATTTCTGAAATGAGGTATTATCTACACTATTTATATTATTCGGACTATTGTCCTCATCTTTGTCGCGATATTTATAAGAACATTTAGGCCCTTCAGTATCTGTCTATATTTCTGAGATGAGGTATTATCTACATTATTTACATTATTCGGACTATTGTCCTCATCTTTGTCGCCATATTTACGCTATTCCGTGCAGCTGCGGAAAGAAATATAAAGGGGAGACAGGCTGCCCTCTTAAAGCAAGGCTTCAAGAACATCAGAAAGCGGTAACATGAGGGGAAGTGAAAAATCAGGCGTGGCTGACCACATATGGAGAGAGAAGGGAGATCACTGATATCTGTGGGATCAGGTTGAGATCATAGACAAAGAACACTATTGGAAAATTCGTAAACTTAAGGAATCAGCACACATGCTAGGCCACAAAAATCTCCTGAGCCGACCAAGCATAAAAATGAATACAATATGGGAACCAGTAATAAGGAGTGCCAGAAAAAAAGCGATAATAACAAAAATTACAATATGAGCTCTGGTAAAAACATGTTTATAATAATAGCAAAAATTGCAATATGAGCACTGGTAAAAATAGTTGCTGAAGACATTAGGTTTATAATACCTAGAAAATCATACGCAGATGTCCTCAAGGACACATGGCACAGTGGATAAAGGCGTTCGTGACATGACCCAAAGAGTATGAGTTCAATACCTGGCTAAGGCAGTGGAGAACTTTCAAAGGGAAATTAACAGGAGATAACTGATAACTGACATCCATGGAACTAGAACAGTCTAGCCCAGTGAGCGAAATAAAGGGTTCAGTTCGACATTCCAACCACCTGAAGAAGGCCGGAGCATACAACGGCCAAAACATTGTAATAAATATGGCGACAAAGATGAGAACAATAGTCTGAATAATGTAAATAAAATAAGTACTTACAAAGCCAAATACAAAAAATAGTTTTTTCCACGTTAAATAGTGTTGACATGACTTAAAATAAAAAAAACCACTGTGCGTCAACGTCAATATTTTCACAAGCGTAACATTCAATACAATCCCGAGTTTACCAGCCATTAATTCAAGGCCGTCTTAGACAAGAATCCATAAGCTGAAAGCGAAATCCTCTTGATTGATGCCTTAACGCATAGTGGTGGGGTGGTGGGTTGTTCTGTTGAACGATATACTTGAAATATCGGGAAAGAAATACAAAAATATGAATCCGTCAATTCTGCAATCTGCAAATGTGGAATCTCTTAGGAAATGTCAATGGAAGATTTCATCAGTCCAGCACGTTTAGCATTTTCTTTTTAAAGAAAGACGACGCCGTTTTATCGTTATCAACATATTGGCATGCTAACGGTCATTAGTGAGTGGCGAGAATTTTGGAAGAGAAAAGTTAAAACTGGAACTATTGCATCGATATAGGCCGCGCAAATGCTGTTGTTGGCGAGAACACTTAAGAGATTACTCCAAATTTGATGAGATCTCCTGTCAGCATTCTAGCCCACTTTGATCACCGCACGAGGCATGGTACGCGGAACTAGATGAATCTACCGTGGTGGACGAAATAAAGGGTTCAGTTTGAAATTCCATTCACCTGAAGAAAGCTGGATCGTACAACGGTGGAAACGTCGTGAATATGGCAATAAAAATCAGGACAACAGTTCGAAATATGTAAATAATTACAATACCTCATCTCAGAAATATAGACAGATCCTAAAAAAGGCCGGATCGTACAACGGCCGAAACGTCGTGAATATGGCCATAAAGATGAGGAAAACAGTTCAAACACTGTAACTAATGTGAACGAAAGTCTGTTAGTGTAAAAAAAAAGACATTTCAGTGTTGTAGTAAAGCTTTACTTAGTGCAATTTAACGACTGCTATTAAATGAGGCCCCAGCATTTCTTTTATAGTTGAGGAGTTCGTAAAGGAGACAATTATGGTTGCAATCCTAAATATGTTGCAGCTTTAAATAAGCGACATTCCATTAAAAAAACAAAAACACAATCAATCTGTTATATTCCAGATTGTTGGGATGAACAAATAGGAATGAAATTAAGACAAGTGTATTTTAAAACATAATAAATTAACTTTTATTCATTTATTGTCTAAGAACAGCAAAAATTAGTTTGGATTTGAAACGTGAGTGTCAGCTTACCATGTTAAATTCAGAAATGTCGCGGCCCAACTAGCGGACAAGGGACGTAACTCAGTTGTATCTTGAGTTGTCGTACTTTATAGGTGGAAGTAAGTAAGCATCTCAACACAACCAGGGAAACCTATTCATGGCAATCATACAGTTATGTTCTTACAACTGATGTTTAGTTAGGTTTGGTTTGGTTTACAGTATATCAACCTCAATGGCTTATTTAATACCGACAAGATTTTTATTGATGATAATATTTTTTCATAAATGTATTGTTGGTAATATTTTAAAAAAATTTACAGCTGTAATGTATTGCAGTGAATTTTTTTTTTCTTCAAAAATTTATTGCTGGTAATAATTTTTCAAAAAAAGTATTGCTGGCATTAAAACTTATTTTTATACTTTCATAGTGTTTGACTATCGAACTAGTACAACAATTTAAATATCTGGAAAGTGTTTTAACAGGGGACGGAAAGTGCGACAATGAAATTCGATGGCGCATTAGGATATCGAAAGATGCCTTGCAAAAGCTAAGCAGAGAATTAAGAAACTGGAAAATTTCGTTTGAAAGAAAGAGAAGTGTACTGAATTTTATGAAGTTTTAGAGACAATGGTAACAAAAAGGACAGCTACACTTAGAAAATACAGTTGAAATCTCTATCTACAAAAGGCAGGGTGTGTGTGTGTGTGTGTGTGTGTGTGTGTGTGTGTGTGTGTGTGTGTGTGTGACGAATGCACGGCCGCAATTTTCGACTGATTTGCACCAAAATTTACATGCACATGCTCCAAGTTAGCGGGAAACAAAGACCGACTTTGCAATTCCCAACTCCCATCGATAATGGAAATAATCGATTTTTTCATGCTTCTACGGCTGTTTTCATGTAGTTTGCGGCCATTTTCTACTGGCCAGAGTGAGAGCCTATAGCTGGCTGCCACGAATAGGCAGGAAAATTCTATTGGCCAGTGTGAGAGCCAACAGCTGACTGACACGAATGTTAACTAGCATGCTAGCATGCAAAAAAATCGATAGCATTCGTCACAAGTGGGAAAAATTTAAATCTGCATGGCACTTTACTCCAATTGGCTCATTCGCTTGCTTAAACTCAACGTTGATTCTGATTCCGCAGAACTGGGTTAGGTGTGAAAAAGTATTTGTTGTTAACATTCTTTTTTCATTCGGTTTTTCCACTTACGAGTCCTTTTTAAAGCTGATCGTTTTGTGTTCAGTTTTTAAAATTCTTTTTTCGTAACAGATTTAATGTTTAGTATAGAGCTTTAGAAAAAAATCGCAGTGTGAGATAGGCAAGAAGTAAGGCATGTAGCAACATCAGCACGGCAAATGGCACTCTTTTAAAGGCAAGGAAGGGCAAAAATATTTTTTTAGTCAAGTGATAGCGATTGCTGTATGAGTCGTACGATTTTTGAATCAAGCACGGGCTAGTTTTGTTATAAAATTCGTATGACGTTCATAGTTCTGGTTAATAATACGGTAAGGAAATAAAAGTTTCGGTGAAGAACAAGTTTAATCACATGAGAGACATGGATTACTAATCCAGTAATAGGGAATGTCGTTGGTCAGTACGGCAAAGCGTTCGACTCAAACGCTACGCCTTGCGACCCATTTTGCGACGACTGTTCCTATCAGCAGACGTTGTAATAATAGCGGATAGATGAGACCACGTTCAACAATTAGTGTAGAGGAGGTCGATCGTCTGTCGTCTTTCTACACAACAACAATAGCTCTGAATTGTGCAACGTCAGTTGTCAAAGGACTTGCGCGTTTCTTGTTGACTTCCATGTCTTCGTCTCTGTCATATTTTTGAAATCAATTTTGATCTTGACAGCCGGAGGTTGATAGACATTGAGAGCAGATTCCATCGCTTTAAATTCTATTTTGAACTCACTTCAATTTGCTTTCTTTTATCTGGGTTAAATAATAGAATTTTTGCTTGCGAAGTTTTTTATTATAAAGTTAGTATAACGTTCGTAATTCTGGTTAATAATACTGTAAAGAAACTCTGGTACAAAAGGTTGAATGAAGAACAGGTTTAATCACATGAGAGACGGATTAATATTACAGTATGCCGTAGTTCCGTGCGTCAATGTGTACGATTCAAAACCCATGCCATGCAATCAACTTTTGCGACTAACGTTCCTATAAGTCAGTGGTTCCCAACCACTGTGCCGCGGCACACTAGTGTGCCGCGGAATGATTACTGGTGTGCCGCGAAGAGATAATACCTAGAAGCCATTTAATTTCATTTTGTTTAATAAAGACATTCAATTTCTTAATCATGATGACCCCGCTCAATTCAAAATCGCCGAATTTCTGGAATCTAAACGTTTCGCGCATACGAATTGGTAAGCGTTATTATGGTTTTTATTAGTCATGGTACGATTAATCGGAATATCAGGAGTTTTTCAAAGTATCGGGAATCGGCATCGGAGCTGAATAATTCAGACCCGATTTCGATACCAAAACGATTCCTAAATACACAGGTTGTAAGACAAAAAGTTGTAACACAGAACTGTACTATGTGAGGTTTTACGTAATGCTCCTAACTAACAAACATTTTTTTTACCTGTTCCTAACCATTTTTAATCTTTTCAATTTCAGGCTAATCTAACTTTATGCACAACTGTCCCACTGACATTCACAATTATTATTTTATACCCGATATTGAATACAGGATATTTTGATTTATGGGAATAAAAATTCTTCTTATATAATATTCTTTGTTTTTTTATTATTTTATTGCAAAAAGGCTTTATGAGTAGAAAATATTTATTTTTTGTGATAGGTGTGCCGCGAAAATTTAAAGAACTCAATAGTGGGCCGCCATGTAGAAAAGGTTGGGAACCACTGCTATAAGGAGAAACTCTACTCATCGCGGACGAGTTTATGTTCAACAATTAGTTTTAAGGTCCTTATGGTATGGGAATAAATTAAATTAATCACTTTCTTAGTTTTTGATTGAGTGATTTCTTTCAGAGCCTATTAAGAATTAGTGTAAGGGAGGCCGGTTGTTTTTCTATACAACACCTCCCCCTTTTTAAGATACACTTTCTCTTTTGAATACGTATTTTCTTCTTTTGGAATTCGCTTCCAACACTTACATTGGACATTGTTTCTTTTAATAACACAATTTGTCAGAGTATTTCGGAGAGGAATTGGCAAATCAAAAGTGCAATACAGCAATTCCATAGGTAAATCTCTTTGTTGGGTTTTTATTTCATTGGCAAATCTTGGTTTTAATTGGTTTAAATACCTTTTATGTCACCAATTTCAACGTTTTACTAGAGACGTCATCCTGCCAATGTGATTTACTATTTCTCTATCTTCTCAACGTTTCTGTCCTGCCTTGTAAATCCAGAAGAAAACCTTATTTCCAGCTTTGATAGAATTTATAGTTAATTCCGTACTATGCCAACATTTTATTCATCTTCCAGGTACTAATTTTTCAGATACGGATTTAATTTTCCTGGCACACATTAGCCCCGCTGGTGACATTCTAGGTGTAGTATTAGGGTTAGGGGTCAGTATATAAATTCTTAAAAACAATTTGGAGCATCACTTCTTCCATTTCCTCCCCATTTTCTTTTCTTTAACCTTTTGAACGTATCAACAAAACGTTCAGCCCGGCCATTTTATCATGGGTGGCATTGTTAGATGTTCAACTGATTAGTATTTGCAAAAGAATTTGAAAGTCTCAAAGTCAATTGCATGCCATTATCAGATGCTATAGTATCTGGAACTCCAAATCTCGAAAGCAATTCATGAAGAATGTTTGCAGTTACCGCGAAAGTCAGTCGTCTACACTTCACTATTTCCGTCCATTTTAAAAAACTGTCGAAGGCAATCAAGTAATACGCACCATCGAAAGGTCCCGATTAATCAACATGCAACCTAGACCAAGATTTATTAGTGTTAGGCCATGGCTAATAAAGTTACAGGTACTTATTTTGGCATTTAAAAAAATATCCTGGTCCATTTTAAGCCAATGTACGTAAATTATCATAAGGAATTTCATTCTTGAAATTCAAGAATATTTGTGGAGATTTCGTAGATTTTAAGCATATAAAACAACATGCCTGGCCACACACAATTCCGGAAAATCCTTGTTGAAAACACAACTATACTTAAACATGAAAACAATAAACAAAAACTAAAACTCCTTGAAGCTATATACATAAAACAGTTGAAACCTAACCTGAAGAAAATAGACTACGAAATCTCCACAAATATTCTTAAATGCTATAATTGATAACAGAAGCCATTGGCTTATATCAACGGCTTCCCATACTTAATACTTCACGTTTTCACTTTCGCGTAGTCATGTGTGACGTCACGAGCTGCGACGCGATTTTCGCTTCCACGTCTCGTATACATGAGTTTGTCGTTGCTTTGAAATTTTTCAAGCAACAAAAACAGACTATCATTATTGTTTCGTCCGTGTGTTGTTTGATATATTGAAATGTAATTGTCACCTTTGATAATGGCTTATGCAAGCCGAAAGTTTAGATTGGATTTAAACATGTATCAATATGGTGATTTCCTTTCGTCTTTCAATGATAATGTTATTAAGCTTATCAGACAATATGAAAGGAACTTACTTAAAATAAATAGACAAAACTTGTTTATATAATTTAATGAAACATGCATCAATGAAAAAGTGCTGCCTAAATATACACAATATATATATATATATATATATATATATATATATATATATATATATATTCGGTTGAGCTCTGTGGGTGTGAGGTGTGCGTTTGTAAACAGTGACTAATATAGCATGACTCTTCGGCAGAAGTGAGTCACTGTCAGTCACTGTGTGTTTATCTAATTCTAAAAATAAACACGCTAAAATTCACCTTCATCCCTGCTTAGTGGTAGAAGTTCCGACTGACGCCAATTCAGTCGGGTTTCGATCCTAGTTAGAAGCAACCGGACGTCTATCCACACTGATGAGCTGTGAAACAGCGAAACAGTCTGTCTGTGGCTGACAAATATATATATATATATATATATATATATATATATATATATATATATATGTGTGTGTGTGTGTGTGTGTGTATGTATGTATTGGCAACCATCGTGTGATGGTGGATCTTGCACAAAATCATGAGCAATTGTGCGGTTCATGTCCTCAGATGGTGATAAAGCAAGTCTGTTTAGACATAGCTCTGTTTTCTCCAATCCGGACAGGGAGCTGGAAAAGTACAATAAAAGTTTGCTTAATCAACTTTGCAACCCGCTGCAGTTGTCTAGTTATCCAATATAGCAATCGCAATAATCGATTTAGTAGAAATAAAACTCAGGCTTTGGAATGTAAGAACCCTCCAAGACAACGATTCTTCTCCAGAGCGTAAAACAGCCCTCATCGCTGATGCATTAAGCAAACACACTATCGACATTGCTACTCTCTGTGAGACTCGTTTTGCAGGAAAATTCTCAGAGGAAGTTAGCGCAGGATATACGGTTTTCAGGTGTACACTATGTCATAAAATCAGACATTGCTAAATCCCTGTCATCTCTTCCGAAATGAATAAATGATCGCAATTTAATTCTAGCCTTAGAACTCAACAACAATTCCTCGGCCACTCCTTTAAGCTGTTGTGCCCCAGCCATGAACTCCCCTGTCTCGGAAAGTGATGACTTTTATGATCAACTACGTTCAGTCATTTCCAAAGTTCCACATAGAGACAAAGTTTTCCTTATGGGAGACGAATACACGGGTTGGTGCTTACCATCGTATATGGCACTCATGCGATCATTTGGATAAATTCTAATGGCCTACAATTTCTTTCTGTCTGCCAAGAATTCGATCGCAACACAAGTTTTTAGCAGTTCAGTCATCACAAAACGACTTGGATGCATCCCAGATCCAAAGATTGGCATATGACTGATTACATTATCACCAAGATAGGTGACGCGAAAGATTTCAATATCACCCGCTCTTTCCATAACTTCTTGCTATCTTTCAGATGAAGCGCTAGTACGCAGCAAAGCATCCTTTCGACTCGTACACAAGAAACCTCTCGTTAAAACTACGGTACCTAAACGAATCAACATCTCAACCCTGAATTCTGATGTCAAGAAGAAAGAACGTCCTGACATACTTGATCCGAGGCTTGATTCAATTGTGATCTCAGAAGACATTGAATCCTCCTGGATATGTCAATTTATTCCAGCTCCTTTGAAGTTCTAGGAATTCCCATAAGGAAGCATCAAAATTGGTTCTATGTAAATGATGCTCATGTTCAAAGTCTCATCGAAAAGATTCATGATTCGCACAAAATATCCATAAACATCATAAAATCAGTATCTGTCTATATTTCTGAGATGAGGCATTATGTACACTATTTACATTATTCGGACTATTGTCCTCATCTTTGTTGCCATATTTATCACAACGTTTCGGCCCTTCAGTATCTGTGTATATTTCTGAGATGAGGTATTATGTACACTATTTACATTATGCGGACTATTGTCCTCATCTTTGTCGCCATATTTATTACAACGTTTCGGCCTTGCAGTATCTATGCATAATTCTGGGATGAGGTATTATGTACACTATTTACATTATTCTGACTATTGTCCTCATCTTTGCAGTCATATTTATTACAACGTTTCGGCCCTTCAGTATCTGTCTATATTTCTGAGATGAGGTATTATGTACACTATTTACATTATTCGGACTATTGTCCTCATCTTTGTCGCCATATTTATCACAACGTTTCGTCTTTCAGTATCTATCCATAATTCTAGGATGAGGTATTATGTACACTATTTACATTATTCAGACTATTGTCCTCATCTTTGTCGCCATATTTATTACAACGTTTCGGCCTTTCAATATCTGTCTATCTTTCTGAGATGAGATTTTATGTACATTATTTACATTATTCGGACTATTGTCCTCATCTTTGTCGCCATATTTATCACAACGTTTGGGCCTTTCAATATCAGTCTATATTTCTGAGATGAGGTATTATGTACACTATTTACATTATTCGGACTATTGTCCTCATCGTTGTCGCCACATTTATTACAACGTTTCGGCCGTTGTACGCTCCGGCCTTCTTCAGGTGTTTGGAATGTAGAACTGAACCCTTTATTTCGCTCGCTTGGGTAGACTGTCCTAATTCCACGTGCCATGTTTAATGAATGTCAGTTATCAGTTATCTCCTGTTAATTACCCTCTCCAACTTCTCAACTGCCTTAACCGGTTATTGAACTCACTCTTTGGGTCCTGTCACTGGATCTGACGAACGCCTTTATCCACTGTGCCATTTGTCCTCTAGAACAGTCTACCCCAGTGAGCGAAATAAAGGGTTCTGTTTGACATTCCATCCACCTGAAGAAGGCCGGATAATACAA
>OZ038512.1:76479248-76494248 GCA_964036315.1 Acanthosepion esculentum
TCCTTCTGCTTATATAAGGCTTCAATGATAGAATATAGATGGCCTCCAACACTTTTAGGTGGTATTTAGAGTGAGACCTGTTAAAAATGATAAATGAGTCCACACTAAAACTAACAGCACATTTATGGCTATTTATTAGGTGTTCTGCGATGGAAGACCCGTATGTATTGGTCAAAATGTCCGAGCGTGTACTTCTGGTTTCAGATTTTCGCAGGAACGTGTTTGCTTTATTCTAGCATCCAGCCTTTGCGTCGTTCATTATTATTTTATTTCCGTATATAATGATTTCCAGCTAAGCCAACATTGCTACAGTCTTCTCACATTTAATTAATTATGATCAGGTATGTATTGATTAATCATTATTATTATCTTGCATGTACTGATCAATCATTGATAGCTGGCAAATGATCGCTGAAAAAGAGTGTGGTAAAACGTGTGACCTCAGGCAGGACGTTAGCAATGGATGCCAATAGCAAAATAGAGCTCATCGCTTTCGTTTGTGCTCTCCTCTTTGTGCTGTGACAATGCCAACAAATATGGGGACGATATTCCACATTTAAATAATCCTAAAGAACTCCTCATGCCAGAAATTCAAACAGATACCAGTCTTTATATTATGAACCTTTTATACCCTTGCTCAAATTAATTGAAACAACAGCTTTAGTTTTCTTTCTTTCACCATACGGTCAGTTTTATACCCACTGGACTGACAGGATGTAACCGATTTCTATTTGGTTCATTTGCAGCGGTGTGCAGTAAAGTAAATCAATTTTCGAGGTGTATGATGAAATTTGTTTGACCTAGAAATATATTCCGTCATACATGATTGCATCAGATTTACAACACGCCCAGACACTATTTTCTCGACTGTCGATTAGTTGTCCTATGACCAATGTCTGTGATGCACGTTACTCAAGGAAGCGTACACTGCATGAACAAACTAGCAAGCCTTACCGGTGAGCAAATCAAAGTACTATAGATTGGCCTGGGAAGTCTTCTGATTTAAGTCAAATCGAGAATCTGTGGTCAATGAAAACGCCTTCGTGGAATGGACAGACGGTAAAAGAAATTGTTAACAGAACCGTGTTCAGCATGGAAAAAGAGAGGTGCCACAAGAGTCTTGATGTCAGTCTCCTTGTGTATGTTGGCACATCAGTTGATCTATTGTCTAATGAATGTGATTGCGTGTGTGTTTAACTCTAGAATGCTTAAAAATCATCAAATGCAGAAAACACAGAGTATTTTTTATTACACGTTAAGCAGAGTGTGTGAAAAAAAGAATGACCCTTAATTTGTAAGCCAAACATCATATGAACATTCACCAACGGTTTAATGCAACAACTACTGCAAGAGGCGGCCGTCGTTGTCACATCTAAGCAAGTGAATGTAGGTCCTTAGCAAGACTAAAAAGTCACAACTGCACTGCGTATATCTGAAGATCAACCAAGCGAGGCATTTCTCAAAATTGAAGTGCAACATAGTATACATGGTAGATGTGATTTGCAAGTGTTTAAAAATGCATTATTTCATAGCAGTTGAGTTCGTTTTCTAAAATTTGAGAAGGTTTTGGAATATTGTCAAACTAATAAGAAAAAAATAGAAAAGCCCTTGGATACGTCGCATCAACAAATGAGAATGCTAGCTCATTATTTTCGGAAATAGATATCATTTGAGAGATGAGAATCACACCCTACATAGCAGAATGCTAAGGCCTCGATTTACTGTCTTTATTCCTATAAAAGTCTCTGTGAATGTTGCTTGTGTGTTTGCCAGAAGTCATATATAGTGGTGAAAGAAAAATGTGAATTCAAGATGGTGTAGGAAGCGGGGAGTGATAAGGAAATTGAGAAAAAAAAACGCTCTCATTCTTTCCACCTCTCTCTTTTTACCTTTCACCCTTTCAAACATCACTCTTTCCACCTCTCTTTCTTTCCAGCTTTCTCTTTCCACCTACCCCTATTTCTACCCCTCTGTCTTTCCACCGCTCTCTCTTTTCACCTCTCACTTTTTCACCCCACCCTCTCTTTCCACACCTCTCTTTCTACCTCTCTTTTCCAATTCTCTCTCTTTTCCAATTCTCTCTCTCTTTCCACCTCTTTCTCTTTTCACCTCTCCCTTTTTCACCTCTCTCTCTCTCTTTCACCTCTCTCTCTTTCCGCCTCACTCATTCCACCTCTCTTTCTTTCCAGCTTTCTCTTTCCACCTCTCTCTTTTTACCTTTCACCCTTTCAAACCTCACTCTTTCCACCTCTCTTTCTTTCCAGCTTTCTCTTTCCACCTACCCCTATTTCTACCCCTCTGTCTTTCCACCGCTCTCTCTTTTCACCTCTCACTTTTTCACCCCACTCTCTCTTTCCACACCTCTCTTTCTACCTCTCTTTTCCAATTCTCTCTCTTTTCCAATTCTCTCTCTCTTTCCACCTCTTTCTCTTTTCACCTCTCCCTTTTTCACCTCTCTCTCTCTCTTTCACCTCTCTCTCTTTCCGCCTCACTCATTCCACCTCTCTTTCTTTCCAGCTTTCTCTTTCCAGCGCTCTCTCTTTTCACCTCTCCCTTTTTCACCTCTCTCTCTCTTTCACCTCTCTCTCTTTCCAGCTTTCTCTTTCCAGCGCTCTCTCTTTTCACCTCTCCCTTTTTCACCTCTCTCTCTCTTTCACCTCTCTCTCTTTCCGCCTCACTCATTCCACCTCTCTTTCTTTCCAGCTTTCTCTTTCCACCTCTTCCTCTTTCTACCTCTCCCTCTTTCCACCGCCCTCTCTTCCCACTTCTTCCTTTTTCACCTCTTTCTCTCTTTCCACACCTCTCTTTCCACCTCTCTCTCTCTTTCCACCTCACACTCTTTCCACCTCTCTTTCTTTCACCTCTCTCTCTTTCCACCTCTCACTTTTTCACCTGTCTCTCTCTTTCCACCTGTCTCTCTCTTCCACCTCTCTCTCTTACCACCGCTCTCTCTTTTCACCTCTCTCTCTCTTTCCACCTCTCTCTCTTCCACCTCTCTCTCTTACCACAGCTCTCTCTTTCCACCTCTCTCTTTCACCTCTCACACTTTCCACCTCTCTTCCACCTCTCTCTTTCCACCGCTCTCTCTTTACACCTCTCTCTCTTTCACCTCTCACACTTTCCACCTCTCTTCCACCTCTCTCTTTCCACCTCTCTATCTTTCCACCTCTCTCTCTTTCCACCTTCCCGTGATTGTGTTCATGCTTATTTATATTTCAGTTTTTTTTAAACAAACAACATTTTAAATTTTTTTATTTCAACTTTCTTCAGACAATTTTTTAATGTAGAAAGCAACTTCAATGTTTTTGAACCTGTACATTTAGCGAGTAATATATATATATATATATATATATATATATATATATATGATTTAAAAATACGATTTGTTTATACAATATTTTTATTTCAACTTTCTTCAAACAGATATTTTTTTTTAATGTTGAAAGCAAATTCAATATCTGCAAATAAATGTTTTTTCCAAATATCTCTAATTTCACAAACTCTCTATGAAACAAAATGTAAACAGTAAACTCAACAAGGTTAACCCAACGGACACGGGGGGCGGGTCTAGTATAGTATGATATTACTCAGACAAAACTGAAATCAACAAATCACAAAGATAACTTCTAAACTAATAATACCAATTGTCAACCGTCTAGACTATAATATAATTTTTATATCTATATCTGAGTAGCTGCACAAGGTGGTCCCTTTTCGAAGTGCAGCTCTTTTCAAAATTTATTGATTCTGCCATGAAATATATTTTTGAATCGTTTCACCCCAAGCAAGGCAATAATGGCACTACGACGCAAGGAACAGGATTCAAGAAAGCAGATGATGGCGATTGACGTTTCACTGTAATTTTTGAAAATTGTACTTATCAGGGATGAAAGAAATCTGAATGGATTTCAACAGTTGGGAGGTACGAGAAAAGATATTGTTAGAGTAGAACAGGAGGTTACATCAAACTAGAATGATAAACCCAAGTAGAACCGGCATAGGAAAGATAAGCAAAGAAATCCTAGAAAAGATCACTAGCCAAATTAAAAAAAACGACTCGGATTAACACTCTGGATGAATACCAAAGAAGTCATCAATTGAATTAGACATTAAGGACAACGGGCTATACAGAGATGACGGGCTCATGGTAGTGAGGAGCTCCACAAATTTGAAAAAAGATAAAATTAGAAATATAATTTATAGCGAATTCGGAAAACTAAATCTAAAAACTCTAGTCAACACTAAATGAGAGTCCTAACACTGATAGGATATACATTCGGTCAACAAAGAATAAATTTAAAATTAGATGGAGACAACACAAGAGCTCCTTCAACAATATTCAAAATAGAAATCAGACATTTCTATCCCAATATTTCTGGCATTTAAAAGAAACGAATAAAACACCAAAAGTAAAATGGAAAATAATAAATAGAACAAGAAATTGTAAAACCTGGGATGACCCATGCCCTTTATGCCTACATGAAAACAAACACATCATTAAGTTTCTAAATAATGAAAAGTTATTAAACCATAGGCAGGAGTTAACGGTTTTTGCCGACATCAACAAATTTTCGCATTAAATAATTAACAAAAAAAAATAGATAAACAAATAAATTCCATAGTTTAATAAAAGTCTTAAAAGCTTAGCTCAATCATTAAATGAAAAAACCTTTGTGAAGTCGTCAAAAAAACAAATTAGAGAAATAGCCATTTGAATAAACAAATAAAGAGATTAATAGATAGATAATAATAAAACAAAATCCTCTCGACACTTGACCTGCCGTAGCGCCATAAACTATCTTTCGCTTTAAACTAATGAGATGGTGATCGCCACCATCAGATTTAAAATAGAGACCCCACCATAACCTGACAAACTTTTCGAAGGTGACTTGTCTGTAGATAAGGAATTAACTCTTAACTCTTCGACCACCTAACCAATATGGCAGCCCCCAGCCGTTTCCATAGTAATTAATGTTGCAATAGACCATACTTCTAAACACGCGCAAACCACAAGATAGCTTATTCCTAAATTTTCGCTTGAGGATGAAACGGGACTCGATACCTTAATTCAAATTAATTTCAATAATTATATTGAGGGTTTCGGCTCTCGTTTTTGAAACATGAGAACTCTTATGTAGCGAAGGAATCATATTTTAAAAAAATATTATAATATAAGGTCTACTTCTGTATGGAGCACTGTCTTTTTAAAAATAAAAAAAAAATACTAAAGAACTCCGGATTATTTACCTAACGTGTTCTTTCCTATTTTTCTGCATACCTGCATATATATATATATATATATATATATATATATATATATATATATATAGATAGATAGATAGATAGATAGATAGATATATGCCGTAAAATGGCTTTTAGTCATTAGATAAATATTTATCTCGATGATATAATTTAAGGTTCTTTTTAGGAGACGAGATTTTATGTTTGATCCCAAACATAGCGATTTTTATTACGTTTCCTTACCTATCAAACGATACTAGCCACGATCGTAAAATGCTCTTTCAAATATACGTTCGAGAAGCTAAGCCCCACCCCCCAATATTTTTATTGTCATTTAATAAGCTCAATCAAAATATATTTTAATATGGATTAATTTCCGGATATATGGCTTGATTGTTGAGTCCACGTGTATTAATGAGACTCTTTGAAAAGTTGCAGAAGAAATACGATGGTAATAATGGAGCAGGGGATTTCGTTCTTTCCCACATTAAGTCCTCTCCGAAATGATGACATTTCGAAAGACGTAAGGCAAATCAGTCTTTAGATATGATCTAGCAGAAATATATTTCATGGTGTCTAAAATATTTGCAACTTATTCAGTAAGATTTGAAATGATAGCTGATATGTGAAAAATAGGGAGGAAGATTGTATCAAATTTGTCCAATATTTTCGATAATTTCGGGGTTTGAAAGGGACGATGCACTACAAATCAGAATAGAAAACAGATTGTCACACGTAACAATAGTGTTAATTTCCAAAGAAAGAATTTCCATGAACGATTCGTTTATTGTTTATTTATTGTCTTTTTTTTTGCTAGTTTAGTAATCGCCATGTTCTTTTGATGTCAAGCACTTCCAATGAATGCACTTTGGTGTTGTTTGAAAAATATTTCGAGGAAGCATGCGGAAAACAATACTTACGACTTTTACAATAAAGCAATATTTTGTTTTATAAAATATCGGCCGAGCGAAAACCCACGAGATTTGTTTAAGTCTGAAGATGAAAATGGCAGAAATGAAGAAGAAAGAAATACTATAATTTAGCCATGAGACATTCCGTTAAAGTCGACATGTTTTGGCGAAAAAAAGGAAGAAAAGTCAGCATAAAAAGAAAATAAGAAAACAGGGTAGAAAAACTTTATGAAAATTATTGACTTTACGGAAAGCCAAATAACGAAAAGGGTAAAAAAAAAAAAAAATAAATTGATTAAAAACAAAAATATATAACGAAGCAATATGAAGAAAGACATTAAAATCTATAGAAATCCTTTTGTATTCAAACATTAAAAAATAATATCGAATGTCAATGGTCATCGTGACATTAGCGGCCATTTCTAGTTGAGAACGAGTGTCTCTGGTTGTTCAACTGTTGTGGTTCTGTATCAGATCAGATTTAATATACATCATGGTAAATGCAAGAAGAAAGAAAGTATAGAAAGAATGAGAGAAAAAGAAAAAAGGAAGAGAAAGGATGGAAAAGAAAGGATAGTGTGAATTAGAGGAGGAATAAAAATACTGGAATAAAGTATAGAGGAAAGAACATTAATAGACGGGAAACTTAGACAAAACATAGGAGAAAATAGAAAAGTCGAACATTTGTAAGAACGTAACAGAAAAAGGTAAAAATGAAATGTCAACTTTCATCAAAAAAGTTAACAGCGTTAGAGAGACATTAAAAAACTAGTGCGCATATATATATATATATATATATATATATATATATATATATATATATATGTGGCCTGACGATTGCATCTAGCATAAAACAGACTGTCGCCTCTAAGTGTTGACTTCTATGTTCACTTTTATATTTACACACGCTCTATCTCTGATATTGACCACTTTATCCCATGCACAAATGCATTCTGTTGAGATTTCTTCTACACTCGAGGAATTACTTAATTATATATATATATATATATATATATATATATATATATATATATATATATATATATATATATATATATATATATATATATATATGCACTCACACAGGGGGTCGTAGCCTATGGCGTGACATAACCTGATTTTTGACGTAGGTAGGTTGGAACATACCTGCATAAACACCCATGAATCTGCCCCCCGCTTGGGAGCCATAATGAAGTGTCAAAAAGGTCTCACCGTCACACACACACACACACACACACACACACACACACACACACACACACACACACACACACACACACACACAAACGAAACATTGAAAATGCAGCTCAATCCAAATAGGAAAAGAAAAATCACTTGGTTCAACCTCCCTCCCTTCTTCAAACTCTCAAGTATCATCATCGGACAGTACTTCCTAAATTTAATTACTAAACACTTCAACAAAAAATCCTCTAAAGAATATATTCAACAGGAAGTCAATCAAAATTAGCTACTCCTGTACGAATAATATGTACCAAATTATTAATTCCCATAACAATTACATTTTAAGTAAATTCCATGGAAAAAAAAACTAAAGCTAACATGGAAACCACCTGTAATTGTAGAATAAAAAAAAAATGCCCGGTAGAGGGCAAATGCATATCCACTAGTATAGTATACCAGGCAACCATTACTCATAAAGAAACAAAGACAAACCATAATATTTACATCGGCATTACTGCAGGAGAATTCAAATAGAGAATCAATACACATAGAAACTCATTCACCAATCCAAAATTAAAACCACAGACATTTCGAAAAAAACTTTGGAAATTAAACGAAAAGGATCTGAACCATCAACTAAATTGGAATTTTTTTTGTAATATTCCTCTATTAACTGTTTATAGCTGCGTACAGACTAGCTTGAAATAGACTACTCCCATGTTGAAGTAATATATATATATATATATATATATATATATATATATATATATATATATATATAAATATTATTATTAAATAATGCGGTTTAATTAATATGGTAAAGTAGTCATTCAAAGAATAAATCAATAAAGTTTATGTAATTAATGGCGAATTCACTTCGCTCACAAGTTAAATATGGCATTAACTCACTGAGCACTCGTTGTACGACACGATACTTTTTTCTGTTAATTGTAAAATGAATTAGATGCTCGGTCCATATTGCAAGTACTTACACTTGCCATTCGCGCTGTTAAAAATATTTGAAAGATAAATAATAACAGATGAAATTGACTATTCTGAACCAATAGAAAGAAAGTAAAGTGGTTAAACAAGGCTAAATAAAGCGAAACAATGTTACAACTTGAGACGCTTTTCCGATAAATTTGAAAATACATCCACGTCTAAGAAAATTTCACGTATTTTAAAATCAATAAAAAAGAAAAGATTAAAATTATCGGCAATATTTGTTAAAATATTTGAATCATAAACAATAGGGAAAGATAAACCAAAGAAACATTTCGATTACAAATGCTTTTCCTACAATTTAGAAAATTAAGGTCTCTTTCATAAAAAAGAGAAATGTTACGCTTCAGTATTAGAAATAGACTAGATTTACTCATTGTTATGGGAATCTACCCATAATAGTAATGGACTAGCCCGTACTCCATAAATACTGCGCCTCAAGAGGAAGCAGCAGTGTCAGAGAGTCAGACAGACAGTCCTTTTTGGACGACTCGGCTAGACGGTCGAACTCTCTGCCTCTGGGCAGAGGGGAACTCTCTGCCTCTGGGCAGGGAGGAACCCGGACGAGGCTCTGCACTTTGGCGGAGCCTCGTTCGGGGAGGTTGACCAACCCGATCCCGTTTATACGGTGTATACAGTATATATATATATATATATATATATATATATATATATATATATGGCAGAATCGAGTCACTGTCGGTCACTGTGTGTTTATCTAAATCTAAAAATAAAACACGCTAAAATTCACCTTCATCCCTGCTGTGCGTCGATGTCTTAGTGGGAGAATTTCCGACTGACGCAAATTCAGTCGGGTTTTGATCCTAGCTAGAGGCAAGCGGACGTGTAGCCACACTGATGAGCTGTGAAACAGCGAAACAGTCTGTCTGTGGGGGACAAAAAATATATATATATATACATACTTTTCTATATCTATCTATCTACCTATATGTGTATGTGTGTGTGTATATATATATATATATATATATATATATATATATATATATTATATCTTATTAAATAATGCGGTTTAATTAATATGGTAAAGTAGTCATTCAAAGAATACATCAATAAAGTTTTTGTAATTAATGGCGAATTCACTTCGCTCACAGATTAAATATGGCAATAACTCACTGACCACTCGTTGTACGACACGATCCTTTTTTGTATTAATTGTAAAATGAATGAGATGCTCGGTCCATATTACAAGTAGTTACACTTGCCATCTTCTGGCATAGATATTATTTTATTCTCAATTTCATGTAATTTCGGTTAAACTTTCAAGACAAAAATAAATGTGATATTTGTCGAAAGATTTTTTTTGAGAAGTCTGTTATTATTAACTTATTTATTTGTTTGAAGAAAAAAAACACAGAAAATAAAATATACATAAAGGTGACGGAGTGAAACAATAGTGGTTGTTGATAGCAGTTTGGCGAAGGATGGTTGAGGTGTTAATTTTAAGAATGAGGGTGTCGGAGTAAAGTTGAAAATGGAAGATATTAATATGATAAAAGAGGAAGGAGGGAAAAATTCAAAAGATAGTTATAGTTAGTAATTAAAATTTACTTTAAAAATATATCTCCCGAGTAAGACCCCCGCCTAGAGGAGAACATGACTAAAGACTGTGTGTACGCTATCCTGTGCAGCTGCGGAAAGAAATATAAAGGAGAGACAGGCCGCTCCCTTAAGGTGAGGCTTCAAGAACACCAGAAAGCTGTAACACGAGGGGATATGGAAAAATCAGGCGTGGTTGACCACATATGGAGAGAGAAGGGAGATCATCGCTCTCTGTGGAATCAGGTTGAGATTATAGACAAAGAACACCATTGGGAAATTCGTAAACAAGGTATCAAAACATATGCTAGGCCTCAAAAATCTCCTGAGCCGACAAAGCATAGAAATGAATACAATATGGGAACCAGTAATAAGGAGTGCCAGAGAAAAGCGATAACAACAACAAAAAATTGCAATATGAGGTCTGGTAAAGACATAAATGATAAAAATCGCAATATGAACACTGGTAAAAAAAGGTTTGCTGAAGACATTAAGTGTATAATACTCAGAAATTCATACACAGATGTCCTCAAGGACACATGGCAGTGTGGATAAAGGCATTAGTTGGATCCAGTGACAGGATCCAAAGAGTGTAAGTTCAATATCCGGTTAAAGCAGAGGGAAATTAACAGGAGATAACTGATAACTGACATCCATTAAACATGACACGTGGAACTAGTACAGTGCGAAATAAAGGGTTCAGTTCAACATTCCAACGTACAACGGCCGAAATGCTGTAATAAATATGGCGAATAGTCTGAATAATGTAAATAGTGTACTATTAGACTCATGTAACTCTTTCCGAACTCTCTGCGCTATCATCAGATTTGACTGTGAAATGTTCGTATTAGTGCTTCCGGCACGGAGTGTATTGCGAGATGATGCTCTTTTCGTCGCAGACGTTGCCCAACTCACCTACTATACTGTGCAACCGACAATTGACAGCCCAGATATGGCAGTAATACCCAGAACGGGGTAATACTAGAGGTTGCCCCGTAAAAAAGAGGTAAATGCAGAAAGAACTTTATTTAGCTGTCAAGATTCATATACAAACTGAAGAATCATCGTACATGTTTGAAATGTTTGCCTGGATGTTCAACACAAACTTGAAAGTATGGTAAACAGGATGCAAAAGCTTTGCGGATAGTGTCAAAAAAAATTCATTCGAAGTGTTATGGTCCAAGGTTAGGACGAAGGAAGAACAACACGAACACAAGAGTAGAAATAACGAAGATATATTACACGGAATAATAATACAAGATGTGGAAGGTGTTAGTATGACTGTCAGTCTGGTTTGGAGTGAACCACTATCGGCTCGACTCGATTCGTCTCTCTCTCTCTCTTGAGAAGCGTAGTATACATAGTGTTAGAAAGAGTTCATTCTGTAGTTATAGGTAAGGAGCCATAACACGAAGCTTCAGTTAAGTTCCACTTCAACGAATCAATATCGATGATGTCACGATGACGGTTTTGCAAATGAGTTAGGAATATACTTCCGATAAAATAATCCATAACTTTCAGATTTGGACATTTAGAGGGCCACTGAGATGGACCAATTGGGGCTGGAGTATTTTCTTCAAGAATAAATACGCCGCAGGATTGGCTCTTCCTCATTCCCTTCATATTCCATTAGTAAAGCTTCTTCGCAAGAAATTTCCTCGTACTCGGACTATCGAGTGTATGCGTCCCGATCGCTACAATTTTAATTCATTCACGTCTAGGTGCAACCGGTATCCATTCTACATATCTGCATAATCTCCTCTTACAACAACCTCACTAAGTAAATCTTTGCCTCGAGTGGCCCTTGTTCCTTGTTTTAGGTGATTTTCAGCTTCAATCGAGGTTCTGCCAAAAATTATATTTTAACTGTTTTTCTTTCCTGTTTAGAATTAAGATCAATCAATCAATCAATCTATCTATCTACTTCATTCTTTTTATCTATCTATCTATCTATCTATCTATCTATCTATCTATCTATCTATCTATCTATCTATCTAGTTCATTCTTTTATCTATCTATCTATCTATCTATCTATCTATCTATCTATCTAGTTCATTCTTTTTATCTATCTATCTATCTATCTATCTATCTATCTATCTATCTATCTAGTTCATTCTTTTTATCTATCTATCTATCTATCTATCTATCTATCTATCTATCTATCTATCTATCTAGTTCATTCTTTTTATCTATCTATCTATATATCTAGTTCATTCTTTTTATCTATCTATCTATCTATCTATCTATCTATCTATCTATCTATCTATCTATCTAGTTCATTCGTTTTATCTATCTATCTATCTCAGTTTGACTGCAAAATAATATGACGATACCATAGTTGAATATTAAGTAATATTTCAAAATGGTGGACATTTTAGCTGAGATCTTTAAATTAAAAAAACACGTATATATATATATATATATATATATATATATATATATATATATATATATATATATATATTATGAATGTACCTGAGAGATTCATGGAAGATTAAAATTTATAAGCAGTAAATTCGACCTTGCCAACCGTACGATCCTCTGATCCGAATCGGGAAAAAGGCACGTCAGGCTATATTCACTTGTATGTATATTTCACTAAGTACCGCGCATATATATATATATATATATATATATCGGGTGTAATAGGAAAATTGCCCAAATCGTGTAACAGCATGGAATAACTGTCAACCCCACAAAATGTTTAATATCTAATAAACTACTAAAGACGTTTAGCCATCTTGACACCATTTTCCGTCAGAATCACTGAAATCAGCTTGAAAGACAACAGGTTGAAATTATTTTGTGCCAGCCCCACTATGTCTTTCCAACTAAGCAATGGTGAGGGGAAAAAGATCATTTCGTAATAGTACTAACATTCATACACTGGCTTCCATCTTCAGAGTCCATTCAAGAACCATCAAGAGAACGGTGAATAAGTCTAAAAAAAGAGGGAACAGTAGAGAGGAAAACTGGATTAGAAGACCATAACAGCAAGAGGGATCATCATTTCAACTTATTCATTCTTATTGTTCAATAGTGTTATAAAAACGTTAGGGAATTCCAGTAAGATATCTTTAATCATTTCAACTCTTAATCTAACAATTGAACAATTTTGCTGTTACACCCGGCATTAATGTAAGTAAATAGATAAATAAATAGATGGATGGATACGAACAGGCCGGGATAGATAGATGCATATTAAAAGACCGAGAGAGGGTGGATATATATTAAAATACCGAGATGAATAAATATTAACATATTATGGTTTTATTATTATTATTATTATTATTATTATTATTATTATTATTATTATTATTATTATTATTATAAGTAGTAGACGGAATCCGTTTTGGTGTCAAGTCGTTTCAATGCTACGGAAGAGCGTGTGCTGTGGCCGATTATGGGGTGGTTTACACAGGGGCAAGCTTTCTGCTTTGCTCTATGTTCCTCAGCTAAGGTCTGTATCTTCCCTTCTCCCAACGTGAGGTTTTTCCAGAGCACACTGCATCGTCTGCTGCGGTTAGTTGCACCTTGTTACTCATCTGTGTTAATATCCAGTGTTTACAATATCGCGTTTGCAGACATTTTTGCAACGCAGCTGGAGACGGCGAACAGATCTATCACTAGAAGCTAGTTCGCCGTAAAGATATCATTTATAATACGACGCACATGGCCACACCAGGGCAGTCTGGGTTGTCTGAGAAGCGTATGTATAGTATACTATAACCCAGGTATTGTGTACTTTGTCAGTGCACTTGATGCCGAAAACGCGGCGAAAGAACACGTGGAAAGTAATTTTTGTCATGTTTCACTGCTATACAACACAACTAATGACGCAGCCGTTTTAAAGTGCCACTTTCCTAGGAGTTGTCTGCTTTTGGTTTTCGCAGACACTAGTTGTATGTCCGTCTCGGACTGTTGCAGCAATAGGGCCGGCTGAGTTTTAACTGTTTTAGAACATCAACATGGTACTCTGTGCAAAATCTGGGTTTTCATGTGCAAAGTACTGACACCAAAAATTAGATTCATAGCTTTTACAAGTTAATTTTAAAGATTGTCTGAAAAGAAGTACAGAAATACCTGATTTCAGCATGCTTTTGCTTACAGGCTTCAAAATTTATTATTTCAAGAATAAATCCAAATAAAGTAGATATCTTTTGTATTGGATACATTGAATGCAAAATATATCACCACAAACAAAAAAAAATCTTTTACAATATTCGATAAGTGAAAACTTTCTTATCACCTGCATATGTATTTACTAACGATCTGAGAATGTTCCTGGGCAGATCGTTAATATAAAGCAGAACGAGGGTAGGGGCGTGTAGTGGGATTTATAGGACGCATCCATTGGTGGTAATTTTACGAAAGTTACAAATAACCAGTCTATTTTTCAAGTTCGGTATTCTGATTAATCAATGAGATATAAATTTTCGGGTCAAGAACATTACAAAGCCTCCATCGTACGGATCAACAGAAAGAGAAAAATAAAATCCCTATAAAGGGTGAAAGATTGATTAAAGTCCCGGGTGTCCCTGCAAGTTTGTCCCTGCATTGCTAAAGTGAAGTGAGTTCGGTTTTAACCAACGTCTCATACTTCTGTCTTTCTGTCAAACTACCTTCAGTAAATGATAAATTTTTAAGCATGGTGATAATAATATAAGATAAGGGTGCCAAGCATTACCCCCGGCAGTCAGCTAAAAGGGGAACGGTTAGGACCGATATTTTATTTTTGATGTGTTTCAAAAATAAAACTTCACTGGAGCTGAGCAATTTTTATAATCGCTTGTGTATGTAGACACCGACTTAAAATAGATCCTTTGCAATATGCTATTCGTGTGGATGTGTATAGGAATACCAATAACAACAAATAGAAGATTACAACGTTGAGAAAGCCAATCAGAATGGATTTCACTTTAGCAGTAAAGGTACGCCTAAGCATACAGCTAATATACTTTGCTAGACAACAAGTTACACAATGATGTATTTATCAAATTTAGCTTAATCTAACACGTGAAGGACACCCGAGAAGAATCCCAATCATTAAAGTAAAGATGGCCGACGTGACTGTCTTCTTAATTATCGTCCATTTTTATTATTTTAG
>OZ038512.1:76499248-76504248 GCA_964036315.1 Acanthosepion esculentum
GTGAATATTCGGAGAAAGTAGCAGAGCGTAGTACAGTAGTTCTTCTGGTCATCCATATCAGAGGTCGGCAGTGGATATTCGGAGAAAAAACAAAATGGCCGCCTTTATACACGTTTGATTGAATATTTTAAATCTTCTCATTGGTTATCTTCTATTGGAGAACTATAAAATGAGTCAGCTCATTTTGGTTGGCTCACTAGTACACAAGGGGTACCAAAGAAATCCTAACAGCTCCTACTACTGATATTGTTTTGTTTAGTCTCTTGTATAAACATATTTTTCATTGTATATAAATATTGAGTTTTGATTTTTTCACCATCCCTTGATAATTGTGTAAATAAGGATTTATGCTAGGGCTTTTCATAGAGAAAATGAGGTATTTTGTTTGACTGTACTGTGACAGCTAAACTGTTTTAAATTGGTAACATAACTTTCCCCTAGGCAGGGTGTGATTCTTCTTTCTTTTAAACTTGGTCTATCTTCAAGAATGACAGGTTTCGGTTCGCACGAGTTCATGCTGGAACATTCGTTACGAGTTTTTCTTGCAAGACCTTTTTACATTTTTTCCTTTTTATTGACTTGACAATATTCCAGAAATTTCTCATATAAAAAACACATCTATATGATAAACAGGCTGAAATATATTACAGTCTAGACAGTTGACAATTTTACTTATTTTTAACACATTTCATTTTTTTTAATCTTGATGATTTTCATACAAAAAAATCTTCAATAAACTAAAGTTATTGGTTAATTCTAAATTCTAAAACTGTCTTTCCACATATTATTTAGCTGGATTAAATTTAATATGAAAAATATCCTTACAATTTGAATATTTTTGTTTTGGTTTAAGCAAAAATGTCTCATTTCAGATTGAATATTTTAATACGAAAAATTCACGCAATACAGCGCCCAAGAGCCACTCAATGCAGAATGGTACTTTTAAAATAATTATGATGAATGCGGCGTGGGATCAGATGAAAAAGGAAGTGGTAAGAAGAGAGGATAGATGAGGATTGATACTTGAATGGAAGAAGTTAAGATTGTTGTCCCTTGGGAAGTAACCACACAGGAGTCGATTCTACAAAGTAGCAATTTTTGGCGAAAATACCTACCGAGTGAAGCCTGCTCTTTACAACTGCAATATGGAGGGAATGTAAAGGTGTTAACTGGTGGGATGAAAGAATCGAGCTCATCTGTGCATTTCTCAGAAAGAAGCGATTGCGATAAGCGTGTGATGGTGCTTGCTTGTTTGATTGATTAATTTTTACGGTTTATCAACACTTTGCAAGGTATTTAAAGCCAGAAAATATTTTGAGGTTGTAAGAATTTTGTTTTAGATAATAATGGTTAAGTGAAAAAGTATTACTAATTAACCCATAGATGGGGGAAAAGAGGTGGATTCATGCCTTTCCAAGTGTATTTGCACATAAGTCAATATAACGAACCCAATGGAAATTGGAACTCGGCTATCTTATTAACAATTTCGTGTCGTTATTCATTACACCACCCGCGCATCCAAGCTTACAGCACTTGGTATTCCCAAGCGGTCACCCATTTAGGCACTGACCAGGCTCGATGTTGCTTAACTTCGGTGATCATGCGAAAACTCGACTATCCGATTAACAATTCCAAAGCCATTATCCATTACACCACTCGCACATCCAAGCTTACAGCACCTGTATTCCCAACCGGTCACCCATCTAGGCACTGACCAGGCTCGACGTTGCTTAACTTCGGTGATCATGCGGAAACTCGACTATCCGATTAACAATTCCGAGCCATTATCCATTACACCACTCCGCACATCCAAGCTTACAGCACCTGGTATTTCCAGCTGGTCACCCATCAAGATACTGACCAGATTCGACGTTACTTAACTTCGGTGATCGTACAAGAACGTTTGTTTAAACGTGATATGCCCGTAAGTTTTGCGACGTTGCGTTTTTAGAAATGGCGCTGCCGTGTGAAAAAAAAACAAAAAACAAAGAACAGAAGACTGCGTAAACTATTTTAGACTCTATCCTGGCTGCGTACATGGCACCAGTCTTCTAGCTTTGGTCGAATCTGATTCAGGTGGGGGGATAGAATTAAGTGACCATTTTGCCAGCAATAGATCATATATATTTTACAACATATGCGCATCTCGAAAACAAATACGACTTTACGGCAAATTGTTACAAAGCTAAAACATTAACTTAAAAAACACGAGTCATATTCTTAAATGGCATGGTCACATTGAATCTTTCATATGAATGGCATGTCGCCAGGTTCATTCAGAAATACCTAAAATGTCAGTTGAACGCAACAGCTTTCTTAGCTCAAGTGTTGAAAATGAGCTCGTGTGAATGAAGCCTGTAGATCTGAGCAAGGATCATCCTTTTTCGAACCTTGTGGACTGGCGCTACAGAATCACAAAGAATAATTACTAAATAACAATAAAAAGTAAGTTTGCAGATAATAACGGAATCGAATCTGTGGAGAGACAGAGAATATTATCTTAGATAATGAATCAGTATCTGTTTTATCTTTCATAAGAAATAATCTGCGATACATACGTAATATATTCTATAATGGTTTAATTTGAATTTAGATTTGAGTTGCAGCATTTGGTCTTAATAAGTACGAGATCTTGAAAATAGGTCCAAACGTATTATATTACCATTTTTAAGCATTTAGTGTTGTGATTAGAATATTAGATGCTTGAAATAATGAAGACTAATTGATTTATAAAATTAGCTAAAGCGAAAAAAACTTCTATATAAATAACTGCGAATGTCATTGTGTCACAATACTTTAACTGAGGCCATAGCTCAATATATTGTACCATTTTGGAATCAGACTGACTCCGTGAGCATATTAAAAACATTCCCGCTCAGATCCGGACCCGCAATTCTGAAATTTTGGATTTCCAAATTTTCAATACTGCGATTGTTTACAGCGATTTTTGTACGTGACTTTTGCGACGAATTTTTTTTGTACTATGACAATTTTTATAACTTGGAAATAAATTTGGTAATAATTGAAATTGTGAAATCCAGTGAAAGTCACCCATGAAATAAAAATAATTGTTTGTACGGAAATACATACATCGAATTGTCTTTAAATTTACTGGCGACAGAAGAACTTTTTTAAACTTTTAAAAGGTAAGATTAATATTAATGCAATACTTAAATGCATCGATCAATTTTGAGTTCTTCTGTAGTTTATTGTTGCCTATCGTATATGGCATCAGTATGCCTCGTAAAAAGAAATCTCCACCAACAGAGGACCAGATTGCAATCAAAAGAGCAAAAGCTGCAGTGAGGAAAAGAAAGTCAAGTGCAGATGAGAAAGCAGATCAAACAGCAGTTAGGAGAGCTTCCAATGCAAAGACTTAGAGACTCTCAAACTCCTCAACAAGCACACCACAGGACTTAGCTTAAATGCCACTTGATAGGGTGGCTTGTAAGCTAGTATATATATATATATATATATATATATATATATATATATATATATATATATATATATATATATATATATATATATAAAAGTGAACATAGAAGTCAACACTTAGAGGCGACAGTCTGTTTCATGCTAGTGCAATCGTCAGGCTGCCTGACGATTGCACTAGCATGAAACAGACTGTCGCCTCTAAGTTTGACTTCTATGTTCACTTTTATATTTACACACGCTCTATCTTTGATATTGAGCACTTTATCCCATAAATATAGCACACTTTAAGACTATATTTCATCACACACACACACACACACACACACACACACACACACACACACATATATATATATATATATATATATATATATATAATTCCAATGTCAGTGTGTAAGACTTTTTCACTTAAAGGGAAACAACTCAAATTTTGGATTCCCAAATTTTCATTACTGCAATTGCTTTCGGTGATTTATTTTTATGTGATAATTTTTTTTGAAAGATAACAATTTTTCTAACTTGGAAATAAATTAGAAAATAATTGAAATTAAATGTGAAATTCAGTGAAAGTCACCCATGAAATAAAAATAATTGTTTGTACAAAAAGTAAGGACCTACTCACATCAAATTTTGTTTAACTTAAGTGAATGCAGAAGAATTACCATTGAACTTTTAAAAGGTAATATGATATATTGATGCAACACTTAAATGCATCGGTCAATTTTGAGTTCTTCTGTAGTTTATTGTTGCCTATTACATATGGCCGCAGTATGCTTCGCAAAAAGAAATCTCCGCCAACAGAGGACCAGATTGCAATCAAAAGAGCCAAGGCTGTTGTGAGTGAAAAAAATCCCGTGCAAATGAGAACGAAGATCAAACTGCAGCCAGGAAAGCTTCCAATGCTAAGAATAAGCAAAAACTTAGGGACTCTCAAACTCCTGAACAAGCCGATAGCTCTCCGCATGAGCTAGTTAAATGCTACCCGATAGGGCGGCTTTTAAGCTAGTAATTAATAGATGGCGACGCGTGTTGACAGAAATATATTCTATTTGACTGTAATAACGAAATAACAATTAGCAAGCAGGAGAGGGATATATTTATAAAAGGAGTTTTTCCCTCCAGAGTTTTCAGTCAGATTTTTTTCATCTCTTTACTTCACTGATAAGTAATCGGTAAATTCTTCCTACTAAGGGTAATAAAAGTAGCCAGTTCAGAATATATGCGTTGTGCTGTTGAACACCACCAATATTCTCTTGGTGAAAAACCAAAAAACCAAAACATTTTCAGCAACTTCAGTATTTTGATCCCTAGAAAGCCATGGAAAATAACAGCGATGTGACAGAGAAAATAAAGACAGCGGTCATCGAATACTCAGTTCTAAGTTGCGTGTCTATACTGATGACACAACAATTTGCTTTTGTTTCAATAGATTCGATAAGGTTAAATTGGAAGCTGATATAAAAACAATGGCCTACAATGTAGTTGTTAAAAGGGGCAAGGAATGGCTTGTTAATTTTAACGCTTTCAAAACAAAAATGTTCTTTTTGAATCTCCTGAGGGAA
>OZ038512.1:76514248-76534248 GCA_964036315.1 Acanthosepion esculentum
GACAATTTCAAATGCTTAATTTACGTCCAAGGCCTGGTTTCAACCAAAGACGCGGAAATGAGACGCAGAATCCTTACTAAATTGGAGAGTGAACTTGACTTGACACTTCAAAAGCTAGCCGAAGACTGCCAGAGATGCATCAGTGTGAAGAAAACATGGAGAAAACTGAACAAACCTGCCATGTTAAAAACGAATAAAATTGCTAGATCAGTTACGGGGAGAAAGATAAAATTCGAGGGTGAAGAAATTACAAATGTATAATTTAATGGAATGACGAAAAAACTAAAAATGTACGTCTTAAGAAATACAGAAAACCTATTCGGAACGGAATGGATGCAAAAATTCGAATAGTAGGACTTACCAATAAGTACGTACTGCCAAAATGTAAAAAGCTTACCAACCGAGGCAGACAAATAAACTAAAAATGAGTTTCCCCGAAGTATTTCCAGCAGGTCTAAGAAGATGTAAGAAAATGGCAGCAAATATCGAAATAAAAGAAAACGTTCAACCTATCTTCAAGAAAAAAAAAGGAGCGTACCGTTTGCGTCAATAGAAAAAAATTGATCAAGAATTGACTAGACTTGAAAACACTGGCATATTGACAAAAGTAGAATGCAGTAAATGTGCCGCACCGACGGTCTACGTCAAAAAGAAATCAGGAGAAATTCAAGTTTGCGCTGATTTTTCTACACGTTTGAACGCAGCAGTAAAAGACTACCACTATCCTCTACCCAGTCCAGAAGAAGTACTCACTAAATTAAACGGCGGAAAACTTTTTTTCAAAAATTGATTTAAGTGAAGCGTACTTGCAAATTCCAGTCGATGAGGAAAGTTCAAAACTACTGTGCATAAACACACACAAAGGATTGTACAAATACCAAAGATTACCTTTTGGGATTAAGGTCGCGCCAGCTATATTCCAACAGACAATGGATACGATGCTTGCCGGACTAGAGTACACGATTGCATATCTGGATGACGTATTGATAAACAGCGAAAGTGTTGAACAACATTGGGAACATGTGCAAGAGGTGTTTAAGAGAATACAAAGCTATGGATTCAAAGTAAAAGAAAACAAGTGCGATTTTTTCATGAACGAAATTTAATACCTTGGTCATATCATAGATCAAGAAGGTAGACGACCAGACCCTGAAAGGTCAACAGCAATAAAAAATGCCTTTTCCTAAGAACATAACAGAGTTACAAAGTTTTCTAGGCTTAGTGAGTTACTACCAGGAATTCATACCTCAAATGCATAAACTTCGCGCATCACTGAACGAGCTGCTAAAGAAAGAAAAAGTTTGGGAGTGGACAGATCAATGCCAAAAAGCATTTGACAAAATAATCAAAATGTTAACTTTAGATTTATTTTTGGCACACTACGATCCCAAACTGGAAATTATTGTAAAAAGTGGCGCGAGCGCCTACGGAGTCGGCGCGTGTATATTACAGAAAATGTCAGATGGGACAATAAAAACAGCGGAGAAAAATTACTCACAAATAGAGAAAGAAGCTCTGGGAATTATCTTCGCGGTCACAAAATTTCATAGGTACATCTATGGTAGATATTTTACCCTACAGACGGATCACAAACCGTTACTAACAATTTTTGGTTCGAAAAAAGGTCTACCGATTTACACTGCAAATTCTTCTGAGCTACAATTTCACATTGGAATATTTACCAACGAAAAAGATCGGGCATGCGGATGGTTGTCGAGACTTATACCAACAAAGACAGAGCCATTGGAAGATACGGTAATCGCAGCCCTAAGAAATGAAGAAGATATCAGGACAGTACTATGTTGTAAAGTTAGAAACCTCCCAGTCACACTACAAGACATAAAAAATGAAGCTAAAATTGATGAATTTATAAATGAAACAAAAGCAAAAATAGCAGAAAAAAAATGAGCAAATATCGGACAGTGATAATGTGCTACTTTACAACGAAAGGGTTGTAATTCCCCAAACACTACAAAAGCGAATCCTAAAGGAATTCCACAGGGGACATCCTGGAAAAATAGAATGAAGTCGCTAATGCGAAGCTATGTATATTGGAAGAATATGGACCAAGATATTACTCAGATGGTGGAAATGTGCAAGAGTTGTAATTTAGCAGCCAAAGCACCGCCAATCATACATAAGCCATGGCCAGAGACTGATCGTCCGTGGTCAAGAATACACGCAGATTATGCAGGACCAATTGACGGTTTCTACTATTTAATCATAGTGGATAGCTATAGTAAATGGCCGGAGGTGTTTCGTTGCAAAAATCCTACTTCAGAAACGACCATAAATTGCCTCCACGAACTATTCGCTTGGTTTGGTGTAGTGGATTGGCTAGTCACAGATAATGGAACGCAATTCACATCAGCAGACTTCCAAGAGTTTTGCAGAATTTATCAAGTCAAACATATAAAATCCCCGCCTTACCACCCAAGATCAAATGGGCAAGCGGAGAGATTTGTTGATACACTCAAAAGAGCACTACGAAAAGCCTATGATGTACATACGGAAAAAGCATTACAGCAATTTCTTCAGGTATATCGAATAACGCCAAATAATGCTACACCATCGACATTATCACCAGCAGAAGTGATGTTTGCTAGAAAAATCAGATCAGCATTTGATAAATTGCTACCAAGTCAAACGAAACAAATAACACAGCCCGACGCACCAAAAAGAAAATTCCTCCCAGGAGAAAAAGTTTTTTTTTAAGTATATAAAAATAATACATCTTACTGGGAGCAAGGGACAATTGCGAAAAGAATCGCCAATATGGTTTACATAGTACAGGGACACAAATTCTCCCATAGAAGACACGTAAGCCAAATAAGGAAAAGACTGTTAGAGGATGCTAACGGACCACCCCAGGAAGAGGTGATCGACACGATTTTCGATACATTTGATATAAAAAGGCCGCAAACAATGCCAGAACCAAGAAAATCGTCCAGAAAAAGGAAGTTCACGGAACCTTTGGAAATAGATCCAAAGAAAAAAAGTTATTAAAACCCCCTGCTACGCAAAAGCTACGGAAGGGGGTGTAATGGGAACTTACCCATAATAATAATGGACTATTCCGGACATCATAAATACTGCGCCTCAAGAGGGAGCAGCGGTGAGACGTTCAGAGTCAGTCAGAGACGGAGTCGAGAGTCAGACGATTATTGTAAGACATCGGAATAGTGATACTTATCGAGACAATATAGTCCACTTTAACCTGACCCGATAACCATTATTAATACTTCTACTTCTTTGTACATATTTCTGTTTTGTGTTCGAGTTATTCTTCATTGGTTCTACCTTGGACCATCACCGTGGTACAAGGAACTTGGACCATAACATATATATATATATATATATATATATATATATATATATATATATATATATATATATATATATATATATATATATATATACATATATATATATATATTTCAAATTGTCAAATATATATTTTCAATTGTCATATATACAGGGTTCGGCTGGTATTTGAGGACATACAGATTTAAGATTAATACTGCTTCCCACTAACTTCTAATGCTTTTATTTTTCTGAAACCAAGAATGGCAAACCCTATGATAACAAATGAAATGAAAAGGCATGCTGTGACTGTGGTATTAAAGGCTGATCATTGCGATTTGGATTTTGCACGTTTCCTCAGAGTTGCAAGAATGGATGGTGGATCATGTGTACGATCACATCACACCCAACATTTCTTAAAGCTGCAATATTTCGAGTAATGTCTGACATAAATAAGGACCAATTAATCAGAACTTGCAGCCGATTTCGACCTTGTGTAGAGGCAGTTATTGATGCTAGTGGTTGTTTTATTAAATAGAATTAAATAATAGTTAGCTAAATTTCATGTTTACTTGTTTGTAATCAAATATAATGATATTCATTTGTTCAGCAAGTTTTTTTTACTAATCCATAAAATCTGTCCTCAAATACTAGCTGCACCTTGTATATATATATATATATATATATATATATATATATATATATATATATATATATATATATATATATATATATGTGTGTGTGTGTGTGTATGTATATATATATATATATATATATATATATATATGTGTGTGTGTGTATTTTAGGAAATCGGTTAAATCCGAAATATTTGAAATTTATTTGTTTAAACGTTATTTTTAATAGATATTCATATTTCGCTAATTGTTCAGTTTTTATTATTAAACAGTATCTGTGTTGATTTATTTACATCTACCAAAATGAACACGGCGAATATTTGATTAAGTGTTTTAGTTCACTCACAAATATTATTTGGGAAGAGGAATTTAGGTGTTGTCTACTTAGAAAGATTTCTTTATGACTGCTATTTTATATTTCCCGGGCCTTCGCTATCATAGTTGCGAAGGCAAGAGATGAAATGGTGTTTTAGTTTTATACGGGGTAGGTGGTAAATAATTTGCATTTTAGTTCAATAATGACATCAAGGAATGGGATTTGGTTATTAACCATTAGGTCGTACGTAAATTTTAGAGTTGATTTTATATATATATATATATATATATATATGTAAGGCAGGATATGTGTGTGTGTGTGTGTGTGTGTGTGTGTGTGTGTGTGTGTGTGTGCGTGTAACGAATGCACGGCTGAAATTTTCGAAATTTACATACTCATAAGTTAGCGAGAAGGCCAAAACCGACTTTGCATTTCCCAACTCCCATCGATAGTGGAAATAATCGATTTATTTATGTTTCTACGGCAGTTTTCATGTAGTTTGCAGCCATTTGCTACTGGCCAGAATGAGTGCCTATAGCTGTCTGCCACGAATAGGCAGGAAGATTCTATTGGCAAGCGTGAGACCCAACGGCTGACTGACACGAATGTTAACCTCATGCAAGCATGCAAAAAAATCGATAGCTGCATTGTGGGAAAAATTTTAATCTGCATGGCACTTTACTCCAATTGGCCCATTTGCTTGCTTAAACTCAACGTTGGTTCTGATACCGCAGAACTGGGTTGGGTGTGAAAAAGTAATTGTTGTTAACATTCTTTTTTCATTCGGTTTTTCCAGTTACGAGTCCTTTTTATAAGCTGATCGTTTTGTGTTCATTTTGTTTAGTTCTTTTTTCGTAACAGATTTAATGTTTAGTATAGAGCTTAGAAAATATTCGCAGTGTGGGATAGGCAAGAAGAAAGGCATGTACTAACATCAGCACGGCCAAGGGCACTCCTTTAAAAGCAAGAAAGGGCAAAAATGTTTCACGTCAAGTGATAGTGATTGCTGTATGAGTCGTACGATTTTTGAATCAAGCACGGGCAACGCCGGGCCATGCTGCTAGTATATATATATATTATACATACATAATATATATTATATTGACCGCTTTCTCATAAGTACCGCGCATATATAAATAATAATATGTATAATATATTGCACACATATTTATATATTTATATTTATACACACACACACACACACACACACACACACACACACACACACACACACACACACACACACACACACCTTGTTTTTAATAACTACAACTGTATGAGGTCTTTTTTTAATCTGCTAGTACTTTCAACTGTACACACAGTGATCCTCAGGCATGGAAATTATTTTGTTTTTAGTAAAATCCAGGTAGCATCAGAGACAAAAACATTAAATGCGAGTCGAAATATGTTTTTTTAGAAATATGTTATTGTTAACGGATACAAACTTTTGGAGCGTGCAGTCGCAAAGCTAAGTTTGAATTTTTTTGAACATTTAAAAGAGTGCGTTTTTTTTCTAATATGGCAATTTAAGAATTTTTTTTGTTGTAGGAGTTTTTCAGTCAATGTGGCATGAACTAAATTGTTCAATAGAGTAATGTCTCAGCTGTTATCCCGAAATTTTGCACGTGCAAATTTTCGGGATAACAGCTGAGACATTACTCTATTTATTGAACAATTTAGTTCATTAACTTTACTAATCTACTTTTTGCATGAATGATTCATGCAATATATATATATATATATATATATATATATATATATATATATATATATATATATATATATATGTAGTTGTATAATACATTTCTGATGCATCAAGGGTGGTCTTCAGTGATGCACTGACTTCATCACTGATTTCAGGTTTTGCATCATATCTGCTCAGACAACCACCCCGACCTGATTCCACTAGGAGTCAGTCCGACGCCTTGACGGCGTCGTGCTACGCACCTCGACATTGCGAAAAAAAAATTCAGATATGGTTCGGAGTCCGAGCGTTCTTATTGACATACATCAGTCAACATCAGCCAACGAAATAAAGGCTTTTCATGTTCCCTCCTAAATAGTGTTGTCTTTTGGCTCCATACGGTTTTGATTCGAGTTATTTCCAGCGGAATCTATAACGACGTAAGCTGGACCTTTATCTTGCATAGTTTAATCCAATGTTTCTACCTTTTAAATACCAATCCCATAATTCGATAACTAAAACTTTCTTACTACTTATATTACTGTTTCTAAAAAAAAGCCATTATTCTTACTATTATATAAATCGTTAAGTCTAATCTTATACGCTTAATCAAACGAAATTTAAAAAAAAACATGTACGTTCACGCCTTTACATATAAATGTAGTAAATCTACTCACACGCACATGCACGGACACACACACATAAATTATATATATAAATATCACACACACACACACACACACACACACACACACATACATATATATATATATATGTATATATATATATATATATATATATATATATATATATATATATTTGTATATTTAGGGAGCGACCCTGCTTTCGTGCACATTTCATTGAATACGGCAGACAAGGTGCTTTTATTTAGTTTTTTATACAATTTCTCATGTGACCTAATAATTTGTTTTTCTTTTCGGACGATGAATTAGATAAAACTGTCCGAATGTTCTTTTTATCCGTACGCTATATATATATATAGTTGTATAATATATTTCAGATTCATCAAGGCTGATCTTCAGAAGATTTTATATAATTTATCATCCTAAAAGAAAAAATTATTAGATTGCATGAGAAATTGTATAAAAAAACTAAATAAAACCACCTTTTCTGTAGTATTCAATATATATATATATATATATATATATATATATATATATGAATATAAAAGTGAGCATAGAAATCAACATTTAGAGGCGACAGTCTGTTTCATGCTAGATGCAATCGTCAGGTTGCCTGACGATTGCATCTAGCATGAAACAGACTGTCGCCTCTAAGTGTTGACTTCTATGTTCACTTTTATATTTACACACACTCTATCTCTGATATTGAGCACTTTATCCCATAAATATAGCAGATCTTAAGACTATATTTCTTCATTCATATATATATATATATATATATATATATATATATATATATTACTTATTTTTAATGGATATTCGTATTTGAGTAGACTCTCATTTTATTTATTAAGCCGTATATTTATTTACTTTCGTCTACCTGTCTGATCTAATGACAGTTTCCCTAGGTTATAAAGTAAGTGCATATATTTCTCTAATAAGACTTCTGGAATATTCAGGCCGTTAGCGGAAAATAAATAAATAAAAGGCGCGTTTACTTTAATACGAGTATCCACTGAAAATAACCTTTTAAAATTTGTCGTATTAATAAATACAAAATGTCTCCGTTTTCTTTCTTTACACACATACATGTTAATTGCCCCATCTTCACAGACGACTGCGGTCTTGTCCATTAACACCTACATTCAATTTAGATCATGGTTTCCTGTCGAATGACTCCGAAGGTGTCTCTTCAAACCAGCAGCTGATTTTCAAGGCTTAGATATTTCGACTCACATACTTCCCTGCAGATCACAGATGCAGTATCACCGGGTCGTAGAGGTGACACAAATTGAGGTTGTCTCTCATGTGATTTCAAATAAATAACATCGCCAGCTTTTGACGGAAGGATACAGCCTATGTCTCGCATTTCCATCTTGCAGTGCTGTCATCCAAGCTCCCGGTGGTAGGTACGTACATACATACATACATACATATGAAAATGACGAAAGAGATATAAACAGAGTCAGATAGATGGATATATACATACATACGTTAATAGATAGATAGATATAAACTTACTAAGATAGATAGATAGATAGATAGATAGATAGATAGATAGATATGAACCGACTGAGATAGATAGATAGATATGAACCGACTAAGATAGATAGATAGATATATAGATATGAACCGACTGAGATAGATAGATAGATATGAAAAGAATGACACAGATAGGTAGATAGATAGATAGATAGGTATTGATTGCCCCATCTTCACGGATGACTGCTGTCTTTCTCATTAACACCTACATTCAATTTAGATCATGGTTTCCTCTCAAACGACTTCGAAGTTGGCTCTTCAAACCAGCAGCTGATTTGCAAGGCCTATAGCATAGATGACAGATGTGCTCCAGTGTCTTCACAGGGTTAAGAGGATGATGCTGCGGTAGGTCATCCTTGTGTACCACCAAATCACCCTTCAGTCCATATTTGATTCATATATTTCATAGATGTAACAAAGAGTGAAGTCGTCTCTCATGTGATGTCAAATAAATAACATCGCCAGCTTTTGTCTCGCATTTCCAGCTTGCAGTGCTGCCATCCAAGCTCCTGGTGGTATGTACGTACGTACATACATACATACATACATACATACATACATACATACATACATACATACATATGAACATGATGAAATAGATATGAACAGAGTCAGATAGATGGATATATACATACATACGTTCATAGATAGATAGATAGATAGATAGATAGATAGATAGATGCTTGTGCAATTTTGTCATATAGAAAGGCGTTAACTGGTACATCGTACCATCTTACTGATTTAAGGGCGGAGATAGATAGATAGATAGATAGATAGATAGATAGATAGATAGATAGATAAGTGTTCATTGCCCCATTTTCACAGATGACTGCGATCTTGCCCATTAACACCTACATTCAATTTAGATCATGGTTTCCTCTCAAATGACTTCGGAGGTGGCTCTTCAAACAAGCAGCTGATTTTCAAGGCCTATAGCATAGATGACAGATGTGCTCCAGTGTCTTCACAGGGTTAAGAGGATGATGCTGTGGTAGGTCATCCTTGTGCACCACCATATGCTTCTTCAATTCGATTCACATATATTTCCCTGCAGTTCACACATGCAGTCTCACCGGGTCGTAGAGGTAACACAAATTGAGTTCTTCTCTCATGTGATACGACCACATGTTTCGTATTTCCAGTTTGCAGTGCTGTCATCCAAGCTCCTAGTAACACCTTTACTCAAATCACATTTCAGTGTTGCATGTGCTAAATTCTTTTCCTCTGCTGACTTACATCCTTCTACAACAGCCCTGCCCCATTTATTGCGATCACTAGCACCGGTTTCCCAATCATCCGCCCTCATCCTAAGCTCGTTCAAGTTATTCCTCACACAGTCCTTAAATCTCTTTTTTGGCTTATGTTGAGCGCGCTTACCATTTGCAAGCTCACCATAAAATAGTGGGTTCGGCAACCTACTGTCATCAATGCCTACTACATGTGCGGCCCATCTCATATATATATATATATATATATATATATATATATATATATATATATATATATATATCATAATTAAGTAATTCATCGATTTTTTTTAGAAGAGACCTCAACAGAATGCAGAAAGCACTGGACGGCCGTTTCGTCCTATATTTGGGACTCATCAGCAGTGCGCATCCAATGAATTGAAACCCGGACAGTTACGTTATTAAGCAAACGTCTTAAGGGCCCCGGTGACGAAGAGGTAACGAATTAAGCTCGACATAGCGCCGCTCATTCACATATTCCGTGGTGGAACTCATCCAAGTTAAACCAAGGACTGTGCCCCCGAGAGCCACGACTATTATCACCAAGCCGCTCCATGCAGAGCATTAGAAGCCGGTGCAAGCAAGGATATACAAGAAATTATTAGGAAAATTTGAGATAATCATACTTAAGTAATTCATCGGTTTTTTTTAGAAGAAACGTCAACAAAATGCAGAAAGCACTGGACGACAGTTTCGTCCTATATTTGGGATTCATCAACAGTGCGTATCCACTACCAGGAATTGAAACAGGGACAGTTACGTTATTAAGGAAACGTCATACCAACTATATATATATATATATATATATATATATATATATATATATATATATATGCAGGTATGCAGAAAAATAGGAAAGAACACGTTAGGTAAATAATCCGGTGTTCCCTAGTATTTTTGCTATTATTTTCAAAAAGACAGTGCTTCCTACAGAAGTAGAGCTTATATTATAATATTTTTTATTTTAAAAATATGAATATGAGAACTCTTATGTAGCGAAGGAATCATATTTTTAAAACAAAAAATATTATAATATATATATATATATATATATATATATATATATATATATATATATATATATAATAAAAAAGCTCAAACACTATTATTCCTTAGTTATAATTTATTACATTGGAATCGTAATCACGGTCCAATTCATCAGACCTATCGTGATTACGATTCCAATGTAATAAATTATAACCATGGAATATTAGTGTTTGAGCTTTTTTTTATTATATTATTACTCTGACCTGGACATTGAGTTCTACCTGGATTCTATCCTCTTGGAAATTTATTCATGTATTTTAATATATATATATATATATATATATATATATATATATATATATATATATATATATTGACCAAAAATATTATATATATATATATATATATATATATATATATATATATATATATATATATATGGGGTTAAACATCCAGTTAGAGTCCAACAGCAAATCCGTCCCGAAAGACAAAGTATTGGCTGCGAGAATCAGATGCAAATTGAAGTGACATTAAGTCTATCTTGATTGTCCAGCCAACTATCGATTTCCGACATTTTTCTCTCAGACACTTGCGCCGCTTCGCATCTCTTTTTCACCTGCCAAAAAAAAAAAATCAAACTCAAGATGTCATTATTTCCTTTCGTTTATTCGAATCGGTTTTATCGGACAATTTGATTCAATCAATTCGATTACACAACATGTTTCTATCTTCACAAGCTTGACCACTGGAGCGGGAGAGTTTAAGAGGCGATACTTCAATTTGTAAGAGAAAGTGTCGCTATACCTGATTCCAGATCTGCAAACGATCGCTAATGGGATTTCCCCGAATAATATATGAGCTCTTTATTGCGTCAACACAGACGATCAGATGAAGTCAGAATTGGATACTGAGTTCTGTTTCGCTGTGATACTTTGTAAATGTTAGCGTTTACAGGATTAGACAGATTAATGAATAATAATCAGGTGATATCAGTTCGAGAAAAGAAGAGATATTGAAGTAGAAAAATAGGAATCCATTTTATGCGTCATCAAGTTTTGTATGATAATTTTTACTTCAAATGATGCCATACACTTTGTTCTAAAAATCAGGTTACGTAAAGATTCCAAGCAACACAACGGAGCCTATATATCTATCTCTCTCTCTCTCTGTCTGTCTGTCTGTCTCCCTCTCTCTCTCTCTCTCTCTCTCTCTCTCTATATATATATATATATATATATATATATGTATAAAATGTTATAAAGTTTAATGTAGCTAGTTTTAAGTATAGCTAAAATAACTAATGTGATTTCAGGCATTACTGTAAATCAGTTGGCAATTGTTTTCCGTGAACTGCAAAATCGTATTACCCTTTGTATTGCTAATGATGGAGGACATGTGGAAACTTGAATATAATTTCAATAAAACTTGAAAAAATATAGATCTACTTCTTCCTAATCCTTTTTACAAATTATTTCTATCGCAAATACAAATAAAGTTATTAATTTTAAAAATTTCACACGAACTTTATGAACACCCTGTATATATATATATATATATATATATATATATATATATATATATATCAAATGTTTATTAAAGAAAGATTGCTGCCTATATATATATATATATATATATATATATATATATATATATATATATATATATATATATATATATATAGGCAGCAATCTTTCTTTCATACACATTTCATTCAATATGACAGACAACGGTTAACAAGAAATAGCTTGTTGTATGTATGTATTTATATACTGTTGTCATTTTCAAAACACGGTCAAGATATTGTGTCCATGTTCATAGTTGATATTACTTGTTTTCTTTTGTTTTATTGATAAGGCTTCCATTGTTTTTTGCCGTTTTTGCATGTAGATGAAGGTATTATATTTGAGTTGTCAACAAGTCTGTCGAATAGTGTCCTGTAGGTCTCCATCAGTATTTAAATGAGATCTAATTGGGCTATGGTCAGAAAGGTGCAGTGAGAGTCTTCGTGTCCAACATATTGTAGTATGTAAATCCTGTAGCGGCATCCCGACATCAGTCGCTATTTCTTGTTAACAGTTAATACATTTCAACCATGAAAATGGCTAAATGTATAACCGAAAGCGCTCGGATAAAAAGAACAATCCGAAAAGAAAAAATTATTATATCTCATGAGAAATTGTATAAAAGACTAATCAAAGCACATTGTCTGTCGTATGCAAGGAAATGTGCATATATATATATATATATATATATATATATATATATATATATATATATATATATATATATAATTGTTTATTTAAAAATTATAACATAAATATGTTATAAAATCACTACACAAATAGCCATTTTGTTTCAACACCCCGGGGTCTTATCAAGTGATGATGTTGAATGTAGAAACCAATCCTAGACTTGTATATATATATATATATATATATATATATATATTATTATTATTATTATTATTAAGCAGTATTTTCATTTAATTACATTATTGGCCGTAATATTCGAGAAATCTTATCAGAAAATATGCGTCCTCCGCCAAGGCTGGAACCTGCATCCCCTATGAGAATCCGCCATTAGATCTGACGTGCTTAACCGATTCAGCCACGTAGGACTTCTGGTTAAACAAAGGACGCATATGTTCTGACAAGATCTCTCAAATACCCATGCCAATAAATGTAATTAAATGAAAATTCTCTTTAATTATATAAACAGAGCATTTACTCGAATATGACTATCCAACTATATATATATATATATATATATATATATATATATATATATATATATATATATATATATATATATATGTACGAGGGTCATTCAAAAAATAAGGTGAATTTTTCGGTATAAGGACTTCTAATACAGATAGAAGCTTACTTTTTTTTCAACGTAGTCTCCCAGCACTGTCACACATCTTCCCATCTGTGCACAAGCTTCCGTATTTCCTCAGCAAATATTTGTACTGATGTCTCAGCCAGTCGCTCACAACACTTTTGACTTTATCGTCACTTTTAAACTTCGTGCCTCGAACGCTTTCAAGGGACCAAACAGGTGAAAGTCTGAAGGGGCAAGGTCTGGGCTGTAAGGGGGATGAGCGATCAGTTCCCAGCCCAGCTCGTTGATGGTCTGCACCGTTTGGGCTGCTGTGTGAGGCCTTGCGTTGTCATGATGCAAGATGACTCCTTCTGACTGATGACCCCTGCGTTTGTCCCAACAGATAAGCTCAAAGACCTTGCAATGTCATCCACTGTCACCCTTCTGTCAGACTGAATGAGGTCATTGACTGATTCGATCACCTCAGGAGACCTCACTTCTGTAGGCCTCCAAGGCCTGTCTTCATCCTCAACACTGCTCCGTCCTTCTTTAAACAATTTAGCCCACTTGTAGACATTTTTTTGGCTGAAACATGTGGCACCATACACAGATGACATTCTCCTATGAATTTCAACTGGTTTGCACCCTTCAGCAACCACAAACTTGATAACTGACCGCTGTTCAATCCTGGAGCATGTTTCTTGGTCGGCCATCTTTGTTAATCGCCAAAACTCTCAAAGTTTTTTTAAATCTGCAAAAGAAATTAAATCTATGTGAAAAAGAAGTAAAACAAAAAAAATAAAAAAGTGTAAGCTTCTATCTGTATTAGAAGTCCTTATAGCGAAAAATTCAACTTATTTATTGAATGACCCTCGTATATATATATATATATATATATATATATATATATATATATATATATATATATCATCTCTAGGTCCTTGATAAAATCCAAAGAAGGATCTGTAATGTAATCCATCCTTACTTTGCGTCTCGACTTCAGATCCTTTGTCACCGAGGTCATGTGGCTTCCCTCTGTCTTTTCTACAAATATTTTCATGGCAGCGATTCTGACGAGGTTTTCTCCTGGTTCTCAGACTACGTGAATTTAAGCGTGCTACTGGATTGGCACCTAGGTCCCACCCATTTACTGTTTAATTAGTTAAATCTAACCGTCACTTCTACTCCAACAATTTCATTTCTCGCACTGCCCACCTTTGGGACTCACTTTCCTTTACTTGCTTCCTTGAAAATTATAATCTTCAGAAATTTAAATGCAACGTTAATCGTCATCTTCTTGAATGCTGTTAATCTTTTATCCTTTCCTTAATTCACCCTATACCCAGTCTTTTCTCTCACTTTCACTCTCTGTAACCCCCTGCGCGTTAGTGGCATTCCCGCCTTGCTTGTGTGAAATGATTAATATATATATATATATATATATATATATATATATATATATATATATATATGGTGGACTCTCCTATTGTGAACAATAAATCAGGGTCCGCATTGGATGGTGCCTTTCGTTTTACACATGTAAGCTAGCAGGAGCTATCGTGAAGAAAATCAGGTTAGAGAAAGACATATTTCATCTGTGTTATTTTAAGTAACAAAGCCACACTAACAGATGAAATTGGTTAAAGCAAGATTTTGATGGTGTCTATGCTTCAGAGCTTGACGAAGCTGATATATGGGGCTTCAGTCTACTGTCTTCAAAACTCTTTAACTTAACGAAACATGTCTTACGCCACTCCTTTCGGTTTGATGCTTGAGCTTCCCGGGTTTTCAGATCAAAGTTGTGACATTTCAAGTTGTCTTACAATTTGTCTTTGTAGCGTAAGAGTGGACGTCCAGCTGAACACTTGGAGTTTGGTAGTTGTTCAAACAGCACCTTTTGGGGAAGTCTACGCTCATCCATTCTCACAATATGACCAGCCCACCTAAGGTTTATCTTTGCTAGAATGGTTTCAATGCCTGTGATGTTGCTACATTTGTTACGTATTGCTCTATTCTTGACGATTTTATGCCACATATGACACGAACGAAAACAATGAATGTGAAAGGCGTTGATTTATGTGTTTGTTTTACAGGGTCCAAGTTTCAGCACCACAAATAAGTCTTAAAGAACGACTGGCCACTCTATATCGATCTTTACTCTGAGAGACACATCTTTGGCGTTCAATAACCTATGTTATGCCGTGCTGTCTTTGGCTATTCTAGACTGAATATGACTGTCCATATTTCCATCAGAAGAGACTGTTGATCCAAGATAAGTGAAGACCTCAACAGTTTTAAGGATCCTTATATTGATGTCACACTTCTCCTTTTTCCGACACAAGATTGAAAAATTCACTAATTTTGCGTAACAAAAGATTGGTGCCACATTTGTATATTACAACTGGAATTCAATCTTCAGTGGGGGTTATCCATTCGAAAGCTGTTTGATGGAGTTTTTGAGCTCAAAGGGTTAGCAGAAAGGCTTTGTACAACAGGAAGATTGTTTATTACATCAGCATCAACAGACGAATCCTGTTTTAGGATCGTAGAGAAGTGTTCTGTTCTGCATTTGATAATGTTGCTTTTGTCTGTCAAAAGAGTATAATCTTTCATTTCAAGAAAACTAGAGTACAATAACATGCAAAACCCAGTAAGCATCCCCTCTGTCTACAAAGGGAAGGCCCACGGGATCTGATATACAAGGACTCTAGAACCTTGAGGTGATATGAGGAGTGGGACTTAGATAAAATCGAAAAATGAAAAATATCTGCGTCTACCATATATTGGTACAGAGGGTGAGAGTTTATCTAGACGAATTTCACGTTTGATTAATAGCTGTTTATTTTTCGCCCTATCATGTTAATTCCATGATTTATAAATATAAGTATAGTTGTGGACTCGACTACATAGGCAGGACGTCCCAACGTTTGGATCTGAGAATAAAGCAACATTTACCCTCCAGGATTTTGAATCCGGATGCCAGGAAAAGCCAACTAACCAATACTTCTGGCTCTGCTATAGCTGAGCATGTAATAAAGAGCAGGAATTGTGTGGTTGATTTTAGTGGCGACCGTCCGTTTTTCGATATATATATATATATATATATATATATATATATATATATATATTATACAATGGTTGTTGGAGTAAACAGTTCATTAAATGTGCCAATATATTGCTATATATATATATATATATATATATATATATATATATATATATATATATATATATATATATATATATATTTAAGTAATAATAAAAAAATAAATTAAAAAATATAAAATTATTATCAAATATACTAGAATTATTATTATTATTATTATTATTGTTGTTTTTTTTTTAAATAATTGAAAGATTAATAATAAAAGCAAATTATCTAAGAGTCAACGAAACAAAATAACGTTATAACGGAAAACGCTTTTTCAACAAATTCGAAATACATTACTTTACAATAAATAAATAAGAAAATGTAAAAGAATTAAAATCACAAATGTTATTAAAAGAATCTTGGAATATGAATAATCACAGAAACCCCGGCGATAATGATTTATAGTCAAAGAAAGATAAAATAAATAAACATTACAACTCTAAAAGCTTTCCTCCAGTTTCGAAAAATTACAACCAAATTGTAAAAACAGATAAATGTTATGTTTCAATTTAAATAGATTAGAATATAGAATTATTCATGCCACTATATAATTAATAATACAAATACAATGCATTATGGTAAGTCTTAGTGAGATAGTCTTAATAAATGACACTTGCTAAACAACACTTATTTTAAAATAAAAATCGTTGTATGCCACGACTTATCTTAAAAATAAACGAATAAAAGATTTTAAGAATATATTAAATACTATAGATGCATAATAACGTAACAAATATTATAATATAATACAATAAACAAATAAAAATAAAAACGGACAATTATAAAAATCAAGACTTTCCTTTTAAAAATACGACATCGCTTTCTTTGAACAATAAAAAAACACTTCCGTTTACGCCTACATCAGTGTTCAATATACCCCAATTTATTATATGTATATATATATATATATATATATATATATATATATATATATATATATATATATATATATATATATATATATCCCTAAAGAGCCAGGGAAATCTACCTAGGTTTCACCTACACGGATCATCAGGGTACGCTGGCTATAGGTCCATACTTAGATTTGGTCTACTTAGTGTATTGAGCACTTTGCTTACTTACTTTTGCTTTACTCGTGTTGGAGTTTTTTTTTTCTTTGGACTCTGAGCTTGGATTCTGGACGATTGTTTTCGCTTGAATTACATGTTCTTAGTTCTTTCTTATTTTTATCCCTTATTTGTTCATTTACTAGCCAAAACACGTAAAGTTTTTCCAGACGAGTATAATTACTTATATTTATATTTATATTATTATTATTATTATTATTTTATATATATATATATATTATATATATATATATATATATATATATATATATATATATATATATATATATATAATAAAATGGGGTAAGTTGTTAATTTAATCGATAAACATTTTTACTAAAAGTAATTCATTAAGTAAATTTTTCAGTCACAAGACTCTAAGATTTAGCTATAGTTGTACTAACAATCTAGAAAAAAATAATTAAATCACACAAAAATAAAACACAATAATTATAGAACAATAATAATTCTAATGCTCGTACCATTCTAATTTGTCCCGTCTAACTAACCTATGTAATTGTAGGAATCCTGACCAATGTCCATTTTCTAACAAGTGCTAAACGGAATCCATTTTATATACGTGTTCTATTTCCTCAATTGAATAATACCAGGATTGTTAAGTTGTATATTGGTAGCACTAAAAATGCTTACAAAATCCGTTTGTATAACTTTCTCTCATCTTTTGCTAATGCTAAAAAACGCAATATGAGTTCACTTTCTAAGTATTTTTAGAAATCCAAAGAAGAAAACAAAACACCTAAATTTAATTAGAAGTTCCTCAAAAAGCCAGAACTGGTAGATCTTTATATGAACCATGTTTCCTATGTCTACAGGAGAAAATGGAGAAAATTGTTAAATCAGAGGTTTGAAACTACTGTGAATTGTAGGTACATTTAACCTTACAATCTTGCTAAACCTTATAACTTAATAATCACTTCTCTTATGTAATATTACCTTTATATAAATATTTTAATGTTATCCTTAGTAGCTTATTTTAAATTAGGGTGGTAAATAGGTTCGTACTCGTAAATTACTGGTAATAATATTTGTTTTTGTCATGCTTTGATTTTACGGCATATCAACCTCAATGGGTCATTTAATGCCGACAAAATGTATTTTTGGTAATACAGGGTGACCCAAAAATACGGGAACTTTTAACAATCCAATAAAACCAAGAGTGATGGAAGAAAAATATTTAATTCATAGTAATTGAAACCTTAAAACATGCCATTTAAGAAACAATGATGGAATTTTCTTTTTTTTTAAAAATTACGTCTTGTAGATGGCGTCCTCCTGAACGAATGCATTCTTGAAATCTGCTGTTAAGATTCCTCATTGACTGCTGCAACATCTCAGCTGGGATACTGTGAATTTCATTCTCGTTACTAAAATGGAGAAATGTTTACTTGCTCAAGGTCACTGTCTTGCAGTGTTGCTACTTGCTCATGTCTGGCAATACGCACTTCAAAAATTCCCGTTTTTTGGGGTCACCCTGTATTTATTTTTAAATATATTTCTGGTAATATTTTTCCTTAAAAAATTCTATTTCTAGTAATAATTTTGCGATTATGTATCGCTGGTAATATTTTTCTTTTTTAAAAATATATAACTGGTAATATTTGTTTTTCAAAAATGCATTTTTTGGGGTTTTTTTTTAGATTTTTCTGTAGATCCCAATTTCTTTAGTGAAATTTATGATGTTTCTTGGATTAGGATTTTCAAATAGATCCTTTAGGTTATCCGATTTGTAGTGTTTACTACGGATTCGTCGGAGATTCTGGCAATTTAGTAGGATGTGTTTGACTGTATAAGATTCTTGGCATGGGACACATGTTGGAGGTACCTCATTTTTTAGCAGATGTTGGCGGGCTATGTATGGGTGACCAATACGGAGTCTGGCTAGAGCCACCTCCTCTCTCCTTATCTTTCTGAAACTTGTCGGTCTTTCACCGATGATAGGTTGAATATTGAAAAGTTTGTTGTTATCGCAGTTGTTCCATAATTGCTGCTATTTGTTTTTAACGGTCCTGTTTATGCAGGGTCTGAAGTCAGTGTGAGGCAACATTACTTTACAGGGAGCCATGTTCAGAGATTCCTTGGCCATTTTGTCCGCTTTTCCATTTCCTCGGATGCCAATATGGCTCGATATCCAGCTTAAAACTATTACTGTATCTTTTTCCTTATAAATGGAGTCAAACCTATGTAATAAATTATTAATTAAGGGGTTTTGCATGTTTTTATTCTTCAAAGCTGTGAGAACAAATAATGAATCTGAAAAGATGATGAATCTATCTGACTCACTAGATTTTATAATATCTAAAGCCAGATGTATGGCTGTGGCTTCTGCACTGAACATTAAGGCATTATCGAGCTACCTTTTCTGCATTATTACGTTGTCAAGTATAGCAGAACACCCAACTCTGACCAACATTTTAGAACCATCTGTGTATATATGTTTATGGTTTGGGTGATTTTGTAGAACATTATGAATTTCTTCCATATAATTGGATGAGTTAGAATTAATTTTGGAATATTTGGTAAGATTTAACAAAACTTTAGGATACTTAATTAAGCAGGGAGGATTTTTTGAGTTGGTGGATTTAA
>OZ038512.1:76539248-76551748 GCA_964036315.1 Acanthosepion esculentum
TTCCTTTAATATCTATCTATCTATCTATCTATCTATCTATCTATCTATCTATCTATCTATCTATCTATCTATCTATCTGTTTTTAATTCCTTTAATATCTATCTATCTATCTATCTATCTATCTATCTATCTATCTATCTATCTGTTTTTCATTCCTTTAATATCTATCTATCTATCTATTTTTCATTCCTTTAATATCTATCTATCTATCTATCTATCTATCTATCTATCTATCTATCTTAGTACATCCAGGAAGGCGATTTTGTTGTCGTTTTCTCGCTCCATTGTGAACTGTGTCGATTATCTTATTGAGTTCACCTGGTCCATTAAGAGCTGAACCATTTCCTGCTGTGGCCCGATTATGAAGGTGTCATCCACGTATCTCAGCCATAAGGTTGCCTTTAGTGATGTGGACTCTCATTCCATTTCTTCGAAGTATTCCATGGATATGTTTGCCATTGCTGGTGGTAATGGCGAACTCATTGTTATGCCTTTATCCTGTCGATATGTCTGATCTCATTCCGAAGTGTGAAGTTTGTTTATAGACAATCAGCATCTCCATCAGGTTTTCTATTGGTGGGAGAGTTTCTTATATATGAAGGTGATTTTGCTATTAGTGCGCCAATTATATCTACAAGAAAGCGGCTCAGATTGTGGCACACAGAGCCTTGGCAGTCATTGGGAGGTGATGGGCCTTGTGCATCACCTGATTTTTCAATCTGTTTAATTTTTGTACTTGACGGGCTTTGACTGCATCGAATTCATGTCTTAAGGATTTATCCAGGTTATACTGGATCCTCTTTCTTCAAGAAGGCCTCTAGAGTTGCAGTTTTTGTTTGAACAGTTGAAATTGAAGTATTTGACGGATGAATGTAGACTTGCGATATAAGGAAGTCTTGAACCCATGCTCTGTTCGAGATATTAGTACACCAAGGGATGCAAGTTTGTTGTCGTTTTCCCTTTTCCTTGTGATATTATTGAGTTCACATGGTCCAGTAGTAGAAGTATTCCATGTATATATTTGACATTACTGGTGATAATGGCAAGACCATTGCTAAGCCCTCATCCTGTCGATACGACCAAGTCTCCCCTGCAATTAACTTATTCCTGGCGGGGGAAGAAGAGATGAATTCATACGTTTCCCAAGAGTATTTGCGTATAAATAAATGTTACAAACCCAACTGGATTTCGAACTCTCCGATCCTCACGTCGAGCCTCCATACATACATACATATATATATATATATATATATATATATATATATATATATATATATATATATATATATATGATATGATAAAGTTAAATGGTAATCCGTATGGATAAATCCAGGTAGGATATAAATCCTGAGAGCTGAGAATAGTAAACAGGGCAAGTAATAATTAATTAACAAATCAAAGACTTCAGAAAGCCATGGTAATATTTTATTTCGTTCGCGAGACCGACAAAATTTGATTTTCGTTTCGTCATACTTGGGCGGTTTTCAAAACCGTTTTTGAAAGGTCTGACGAAGCGAAATCGGATTTATCGGTCTCGCGAAATAAAATATTACCATGGCTTTCTGAAGTCTCCGATTTGTTAATTATATATATATATATATATATATATATATATATATATATATATATATATATATATATATATATAAGCGTCAGGAACGCCACTACCCGCTTCTTTGTTGAAAAAACATCGCCACACAGTTCCGCCACCGAAATAGAATTAAAATTGCGTATGTATGTATGCCCGAGCGCATGGATGTGTATCGACACCTAGCCTCGGTTTGTTTATATGGGTGCGTGTGTGTGAAGTAAAATGCGTACACCTGCATGTGTGTGTGTGTTTGTGTGTGAGAGTGTCATCCCGAACAGACACGGGGGAAATTCTTTCTCCTCCCACCACCAAACATAGTCAAACAATCATAAATACATCCAATTTTAAAAAACGATAAACCAGTTTGTCTGATGATCGCAAAAGCGTGAAACCCAGAGTCACAAACTCGTATCCATACAACTGAATATGTTAGCTCTATCACTGAAGTACTGCACATACAAAATAATATATATATATATATATATATATATATATATATATATATATATATATATATATATATATATATATATGGGTATATATATATTTAGCTCCGCCACAGGGTGAGCACTTCCGCTGTTCTTATGCAAAATGGATAACATCGACATGGGATACTCGCTGAAAAACATCCCTATACCCACCCAAACTCTTATAAACTTCTCCTAACTAAAAAAATCGAAATCATATATATATATATATAAAATTAATTATATATTATACTAAATTCAAAATTATAATACTATACTAAATTCAATATATCGAATTTAATTATTCAAATAATTCCTCCCCACCAACTAACAGGTTATAGGAAACGAACATTTTTATGTAAATTTAAATGTGTCTTGGGAGATTTTATCTTCAACAAAAATTAATATATATGATAGTCATACTACTACTACGTTGTCTCGGCGGTTGAACTGTTATTTGAATGATGCGTCAAACATCACAATATTTACAACATGCCTCTTCACATTTAGAAAAATTCTTGTTTAAAATACATCTATACTTTATCGGGAAAATTATAAATATAAACTAAGAATCCTTGAAGCTATCTATATTTAAAAATTGAAACCAGACCTTAATAAAATTAATTATGAATACTGCACAAATGTTTAAAAATGTTTATAGTAGATAGTTTAAAATATCAAGGTTTTAACTAATAGTTTTAAATAGTTTTTTTAAAAAACATTTGGACGTTTCATGACTTAATTACCTCCCCTGAAATTTACATCGTGAAATGTAAAGCGCACAGTACATAGAGTTTTCAGTTCATAGATAAAAAATTGAACTTTCAGATGAATTTCGTCTCAAAAAATTGATAAACATAACAATTCTGTCTTCGATAAAACAATACCCTGATGATGACATTGTGCTAATGTCGAAAGTAATCGGAATAAATGAATATGTATCAACATGATAATTTTATCTCAACTTTTAACAAGGATAGTAAAAAAAAATATCCGTAAATATGAGAGGATCCTATTGAAAATAAGTAGACAAACTCTAAATTATTCAATAACACATAAACGTGCTTCTAAAATATACGCAATACATATATATATATATATATATATATATATATATATATATATATATGAAGAAATATAGTCCTAAGATGTGTAATATTTATGGGATAAAGTGCTAAATATCAGAGATAGAGCATGTGTAAATATAAAAGTGAACATAGAAGTCAACACTTAGAGGCGACAGTCTGTTTCATGCTAGATGCAATCATTGGGCTTAGTGGCATGAAACAGACTGTCGCCTCTAAGTGTTGACTTCTATGTTCACTTTTATATTTATATATATATATATATATGAATATATATATGTATATGAATATATACATATATATGTATATGAATTCACTTTGAGTCATTTTCTTTTTAATTCCATCAAATAAATTCATCTAGATAAAAAAATTAGTTCTAAATTTCTGATCTGCGCATGTGTAAGCCAACCATCACAACAAATTTAGCCCAATCTGCTTTTTTCACTTTGTCATACAATTTGCCCAATACTCTTCTTGATATATAAAAGTATATGATAGAAATTAGGAGGATTTTAGATAATTATAATTAAGTAATTCATCGAGTCTAAAAGAAACCTCAACAGAACGCAGTGGACGGATGTTTCGTCCTATATTTGGGACGCATCAGCAGTGCTTATCCACTGCCGAGAATTAAAACCCTGGCAGTTAAGTTATCAAGCAAACGTCATACCAACCGTTACAACGTGCCTCTTAATTATAAATATCTCAAATCCTTCTAATTTCTATCACTTGCATATTCTTGCGTGAACCGGCTTCTAATGATCTGGACTGAGCAGCTTGGGGATAGTAGTCGTGGTTCGTGGGGGGCACAGTTCCACCACGGAATATTTGATCGAGCAACGCTATATCGAATCTGATTCGCTGCATCTACGTCACCGAGGCCCGTCGGAACAGTTGGTATGACATTTGCCTGATAACGAATCTGTCCTGGTTTCATTTCTCGGTAATGGATGCGCACTGCTCATGAGTCGCAAATATAGGACGAAACCCTGTTGAGGTTTCTTCTGGACTCGATGAATTACGTTAATATAATAAAAAATATATATATCACTATCTCATATTTATGTGAACAGAGAAAAATAAAGGAAATGTTATATACATCGTTGTTCGATAAAAGTGACTCACCTATTTTTTTTTTTTTTTTACTAAATGTTCTCTTCTTCGATGAAACGAAAGTTGAGCTAAATTCAGAGGATAAGCGATCTAAAATGCGAACAATAAGCTTTGAAAGCTCTTTGAATTTAGCAGTAAGCACTGTCAAGCATCCGTTCAGTATAATGTTCTGGGGATGCTTTTCTTTTCATGGAACTGGTTTCTTAAAACCTATTGAAAAGACCCTTAGGAGTGAGCAGTACAAGAGAATTTTAGAGTCTTGACTGCTCCCTTTTGCTGAAAGGGCGCAAATCGACCCCACCGAGCTCATTTTTATGCAGGATAATGCTCCCTGTCACAAATCAAATTTGATGAAGGAATAATTTCATGAGAAGCAGGTGAGTGTTATGACATGGCCGCCCCAATCTCCTGACCTCAACCCCATAGAAAACTTATGGAGCATTATAAAGTACAGGCTCTCGAGAAAGCAGTTGAGCAACAAAGAGGATTTGATTGTGAATTTCATATTCGAATGGAATTCACTGCTTGGAGATGAAATTTGCCATAACCTAATCAAATCAATGCCAAAAAGGGTTGAAATGGTTATTCAAAATAAAGGAGGACTCATTGATTATTAAATATTTCGAACTATATTACCTACTATAAATAAATTATACCTCTATTATTATTTATTTAATGCTGTTCGGTTATGTTTCTATTGATTACTAGTTGAAGTAAATAAGTGAGTCACTCTTTTTGTACAGAGAGTTTTTCCCTAAATCTCATTTATATCCAAAATTATAATTATCAATAGAATACCTTAGGGTGAGTAAACTTTTTTACTGGGTGGTCGGGAAGGGGTCTTTATATTAGTAAGATTAAAAATTAGTTTGACGCCAAAAACAATAGACGAAAAAATGTTTAAGTAAAAAAAATCAGGTGAGTCACTTTTATCGAACATCACTGTATATATTTATATATATATATATATATGTGTGTGTGTGTGTGTGTGTATGTGTGTGTGAACAGAGAAAAATAAAGGAAATGATACATATATATATATATATATATATTGATTATATATATATATATATATATATATATATTGATAGATACAGAGATGGAGAGTTTTGCTGAGACGTAGTGAAAACTACCGCTTCAAACGTGCATGCGTTTATAGAAATAAGTAATACGTTTAGAAATCTAGTAACATGAGAAAGGCAGAAATACATTTATAATGTTAGAAATAGATCAATCAGTGAAAGGCGATTGCTAGGAGTCACTCGCAGTCCAAGAATTAGTGTTTACATCGCAATTTCGCTTAAATGAAATGAACAGCTACGTACGGGTTTACTGTTCGTGAATCGTATACAGGCAATCAATCGAATGATGAATTGCTGGGATCGAAACTAATTCCAATAGTCTGATCGATTGCTGGGGAATAAGAACTAATTTTGTCATGGTCTTTGAAGTCGGGCGGGCAGGGGGTCCCTGTCAACGCAATCGATTCACATTTATAGATATTTTGTTAGAAGACCTGCCAAGATTTCATAGAATTATTTTCACCGATTGCAAGGATTCCGACGCTAAGCTATCTTTTCCAAGATCATAATGATTGCGAACAGATGCAAAGAATTGATTTTCTGTTCAACAATGTTTGCATCTATCTATCTATCTATCTATCTATCTATCTATCTATCTATCTATCTATCTATCTCTCTCTCTCTATATATATATATATATATATATATGAAACTGCAAGTGCTTGTACAGGGAAAATATTTATATGCATTAATATGCACTTAACAGCTTTGTTATATTATATCGACCACTATTTTATTAAAACTAGCGCTCAATGAGAGATTTCAGTTGAGCTCTCTGGGGAGAAAGTCTCGGTACGTAAACATTGACTATTACGGCTGATATAGAAAGTATCTTCGTTAAAGCGAATTGAGTCCTGTCGGTCACTGTGTGTTGATCTAAAAATAAATACGCTAAAATTCAGCTTCATCTTTGCCACGCGCCGGCGGCTTAGTGGTAGAATCTCCGACTGACGCCAATTCAGTCGTGTTTCGGACATAGCTAGAGGCAACCGGACGTCTAGCCACACTGAAGAGTTGCGAAGCAGTCTGTCTTTAGATGACTATATATATATATATATATATATATATATATATATATATATATATTGTGTGTATTTAGGCAGCATTTTTCATTAATACATGTCTCATTAAATAATATAGATAAGCGTTGTCTATATATTTTATGTAAGTTTTTTTCATATAGTCTGATAATCTTAATAACATTATCATTAAATAATGAAAGAAAATCACAATATTGATACATACTTTTTTTTATTTAATCCAATCTGAGCTTTCGGCTTACATAAGCCATTATCAAAGATGACAATTACACAATATATTTATGCAATACACGAACAAGAAATTGATGATAGTATTATTTGTTTACATGGATGATTTCCAAGCAACGATAAACACGTGCATATAAAACGCTGAAAGCGAAAATCGCACGACAGCTCATGACGTCACACATGACCACGCGAGAGTGAATCCGATGAGTATTGAGTATGGAAAGCCGTTGGTATGAACCAATGACTTCTGTTACTAATTATAGGCATTTAAGGATATTTTTGGAGATTTCATAGTTTATTTTGTTCAGGTTAGGTTTCAACTGTTTTATGTATATAGCTTCAAGAATTTTTAGTTTTTGTTTATTGTTTTCATGTTTAAGTATAGTTGTGTTTTCGACGAGGATTTTCCGGAATTGTGTATGCGGCCAGGCATGTTGTTTTAAATGTCTAAAAATGTTAGAGTTATCATTCAAATGTAGTGTCAAGCGTCGTGAAAGCGAGTTTGTGGTGTGACCAACATAGATATTATTTAGTTCGTTGGAGATACAATCTCCCAAAGGGCACCTGAATTTGTAAACTATGTTGGTTTTTTTCAAATCGCTAACCGGGGGAGAAGAATCATTTCGAATAATTGAGTTGGATATTTTAGATTTAGTGTAGTATATAATTAACTTAATTCTTTTGCTAGGATCAGTTGTGGATATGTTAGTATTTACTAATTTTTTTAGTATATTTTCATCTTGTTTATAATTAGTATGCATTTGATTACGATATAGGAGATTAATATGTTTGAGATTAGTAGAAGCAGTATTATGTACTATTTGCTTAGTATTGAGATTTCTAAGAAAGCATCTTATTTGTTCATCAATTATATAGTTTGGAAAACTATTATTAACAAGTGTTTGTTTTATATTCTTTAGTTCACTGTAAAAAATCTGTTTTGTGGATGAATTAGTTTCTGCACGGTGTATTAGATTTTTTATAATTGCTATTTTGTAGTAATATGGGCATTCGCTCTTGTAGTTAAGTGTACATGAATTTATGCTAGTAGGTTTTTTATATGGCGAAATAGTAAATTTGTTATTATTTGTGTTTATCAATATGTCAAGGAAAGGAATTTTATTATTAGTATTGAGTTCATACGTGAATTTGAGGACAGAATTATTTTGGAGACATTTTTGTAGTTGAAGTATTTCATCTGTATTTTCAACTAACATAAGAATATCATCAACGTATCTTACATAGATGGATGGTTTTTTAAAGTCTGTAAATATCTTATTTTCCAGGTTCGACAAGACCAACATTTTCGTCCTTCTAAACAAATTAGATTATAACAAAAAACTTGACCACATACTCCATGATCACATAAAATTTAAAAAACTCAACAATAATCCGACCAACCAACTAAAATCAAAGCTTAATAAACTCATTAATGCTAATAATGCCGAACAGAACTCATTAAAACTCCCTAAGGTTGTTGGTGATTATAGGCCTGGTTACATATACGGCAATATAAAAACACATAAACCTAACTATCCTCTCCGTCCTATCATATCACAAATTCCAACTCCTGTATATCAACTAACAAAATACATCAACCAACTCATTACTCCTTACCTTCCTAGTAAATATAGTGTTAAGTCAACATTAGAAGTAATCCAAATCCTAAAAAGCGAAAAACCCGACAATGAAATCATAGCTTCACTTGATGTTGAAAACATATTTACCAATGTCCCTGTTAGTGAAACTATTGACATAATTATAAGAAATATATACAGTAACTCATCTTTACCCGCACTTAAAATTAATCCTAATATATTACGGAAACTACTATTAGCTTGTACTACTGAAGTCCCTTTCTTAGATCATAATAATAATATATATATACAATGTGATGGTGTCTCTATGGGTTCAGTACTGGGTCCGACATTTAGCAATTTCGATATGTCGAACCTGGAAAATAAGATATTTACAGACTTTAAAAAACCATCCATCTGTGTAAGATACGTTGATGATATTCTTATGTTAGTTGAAAATACAGATGAAATACTTCAACTACAAAAATGTCTCCAAAATAATTCTGTCCTCAAATTCACGTATGAACTCAATACTAATAATAAAATTCCTTTCCTTGACATATTGATAAACACAAATAATAACAAATTTACTATTTCGCCATATAAAAAACCTACTAGCATAAATTCATGTACACTTAACTACAAGAGCGAATGCCCATATTACTACAAAATAGCAATTATAAAAAATCTAATACACCGTGCAGAAACTAATTCATCCACAAAACAGATTTTTTACAGTGAACTAAAGAATATAAAACAAACACTTGTTAATAATAGTTTTCCAAACTATATAATTGATGAACAAATAAGATGCTTTCTTAGAAATCTCAATACTAAGCAAATAGTACATAATACTGCTTCTACTAATCTCAAACATATTAATCTCCTATATCGTAATCAAATGCATACTAATTATAAACAAGATGAAAATATACTAAAAAAATTAGTAAATACTAACATATCCACAACTGATCCTAGCAAAAGAATTAAGTTAATTATATACTACACTAAATCTAAAATATCCAACTCAATTATTCGAAATGATTCTTCTCCCCCGGTTAGCGATTTGAAAAAAACCAACATAGTTTACAAATTCAGGTGCCCTTTGGGAGATTGTATCTCCAACGAACTAAATAATATCTATGTTGGTCACACCACAAACTCGCTTTCACGACGCTTGACACTACATTTGAATGATAACTCTAACATTTTTAGACATTTAAAACAACATGCCTGGCCGCATACACAATTCCGGAAAATCCTCGTCGAAAACACAACTATACTTAAACATGAAAACAATAAACAAAAACTAAAAATTCTTGAAGCTATATACATAAAACAGTTGAAACCTAACCTGAACAAAATAAACTATGAAATCTCCAAAAATATCCTTAAATGCCTATAATTAGTAACAGAAGTCATTGGTTCATACCAACGGCTTTCCATACTCAATACCCATCGGATTCACTCTCGCGTGGTCATGTGTGACGTCATGAGCTGTCGTGCGATTTTCGCTTTCAGCGTTTTATATGCACGTGTTTATCGTTGCTTGGAAATCATCCATGTAAACAAATAATACTATCATCAATTTCTTGTTCGTGTATTGCATAAATATATTGTGTAATTGTCATCTTTGATAATGGCTTATGTAAGCCGAAAGCTCAGATTGGATTAAATAAAAAAAAGTATGTATCAATATTGTGATTTTCTTTCATTATTTAATGATAATGTTATTAAGATTATCAGACTATATGAAAAAAACTTACATAAAATATATAGACAACGCTTATCTATATTATTTAATGAGACATGTATTAATATATATATATATATATATATATATATATATATATATATATATATATATATATATATATATATATATATATATATATTATAATATAATTTATTATATTGGAATCGTAATCACTCTCACTAAAATGTTTTTTTTTATACTCGTAGTTATATTTTCCGATTTCTTTTTGAATATGTAGGCTGAGGAATTGGATCGTGATTACGGTTCCAATGTAATAAATTATAAACATGGAATATTAGTGTTTGAGCCTTTTATATTATATTGTTACTCTGTCTTGGGCATTGAATTCTACTTCGATTCTATTCTCTTGGGAATTTATGTACATCTCTCTCTCTCTCTCTCTCTCTCTCTATATATATATATATATATATATATATATATATATATATATATTGTCATCCACAGACAGACTGTTTCGCAGTTTCACAGCTCATCAGTGTGGCTAGACGTCCGGTTGCCTCTAGCTAGGATTGAAACTCGACTGAATTGGCGTCAGTCGGAACTTCTACCACTAAGCCGTCGGCGCACGACAGGGATGAAGGTGAATTTTAGCGTGTTTATTTTTAGATTTAGATAAAGACACAGTGACTGACAGTGACTCAATTCTGCCGAAGAGTCGTGCTATATTAGCTTTAATAGTCACTGTTTACATGCACCCCTCACACCCACAGAGCATATATATATATATATATATATATATATATATATATATATATATATATATATATATATATATATATATTACAGGTAATAGATCGGTTGGTATCCGGGTGGATACTAATAATAACAAATATTAAAACCGATCCACAAGGAGAGATTCATATATTTATTATAATACAGCATATAAATTACGCAGCAAAAAAAAAAACAAAATATATCTAAAATTACCTCATATGGTTATAGATCTATTTCAGCCAACGCTATGTACGTTGGTCTTATTTAACCCGGGTGGATGGACTGTTTTCGTATCGGAATGAGAGAATTAGTATTTAACTTAGGCCGCAGTCAAAACATTGATACCGAACCTCCCCAAATCGACGCCTGGTCCAGAGAAAGTCCCCGAGTCCGTAGTAATTGGAGGACAGAATGTATTTGTCTTAAAGGGAAGAGGCTCAACAGATTCAACCCGGTTGGGGTTATATGAAGAATGAGATGTTGAATTGAAACTAAAGCAGTTTATATAAAAACAAATTTTATAATGATATATCAAAGGAATATAGGTTCTCACTAAAAAAAAAATACTAAATCATACATACAAATGAAATGTATCAACAAGATTAAAAATAAATCGTTTTTGGATAATATATATAAAAAATATAATTTAAAATTTTTTTATATCATTATATATAATTATCCATTTCTAACATGAAGTTAAATTATTAAGAAAACCAAACTATACATGGAAAATACATATATATATATATATATATATATATATACATATATATATATATATATATATACATATATATATATATATATATACATATATATATATATATACATATATATATATATATACATATATATATATATATATATATATGTATATATATATATATATATGTATATATATATATATATATATATATATATATGTATATATATATATATATATATATGTATATATATATATATATATATATCACAGCAATAAACGTATGAAAAAAAATATGGCAAAAGAAGCATCGGGTCCCGCAAGCCTTCCTTGTGCAAACAACGTGGGTGTTTGTTGGGGCTCGCTGTCATTTGCCTCTAGCTACTTTTGCTCATAATTTTCCCCTCCTCCTCCACATTTCCTTTTCATTGTACATTTTCTGTGTTTTTTAATTTAAATTAAATCTCCCGTTGGAAGCCTGATGAGCGGGAGCGAAACCGGATGCTTCGCCCGTTTTTAATATGTCTAGTAATATCAAGCTTCATACGTTTATTGCTGTGATGAAATTTTGTACCTTTAAAAATATCTTTATATATATATATATATATATATATATATATATATATATATATATATATATATATATATATATATATATATATATATATATATATATATATATATATATATATATGAAACTGCAAGTGCTTCTACAGGGAAAATATTTATATGCATTAATATGCACTTAACAGCTTTGTTATATTATATCGAGCACTATTTTATTAAAACTAACGCTCAATGAGAGATTTCAGTTGAGCTCTCTGGGGAGAAAGTCTCGGTACGTAAACATTGACTATTACGGCTGATATAGAAAGTATCTTCGTTAAAGCGAATTGAGTCCTGTCGGTCACTGTGTGTTGATCTAAAAATAAATACGCTAAAATTCAGCTTCATCTCTGCCACGCGCCGGCGGCTTAGTGGTAGAATCTCCGACTGACGCCAATTCAGTCGTGTTTCGGACATAGCTAGAGGCAACCGGACGTCTAGCCACATTGAAGAGTTGCGAAGCAGTCTGTCTTTAGATGACTATATATATATATATATATATATATATATATATATA
>OZ038512.1:76556748-76664248 GCA_964036315.1 Acanthosepion esculentum
TTATACAACTGCGTTAAGCATGAAATAGCCTGTCGCCTCTGAGTGTTGACTTCAATGTTTACTTTTATATTTACATACGATCTATTTCTTATTTTGAGCACTTTATCCTATAAATATAGAACGCCTTTAAACTATATTTCTCTATATTTCTTCATACATATATATATATATATATATATATATATATATATATATATATATATATATATATATATATATATATAGTTTTCACTGAAGACGACTGAAAAGACACCGCGATTAAGCTTTTCAGGATATAGTTGTGTGTAAAAAATAGAATAGAAAAAGCGTGTATATATATATATATATATATATATATATATATATATATATATATATACACATATATATATATACATATATATATATATATATATATATATGTATATATATATACATATATATATATATATTGATAATCTCAATGGATAATTTCAAAGAGGATATAATCCAGAGAGCTCAATGTAAAAACAGGGAAAATATTAATTGTTATTTTGAAAAAAGGAGACTTTAAGATTTTATGGTGATAATTTATTTCCTCAGAAACGAAATTTCGATCCTAATTGATCAGACCGGACATTCAAATACAAATATATATGTATATATATATATATATATATATATATATATATATATATATATATATATATATATATATATATGATTTTATTTATTTTAGGATATTACACCGAAAACATGTAAAAATCTCTACACAGTTGCAGTCGTGTTTCATTGCATCTCATCAGGTGATTGTAAATTACTGACATGCATGTGATCGATTCATTTAGATTTAATAGCAAAATACAAACTGTTTTTACGAAAAAAATGGCGGATGGGGGTTATAAGTTTTGTGGGCTTTACTCTGATCAACCAATCAAATATGACGTACGTTAAATGTGAACTAAGAGAAGAAGAAAATAATTAAAATTATTTTTTATAAATGGGTCATGACCAGTAAGTTGAATAAAGAGAGATCTGACTGATCAAGATTAGCGAACTGACTCAGTAGACGGGCATCCCTGGAGACGAGTGGTCAGCCACTATAGATATGATTATATTGTTAAGATTATGTATATTTATTTACGGAAAGTTTTCAGTATGTATGTTTGTATTAACGTTAGCGTCATAACTCAAAACTTCATGTAATTTTGATGTCTATGTTCTACGTTTAAAGGCGTCTTTGACGTATTTGGACAGCAATCCCTCTATAATACATGTTTCGATAAAATGAGTGACAAGGTGCTTCAGTTTTTTTTCTTCGTTTTTCTTGTATGAGAATAAGAGCTTTCTTTTTAAGAATTAGTCATTTTAAAAATTGTACAAATGATTGTCCGCCCGATCGCTTTTTGCTAAACTAATTGCCATTTCCAAGGATTTTTGTTGTGCCTATTTAAAAGATATGTAAATTCTATTGTAATCTGTATAAAGGTTGCGGAAATATATACATATTCTTAAATCAAGAAGATGGTCCGTATATTATGGCGCTGTTCGTAGTACATATCGTTTAATATTGTTTTTTGTTTGATTTTTTTCATTAGGTCTTCTATTATTTCAAAGCTTTCATGTACTTCATGCTGCGCATCACATTTGTCTTCTCAATGAGTATGTTAAGTATCGAGTTTGGTAGAATTGCATGCTGGTTTAAATGCGTCCGTATGGAGCTCTGGTCTGAAAGATGCATTATCAGCCGTCTTTACAAACGAGTCGCGGTGTGTCCGACACAATTATATATATATATATATATATATATATATATATATATATATATATATACACAAACACACACACAATCCTTTAGCAAACAAAATTTTAAAGGTGCATTAATTTACGAATCCCTCGATGAATGTTATGATCCTTGTTTTTAAAATTATAAACTGTATACGGTCTTTCTTTAATATGCTAGTACTTTCAACTGTACCTTCAGTCATCCTCAGACATGGAAATTATTTTGTTATTGTTTATCCGAGACGAAATGCGTATCGAAATATGGAAATAACATTCATCGAGGGATTCGTCAAGTTAATGAAGTTAAAGTTTTGAAAATATATATCTATATATATATATATATATATATATATATATATATATATATATATATATATATATATATATATATATATATCGGTCTTGTTGGTTTTTCCTAATTTAACAACACGTAAACTCCCAGTCCGCTATAAGAGTATGGCGGGGGTACACCTTCATTAAGTCAAAAAATATCTAGAAGTGTGGCTGCTCAAGATAATTTTCATTTCTCGATTTGACATTTTGACTTGTGAAAAAGGCTAGCAAGAAATCATTGTGCCCGAGAAGAGGAAAGAAATTTAGCAATTGTTGTCTCTTCAATGGCAGAGGCAGGGTAAAAAATGTGACTTTTGCAGTGCATTTTTTACCATAAAAACACCTGTATGACCAGGACACAATTTATTTGCACATGCAGTAATATTTTCATGCAGATCAAAGGTATTCTACCTTGTATAATTACAAATTCTCCTCAAAGTCAGGTACATCTGCTAGATAATCTTTCATTTTCCTTTATTTATTTAAATATTTGTATCTATAAAAAGAATGTATAAACGTAAAAATGTCTTTTAAATAATTGCCGGACTTTGTCCATTTCATAATGTGTGACGTCATTTGTTTACATTTGAATACGCCATGAGCAGATATGAATGTACGTGGGAGATTCATGGCAGATTGTAGTTTAAAAGCAGTAAAGTCGACCTTGCTAACCGAACACTCCTCTGTGGCCGAAACGGTTAAGGCACGTCAGGCTAAATGACGGTTCCGTATAGGATGCAGGTTCGATTCCTTTCATATTGGAGGTTTCAGTGCGATGGCAAGCATGCCCTTTTCAAATTTCTGTTGTCATGGAGCTTTTTTTTTCTCACAGACGGTGCCCAACTGACCCTACTATACGGTACAGGCGACAAACTAAAAAACTAATAACACGCATGCGCGAAATTAAAAGTATGAATAGTGAGAATTTACCCATCGCACTCTATACATACATTACATATATATATATATATATATATATATATATATATATATATATATATATATATATATATATTCACTCCAAGCAAGGCAATAAAGCCAATAAGATAGAAGGAGGTACTGAGTGTGAGAGAATATGAGAAAACAAATCAAGAGGAGAGAAAAATAAAAGAACAGGAATTAAGTAGCCAGAAGATAACGATTGACATTGCATTTGATTTCTTGAAGATGTGTGATAGAAAAAAATATAACATAGAGTTTATTTTTGCATGTACCCATTTCATCTGTAAAAAGATGAGGCATTGCCACCAATATAATACTACGTTAAGTTCATTAAATCTAGTTTCCAAGGGGGCAAAGCTCATCAGACCATTATCCTAATTACAATCTTAATTGAGTCTTCTTTAAATAAATCATAACAGGTGGTGAAAATTATATACGACCATCTTCACGGCAAAAGAGTGTGGATTAGCAAGAATTCATTTCCACAAACTGATTTTCATCGAAGACAAATCATGCTGTACGTTAAATGGCTAGTCGGGATATTATTCATTCAGAGTTCTTAAAAGCATTGAAAAAATACATGCACATTTATAAGTGAAGCATCTGCAACATGTCCCTAAAATTTGGCTGAAAAGCATCCAGCACTCAACAATATGAAAAATGTTGCCCTTTCCCATGATAACCCAAAATGGACACAAATATTGAATCACGGTTGGTTTACTTTACCCGATCCGTTTCATCCACCTGACCTTACACCAACAGATTATTATTTATTCTATTGTTGTAAAACGATTTGATGTGGAAAACCAGATACAAATGTTGGTAGACAACTTTCCAACTTGAAATCCTGTTGAATTCTATTCAAAATCTATCGAAGTCCTGCATAATAAGCGGCAACATATCATTGCAAATAATGGTGATTATATAATTAAAGAAAATATAACTGTACTTTATATTCTGAAGAATAAAAGGCTATGTTTTTTTTATTCATTTTACTCCAAGCATAACAGAGCCTCCAAGACGTAAGAGGTTGCTAAGGGTTATAGAATATGGTAAAAACATTACTGAGTAGAGAGGACAATAAAAGAACAATAATTAAGAAGACAGAAGATAACGATTGACATTGCATTTAAATCTTTGAAGATTAAAGTTGACGAGGAAACCAGAAGCCGGAAGTGAGTTCCAAATGCAGGAAGTGTCGTAAAAGAAACTGTTAGGATAGAATTGTGAATATATAATTGTACTTTATTTTTTAGAAGGACGAAGTTCATGAAGAAAAAGGGATATTATTTATAACTCCGAAATCAAGATATTTCAGTGGGGAATTTTTATCAAACGCCGAAGTGGTTGTCAGAACTCATTATAAAAGAGAGTTTGTCTCCTTGACTTACCCAAGTTATAATAGCCAATCTTTCTATTAACAGACACAAGAAACTGTTCAATATTGATTATTCTCACACTGTTAATAAGTAACCTGAACTGGATGCCTGTTCGTTGCCAAGAATAGATGATTTGGTCAATAACCATACTGATTCTGGAGTCTTCTCCACGCTTCAGTTAAAAAGTGCTTGTTATCAGTTAACAATTATTGAGTCTGGTAAGAAATCTACATCTTTCGAAACAAATGTAGAAACTTTACCAATTCTGCAGAATACTCTTTTGTTGTTGATAAACTTTAGAACTTATTTTCTTATTTGGATAAGACCACAATAACCAATGATGCGAAAGATGAATAGGAGGAACATGTACAAATATTCTTGAAAATCTATGGAAGCAAATAGTTAATTGATTTGTTTTTACGACCATTTTATCAACCATTTGCAGGTTATTTAAAGCCAAAAAGCCAGAAAATATTTTTAGTTTGTAAGATTTTTTACGTAATAATAATTTACTGATATAAGTAGTAATGATTAACCCATATCTGGGGGAGAAGAAATAGATTCATACATTTCCCAAGGGAAACTGGGCGTAATTGAATATAATGAACCTGGCTGGAAATGGAACCCGGTTCTCTGATTTCCAATTCCGAGCCGTTATCCATTACACCATCCACACTTCCAAGCTTACAGCACCGAGCTTGCAGTATTCTCAAGCGGTTACCTATCTAGGTACTGAGCAGGCTCGATGTTGCTTAACTTTGATGATCGTATGTGAACCGGTGTTTCTACGTCATATGGCCTTAAGTCGCTCAAAAGTTTGAGGTTTAATGATGCGGAATCTATAGAATCAGAGTCTTAAATGAATGTCACTTAATGAAGACCGTCCTGGGTGAGACGTTAAACTGCATCCGCGTCCTGGGTAAGACGATAAACTACGTCCAGCAGCAAGGCCTCTGATCAGGAGGTTTTGATGAGCGTGGAACCACCTCTTAATTGCTGGTGTTCCCAGGCCCACCCTGACTTGGGGTGTTAGCACCTGTTAGGGCCCCAGCTATGGGCAAATAGTTAAATATTACCAGCAATACTAGATGAATTGAAAACAATTATTACCAGCAATACAAATCTGAAGAAAAATATTACGAGAAACAGATTTTTGACAAAACAAAATATTACCAGCAATAAAAAATTTTGTGGGCATTAAATAACCCATTGTGATCGATATGCCATAAAACAAAAGAAACCAAACCAAACCAATTTTAATGAAGACGGGAATAATCAGTCCTTACCCAGAGTTGACCTGTCGGCAGCGCCTATAATATATCGACTGCATCAATTGCAATGATTAAGACTCCACACAAAAGGGGTCACCTCCTGGGTGGATTCTTACAGACTTGCGTGATGATTACCGATTTTTGCCTATATGTTTACCCATTGTAACATTGGTCGTGTAAAATAGAAGAAAATAATAGGCTTCTGATTAGAAAAAAGAATTATAAAAATACAGCCATACACATTGTTGAAAATATGCCATACTAGTAGCATGGCGCGGCGTTGCCCGTGCTTGATTAAAAAATCGTCCGACTCATACAGCAATCGCTATCACTTGACTTAAAATATTTTTGCCCTTCCTTGCCTTTAAAGGAGTGCCCTTTGCCGTGCTGATGTTGCTATATGCTTTACGTCTTGCCTATCACACACTGCGAATTTTTTCTAAGCTCAATAAAAAACATTAAATCTGTTACGAAAAAAGAACTAAACAAAATGAACACAAAAACGATCAGCTTTAAAAAATGACTCGTAACTGGAAAAACCGAATGAAAAAAGAATGTTAACAGCAAATACTCTTTCACACCCAACCCAGTTCTGCGGAATCAGAATCAACGTTGAGTTTAAGCAAGCGAATGAGCCAATTCGAGTAATGTGCCATGCAGATTTAAATTTTTCCCACTTGTGACGAATGCAGCTATCGATTATTTCCACTATCGAGTTGAGAAATGCAAAGTCGGTCTTCGCCTTTTCGCTAACTTGGAGAATGTGCATGCAAATTTTGGTGCAAATCCGTCGAAAATTGCGGCCGTGCATTCGTTACACACACACACACGCACATCCTGCCTTTTATAGATAGAGATTATAATGGAAGGTTAGAAAAATATCTCGTTATTGCTGTGTTGAATTCAGAGGCGAATAATTATCCATATTATAAGAGAATCTCTTCATATTTTATGGTTTTAGCAAACCTATTAAAGATATTGGTCGTAAGCTGATTAAAAGTAGTATAAAGAAAACAAAACTGAGAATAATGAATATAAGATTGCCATGCAGATTTAAATTTTTCCCACTTGTGACGAATGCAGCTATCTATTTTTTTTTGCATGCTAGCATGCTAGTTAACATTCGTCTCAGTCAGCTGTTGGCTCTTACGCTGGCCAATAGAATCTTCCTGCCTATTCCTGGCAGCCAGCTATAGGCTCTCACTCTGGCCAGTAGAAAATGGCCGCAAACTACATGAAAACTGCCGTAGAACCATGAAAAAATCGATTATTCCCACTCTTGATGGGAGTTGGGAAATGCAAAGTCGGTCTTGGCCTTTTTTCTAACAGGGAAGCATGTGCATGTAAATTTTGGTGCAAATCCGTCGAAAATTGCGGCCGTGCATTCGTTACTCACACACACACACACACACACACACACACACACACACACACACACACACACACGCACGCACGCACGCACACGCACGCACGCACACGCACGCACGCACGCGCACGCACGCACACGCACGCACGCACGTACGCACGCACGCACGCACGCACGCACGCACGCACGCGGTGCCATTACTTTCATTACTTTTCGAATTAAAGAATCAGCAATTATCGGATAGGCGAGGCTATCTTCTGAAAACGAGTTTCACCCTCAAGATTTTTTCTTTGAAAATTTTCGCCTTGTAATATTGCGTTCTGCAACTGCTAGGACAGTAGTTTTTCGATCACTCTCTAACAAGTCGTCGAAAAATACCCTACTGGGGATAATAGCCCATACAGACCATATGTGTAATGTAATGCAAGTGAATACTCCTGGTGAGAAAACAGATGATTTTAACAGAGACATTGGTGTATTGGCCTGTGGGCAGGCAAGGGGACTAACGCTTTTGAATAACGAACGTAGTCATCAAATACCAGATGCAGACACATGTCTACTTTCATAGGATGCCGTGACAATATCACATAAGACATTTTTCATATGATATCGCACTAAAATCTCAAGTATATACTAAATAAAATTTTTACCTATATACCAAAGTGTAATGATTGCTAATATTTAACTATAGACTCAAATATAAAGACGATCAAGGCTTACTTGAATTATAAACAGGAGTATTACATACAGACCTAATATAGACGTTCCCAATGTTTTCCTATATACCCAAGTATGAATATGGACTATTTTTTTATATCTAGACTCAAGTAATCTTTTTAATGATTTCGCCTCTGTCAAGGCAATAAAGCCACTGAGACATAAGCGGTTACTGAGTGTTAGAGAATATGAGGAGAAAACACTATTAAGAGGAGAGAACAACACAAATTACGAAGAAAGAAGATATCGATTGACATTGCATTTAATTTTTTGAAGATCAGAGTTGATTGCGAAGCAAGAAGACGGAAGAGACTTTCACAAGGAAGACGTGCGATAGAAGAAATTATTAGCATAGAACTGACGGTTGCATGCAATAATTTCAACTGTTGAGGTTCGTTGGTTGTTTGGTTTAGCGGCTTATCTACGTCTATGGGTTAATTAATGGCAAAATCTAAATGTTTTGAACGCAGTTGTATGTTTACAATTACAGATAAAATATATTGCTGGTTATTTTGCTGTAAAACGCATCGTTGGTCATTTTACTATATAAAAATGTATTGGTATATTTACTATAAAAATATATTTTATATTTTCATAGTATTTGGGGGTTCACTATAGCTAGGGACCCTAACAGGTGCTATCACCACGAGTCATAGTGAACCTGGGAACAACAGCGATTAAGAGGTAGTTCCACGTTCCTCAAAATATCCAATCTCCCAATCAGAGACCTTGCGGCCGGATGCAGTTTATCGTCATACCCAGGACTAAAATGATGAGACCTTGCCGCTTAAGTTTATAAAGTTTAGCTAGCATCGCTGAGAACAATTATCATGAAAGTATTTATAGAAAAGGCACAAGGAAGCTAAATTATGACAGCTGTTATTGCATATTATAGCTTTTGTTATCTTTTCAGGGTTTTTATAATAAATTCTGCTAGCCTTGAATATACGTCAAAATCTCATCATCTTATGATATTTTTCACTTGTATTGTCATAAATATTATTGTTATAAACACAAGAATAAATACAGACAATGTTTGTCCTCAGACCCAAACATAAACATGATCAATTTTTACCTATAGACTCTAGTATAAATAAGACCAATAGTTGTGTATGTAGTCGAGTATAGTTTCGACATTAAATACGCCAATAGGAATGGATGGTTATTAGAATCCGTCAACACAAGACAAGTTAAACTCAGAGATGATATTTATATTAAGATAAATACTTCTTTCCACTATTATTGGGTCTTTGCTAAATAGATACTAAAATTTTCTGGTATTAAGTAAACATTACCATTTAACAAAAAGTACTGATAGCATTTGCGTTGTTGAAAGACGAGTTTCTTGCCTACAACTTTACGATCGATCGGTGAAAATTCGTCGTCTCATGTTATCTCGTTTAAAAGATGTAGCAATGCCGGTTGTATTAAATCAAGTAAATCGTTTAGTTGACTTAATGTCTATGTCTTCTCAACATGGTGAAATGCACTGGTCAGCCAACGAAAGCAAAAATGAGGCAATTATAAGCGAAACTGGCACATGGTTTTATTTTCTAGCTAGCAACATTTTATACTAGTTACTAATCAACACTGTGGCGAATATTGTGCATAACAGAAATCCAAATAAGGCCATGATAACAAGATGCAAGGAGGGCGGTTGGAGCTTTAATTACTCAGTTATATTTATTCAAATCGTCATAGGTTAAAGGATTAATGCATTATCTTCTAATATTTCGATCATTTAATCTAAAGTAATTGTTTCATGGCATTCTCGTGTATAGATCAGGCCGAATTATTGATTCTATATCGATCAACAAATAATGAATTAAATACGCAAATTAAGTTGATTTTTATAACTGAATATTGCTAATAATTGGAAAATATTATTACTAATAAAAATTGCATAATGTTTTATTCTAAAATACTCTTCATGTTATTTAGATATTTAAGGTGTACTTCCAATTTTTGTACTAGATATTCACCCAAAACAAAGTTCAAGGGTCACTTAAATTAGAAGCTTATAAAAGAATGTTATTCTCTTGTGGATTATGAAAATAAATAGGATAAATAACGGTTGACTGCGTCAAACAAAAAATAATTCTCGGAATGAGGAAATTTAGAATATTAAACCACTGTGGCCAACATAGATTTTGTCACTGAGAAAAGTGGAGTAGGACTGATACTAGATCAAGTCATGAAGAAATGCGTTCTGAGATACTGTCATTTACACTATTTACATTAATCGGACTATTGTCCTCATCTTTGTTGCCATGTTTATCACAACGTTTCGGCCGTTGTACTCTCCGGTCTTCTTCAGGTGGTTGGAATGTCGAACTGAACACTTTATTTCGCTCACTGGGGTAGACTGTTCTAGTTCCACGTGCCATGCCTAATGGATGTCAATGTCACTGGATCGAACTAACGCCTTTATCCACTGTGCCATGTGCCCTTGAGGACATCTGTGTATGAATTCTGCGTATTATAAACCTAATGTCTTCAGCAACCATTTTTTTACCAGTGCTCATATTGCCATTTTTGCTGTTATCATTCCATGTTTTTTACCAGAGCTCATATTGCAATTTTTGCTGTTTTTATCACTTTTCTCTGGCACTCCTTATTTTTGGTTCCCATATTGAATACAATTCATTCACAGATGTCCTCAGGAACACATGGCACAGTGGATAAAGGCGTTAGTTAGATCCAGTAACAGGACCCAAAGAGTGTGAGATCAATACCTGGTTAAAGCGATGGAGAACTTGGTGAAGGGAATTAGCAGATGATAACTGATATCCATTACACATGGCACGTGGAACTAGAACAGTCTATCCCAGAGAGCGAAGTAAAGGGTTCAGTTCGACAGACAGCCCCCTTAATGTAAGGATTCAAGAACACCATATAGCTGTAACACGATGGGAAGTTAAAAAATCAGGTTTGGCTGACCACATATGGAGAGAAAAGGGAGATTATCGCCCTCTGTGGGATCAGGTTGAGATTATAGACAAAGAACATCATTGGAAAATTCGTAAACTTAAGGAATCAGCACTTGTGCTAGGTCACAAAAATCTCCTGAGCCGACCAAGCATAGAAATGAATACAATATGGGAACCAGTAATAAGGAGTGCCAGAGAAAAGCGATAATGACAACAAAAAATTGCAATATGAGCTCTGGTAAAAACATGTAGATAACAGCAAAAATTGCAATATGAGCACTGGTAAAAATGGTTGCTGAAGACATTAGGTTTATAATACCCAGAAATTCATACACAGATGTCCTTAAGGGAACATGGGACAGTGGATAAAGTTGTTAGATAGATCCAATGACTGGACCCAAAGGGTGTGAGTTCAATACCTGGTTAAGCCAGTGGAGAACTTGGAGAGGGGAATTAACAGGAGATAACTGATAACTGACATCCATTGGACATGGCGGACTATCCCAGGGTTCAGTTCGATATTCCAACTATCTGACTGAAGAAGGCCGGAACGTACAACGGTCGAAAATAAATATGGCGACAAAGATGTCGGACAATGTAAATAGTATCTATCTATCTATCTCTTCTTGTCATTTCATGTTGTACATGAATCTCATTTCATGTTGTACATGAATAATATAGTTGTAAGCTATTTTTAAAAATTCTGTCTGTACCATATAAATACGGACTAAAGAAATGAACTTTGGTTTATTTTATTCAACTTAAAAAAATTGGTAAAAGCAACCTGATCAGTTACTAAAGAAGATACTGCGAGAAGCACCTGTTATATATCCTAACTACTTTACTGCTTACAAAAAGGGTGTACAGTGGCATTGCAATTTTCTTACTTTCACTGAACTCTTTGCGAAAATGTTCCTGACAAACTCAGAGACTTGGTGAATAGTGTACTGGATACTAGTTTTGACTATCCCTGACAGTATACTAATTTTTACACGTACCCGGTAAATTGTTCAAAATCAATTTCTCGACAGTAAATTGCTCGAAAAATAATTTCTTGAACTATCAATTACTCGATACCTGTGGTTGCAAAAAAAACTACATTGTTTCTAATATTTACTATACGATAAAATAAGACAACTTTATTGTTGTTAACTGAACAGTTAAAATTAAAGAACGAGTACATTTATATAGCAGCTTTTTTTTTTCTCGAAAGGCAAATCTGTGGTTAAAAAAAATAAAACACATGCTAAGCATTTCCTTTTTTGCACATTTCACATTTCTAGTAAATCTTATTGTTCACTGTTTTGTCCTTAATATATAGATATCCATCAAAACACAACTTCTTCTTTCCTTTTTCGCTCTCAACAAAAGTTATGTCCATCACTTCGGCTCGAGATTTCCAAAATTACTGAAATAGAAATAGAAAACAAATATAGAAAAAAATCAGGACTGCTAAAGTTGAGTGTCGTGGCTCCTTTTATATCCAGATCCGTTGACGGGTCGGGAGACGGCGCAGTTTACGTGGGGCTTCGAGCTTCGAAATTACTTCGAGCAATCTGCCTTTCGAGCAATTAATAGTTCGAGAAGTTATTTTTCGAGCAATTGATTCCGAGCAATTTACTGTCGACCAATTAATTTCGAGCAATTTACTGTCGAACAGTTAATTTCGAGCAATTTACTGTCGACCAATTGATTTCGAGCAATTTACTGTCGAACAGTTAATTTCGAGCAATTTACTGTCGACCAATTGATTTCGAGCAATTTACTGTCGACCAATTGATTCCGAGCAATTTACTGTCGACCAATTGATTTCGAGCAATTTACTGTCGACCAATTGATTTCGAGCAATTTACTAACGAGCAATTGATTCCGAGCAATTTACTGTCGACCAATTGATTCCGAGCAATTTACTGTCGACCAATTAATTTCGAGCAATTTACTGACGAACAATTGATTCCGAGCAATTTACTGTCGACCAATTAATTTCGAGCAATTTACCTAGATCCGTTTTCACAGTACCCTATTTACAGTCCCATTTCATTTTTAATCTTGTTGTTCACTTAATACATATAGTATCTACTTCATTTGGAATGAATTTCTAGTGGAAAATCAATTAGAATTCTATTAGTCTGTAGAAAATCGTGTCGCCTACCAAATAAGTCAGCTTTATGAAACACGTTAAATAAATTCATTATAAAATGAAGGTAAACTAGATTTTTGAATTTCTTTAAAAACTGATTTCATTCTTTTACTGTAATCTTTTAAAATGGCAAAATTCCAGTTTAGTGGTAACAGCAGTGATGCCAGTTCTACTCAGCTGAACTCGGGGGACATACCGTTTTTAGATGTTACAGCGAAATGCGATATACGCTAAGCCATTTTACTTCCCATAAAAGAGATTCAGGAGATTATCTTTGTAAATATTGGGTTATTTTACATGAAATGAATAGACTTATCCGGAAATAAAATATTCAACTTAAAACGAATAAGAATCAGCTCTATTCAGCTTTGCTATTCTTTCCCTATAGATTTGTAAGCAAAATATCTCATCTTCATAAAAATTATAGTTTTGAAATTTAGAAAATTGTCAAAGGTCGAAACAATTCTCTTCTGATTTTTAAAATTTTCTCAGATAAAAATACGCAAATATTTGAGTATAACTTAGTTGGAGATATGCCAGATAAGTACTGATGTTATTCTGAAAACTTCATACGCTAAGGGCTTCAGGTTTCTTACGGTGTTTTGTGAAGGATACTGTTTGACAAAATAAATAGACAATTTCGACTGCCTGATGATGACAGAGTCTCCAGTTTACGGTAAGGGAACTTGGATGCCTTAGTAATTTTAACCACCATAACGGTAGAAAGCAAACACAATTGTCTAAATATATTATCATATTATCAGGTAATCTCATGCGTTAAAATATAGTCGCCCTTATTCAGAGAGAGGTTATAAATCAACAACAGGTGCTTGCTATTGCGAGGGTGGGATTTAAACAAATGCATCAAACATTTCATTTGGACTGATTATAACGTGTGAAGCGAAAAGAGGCACTGTGGAGTAATGGATAGCGGCTAGGGTTACGGAATTGGAGAGCCGAGTTTGAATTCAGTACATTCACTTACGTGCCAATGGATCTTCTTCTTTTCCCCCCAGCTATGGCTAAATAGTACGAAAGGATGGCAACTATTCTTAAAAAATGAAACCCAGCATATGTCACAAATTTTTCAATATGTTTCCAATATTTTCCATATTTATACTGACATACTAGCCATGCCTTAAATATTTCTAGCAATAAGGGAAAAAATATGATTTATTGAATTTTGTATATTTGTATCAAGTTGTAAAGTTGAGATACGAATGGGAAAAGCTCATCAGAACAATTACCATGAAAATATTTATAGGATAGGCACAGAGAAGTTACCTTATGTTAGTAGGAAAGGGAGTGGAGCTGAGATGTCAGGTCAGGACTAATAACATTGCAGGTTATTTTTTAGTATTTTATAGCGAATCTCTGCATACATAGCGGAAGCATCAGATCAGATGTGACAGAAATATTCAATGCATGGGCAAATGACGAGAAAATCTGGTAAGTACGACACAATCAATCAACTTTCCGAGTAACTGATTCAATATAATCTTTCCACTTCATGAAAAAACTTTAGCTCGAGAAGACAAAATGAGCCTCACTCCTGGCGGTTTGCATCAGTCATGGCGAAAGATAATTAAAAGAGAGTAGTTTCGTTTTGGAGGCCTTAAAATTAACTAGCCATTTCTTGCCCCATTTAACAACAGATTGTAGATCATTTTGAGATCAGGTGTCAATTTAAATTTTTTGAAACGATCAAGTCAGACGTAAATATTTGTGTGGCCAGCATAGATACCGAGTTGAGAAATAATGACGTCAGATTATCAGTCAGTAAGTAATGAAAGCATTACTGATAGAATAAGGCTATGTATGAGTTATAACATATGTTTATGTTTTATATATATATATATATATATATATATATATATATATATATATATATATATATATATATATATATATATAAAAGAAAGAAAGAACAGTAAGATATAAAATCCGGTGTTCTTATAGATATTTTTATTTTTACACAATAGTGCTCAATGTAAATTTACAGAGCATTAATATTTTAAATTAATTGATTTAATATATGTTTTTTCGCTACACAGTGATAACCATGTTTCAAAAATGGAAGCAAAAGCCTTCGAATTTAATTTTGTTATTAAATTAAAGACATTAGTTCCATTTCCTCGTCAAACGAAATTTGGAGTCTATATATATATTTGGAGTCTATATATATATATATATATATATATATATATATATATATATATATATATATATATATATATATTATAAATTATTTGATTTAAAATATGTTTTTTTGCTACACAGTAATAACCATGTAACAAAAATGGAAGCTAAAAGTTTCAATTTAATTTTGTTATTAAATTAAAGACATTAGTTCTTGTCCAACCGAATTTTGGAGTCTCCAATTAATTAATTAAATAATTTATAATATTAATGCTCTGTAAATTTACATTGAGTACTATTGTGTAAAAATAAAAATATCTATAAGAACACCGGATTTTATGTCTTATCGTTCTTTCTTTATATATATATATATATATATATATATATATATATATAAAAATTCTATCAGAGCATGAATGTTGAAACATAGTAATTCCTGTGTAGCGATCGAACTATAATTTTAAGCTAGTAAATTTATAATATATATATATATATATATATATATATATATATATATATATATATATATATATATATATATATATATATATATCACCAATCCTTCTTTCATGCACATTTCATTGAATACGACAGACAAGGTGTTTTTATTTAGTTTTTTATACAATTTCTCAATGCAATCTAATAATTTTTTTTCTTTTCGGATGATAAATTATTTAAAAACTGTCCGAATGTTCTTTTTATCCGAGTGCTTTCGGCTATACATTTAGCCATTTTCAAGGGTTAAATATTTTAACTGTTAAATCAAAAATAGTTTGTTGTATGTATGTTTTATAAAATGTTTTCATTTTTCAAAACACGGTCAAATATTAATTTAAATATTTAATCCTTGAAAATGGCTAAAAATAAAATTTTCTTTAATCTCAATGGAATGTTGAAATCAACCCCAATGTTCTCTAACCTGAATTCCTGAATTTAACAGTAACCTAACGGTTCACGGCTGGTCTGAAGAAATGTAGTTTTAATGTATGCTATATTTATGGGGATAAAGTTCTCAATATCAGAGATAGATGGTAAAGTATACTTGCTCGTTATAAAATTCTCGATGTTTAAAACGACAAAGTTTGTTCATTCGATGTAAAGTGAACGTCTACTTAATAGAATTATAAAGTTCTTCAGACCACCATACAGGCAAAATCTATGACTTGCATTCAGTAGGCACCCCAAGATGATTCAACCAGTTGCGTATTGGTGTAATTTGGTGTAAACAATTCACATCAAAACCCAAAAATAATGACTTTAATATCTCTTGAAGAGAAATGACTGTTCACAGCCTGCGAGAAAGCTGGAATGTGATATTTGATTTTCTTTACCTAACTGTGTATAATTGTATATATATATATATATATATATATAAAGTAAGTAAAGTCTATCTAAAAATCTATTTAGCTCGTAGCAACAACGAAAGCAATGTTTAGCCCAGCAGTAGCTGTTGCCAGAGGATCCCGTTCATCGTAATTGTTGGATTTCCAGCGCTTAGAGCAGCGATTTATTTATAAAAGAACCGACCGACGGTATCACAAATTAGCGTTTGTATTTAGCAGAAAGGCGGCAAACTGATACTCGGCACCTGGTCTGTTATTATGGCCCGGCGACGGAATCGTCTTACCAATTAAGGACCCCCGTTACGGGCTGAGACTCGACATTCGATCGTGTTTTTCTTTACGTCACCAGTGGAACGTGTTTGCTGGTGGCGTCAAGTGGGCGTTTCATCCCAGCATTTCTTTTTGGAATGGGAAGCTGAATAAGAGATGCATTTATTGGAGTTTTGTCAGCTTGTCATACGTGTCTTTATAAATCGAAGACAGCTATTAATATCTATCTATCTATCTATCTATCTATCTATCTATCTATCTATCTATCTATCTATCTCAGTATGTTCATCTATCTATCTATCTGTCTATCTATCTATCTATCTATCTATCTATCTGTTAGTATACTTCATTTAACTGCTACTTATGATTAGTAGTTAGGATGAAACAAAAACGGAAATTACTTATGACTCAACCTAATCTATCTATCTATCTATCTATCTATCTATCTATCTATCTATCTATCTATCTATCTATCTATCTATTTCTGTCATATACATATATATATCTATCTATAAAAGGCAGGATGTGCGTGTGTGTGTAACGAATGCACGGCCGCAATTTTCGACGGATTTGCACAAAAATTTACATGCACATGCTCCAAGGTAGCGAAAAGGCCAAGACCGACTTTGCATTTCCCAACTCACATCGATAGTGGAAATAATCGATTTTTTCATGCTTCTACGACAGTTTTTCATGTAGTTTGCGGCCATTTTTACTGACCAGAGTGAGAGCCTATAGCTGGCTGCCACGAATAGGCAGGAAGATTCTATTGGCCAGCGTGAGAGCCAACAGCGGACTGAGACGAATGTTAACTAGCATGTTAGCCGCAAAAAAATCGATAGCTGCATTCGTCACATGTGGGAACAATTTAAATCTGCATGGTACTTTACTCGAATTGGCTCATTCGCTTGCTTCAACTCAAAGTTGATTCTGATTCCGCAGAACTGGGTTGGGTGTGAAAATTATTTGTTGTTAACATTCATTTTTCATTCGTTTTTTCCAGTTACGACTCTTTTTTTAAAGCTGATCGTTTTGTGTTCATTTGTTTAGTTCTTTTTTCGTAACAGATTTAATGTTTAGTATAGAGTTTAGAAATAATTCGCAGCGTGAGATAGGCAAGAAGTAAGACATGTAGCAACATCAGCACGGCAAAGAGTATTTGCTGTTAACATTCTTTTTTCATTCGGTTTTTCCAGTTACGAGTCCTTTTTTAAAGCTGATCGTTTTTGTGTTCATTTTGTTTAGTTCTTTTTTCGTAACAGATTTAATGTTTTTTATTGAGCTTAGAAAAAATTCGCAGTGTGAGATAGGCAAGACGTAAAGCATATAGCAACATCAGCACGGCAAAGGGCACTTCTTTAAAGGCAAGGAAGGGCAAAAATATTTTAAGTCAAGTGATAGCGATTGCTGTATGAGTCATACGATTTTTGAATCAAGCACGGGGACGCCGGGCCATGCTGCTAGTATATATATATATATATATATATATATATATATATATATATATATATATATATATATAGAGAGAGAGAGAGAGAGAGAGAGAGAGAGAGAGAGAAATAAAAGGCAAGGTGGAGTAGTGGAATTCCAGTCGAATCAATTACATTCACTTACTCTTAGGAAAGGTATGAATCCTCTTCTTCTCCTGCCAGCAATGAGTAAATAGAAGGACAACCTAGGTTCTATATGACAACTGGTCTAGGAGAAGGACAACTCTGAATTAAAAACCTGCGGACGGGCGTTTGTTATAAGTTATCTCCTGTTAATTTAACGCCTTTATCCACTGTGCATGAGGACACATCGCACAGTGGATAAAGTCGTTAGTTAGATCCAGTGACACGACCCAAAGAGTTCAATACCCGGTTAAGGAGAACTTGGAGAGGTGAGTTAACAGGAGATAACTGATAAATGACATCCATTAAACATTGCACGTGGAACTAGAACAGTCTACCCCAGTGAGCGAAATAAAGGGTTCAGTTCGACATTCCAGCCGCGTGAAGAAGGTCGGAGCGTACAACGGTCGAAACGTTGTAATAAATATGGCGATTCTAAAGCCATTTCCTCAAAGTATTCCATGTATATATTCGCCATTGCTGGTGATAATGGCGAGCCCATTGCTAAGCCCTCCTCCTGTCGATATATGTGTAATCCTATTCCGAAGTGAGTTGTTTGTGTACAGAAAATCAACATCTCCATCAGATTACCTATTGGAATACTGGTCCGTTCTTCTAGAGTTCAGTTCAACATTCGAACCACCTGAAGAAGGCCGGAGCGTACAACGGCCGAAACGTTGTAATAAATATGGTGACAAGGATGAGGACAATAGCCCGAATAATTTAAATAATGCTACCATTATACCATCATTTCTGTATCTGTCTTTGATTTTCTGTTAAGTTCCCCTCTGTGCGGGTTAATGTTTAGCGTGAGTAGTCTGCTTGACCTGTACTACGCAGTACGATATAAACTCAGCTCCAAATGTTTGACATCGTAAAATCAACGAAGCCAATCTAATCAGATATTCTGCCAACATGTTTGATATGAAAACTGTTCCTTTTCACTGTCATAATGACATTTATATTGCGAACAACTCTCTAAGCGTTAATCACTGGGGACTAAATTACTGAAACTCTTCACAAATTTCCATAGTTTCGGTGTATCCTCGCCGACTTCAACCCGACCTTGTTTAGAAATGCGTCATTTCTCTTAAGGGTCTCCATGGAATTCTTCTCATGTCTTTGGAACCTGGTCTTGTTGTTGATATTATTATTATTATTATTATAATTATTATTATTATTATTATTATTATTATTATTATTATTCACAACAGAGTTATATCAATATCTGTCTACATTTCTGAGATGGGACACAGTAATTATTTACACTCTGTACATCGTTCGGACTGTTTTCTTCAGCTTTATTGAGATATTCACGACGTTTCGGCCGTTGTACGGTCCAACCTCTTTAGGTGATATCGAATTTCGGACCGAACCCTTTATTTAGTTCACGGGGTAGATTGTTCTAATTCCACGTGCCGTGCTTCTTTTTTGGACATCTCAGTATAAGTGAAATCAAATTAGTAACTCAACTCCTCAAGTCCCTTCTACTGTGGCCAGGTTTTGAACTCACAACTCTTTGGCTCAAATCGATTTTTGCATTATTCAGCCAACGCTTTTATCCACCTGGCCTTGTGAATTTTTAGAACTTAGAAGCCTAATGTTTCATTAATTTTTTTTTTACCAGTGCTCATATTACAATTGCAGTTTTTTCTTCTCTAGCTCACTGTATTACTTGTTTCCATATTGTTTACGTTTCTATGCTTGGCCGGCTTAGAAGTTTTTTGTGTTATAGCATATGTGATGATTCTTTAAGCTTTCGTATTTTCCAGTGATGTTCTCTTGTCTATTATTTGAACCTGATCTTCCATCTCACTGATCACCCTTATCCCCCGTATATTAGGGATTTATATCAGTTATAGTAAATTTAGTATAGGAGATAAGGAAATTGGACATAGAATATGATGCATGCATAATTAATAGTTTTGCACAACACCACATGTTGCTACATAAACAATAGAATTACCGTAAAAACCTTGAGAGACATGAATTTCACGCATAGCGTCAACCACTCCAGCCATATCTAAAATGTCAGCTGTATACAACATCCTTTTTAGATTAAAAATGGCGTTCTCCTGATTACAACCATCGTCGAATGACGCCTGTGCGTTCTTGCCAGGACCGTTCTTCTATGAACCTCCCAGACTGGCGATACAGAATCTGAAAGAATTATCAAATAACAGAACCCACATCACTTGAGGACTTTCAATGAACGCAACAACTAAAATGGATAGCACATGTAAATCGAAGTGAAAATAATGATAAAATGAAGAGGTTGATGGTTCGGAATCAAAGGTCAAAGAAATGTTTAGGGAGAAAATCCCTACCAATACTAGAATGCGCAATAACACTTGCTTTTCTTAGGATTTAGAAGTCTTCCAAAAAATTGTTTTAATAGAAAAATTTTATAAATTTCAACCAACAATGGCTCTGGCTGCTCCGTAAATGAAAGCAGAATATTTCCTTATAAAGAAATAGCTAATATTACCGTTAACATCCTATATAGACCCACTAAGGACACCAGATGACAAGAAATATCTTCAAATCTTTAGGTGGCATCTCAATATTTTGTTAATGTTAAGAAAAGTCTTGAATTTTACTTGGTTTTCTATTTAACTATTAAGAACACTACCTCCACTTTTATGTTCCTGATTTTAACTTACCATAATCTCTTTCAATATTCGTTCTATAAGACTACAATATAACTTCACTTATTGTAATTGTTATGGGTCCTTACCTATAACTACAGAATGAACTCTTCCTAACACTATGTATACTACGCCTCTCAAGAGAGAGGGACGAGTCGAGCCGTTAGTAGTTCAATCCAAGCCAGACTGACAGTCATACTAACAGCTTCCACATCTTGTATTATTATTCCGTGTAATATATCTTCGTTATTTCTACTCTTGTGGTCGTGTTGTTTCTTCCTTGGTCCTAACCTGGACCATAACAGTAATTTATTTCTAATTTCGATTCTTACGACTACAGTGTCTCTCTTTTGGCAAATAAAAGTTGAGGAAGGAAAACCCCATCCAATGGAAGATAACAATTACTGGAATTATTCTAGCGCTACAAAATGATAAACAAAGAATTCTACCAAAAAAAAAAAAATCAGAAACCACATCACTTGACGACTTTCAACAGTAGCAACAACTAAAATGGATATCACATGTAACATGAAGAGTAAATAATGAAAATTCAAGTTGTTGAGTTTCATGCTAGAATAAACAAAGAGTTAGCGAGAAAGGTCCTTTCAATAGTAGAAAGGGCAATATAAGTTCCTTTTCATAGGGATTGGAGGTTTTCCAGAAAAATTGTTTTAATAGAAATTGCACTGGCCGCGAATTCAATGAATGCCAAATGTTTCCTTACAAGGAAATGGCTAATATTATCGCTATCATCCTATGTAGGTCCTCTGAGGTGACCAAATGACAAGAAGCCTCCTCAAATCTCAGTGTTTTCGACGTTACTGTGTTAAGAAAAGTCTTAAATTTTCCTCGGTTTTTTAATTCTTTTTTTGAAAGATTTTCCTAATTTTTAACTATTAAGAACACTACTTTCACTTTTATGTTCCTGATATTAACTTACCACAATCTCTTCAAAGTTCCTTCTATAAGACTAAAATACCTCTTTTGACAGATATATTTATTAAAGTTCACTGTGAAAGAAAATAGCCCCTGACATTTGCAGCTGCCTCTTACCTGGTCGGTTCTAATTCGTTTGCATAGTTCATAGACTATGTCTATTCATACCCTCTCGGGTTTGTTTCTGTATTTCTTTGAATCAAATTACTTTATGTATGATATGCTTTGCACCATCATCTTTTTCTCCACAGAGATATTGGGGGGGGGGTTCTTGCTTTTTAATCATTGTTCGTAAGTTAATTAGGCTGCCAAGAAAAGCCTGCATTTCCCTTTTTACGTGACCTCAGCGTAACCATGCCCTAAATTGTTCATCTTCTATAGTTTTTTTAAGTTCTCAAACGCATAGATTCTTTTCACGTTTTCCTTATTTGTTGAATCTTTTATTCTATTTTTCTCCTTAAATGGGTTTTAATTATATTTTCACTGAACTTTTTGTGCTTTTTTCAAGTTCAGTTTTGGCTATTTGAACCCTCTTTCATTATTCACATCCTTGATGTCCAATGAGCGTTGCTAAGTATGGATACTTTAGTTATGAACCCTATTTTCAAACGTTTCTCTGTGTCTGGATATTCTTAATTCATTTTCACGTATTCCTTTCATGGAATAAAATTATTATTATTTATTATAGAGAGTAGTACACTAATCAGTTCCTAGCAACCGACAGCTAGACACTCCCACATATGACTTGATTACAGTGGTGAAGGATTTGTGAAGCACCAACCACACTTTTTGAAGAGCCGAATACAGAGGCCTGGTGCACTACGTGCCACAAGGTCTCCAAACGACCCTGCGCAGGTTTTGAATTCAGAGTTATCCTTCTCCTAGACCAGGTACCATCCAAGGCTAGAGAACTTAGTCTGTCCTGTTATTTACCCATACCTATGGGTTGAAGAAGAGCATCCATACCTATCCCAAGGGTATTAACACGTAGGTGAGTGTAATGGATTCAAATGGAATTCGAACTCGGCTCTCCGATTCATCAATCCGAGCCGCTATCCATTACTCCACCGTACCTCCCAATACTAATCAATGTGACATAATTAAGCAATATGATACAGTAATAGTCAGATAAAGGGTTTACCTGCTACATTCATTAGAGCAAAACCGGACCAAGTTAGAAATGACTTCAGCTCGCGTAACCAAATTCGCTCTGAGACCTAAGGTTAGAAATGGCATCATGACACTTTCCACTGCAAAGAAAGAAAAGAAAATTACATAGATAAATCCCTTCGTAAAGTGTGGGCTGTATTTGTCAGAATAATTTTTTTGTATCTCTTTGAGGCATGGACTTCCAGGGATCCCTTCAATCACCCTAGTGGAATCTTTTCCAACCAGTCCAAGGGCTCCAACTACAACAGGAATTGTTGATGTTCCCATGTGCCACATTTTTGTGATTTCTATTTCAAGGTCCTCTCTCCGTAACCGGGTCAGGGTGGTGTTCGTACCAATTTCTTCCAGTTTTCTTCCTATAGGAGTTGCAAATTTTCCAGTGCAGATATTGGCCCACTCTGTCATGCCGGGTTTTATATTCAGTGGGTGCCAATATCGTGCAACCTGATACAAGATGATCAATAGTTTCTGGATATTTGTCACAGAATCTGCATCTTGGGTTAACACAGTATTTTAGCATATGTGCTTGATAATTCCTAGTTAACAAGCATTGGTCTTATGCAGCAATGATAAAACCCTCAGTTTCACCTTTTAACCCTGCACTACGTCGCCACTGATGGGTGCGGTTTTTGTCTACGTTATTATTATTATTATTATTTTTTTTTTTAATTATTATTATTACTATTATTATTATTATTATTTGTTTTTTAAATTATTATTATTACTATTATTAATATTATATATGACAATAATAGAAATCAGTAACAAAAGAATAAAAGTATAAAATTATCATCAATTTTTGAAAAATATTTGAAAGACAAACGATAGAAGAAAATGGCGATTCTGAATCAAATAATAAATACACTAAACAAAAGAAATTAACTTTACGATCCGAACCGTTTTTGCCGACGAATTTGGGAATAATTCTTCGTCCATGAAAATGTTACAATTGCAATCAATAAATATAAGACAAAGATAAATGAATCAAAGTTATAAGCGAATGTTCTTAAAAATGTTTGAATGATAAATGATAGAAAAAGAAATCAACGATACTGAACGAATTGTCAGAGGCAAAAGAACAAAACAAACAATACTACAGGAAATACTTTTCCTACTAATTTTGGAAATTATATCCTTTCTTTAAAAAAAGAGAAATGTAACTCTTAAACATAAAAAGAGTAGATTTATTCGTGCCAATTTCTAAGTAATTTAACAAATACAATGTATTAAATGTTCTTAATATAATAATTCTCAGTGAGACATTCTTAACAAATTAAACTTGTTAAATAACACTTATTATAACATAAAAGAAGAGATAATTACAATAATAATAATAATAAAAATAATAATAATAATAATAATAATAAAAGCGATGTGTATCACGACTTATCTAAAAAAATAAACTAAGATGTATTTTAATAATTAAATATTATAGATGCATTATAATATAATAAGAAATGAAATATATTAAGCAGAGAAAAATATAAGAATAAATGGATATTTAAAATAATCAAGACTTCCCTTTTAAAATACGACATCGCTTTGAGAAATTAAAAAAATCCGTTCGCTTCGACGTCAGCGCACTTCTTCTTCTTCTTCTTCTTCTTCTTCTTCTTCTTCTTCTTCTTCTTCTTCTTCTTCTTATTATTATTATTATTATTATTATTATTATTATTATTATTATTATTCAAGTATATATTAGGTCGTTCTCAACGGATTCTCTCCCTGCTCCTATCCCACGAACGCAGATGTTCCCCAAGGCTTCATGCTAGGCCCTACTCTGTTCCTTATCTTCATCAACGATCTTCCTAATTAGTCCTCTCCCGGACGACACTACAATTTACTCCTGCCTCAAAAACAAATGTAGTGACGTTGACAAAACTAACTTGCCTGTTTGTCTCGAAAAGGACCTCGAATCGGTTGTGAACTGCAGCAGGACTTGGGTGGTTAACTTTAAAACCTCAAAAACAAAACTGCTCTCTATTGCTCACCGCAGAGAACAATCCCTGCCCCCCCCCATTAGAATGTCTAACGCTCAACTTCTCGAGAATTGCTCTTTGCGACTACTCGGCCTCACATTGACTGATGACCTGAGATGGAACAAATACATTGAGTCAATAGCTTCGGCCACCGCAAGGAAAGTTGGCTCCCTGTGCCGCGCCAGGAAATTTTTCTCGTCGGAGTCGATCCTTCAAATCTACAAATCAACCATTCGCCGTTGCATGGAGTATTGCTGCCATATATGGCCTGGAGCCTCTTCTGTTTGTCTCAAGGTTCTTGATAAGATCCAGAGACGGATATGCAATGTAATTGGCTCTGATCCGACATCTCGTCTGCAGTCGCTCTCTCACAGACGTGCTGTCACCTCCTTCTGTCTTTTATACAAATACTTTCATGGTAACTGCTCCGATGAGCTGCTTTCTCTGGTTCCCAGACTTCATGAATTTAAGCGTCCTACTAGGCTGGCATATCGCTCACACCCTTTCACTATTAAAACTGTTAAATGTAGCCGTCTCATCTACTTCAATAGTTTCATGTCTCGCACCTCTCGCCTGTGGAACTCACTCCCCTTTTCCTGTTTCCCTGATAGCTGTAGTTTCTAACTATTCAAATGTAATGTCAATTGATGAAACATGAAACAGACTGTCGCCTCTAAGTGTTGATTTCTATGTTCACTTTTATATTTACACACGCTCTATCTCTGATATTGAGCACTTTATCCCATACATATAGCACACTTTAAGACTATATTTCTTCATATATATATATATATATATATATATATATATATATATATATATATATATATATACTTTTTTAAAACATTTCACCCAAAGCAAGGCAGGATTGCCACTAGCATTCAGGCGGGTACGGAGAGTGAAAGTGAGTGAAAAGAATGAGTGTAAGAGGTGGGGGTGAGGAAAGAAAAAAGAACAGGGATCAAGGCAAAAGAGATTGACGTTGCGTTTAAATTTTTGAAGATTGTGGCTATCAGGGAAGCATGCGTGATGAAGGTAGTTCCAATGCCGGGATGTGAGAGGAAAGAAACTCGGAGTAGAAGTGGGGGCAACATTTAACCTTTTCCAACAGTAAATGGGTGACTCGTAGATTCCAGTGCTACTGCACACTTAAATTCATGTAATCGGGGCACCTGGTAAAAAACATCGTCAGAGCAGTAGCCATGAAAATGTTTTTAGAAAAGACAGAGGGAAGCCATACTTATTATTATTACTATTATTATTATTATTATTATTATTATTATTATTATTCAAGTATTATTCACACACACGCACATAGATATATATATTATTTAGGAATATATACTTATTATTATTCAAGTATTATTCACCCCCCCACACACGCACATACACGTACACACACACACATATATATATATATATATATCATTTAAGGATATATACTTATCATTATTATTGGGAATTACTATTATTATCCAAACTAGTCGTTATCATACATATATATATATATATATATATATATATATATATATATATATATATATATATATATATATATATATATATTTAAATAAAACAGACCACTTTAAGGTTCCATATAATAAATTATTTCACCATAGCCCATTTAAAGGACAGCGGATCATCAGATTTTATTTCGAAAGGTTGAAATGAAAAATGAAAAGAAATTTACACATTTTTGACGGGCAGTAATAAGTATATGTAAATTAACGAAGTGGGGAAGTGAGGGGGTAGAGAGACATGATTGAGTTAAAGGTATATGGAACCTTAAAGTGGTCTGTTTTTATTTAAATTATTAGCTCTGATTTACAATGAGCTCTCTGGATTTTATCCTTCTTGGGTCTACCCATCCGGATTACCTAGTTTTGGTAAACTAATATATATATATATATATATATATATATATATATATATATAACACCAAGTATAGGATTGGTGTATATGGAATAAATTCCAATAACCAACAATTACTATTCATAAAAGAGTGCTCAATACAGAGTAGAGCAGATATTAATTATTATTATTATTATTATTATTATTATTATTATTAGTCATTATTATTTTTATTAGTAAATTTCATTATTACTAACCGTGACTTCAGTGAAACTTTCTTTTATCTGCAAAGCCTGTTTATCGCTCTTCACACCAATTATTTTTTTTATCCCATTAACAAACAACAGCTTTATTTTCTCCCATTGTATTCGCAATTGTATTCTTTATTCTCACCATTGCTGCAGGCCATAATCTGAAATTACAGTACATTTTGTTTGTTCAGTGATTCAGTCGAAGCAGCGAAATATTGCGTGATTAAATTTACTGTCGGCCTTCCAATCTCCTCCCTTGATTCAAATCTTACCACAGCGCAGACATGAATTACTTTTGCTCTTGATTTTTGTTTTTTTCATATCAGCTCTTGGGAAGATTTGACTTCTTTCGCCCAATCTATCTATCTATCTATCTAAATATATATATATATATATATATATATATATAAAAGTGGACATGGAAGTCAGCACTTAGAGGCGACAGTCTGTTTCATGCTAGTGCAATCGTCAGGCGACTAGTGCTGTTATTTTTCTCGGCTGTTTATATAAGGGTCAGTGGTGCATTATGGGTAGTATATTTTGGCGGGTACTTTTACCGGAAGTCGCTTATTTGTTTATTTATTTATGTCAAATTATTTTGCTTGTTTTTTTTTTTTTTTTTTTTATTTTTTATCTTATATATTTATTTATTTATTCTTTTATTTTGATCGGTGTTTTTGGTTAACGTAGTAAAAAAAAATTGTTTATATAGCTTATTGTTGTTAGTCTATAATGGCCGCCATTTACCGGAAATCGCTTGTTCGCTTATTTATTTGGGTCAAATTGTTTTGCTTATTATTTTTATTTTTATTTGTATAACAGTTATAACTTTCGTCCGCTACAGTTGCACTGAGAACATGGCACAAATAATAAAAAAGCACAACAGAAAAATTATTAACAAACCACACGAACAAATTAAACCCACGTGCAACTGCAGAATAAAAAACGAATGTCCCTTAAACGGTAATTGTTTACAAAACAACGTAATCTACCAAGCCACGACAAAATCAGCAGATAATGAAGAAAAAGTATACATAGGAGTAACCGAAGGACCATGGAAACAAAGAAATTATGTACACAAAATGTCTTTCACAAATAGTAAATATGCGAACAGCACAATGCTTTCTAAGTATATCTGGGAAATAAAAAACAAAACACACACCACACCAAAAATATCTTGGAAAATAAGGAAAAAATCATCAGCCTACAACAACCTATCAAAAACTTGCAAACTTTGCTTGGAGGAAAAAATAGCTATCATTACCTTCCCAGATCAAAATAAATTATTAAATAAAAGATCCGAGCTAATCTCAAAATGTAGACATGAAAACAAATTTTTACTACGTAACTTAAAATAGAAAAATAAATAAATATATAAACAAACAACAATAAAATAAGCAAAATAAACTACTCCAAACAAATCACAAAACCACACCTGTTAGAATATGCGAAATAAAATCAAAACAAAAGAACGGACGAAAGTTATAACTGTTATACAAATAAAAATAAAAATAATAAGCAAAACAATTTGACCCAAATAAATAAGCGAACAAGCGATTTCCGGTAAATGGCGGCCATTATAGACTAACAACAATAAGCTATATAAACAAATTTTTTTACTACTTTAACCAAAAACACCGATCAAAATAAAAGAATAAATAAATAAATATATAAGATAAAAAATAAAAATAAAAAAACAAACAAAAAATCAAGCAAAATAATTTGACATAAATAAATAAACAAATAAGCGACTTCCGGTAAAAGTACCCGCCAAAATATACGACCCATAATGCACCACTGACCCTTATATAAACAGCCGAGAAAAATAACAGCACTAGTCGCCTGACGATTGCACTAGCATGAAACAGACTGTCGCCTCTAAGTGCTGACTTCCATGTCCACTTTTATATTTACACACGCTCTATCCCTGATATTGAGCACTTTACCCCATAAATATAGCACACTTTAAGACTATATTTCTGCATATATATATATATATATATATATATATATATATATATATATATATATATATATATATATTTATCTATCTATCTATCTATCTATCTATATATACAGGGTGACCCCAAAAAACGGGAATTTTTGAAGTGCGTATTGCCAGACATGAACAAGTGGCAACACTGCGAGTCAGTGACCTTGAGCAAGTAAACATTTCGCCATTTTAGTAACGAGAATGAAATTCACAGTATCCCAGCTGAGATGTTGCAGCAGTCAATGAGGAATCTCAACAGCAGATTTCAAGAATGCATTCGTACAGGAGGACGCCATCTACTGGACGTAATTTAAACAAAATGAAAATTCCATCATTGTTTCTTAAATGGCATGTTTTAAGGTTTCAATTACTATGAATTAAATATTTTTCTTCCATCACTCTTGAATTTATTGGATTGTTCCCGTTGTTTTGGGTCACCTTATATATATATATATATATATATATATATATATATATATATATATATGTCAAGTATGTGGTGCGGTTTCAATTTATAATACGCAAATCATTCATACGAAATGCAGATAATGAAGTTAATGATATGGCAAGAATCACTCTCGCAAACAATTTTTAATAATAAAATATATCAACCTCGTATCCGTTTATGATGGTATGATCCCTGTTTATAAATTCCGGTTTTATCAGGTCTTTTTTTAATACTAGCTTAGCTTTCAATCGTTTCATACGATCATCTTCAGGTAGGGAAATTTGTAAGTTTTTACATCCAGATAATAACAGGACATCGAAAGGTAAAGTGTAATCCGAAAGAGGTGTTTTTTTTTAAATGTGATATTGTTAACTGTAAGGATACTTTTGGAGCGTGCAGTCACGACGCTGAGGTTGAATTCTTTTTACATTTTAAAATTGTGCGTCCTTGTACTAATATAGTAATATCAGATTTTTTTGTAAAAGTCGGCTTTTTTAGTAAAGGTGTCATGAAGTAAATTGTTCAATAACTAGAGTAATGTCACAGTTAATATCAGGAATTCGCACGTCGGATCGGTTATTTTAATATCAAGTATGTGGTGCGGTTTCAGTTCATAATACGCAAATCATTCATACGAAAAGCAGAAAATGAAGTTAATGATATGGCAAGAATCACTCTCGCAAACAATCTTTAATAATAAAATACATTAACCTCATATCCGTTAATGAATGGTTAATAAATCCAGAGAGCTCAATGTAAATCAGAGCTAATAATTTAAATAAAAACAGACCACTTCAAGGTTCCATATAATAATATAATAATGTATGGCAGGTGGCTAGAACGTTGGCTTTCCGAATATGAGAATCTAACCATGGTCATTTTGGCAGCGCTGTGACTTCTTGATATTGTCGCTGTCTAGAGGCGGTCGAAGAGGGCGACATCACTGATAACACGCGTTCATCGAGGCCTTATGGGTGAAATTGGGTAGAAGCTCTCGATGGTTGTGCATGCACGAAGTCGCAAGACATCGTGACCGAGCGGTTAGCCATCTTCGAACAGTTGTTTAAACCAGCACTAACTCCTAAAAACTGTAACTATTACGCTAACTAAGATTAGAGTATAAACAACAGTATGAACAACAAGTGGGCTCTGGTGGAGGACAGCAACACAAATAAACCAGAGCAGGCGTCTTCAACAGGGATTAGTTAGGCGCCCAAGCAGACGGGTGTGCTCAGCATGAGTAGCCTGCAATTATATATATATATATATATATATATATATATATATATATATATATATATATATGTGTGTGTGTGTGTGTGTGTGTATGAATTATGAAATGGACAATTATTTAACGACTTTTTTATGTTTAACATTCTTTTTATAGATACAAGTATTTAAGTAAATGCTCTGATTTTATAATAAACAGTATTAAATAACATTTACCGGCCTGAATGTCCGAGAAATTTTCATAGAAAATATTCGTCCAGCGACAGGATTCGAACCTGTATCCTATACGGAACCGTCATCAGCCTCACGTGCCTTAACCGATTGGGCTGGTAAATGTTATTTAATACTGTTTATTATAAACAGAGCATTTACTTAAATACTTGTATCTATAAAAAGAATGTTAAACATAAAAATGTCTTAAAATAATTGTCGGACTTTGTCGATTTCATAATGTGTGACGTCATTTGTTTACATGTGATACGCCATGAGCAGTTATGGATGTACGTGAGAGATTCATGGAAGTTTGAAGTTTATAAGCAGTAAATTCGACTTTGCTAACCGAACGATCCTCAGTGGCCGAATCGGTTAAGGCACATCAGGCTATATGACGGTTCCGTATAGGATACAGGTTCGAATCCTGTCGAAGGACAAATATTTTCTATGAAAATTTCTTGGACGTTCAGGCCGGTAAATGTTATTTAATACTGTTTATTATAAACAGAGCATTTACTTAAATACTTGTATCTATAAAAAGAATGTTAAACATAAAAATGTCTTTATATATGTTAAAATGTTTTTGGTTGTAATGAGGATTTTTTAAAAAGATATATTATCCTTTATTTTCTATAATTTTTCAACACGTGTTTCGGGTATTGTACAAAGAAAGTCGTTTGTGTCTTGGAGAAAAAAACAGATTTGTGTCACGACCACACCCAAAAAGAGAATGTTTAATATCGAAAAACATAAGGAAAATTAATTCATTTTAATAATATGTGGAAATATCGATACTTTGCCTGAAGAACGTCACGAGACCCGAAACTCGTGTTGTAAAATTATGGAAAATAAAGCATAATAAATATTAAAAAAAAAATCTATATTACAACCGAAAAGCGGCTTCTCTCTTCTTTTTATTCTTTTTAAAATATACATTTTTCTCTCGTTGGAACAACTATAGCCTCTTCAATATATATATATATATATATATATATATATATATATATATATATATATATATATTAGTGAACATTCAGAGGCGAAAGGCTGTTTCATGCTGGATGCAATCGTCAGGCCGCCTAACGATTGTGTCCAGCATGAAACAGCCTGCTGACTTTTTACATACGCTCTATCTCTGATATTAAACACTTTATTCAATAAATATAGCACACTTTAAAACTATATTTCTTCATATATATATATATATATATATATATATATATATATATATATATATATATATATATATAAAAGTGAACATAGAAGTCAACACTTAGAGGCGACAGTCTGTTTCCTGCTAGTGCAATCGTCAGGTTGCCTGACGATTGCACTAGCATGAAACAGACTGTCGCCTCTAAGTGTTGACTTCTATGTTCACTTTTATATTTACACGCGCTCTATCTCTGATATTGAGCACTTTATCCCATAAATATAGCACACCTTAAGACTATATTTCTTCATATATATATATATATATATATATATATATATATATATATATATATATATATATATACGCAGTGTAACAGCAAAATTGTCCAATTGTTAGATTAAGTTTGAACCGTTGTATCTTAGAAATACTTAAATAAAACTTACTAGTATTCTCTGAAGTTTTTATAACATTTTTGGGCTCTGCTTTGAGCAATAAGATTCTATAATTATTCTCTAAGCTTAATAAAAGATTGCTGATATAATCGATCATAAACGAAAATGACATGTTCATCATTAATTAATCATACCCAAGAAACGGAAGCTCATGTAGGATTGAAATAAAGTTCAAATATATATTTGTTCCAGCATTAATTTCCTACTTAGTCAAGATGTGACACGCCTTCTCAAATCTTCTAAATTTCTGTCCTGTATTTGCAAGCTGCCCCACAGTTTCCACGTATGATTTCATTTTCAAGTCTTTTTCTTTTTCACTACTCTTTGGACTGTAAACTCCTCTCTCGCGTGCCAAACGTCCTATGAATTGTGTTGGATCTTTTCTAATAGATCTCTTTTTAGCTCTAACTTGAAATGGTGATCCTTTTTTCCTGTTGTGACCTCTGGACCCAATTTTTCTGTCTACTGTTCCCTCTTTTTAAAACTTATTCACCTTCCTCTTGATAGCTCTTCAATGGACTTTGAAGATGGAAGCCTGAGTATGAATGTTGGTAGCATTACTGAAGGCATGAATGATCTTTTTCCTCTCACCATTGCTCAGCGAGGAAGACAGTCGGTGTGAAACAAAATGATTTTATCCCGTTCTTTATTTTAAGTGAATAATTCAAAAGGTTTTTCATTGATTCTTGCGAGAAATCGTGTCAAGACGGCTCAACATCTTATGTGAAAACCTGGAAAAAGAAATTCAGTGATTTTTTTTGTTTTTTAGATATTACACATTTTGTGTTATGGATAATTTTGCTGTTACACGATTTGGACAGTTTTGCTGTTACAGTCGGTATATATATATATATATATATATATATATATATATATATATATATATATGTATATATATATATATATATATATATATATATATATATATATATATATATATATATAGTGTTAAGGTGTGCTCTATTTATGGGAAAAGCACTCAATATCATCGTATGTAAATATAGATATAAAAGTCAACATAGAAATCAACACTCGGAGGCGACAGTCTGTTTCATGCTAGACACAATCGTCAGGCTGCCTGACGAATGGTCTAGCATGAAACAGCTTGTCGCTTCTGAGTGTTGACTTCAATGTTCACTTTTATCTCTCTCTCCCTTTCTCTCTCCTTTTTTTCTCTCTCTCTCTCTCTATGTATATATATATATATATATATATATATATATATATATATATATATATATATATATATACCCAAGTATAGGATTGGTGTATACGGAATAAATTCCAATGACCAAAATAACTATACTTAAAAGAGTGCTCAATACAGAGTAGAGCAAATATAATTATTTATTCGAGAATTATAACATAAATATATTATAAAATCACTACAATAATTGTTGAATGTCAACACCATCACTTAATAAGATACCAGAAGTGTTGAAACAAAATATCTATTTTTGTAGTGATTTTATAACATATTTATGTTATAATTTTCAAACATATATATATATATATATATATATATATATATATATATATATATATATATATATATATATATATAATCCGAAAAAGTACTGGGTATGTACAGATAGAATAAAGTTTCGATAACCAAAACATCTATTCTTAAAAGAGTTCTGAATATCGAGTAGAGAAAATAATATTTATTGAAAATTATAATATATACATGTTATAACATTACATGTGATGCACACCGCTGATGAGTCCCAAATAGGACGAAATGGCCTTCCAGTGCTTTCTGCATTCTGTTGAGGATTCTTTTTCTAGACTCGATGAATTAATTGGATTTGAATTTAAATCCCCTCAATAATTTCAGTGTTTGTAGATCAATGCTTGGAACAGCTTCTAATGCTCAGAGAGAGAGAGAGAGAGAGAGAGAGAGAGAGAGAGGAGAGAGGAAAAGAGAGGGAGAGAGAGAAATAGAGAGAAATAGAGAGAGAGAGAGTGAGAGAGAGAGGGAAAGAGAGAGAGAAAGAGAAATAGAGAGAGAAATAGAGAGAGAGAAAGAGAGAGAGAAAGAAGGAGAGAGAAAGCAGCTGGGGAAAAAAGACGTTGCTTGTTGGGGCCACAATCCTATGGGAAAGATATTCTCGCATGAGTTACATGGCGGAAAGTGAAAGCAGCGCTATATCAAGTCTAGTTTGCCAACTCTTCATAACCGATGCCCATTGGCAGAGTTGGTATGTCCGTGTTCGATTCTCGGTAATGGATGCGCACTGCTGATGAGTCCCAAATATAGGACGAAACGACCGTTCAGTGCATTCTGCATAATATTGAGGATTTTTCTAGACTCGACGAATTAACAGGATTTGTATTGAAATCCTCCCCAATAATTTCAGTGTTGATATATATATATATATATATATATATATATATATATATATATATATATATATATATATATTAATGAATATTTCATTAAATAATATAGACAATTTTTACCTATTTATTTACTTTCATATTGTCTGATAAGCTTAATAACATTATCATTGAAAGACGAAAGGAAAACATCATATTGATACATGTTTAAATCCAATCTAAGCTTTCGGCTTGCATAAACCATTATCAAAGATGGCAATTTCAATAAATCAAACAACACACAGACGAAACAACAATGATAGTCCGCCCTTGCTGCTTGAATAAGTTCAAAGTAACGACAAACTCGTATATATGAAAGGAACTTACTTAAGATAAATAGACAAAACTTCTCTATATTATTTAATGAAACGTGCAGTAATGAAAAATTGCTGCCGAAATATACACTATATATATATATATATATATATATATATATATATATATATATATATATATATATTCCCTGTTATTTTAGTTTGTAAATTTTTTTAGAGATAATAATGATTTGCTCATACTTGTTCTACAAATTAAAAAAGGTGGATTCAGCACATTTCCGCGTTCGTGAATATAAGAAACACGGATGGAATTGGAATTAGGCTCTTCTTCTTCTGACCCGTTATCCATTACTCCACCCAGACATCAAATCTAACAGTAGCTTGTATTGCTAAGCGGTTACCCGTCTAGGTACTAAACAGGCTCGACGTTGCTTACATTTGTTGCTAACATTCATCATTCGTCTTTGTTTTATATAAAAGAATATATATATATATATATATATAGAGAGAGAGAGAGAGAGAGAGAATAATAATAATAATAATAATAATAATAATAATAATAATCTTATAGATATAATTAATTATACTCATCTGGAAACACCTTAGGTGCTTTGGCTTGTAAATGAACAAACCAATACCCAAGGGAAAAAAAGGAATAAAAAAGAAAGAACTAAGAACATGTACTTCAGGCGAAAACGATTGTCTAGAATCCAAGTTCAGAGTCCAAAGAAAAAAAAACCCGACACGAGTAAAGTAAAAATAACTAAGCAAAGTGCTCAATACACTAAGTAGAGCAAATCATAATAGAACCAGTATACCCAGAAGATCCGCAAAGTGAAACCTAGGTTTGTCTGGCTCTTTAGGTTTACTTATATATATATATATATATATATATATATATATATATATATATATATATATATATATATATATATATAGGCAGCAATCCTTTTTTCATGCACAATTCATTGAATACGACAGACAAGATGCTTTTATTTAGCTTTTATACAATTTCTCATGCGATCTAATCATTTTTTTCTTTCCAGATGATAAATGATATAAAAACTGTCCGAATATTCTTTTTATCGGAGCGCTTTCGGCTATACATTTAGCCATTTTCAACGATGATATATTTTAACTGTTAAATAACAAATAGTTTGTCGTATGTATGTTTTATAAAATGTTTTCATTTTTCAAAACACGGTCAAGATATTGTGTCCATGTTCAAAGTTAATATTATTAAGTGTTTTTATTTTGTTTTTATTAATAAGGCTTCCATTACTTTTAGCCTTTTTTTGCATGTAGATGATATATATATATATATATATACATGAATATATACATATTATATATATACATATCAATATATATATATACATACATGCATATATACATATTATACATACATATCAATATATATATATATATATGTATGCGCGCATACATACACACACATATATATATATGTATAATTTATATATATATATATATACACACACACACACACACACACATACATATATATATATATATATATATATATATATATATATATATATATATATAAGTGAATAATGACATCAATACCGAGCGGCAATTTTCTGTTTCATGTTTGAAGAGAATCGAAAAGGGCTGTAAATGCGGGTCCAAGCGAGGAACAGACTGTCACCAGTCGGCGTTGCTCTCTATGTCCACTTTTATATTTTGATACGCTCTATCTCTGTTATTGAACACTTTTTCCCCATGATATAGCATCCCTTAAATCTATATTTTTATCGTATTATATATAAATTATTTTCACGAATTTTTTTTCTCTCCAAATGCGGTTACCATCCATGCCAGTCTGTCCCTATAGGACAGCGCTGTATAATCTGTTCGTGTCTTTTTTGTATCCCAACAAACGCAGAAGAAATTTTCACAAGTAGATTATATTTATTTTGAGATGCTTGAATCTTGCGTGGATCTAACCGCAATTTCCTTTTCGATTATCAAAATAAATCCATTTTTATCGCGATTGAAATATCTTGCCGGAAAGTGACATTTCTCTGCTTGTGAACGTTTTCCTCTCCTCGGCTTTTTGCACAAGGAATAAAGAGATGAGAATGCTTCAGTAATAATTCTATAATTTATACACCATTGTCTAAAAGATAATTCTTGTAAGGGGGTTTGTTACAATAATAAGAAAAATATCTATACAAAAAGAAAAAAATGAAAAGATTAAAATTGAATTTAAAAGTTATTTTAATGAATTTAGAAATATTTTCCTTTTCCTTTTTTTGGCGACGTTGGCAATTTTGTTGGTTTATAAATACTGATAACTTTCAGAAAATGTCTTTCCTCTTATTATTATTTTTATTACGTGGGCAGTTCAAATATAAAAAATGGAGCAACATGTAATATTAACGAAAAATAAACCTTTATATTCAAAATGAAAAAGAAAATAAACAAAATACAATAATTGCGCAGAAGACTTGAATTTAATTATTAAATCACGATCAATAAGAAAAAAAAAGAACGAGCCAGAAAATGGTTTTTATAAAACTGGTTTTATTTTTAGATAAAAACGGTTTATAGAATTCTGATTTAAAAATAACAGTAAAAATTCGGTCGACAATTCAAGCTCATGTCCTTTTGACTCACGAAATAAAAAGAAAATGTTCGTTGAAATGTATGTTTCATCTTAGAGAAAGAAAAGTAAATCCTCAGTACAGTATATTAGCTTGATTGTTTGTTTGTTTGTTTGTTTGTTTGGGGTTTTATGGCATATCAACCACTATGGGTTATTTAATGCCAGATCCAGTATTTAAAAAACGTATAGCTGGGAACATCATTTTTTCAAAAAACGTATAGCTGGCAACATCATTGTTTCAAAAAACGTATAGCTGGCAACATCATTGTTTCAAAAAACATATAGCTGGCAACATCATTGTTTCAAAAAACGTATAGCTGGCAACTGTTTCAAAAACGTATAGCTGACAACATCATTGTTTCAAAAACGTATAGCTGGAAACATCATTGTTTGAAAAAAGTGTAGTTGGTAACATCATTGTTTCCATGTGCTGGAAAAGACATGTAAGTTCACTATTTTCTCATGGCAGGGACCCCAACAGGTGCTACTACCCCGGGTCAGGGTGGACCAGGGAACACCAGCAATTAAGAGGTGGTTCCGCGCTTCCTCAAAACCTCCTGATCAGAGGCCTTGCTGTTGGATGCAGTTTAACGTCGTACCCAGGACGATATTAGCTTGACTAACTTTTTTTTCTCTCGCTAGAGTTTTAAAACAACAAAATAAACAGTTAAATGTACCGTCTCTTCTACTCCAACGGCTTCTTATCACGCACTTCCCGACAGTGAAACTCCCTTCCTATTACTTGCTTCCCAGGTAGCTATAACCTTCAAATATTTAAATGTCATGTTATTCGACATCTTCTGATGGCTTGATCTTGATACCCGCTCTTCTCTTTATCCTTTCCCCAAAGAACCCTCTTTACTCTTGCTCTCACTTCCTTTGGAGTGCTAGTGGCACTCCCGCCTTGCATGATATGCTTAAAAAAAATAAAGAATTTGTGGAAGTAAATATAGATGATTGGAACGAAAAGCGAAAGATTGAATAATTCGTTTTCTACGGATTATCAACCAATTGCAGGTTATTTAAAGCCAGAAAATATTTTTAGATTAGTTTAATATAGTTTTATATAATAATGTTTTAGCGATAAAAGTCTTAACCCATTGCTGGTGGAGAAGTGGATTCATACCTGTCCCCAGGGTATTTTCGCGTAAATGACTGAAAAAGAAGGCAAAGGGAATTGGAACTCGGTCCTGCAATTAACAATTCAGAGAAATTATGCATTACACCATCCGCACATCCAAGCTTACAACACTTGGTATTCCAAAGCGGTTACCCATCTAGGTACTGATCAGGCTCTACTTTGCTTAACTTGGGTAAAGGCACGGGAAATTGAATGTGATGGGGCCGTAAGCCAAAACCGCATGCGAAGAAGGAAGATCGTAATTTATATACCAGAAAAGAATTAAGAGAAAGAAATAAAGAAAGAATGAAAGAAGAATGGAAAAGAAAGAAAGAGAGAAATATGTGGGAAAGAAAGAAGAAAACAGAGTGGGGGGAAATGAAAAGAAGAAAGAAAAATAATGTAAAGAAGAAAAACAGACGAGAAGAAAGAAATGAGAAAAGAGAAAAAGAAAAAAAATAACAAAGAAATAAGGAAATAAAAAATGAGAAAGAAAGAGAGAAAAAAAGTAAAGATTGGAGAAAGAAGGAAAGAAAGAAGAAAACAAAGTAAGAAAGAAAAGAAACAGACGAAGGAAAAGGAAAGGAAAAAGAAAGAAAATACAAATAAAATAGAACATAAAAAAGAAAAGTGAAAAGGAGAAAAAAGGGAGGATAAAAGAAAGAAAGAAAATAAAGAAGAAAGACTGAAGAGAAGAAAGAAAACAGAAAGAAAAGAACAAAGAAATCAGGAAAATGAGAAAGAAAGATAATATCATTAATAAAGAAATAAACGAACAGGAGAGAAACAGAAAATAACACGGTAAAAAGTGAAGGAAAGAAAGGAAGGAGGGAGGGAGAAAGAAAGGGAGGAAGGAAGATAGATAGATATGATCAGTCTGATATATATATATATATATATATATATATATATATATATAGATAGATAGATAGATAGATTAGGTTGAGTCATAAGTAATTTCCGTTCTGGGGAACAAATTGTAATGATGAATGTTTCATCCTAACTACTAAAAGTAGCAGTGAAATGAAGCATACTAACAGACAGATAGATAGATAGATAGATAGATATGAGCAGTCTGAGATATATATATATATATATATATATAGATAGATAGATAGATATGAGCAGTCTGAGATAGATAGATAGATAGATAGATAGATATGAGCAGTCTGAGATAGATAGATAGATAGATAGATGAGTTTGAGTCATAATTAATTTCCGTTTTTGGGAACCAATTGTAATGATGAATATATCATCTTAACTACTAACCAAATGTGGCTGTTAAATGGAGTACACTGATAGATAGATAGGAACAAGTTAGATGGATATATATATATATATATATATATATATATATATATATATATATATATATAGATAGATAGATAGGAACAAGTTAGATGGATATATATATATATATATATATATATATATATATATATATATATAGATAGATAGATAGATAGGTAGATAGATAAAAAATGTGATAAAAATGTGATAAAAAGTAATGGAAATAAGGAACAGCCTGTTTGCGGAAACCTGGCCGATCGAATCAACGTTAAAATAAAAGCCGTTTTTTTGTATTGATTTATGTGCAATTCTCTGTGTGTGTGTGCGTTAACGCCCGTAACAATGTCTGTGTGCTAATACGCGTATGTCTTTATAGATAAGTGTGTGTCAAATTTTGTGCGTCTGTATGCGTGAGGCATTTGCATATTTGTACCGATTATTTCTATTACAAATGGTGGGGACAAAAGTTCCGACAAAGACGAATGCTTCTTTTTGACAAGGATCAGTGTTGAGCGATCGATAATGAGGAATCGATGAACACACGATCAAGTGCACCAGTTCTAAGAATTTCCTCCCAAATAATTTTAGTTATTAAAAAATAAAAATAAAAATACGAGGGTCATTCAATAAATAAGGTGAATTTTTCGGTATAAGGACTTCTAATACAGATAGAAGCTTACTTTCTTTTTTTTGTTGTTTTAATTCTTTTTCACATGGATTTAATTTCTTTTGCAGATTAAAAAAAAAGAGTTTTGGCGATTAACAAAGATGGCCGACCAAGAGGCATGCTCCAGGATTGAACAGCGGTCAGTTATCAAGTTTTTGGTTGCTGAAGGGTGCAAACCAGTTGAAATTCATAGGAGAATGTCAACTGTGTATGGTGCCACATGTTTCAGCCAAAAAATGTCTACAAGTGGGCTAAATTATTTAAAGAAGGACGGAGCAGTGTTGAGGATGAAGACAGGCCTGGGAGGCCTACAGAAGTGAGGTCTCATGAGGTGATCGAATCAGTCAATGACCTCATTCAGTCTGACAGAAGGGTGCCAGTGGATGACATGCAAGGACTTTGAGCTGATCTGTTGGGACAAACGCAGAGGTCATCAGTCAGAAGGAGTCATCTTGCATCATGACAACGCAAGGCCTCACACAGCAGCCCAAACGGTGCAGACCATCAACGAGCTGGGCTGGGAACTGCTCCCTCATTCCCCTTACAGCCCAGACCTTGACCCTTCAGACTTTCACCTGTTTGGTCCCTTGAAAGCGTTCACGAGAGGCACGACGTTTAAAAGTAACGATGAAGTCAAAAGTGTTATGAGTGATTGGCTGAAACATCAGTCCAAAGATTTTTACGCTGAGGGAATACGGAAGCTTGTGCACAGATGGCAAAAGTGTGTGACAGTGCTGGGAGACTACGTTGAAAAATAATTTTAAAAAAGTAAGCTTCTATCTGTATTAGAAGTCCTTATACCGAAAAATTCACCTTATTTATTGAATGACCTTCGTACATTACACATGTTTCTGTGAGTACAAAACAATTATTTCAGTCAAATTCGGAAGGGGCAATATGATAATTTTGTTACGTCAGTATGTGCGGTAATACGGATGAGGAACGGGAGAACTGAGTTCGTATTCCATTCGAGTTCTTTCGATTCACTTATATACTAATAACCCTGGAAAATGGTTATTAGTATATAATTCATCTCCCCCTACCAGCTATGGGTAAATAGAAGGACAGACTGGGTTCTATAGCAATGGCTTTAGTAGTAGGAAAAACTCTGATCTAAAGATAATAGTATGATAGTCTGGCTTCTTTAGCCATGGTTGGCATCCAGACAAGGAGAAGGACAACCCTGAATTCAAATCCTGAGCAAGAGTTGCTAAAACAGTCCGATGCCATGTTTCATACTTGTGACTCCTGCGGCGACGCCTTTGCCAAGCTGCATTGTCCTCTGCCTTTCCCTTGGACAGGGATCTGCCGATTACTCATAGTACAATGCTTCCGGCACAGATCCATATTCTCTCCTGGCCGACTGATGCCAATGTCCGAAATACATGGTATCCGTGTAAGGCACACAGAGAGTTCCATTTTAAAGTCTTCAAAAGGTTTTCCACGCAAAAGGGAAGGAAGAAAGAGGAACGTTTCGTTAGAAACAAGGAAAAGTGTACTGAACTTTATTTACACCATTCGGATTATTGTCCTCATCTTTGTCGCCATATTTATTACAACGTACTCAAGGACACATGGCACATTGGATAAAGGCGTTAGTTAAATCCAGTGACAGGACCCAAAGTGTGTGAGTTCAATACCTGGTGAAGACTGTGGAGAACTTTCAGAAGAAAATTAACAGGAGATAACTGATGACTGAAATCCATTAAACATGGCACGTGGAACTAGAACAGTGTACCTCAGTGAGCGAAATAAAGGGTTCAGTTCGACATTCCAACCACCTGAAGAAGGCCGGAGCGAAACGTTGTAATAAATATGGCAACAACGATGAGGACAATAGTGCGAATAATGTAAATATTGTACATAATGCATCATCTCAGAAATATAGACAGATACTGAAAGGCCGAAACGTTGTAATAAATATGGCGGCAAAGATGAGGACAATAGTCCGAATAATGTAAATAGTGTACATAATACCTCATCTCAGAAATATAGACAGATACTGAAAGGCCGAAACGTTGTAATAAATATGGCGGCAAAGATGAGGACAATAGTCCGAATAATGTAAATAGTGTACATAATACCTCATCTCAGAAATATAGACATATACTGAAAGGCGGAAACGTTGTAATAAATATGGCGGCAAAGATGAGGACAATAGTCCGAATAATGTAAATAGTGTACATAATACCCCATCTCAGAAATATAGGCAGATACTGAAGGGCTGAAACGTTGTAATAAATATGGCAACAAAGATGAGGACAATAGTCCGAATAATGTAAATAGTGTACATAATACCTCATCTCAGAAATATAGACAGATACTGAAGGGCTGAAACGTTGTAATAAATATGGCAACAAAGATGAGGACAATAGTCCGAATAATGTAAATAGTGTACATAATACCTCATCTCAGAAATATAGACAGATACTGAATGGCTGAAACGTTGTAATAAATATGGCGACAAAGAGGAGGACAATAGTCCGAATAATGTAAATAATGTACATTATACGTCATCTCAGAAATATAGACAGATACTGAAGGGCTGAAACGTTGTAATAAATATGGCAACAAAGATGAGGACAATAGTCCGAATAATGTAAATAGTGTACATAATTCCTCATATCAGAAATATAGACAGATACTGAAAGGTCGAAACGTTGTGATAAATATGGCGGCAAAGATGAGGACAATAGTCCGAATAATGTAAATAGTGTACATAATACGTCATCTCAGAAATACAGACAGATACTGAAAGGCCGAAACGTTGTAATAAATATGGCGGCAAAGATGAGGACAATAGTCCGAATAATGTAAATAGTGTACATAATACCTCATTTCAGAAATATAGACAGATACTGAAAGGCCGAAACGTTGTAATAAATATGGCGACAAAGATGAGGACAATAGTCCGAATAATGTAAATAATGTACATAATATGTCATCTCAGAAATATAGACAGATACTGAAAGGTCGAAACGTTGTAATAAATATGGCAACAAAGATGAGGACAATAGTCCGAATAATGTAAATAGTGTACATAATACCTCATCTCAGAAATATAGACAGATACTGAAGGGCTGAAACGTTGTAATAAATATGGCAACAAAGATGAGGACAATAGTCCGAATAATGTAAATAGTGTACATAATACCTCATCTCAGAAATATAGACAGATACTGAAGGTCTGAAACGTTGTAATAAATATGGCAACAAAGATGGGGACAATAGTCCGAAGAATGTAAATAGTGTACATAATACCTCATATCAGAAATATAGACAGATACTGAAGGGTTGAAACGTTGTAATAAATATGGCGACAAAGAGGAGGACAATAGTCCGAATAATGTAAATTGTGTACATAATACGTCATCTCAGAAATATAGACAGATACTGAAGGGCTGAAACGTTGTAATAAATATGGCAACAAAGATGAAGACAATAGTCCGAATAATGTAAATAGTGTACATAATACCTCATCTCAGAAATATAGACAGATACTGAAAGGTCGAAACGTTGTGATAAATATGGCGACAAAGATGAGGACAATAGTCCGAATAATGTAAATAGTGTACATAATACGTCATCTCAGAAATATAGACAGATACTGAAGGGCTGAAACGTTGTAATAAATATGGCAACAAAGATGAGGACAATAGTCCGAATAATGTAAATAGTGTACATAATACCTCTTCTCAGAAATATAGACAGATACTGAAGGGCTGAAACGTTGTAATAAATATGGCAACAAAGATGAGGACAATAGTCCGAATAATGTAAATAGTGTACATAATACCTCATCTCAGAAATATAGACAGATACTGAAGGGCTGAAACGTTGTAATAAATATGGCAACAAAGATGAGGACAATAGTCCGAATAATGTAAATAGTGTACATAATACTTCATCTCAGAAATATAGACAGATACTGAATGGCTGAAACGTTGTAATAAATATGGCAACAAAGATGAGGACAATAGTCCGAATAATGTAAATAGTGTACATAATACCTCATCTCAGAAATATAGACAGATACTGAAGGGCTGAAACGTTGTAATAAATATGGCAACAAAGATGAGGACAATAGTCCGAATAATGTAAATAGTGTACATAATACGTCATCTCAGAAATATAGACAGATACTGAAGGGCTGAAACGTTGTAATAAATATGGCAACAAAGATGGGGACAACAGTCCGAATAATGTAAATAGTGTACATAATACCTCATCTAAGAAATATAGACAGATACTGAAGGGCCGAAACGATGTAATAAATATGGCGACAAAGAGGAGGACAATAGTCCGAATAATGTAAATAATGTACATAATACGTCATCTCAGAAATATAGACAGATACTGAAGGGCTGAAACGTTGTAATAAATATGGCAACAAAGATGAGGACAATAGTCCGAATAATGTAAATAGTGTACATAATACGTCATCTCAGAAATATAGACAGATACTGAAGGGCTGAAACGTTGTAATAAATATGGCAACAAAGATGAGGACAATAGTCCGAATAATGTAAATAGTGTACATAATACCTCATCTCAGAAATATAGACAGATACTGAAGGTCTGAAACGTTGTAATAAATATGGCAACAAAGATGGGGACTATAGTCCGAATAATGTAAATAGTGTACATAATACCTCATCTCAGAAGTATAGACAGATACTGAAGGGTTGAAACGTTGTAATAAATATGGCGACAAAGAGGAGGACAATAGTCCGAATAATGTAAATAGTGTACATAATACGTCATCTCAGAAATATAGACAGATACTGAAGGGCTGAAACGTTGTAATAAATATGGCAACAAAGATGAAGACAATAGTCCGAATAATGTAAATAGTGTACATAATACCTCATCTCAGAAATATAGACAGATACTGAAAGGTCGAAACGTTGTGATAAATATGGCGACAAAGATGAGGACAATAGTCCGAATAATGTAAATAGTGTACATAATACGTCATCTCAGAAATATAGACAGATACTGAAGGGCTGAAACGTTGTAATAAATATGGCAACAAAGATGAGGACAATAGTCCGAATAATGTAAATAGTGTACATAATACCTCATCTCAGAAATATAGACAGATACTGAAGGGTTGAAACGTTGTAATAAATATGGCGACAAAGATGAGGACAATAGTCCGAATAATTTAAATAATGTACATAATACGTCATCTCAGAAATATAGACAGATACTGAAAGGTCGAAACGTTGTAATAAATATGGCAACAAAGATGAGGACAATAGTCCGAATAATGTAAATAGTGTACATAATACCTCATCTCAGAAATATAGACAGATACTGAAGGTCTGAAACGTTGTAATAAATATGGCAACAAAGATGGGGACAATAGTCCGAAGAATGTAAATAGTGTACATAATACCTCATATCAGAAATATAGACAGATACTGAAGGGTTGAAACGTTGTAATAAATATGGCGACAAAGAGGAGGACAATAGTCCGAATAATGTAAATTGTGTACATAATACGTCATCTCAGAAATATAGACAGATACTGAAGGGCTGAAACGTTGTAATAAATATGGCAACAAAGATGAAGACAATAGTCCGAATAATGTAAATAGTGTACATAATACCTCATCTCAGAAATATAGACAGATACTGAAAGGTCGAAACGTTGTGATAAATATGGCGACAAAGATGAGGACAATAGTCCGAATAATGTAAATAGTGTACATAATACGTCATCTCAGAAATATAGACAGATACTGAAGGGCTGAAACGTTGTAATAAATATGGCAACAAAGATGAGGACAATAGTCCGAATAATGTAAATAGTGTACATAATACCTCTTCTCAGAAATATAGACAGATACTGAAGGGCTGAAACGTTGTAATAAATATGGCAACAAAGATGAGGACAATAGTCCGAATAATGTAAATAGTGTACATAATACCTCATCTCAGAAATATAGACAGATACTGAAGGGCTGAAACGTTGTAATAAATATGGCAACAAAGATGAGGACAATAGTCCGAATAATGTAAATAGTGTACATAATACTTCATCTCAGAAATATAGACAGATACTGAATGGCTGAAACGTTGTAATAAATATGGCAACAAAGATGAGGACAATAGTCCGAATAATGTAAATAGTGTACATAATACCTCATCTCAGAAATATAGACAGATACTGAAGGGCTGAAACGTTGTAATAAATATGGCAACAAAGATGAGGACAATAGTCCGAATAATGTAAATAGTGTACATAATACGTCATCTCAGAAATATAGACAGATACTGAAGGGCTGAAACGTTGTAATAAATATGGCAACAAAGATGGGGACAACAGTCCGAATAATGTAAATAGTGTACATAATACCTCATCTAAGAAATATAGACAGATACTGAAGGGCCGAAACGATGTAATAAATATGGCGACAAAGAGGAGGACAATAGTCCGAATAATGTAAATAATGTACATAATACGTCATCTCAGAAATATAGACAGATACTGAAGGGCTGAAACGTTGTAATAAATATGGCAACAAAGATGAGGACAATAGTCCGAATAATGTAAATAGTGTACATAATACGTCATCTCAGAAATATAGACAGATACTGAAGGGCTGAAACGTTGTAATAAATATGGCAACAAAGATGAAGACAATAGTCCGAATAATGTAAATAGTGTACATAATACCTCATCTCAGAAATATAGACAGATACTGAAAGGTCGAAACGTTGTGATAAATATGGCGACAAAGATGAGGACAATTGTCCGAATAATGTAAATAGTGTACATAATACGTCATCTCAGAAATATAGACAGATACTGAAGGGCTGAAACGTTGTAATAAATATGGCAACAAAGATGAGGACAATAGTCCGAATAATGTAAATAGTGTACATAATACCTCATCTCAGAAATATAGACAGATACTGAAGGGTTGAAACGTTGTAATAAATATGGCGACAAAGATGAGGACAATAGTCCGAATAATTTAAATAATGTACATAATACGTCATCTCAGAAATATAGACAGATACTGAAAGGTCGAAACGTTGTAATAAATATGGCAACAAAGATGAGGACAATAGTCCGAATAATGTAAATAGTGTACATAATACCTCATCTCAGAAATATATCAGATACTGAAGGTCTGAAACGTTGTAATAAATATGGCAACAAAGATGAGGACAATAGTCCGAATAATGTAAATAGTGTACATAATACCTCATCTCAGAAATATAGACAGATACTGAAGGTCTGAAACGTTGTAATAAATATGGCAACAAAGATGGGGACAATAGTCCGAATAATGTAAATAGTGTACATAATACCTCATCTCAGAAATATAGACAGATACTGAAGGGTTGAAACGTTGTAATAAATATGGCGACAAAGAGGAGGACAATAGTCCGAATAATGTAGGTATGTCCAATTTTGACCTTTTTAGCGTTTTTTTTTAGTTGTTTTTTTGTCAGTTGAAAGACATTCATTTCGAAATTCTTGTAAAAATTAACTACTTGTTGGATTTTAATGAAAACTTCAGAACTTATTCAGAAATGAATGAACTTATTTTAGAAATGTTTGTCTCTTTGAAAGTCATGGTATAAATATTTTTTTTTTATATCTGTTACCCCCCTCGAACTTAATTTTATGAAAACACAAAAAAAAATTTATTTGCAACCTCAATTTTTTTTTTTAATTAAATGCACAAAACTCTGAAAAATCTAAATCATAGATTTTTTTGTTAAAAAAATGTCCGAAAATGTCCAAACTTTTACCTCAATTGTAAAAATACAAAACCCAATAAAACTAAGACAATATTTAATTAAGAAAGTTTTTAATGGCTTTTCTGAATAATATATACGAAGGTAATTATTATCTGAAAGAAAAAAAATTTTTTGATGAACAATAACTTTTTACATTAATTTTCTTTTTTTTTTCAATTTTAAATACACAATATGACAAAAGGTTGTTATATATTTATACATTAAGTTCTTTCTGCAACCTTATGGAAATGATATATTATGTTCTCTACTTGTTAAAGATCATAAATTTGAAAGCTTATTAAAATCTGACAACCATAATTATTTTAAAAATAATTTTTAATATTCCAAAATTGTATTTAAAATCGTCTACAACGAAAGTACGGATGCACATTGTTGAAATAATGTCACATGAGTAGTTTCCTTTGATAGAAGCAAGTTTTTTTTTTACTTCAGAAATGGCTTTGTAACAAGAAAACAACGCTTGTCAAGTTTTCTGAATATCGTCGTATTATTTTCAATTTTTTTCTTTTTCTATTCAAATATAATCGAATAGTGGGATAAAAGAAAATATCGACTATTTACAATTACAAAAAAAAAAAAACGCCCTTGGAAGTCCACCCAAATTTTCAAGTTTGAAATCGAATGCATAAATTCATTGTACATTACTTTGGAATTATTATCCACACGACAAATTATCAATTAAAACGATTTTTGGAGTTTAAATTTTCTGGAGTTAGCTCGCTACTACTCAAACTAAAAAATACTTGTCGAGTCAAAACAAAACCAACATAGCTGCTATTAGCATGTTAATTTTATTAATAAATAAAATAAAACTCATATTACTGCCATATAATTATTAATAAATAGAAAAAAATCTGCCTTAATAAAAAAGAAATAAAATCTCATTTCATTAAGTTAACCCGTTTCAATTAATGGTGTTTCATGTAATTTTTATATTCTCAGAAAAATATTTCATGACTGAAATAATAAACCTCAATTTAAAAAAATGTATTTTTTTTACTGTTTTATTTTTACTTGTAAAATTTGATTTTCTTTCATAATTTAAATGTTATTTTCAGTGCAGAATTCTTCCTCAAACGTAAAATAAAAAAAAAAAAAAAATTTGAAAGTGAATTTAAAAAAAAAAAAATCTACTAACCAGATTCACTTAAAATTAGAACGAATTATATCACTTTGGCGGTACCGTACAATAAATTTCAGTACCGTAAGTTGTGAATATATTGACGTACATCAATCAACGCCTGTGAAAATAGACTACCCTGGTGGGAAGTATCTCTCTTAAAAAATTTTCTGCTAAAAATGTAAGTAATGTTTCTTTCAAATTACATTAAGTATACTTTAATGATTCTAAATTTCCTAAGATAACAAAAGAAAAAGGTGTAATTTATTTTTCATGGTTTTTTAACTAAAAAACTATGATCTTTCCGACAGAAATGTCGATAAGTTCGATTTTACGAAATTTTTTGACTCGAAAAAAAACAAGATTTTTAATAAAATTTTTAACATTTATAGGAAGGATTAAAAAATCTGAAAAAATATTCAGAAAATACTTTGGTCTTTCCTCTTTAATAACAACATAAATATTTAAACGTTAAAAATTGTTTTATCAATTTGGGGACCTTTTGTCGTCAAGGTATACCACTTTTTAGCGAAATATTGGACATACCTAGAATAATGTAAATTGTGTACATAATACGTCATCTCAGAAATATAGACAGATACTGAAGGGCTAAAACGTTGTAATAAATATGGCAACAAAGATGAAGACAATAGTCCGAATAATGTAAATAGTGTACATAATACCTCATCTCAGAAATATAGACAGATACTGAAAGGTCGAAACGTTGTGATAAATATGGCGACAAAGATGAGGACAATAGTCCGAATAATGTAAATAGTGTACATAATACGTCATCTCAGAAATATAGACAGATACTGAAGGGCTGAAACGTTGTAATAAATATGGCAACAAAGATGAGGACAATAGTCCGAATAATGTAAATAGTGTACATAATACCTCTTCTCAGAAATATAGACAGATACTGAAGGGCTGAAACGTTGTAATAAATATGGCAACAAAGATGAGGACAATAGTCCGAATAATGTAAATAGTGTACATAATACCTCATCTCAGAAATATAGACAGATACTGAATGGCTGAAACGTTGTAATAAATATGGCAACAAAGATGAGGACAATAGTCCGAATAATGTAAATAGTGTACATAATACCTCATCTCAGAAATATAGACAGATACTGAATGGCTGAAACGTTGTAATAAATATGGCAACAAAGATGAGGACAATAGTCCGAATAATGTAAATAGTGTACATAATACCTCATCTCAGAAATATAGACAGATACTGAAGGGCTGAAACGTTGTAATAAATATGGCAACAAAGATGAGGACAATAGTCCGAATAATGTAAATAGTGTACATAATACGTCATCTCAGAAATATAGACAGATACTGAAGGGCTGAAACGTTGTAATAAATATGGCAACAAAGATGGGGACAATAGTCCGAATAATGTAAATAGTGTACATAATACCTCATCTAAGAAATATAGACAGATACTGAAGGGCCGAAACGATGTAATAAATATGGCGACAAAGAGGAGGACAATAGTCCGAATAATGTAAATAATGTACATAATACGTCATCTCAGAAATATAGACAGATACTGAAGGGCTGAAACGTTGTAATAAATATGGCAACAAAGATGAGGACAATAGTCCGAATAATGTAAATAGTGTACATAATACCTCATCTCAGAAATATAGACAGATACTGAAGGGCTGAAACGTTGTAATAAATATGGCAACAAAGATGAGGACAATAGTCCGAATAATGTAAATAGTGTACATAATACCTCATCTCAGAAATATAGACAGATACTGAAGGTCTGAAACGTTGTAATAAATATGGCAACAAAGATGGGGACAATAGTCCGAATAATGTAAATAGTGTACATAATACCTCATCTCAGAAATATAGACAGATACTGAAGGGTTGAAACGTTGTAATAAATATGGTGACAAAGAGGAGGACAATAGTCCGAATAATGTAAATAGTGTACATAATACGTCATCTCAGAAATATAGACAGATACTGAAGGGCTGAAACGTTGTAATAAATATGGCAACAAAGATGAAGACAATAGTCCGAATAATGTAAATAGTGTACATAATACCTCATCTCAGAAATATAGACAGATGCTGAAAGGTCGAAACGTTGTGATAAATATGGCGACAAAATGAGGACAATAGTCCGAATAATGTAAATAGTGTACATAATACGTCATCTCAGAAATATAGACAGATACTGAAGGGCTGAAACGTTGTAATAAATATGGCAACAAAGATGAGGACAATAGTCCGAATAATGTAACTAGTGTACATAATACCTCTTCTGAGAAATATAGACAGATACTGAAGGGCTGAAACGTTGTAATAAATATGGCAACAAAGATGAGGACAATAGTCCGAATAATGTAAATAGTGTACATAATACCTCATCTCAGAAATATAGACAGATACTGAAGGGCTGAAACGTTGTAATAAATATGGCAACAAAGATGAGGACAATAGTCCGAATAATGTAAATAGTGTACATAATACCTCATCTCAGAAATATAGACAGATACTGAATGGCTGAAACGTTGTAATAAATATGGCAACAAAGATGAGGACAATAGTCCGAATAATGTAAATAGTGTACATAATACCTCATCTCAGAAATATAGACAGATACTGAAGGGCTGAAACGTTGTAATAAATATGGCAACAAATATGAGGACAATAGTCCGAATAATGTAAATAGTGTACATAATACCTCATCTCAGAAATATAGACAGATACTGAAGGGCTGAAACGTTGTAATAAATATGGCAACAAAGATGGGGACAATAGTCCGAATAATGTAAATAGTGTACATAATACCTCATCTAAGAAATATAGACAGATACTGAAGGGCCGAAACGATGTAATAAATATGGCGACAAAGAGGAGGACAATAGTCCGAATAATGTAAATAATGTACATAATACGTCATCTCAGAAATATAGACAGATACTGAAGGGCTGAAACGTTGTGATAAATATGGCAACAAAGATGAGGACAATAGTCCGAATAATGTAAATAGTGTACATAATTCCTCATATCAGAAATATAGACAGATACTGAAAGGTCGAAACGTTGTGATAAATATGGCGGCAAAGATGAGGACAATAGTCCGAATAATGTAAATAGTGTACATAATACGTCATCTCAGAAATACAGACAGATACTGAAAGGCCGAAACGTTGTAATAAATATGGCGGCAAAGATGAGGACAATAGTCCGAATAATGTAAATAGTGTACATAATACCTCATTTCAGAAATATAGACAGATACTGAAAGGCCGAAACGTTGTAATAAATATGGCGACAAAGATGAGGACAATAGTCCGAATAATGTAAATAATGTACATAATACGTCATCTCAGAAATATAGACAGATACTGAAGGGCTGAAACGTTGTAATAAATATGGCAACAAAGATGAGGACAATAGTCCGAATAATGTAAATAGTGTACATAATACCTCATCTCAGAAATATAGACAGATACTGAAGGGCTGAAACGTTGTAATAAATATGGCAACAAAGATGAGGACAATAGTCCGAATAATGTAAATAGTGTACATAATACCTCATCTCAGAAATATAGACAGATACTGAAGGTCTGAAACGTTGTAATAAATATGGCAACAAAGATGGGGACAATAGTCCGAATAATGTAAATAGTGTACATAATACCTCATCTCAGAAATATAGACAGATACTGAAGGGTTGAAACGTTGTAATAAATATGGCGACAAAGAGGAGGACAATAGTCCGAATAATGTAAATAGTGTACATAATACGTCATCTCAGAAATATAGACAGATACTGAAGGGCTGAAACGTTGTAATAAATATGGCAACAAAGATGAAGACAGTAGTCCGAATAATGTAAATAGTGTACATAATACCTCATCTCAGAAATATAGACAGATACTGAAAGGTCGAAACGTTGTGATAAATATGGCGACAAAGATGAGGACAATAGTCCGAATAATGTAAATAGTGTACATAATACGTCATCTCAGAAATATAGACAGATACTGAAGGGCTGAAACGTTGTAATAAATATGGCAACAAAGATGAGGACAATAGTCCGAATAATGTAAATAGTGTACATAATACCTCTTCTCAGAAATATAGACAGATACTGAAGGGCTGAAACGTTGTAATAAATATGGCAACAAAGATGAGGACAATAGTCCGAATAATGTAAATAGTGTACATAATACCTCATCTCAGAAATATAGACAGATACTGAAGGGCTGAAACACGTTGTAATAAATATGGCAACAAAGATGAGGATAATAGTCCGAATAATGTAAATAGTGTCCATAATACCTCATCTCAGAAATATAGACAGATACTGAATGGCTGAAACGTTGTAATAAATATGGCAACAAAGATGAGGACAATAGTCCGAATAATGTAAATAGTGTACATAATACCTCATCTCAGGAATATAGACAGATACTAAAGGGCCGAAACGTTGTGATAAATATGGCAACAAAGATGAGGACAATAATCCGAATAATGTAAATAGTGTACATAATGCATCATCTCAGAAATATAGACAAGTATATTGAACTGTTATGCAATATCAGTCCTTCTATAAGGTTGTGAATGCCTGGCAATCTTACCACAGATGAGAAGGAAATGTCGCAACAGAGATGCAGTCCTACAGATCGAGGATACCATGCGAAAACATGCAAGTAACAACGAAGAAAAAGGAAACAAAATGACACAGATTAACACCAGAAAGAGAACAGACGAAAATGTCTAGCTTACATAATATGAAAGAATTCCAGCAGAGTTTCGGAAACGAAACTTTTTCTAATTGTTCAGTACACACATCTGGTCGTTTCACCATCTGACTTCCAATTTTTCTAATTTTGTTGTTGTTCTATTTATACGAACTCTAAGTTCTTGATAATGTTACGATCAATCGATTGGTTTGTCTCAAAAACACACAAAGCTGGTAATCCCTGCAACCCATCATGTCAGTTTTAGTAAAGCCATAACAAAAATCTTAGCCCTTCTCCTTGGAACAAACATCCCGTGAAATATTAAAAATTCAAGTAACTTGGATGAAAAACTAAGCGCAATAAATATGAAATAAACTCATGATTAGTTTAAATTCCTTGACACAAACGATCCAGTTGACAAATGCTTAATTATTTTTTAAAGCTTCTAAAGCAATAAAAAATTAAACCTTTTCATACCGCGTCTGGGTAAGCCGATAAACTACGTCCAACAGCAAGGCCTCTGACCAGGAGGTTTTGAGGAGCGTTGGACCACCTCTTAATTACTGGTGTTCGCAGGTCCAGCCTGCCACGGGGTGATAGCACCTGTTAGGGTCCCAACTACTGGCAAATAGTTTACCCAAAAACTGGGATCGAAACACTATGAAAGTGTAAAAATAGGTTTTAATACTAGCAATACATTTTTGAAAAAATAATTATTACCAGCAATAGATTTTTGAAAAAATACATTTTGAAGCAAGACATTAAAAAATATTAGTAGCAATAAAAATCTTGCCGGCATTAAATAACCCATTGAAGTTGATATCGCGTAAACCAAAACAAACCAAAGTAAACCTTTTCATATAACGAGCTAAAAATCATAAAAATTTGTAGATTCATAAAAAACCAAATGTATTTCACTTTTAACAATGACGTAATAAAGAATCAGGTCAGTCCAATAAAAGACTCTATGTTGGTTGTATGCGGTGCTGTTAGCACAAGACGTTGCGTCCCTTCCATAATGGGCTGTTGAGAGAAGACCTTCTATTTAGAATAGGTGGCGCTGACTATTTGCATGGGACCAACGCTCTGTCTCAAGCGACACCAATTATTCATACATGATTGATGGGCCACTGCAGTAACTAAAGTTTGAGACGACGAAAAACCCGACGCCCCATTCCCCTGAAGAGCATTTTCCACAAGATAGTGTTCAACGCACTATTTACGTGTCAGGCGAGTTGATAACCTCCGTACCTAGCAAAACTATCAAGGGTGATCGCTACGGCGATGTATTTTTATTATTTCGCATGGTCCCAACTCTTTTATGGCTACACCACATGTTGACAGGAGAGATTCGGTGTTCTCCATCAACAAATCTATTGTGAAAGATGGACGTAACTTCTGCTGCTTACAGCACCACATACAACCAAATCGGAGGCTTTTTTATTATTATCATCGAGCTGACCCGATTCTCTGGTACAATAATTCAGATTACTGATGTGTTTGGCTCACAGCGGAGTTTTAGCTTGTCTGATCTCAGAGTTCTTTGAATCTGACCCTTTCCAAAATATTTTACATAAACAATCTATACATTTCCGATATTTTTCAAAGATCTATTGATATATCCGCGCAAAGCAACATTACCCGAACTTGTAGATAAACTAAACCGTATTGAAAGTACAATAGAATTTACTTATTCTTTTATGCGCTGCAGGCGATCATGGCGCTCCACATCTTCCTGTTTCTTGCAGCCCTTAATAATTTTTGCCTTTTTGCTATTTCTACCAAACCCTGTTGTACTATCCATTTATGCAAGACCACCAAGTGTATTACGCACTGCTTTCCTCTGTCCCTCCTTTCCTCTGCCCTTCCTTCCTGTGGGGATCAGCAGTACCACATCTAAGAACGCTTAGAACACAATTTTTTTAAGGACTCCTCGACGTGGTGTAATGGTTAGCAAACTTATCTCGCTAAAACAGTTACGACTGAATAGTAAGTTCGATACTCACTGAGTGTTCCATACCTTTGGCCTTGTGCCACCTCTTAGAAAATCACTATATTGCAACGAACAAAAAATCTTTAAAAGCTTTAGAAGAAACAATGAATTGGGCTTTGGAATGCATAAGATAATCCTGTCCGTTGTGCCATAAAAAATATGTCTTCGAGGCATCTAGAAATCTAATTTTATGAACACAGAAGAGACCTCTACTAAGATAACACATAAAATTGCTTAGTATCCCAGAGACACAAAACAGCATATCATTTTTATTTTGAAAATGATACATTTTTGAGAAGAACACAACTAACTGAGAAAATACCCAGAATAAATATTATTAAATAATCACCTACTATAAATATCCAATAAAGAAACTTCCATGTCACCAACATTCATTAAACCTTTACTTAAAGAAAGTAAGTTCCGTGCATTTTCAGATGATATGACTTCGCCAAACTCTCAAAAGATGGCGCAGTAAAAATACAAGGATTTCCTTCGTCTTTCTCTTTATTCCTCTTACTCCAGGATGTATGTACTTGTAGGGGTAGACGTCCCTTTGGTTAACGTACGTTTCCCCGGCCTACTGACGACTGAGCTCTTACACATACGCAAGTACACACACATGTGTATCACACAAAGCTATTACACATCTCTATAAGGAAACATTCGAGGGTCATTGACCAGTACAACACTCAGTTGAAATTTATAAAATCTTTTTCTTTTTAAACAATTTTTCAGGAAAATAATTCCATTAGTTATCTTTCTTTCCAGTATTGATGGATTTTTCCTTCCTAAACTTTGATTTCCCAACAGAGAGGCACTGTAGCTGGAAGGATCGACACTTGAAATAAATTACAATAAGTGAAGTTATATTGTAGTTCTACAGAACGAACATTGAAAGGGAATGTGGTAAGAAATAAAGAAAACGTGAAAAGAATCTACGCGTTTGAGAACTTAAAATAAACTAAGGTAGATGAATAATTTTGGGCATGGTTACGCAGAGGTCACGTAAAAAGGGAAATGCAGGCTTTTTCCTGGCAGCCTAATTAACTTACGAACAATGATTAATAAACAAGAACACCCCACCAAAAATAAATCTCTGTGGAGAAAAAGATGATGGTGCAAAGCATATCACACATAAAATAAGTGACTTCAAAGGAATACGGAAACAAATCCGAGAGGGTATGAATAGACATAGTTTAGGAACTATGCAAACGAATTAGAACCGACCAGGTAAGAGGCAGCTGCAAAATTCAGGGGATACTTTCTTTTACAGTGAACTTCAATAAATATATTTGTCAAAAGAGGTATTTTAGTTTTATAGAATGAACTTTGAAAGAGATTATGGTAAGTTAATATCAGGAACATAAAAGTGAAAGTAGTGTTCTTAATAGTTAAAACACCAGGAAAATCTTTTAAAAAAAGATTTAGAAAACCGAGGAAAATTTAAGACTTTTCTTAACACAGTAACGTCGAAAACACTGAGATTTGAGGAGGCTTCTTGTCATTTGGTCACCTCAGAGGACCTACATAGGATGATAGCGATAATATTAGCCATTTCCTTGTAAGGAAACATTTGGCATTCATTGAATTCGCGGCCAGTGCAATTTCTATTAAAACAATTTTTCTGGAAAACCTCCAATCCCTATGAAAAGGAACTTATATTGCCCTTTCTACTATTGAAAGGACCTTTCTCTCTAACTCTTTGTTTATTCTAGCATGAAACTCAACAACTTGAATTTTCATTATTTACTCTTCATGTTACATGTGATATCCATTTTAGTTGTTGCTACTGTTGAAAGTCGTCAAGTGATGTGGTTTCTGATTTTTTTTTTTTTTTTGGTAGAATTCTTTGTTTATCATTTTGTAGCGCTAATTCTCTACGTGGGAAAAGCGTTGGTCTTTGGCAAAAGCACCACGCATCAGTCACTTATTTGATTTCAGAAGACGGTTGTACATAATAGCTTAGATATTTCTAAACAGGCACGATATCTTTATGAAAATCCCGATAGTAAATGGCTATTTTAGAACATGACTGGAGTTTTCAGATTAATGTATTCGTTTTGTAACAATTTGAAGTGATGGACAAAACTTAGCGTATGCAACACATAAGAAAGATTATAGCGTTTTGTTCAGAATTGAGTATGTTTTTATATGTGTATCTCTCTATATAAAACATTTAAACATGCAATAAATAAGGAAACGTTTTTCGTTATGGACACGTGGCGGAGTGGGTTAGGACGTTTGCTTTCTGACCATGACAACCAGGATCGAATCTCACGATAGTTGATTTGTCGGGAAGGTGACTTCTTGATGTTACTGGTATGGGGTAAGCATCAGGCAAACCATACTACAAGTTTACCAATCCGTGTGAGTGAAATTGGGTAGACGGAACGCTTTTGGGTGCTGTCGTTAGTTGTGCTAGCACGAAATCACAAGTCATCGTGACCGAGGGTTTACGGGTGCTGACCTTTTTCAGACTATTGATCACGCTGTAACTAAGTTCCACTCCGCATAGTCACTGTATAAACCACAGTCGAGCTCTGTGCGTTTGCATCCTCGGATATAAGCCTGTTTGCTGACTAAGGTAGTAACGTAATATTTGTGTCCGCTTTTCGATCGGTTAGGTTTCAGAATACTGATTTTAAGATTACCCCCTCCTAATTTTGAAGATGGCAAAACAGTATTTCTAATCCATATGCAATCCAATATTTATGAATATAAGTAAAACTTACTTTCTCGCAAGGCTTCATTGTTTTATTATTTGCAGTATATTTTATTATTTGTTATTGTTTATTCAGTATAGAACCATCATTGTCTTCAGGGAAAGCGTCATTGTCTTGATAGCAGAGAGCAACCAACAGAATTATTTCAATTTCTCTAGTGTATTGTTGCTCGAATTTGGAATATTGAATATTTGTAAACAGCAACGCAAGATAAGGATATTCTTTTTAAAACTGTAATTTAGACAAACACAAATCAAAATCTTTCAAATAACAGAATCAATCAATGAAAATTTCTTATTTAATAAAATATGTTACGTCATGATTCATAGCAATGACATTATATGATGGAATCTCATTTACGGTGTAAAGAAAAAAATGGCGATGCGAAATGAAACACTGCTTGAAGAATGCGATAAATTATATAGAATTTAATCGCATTGCGTGAATATATTTATTCACACACGGACTGGTATGTGTGTGCAATCACAAACACATATGCACACAACGTACAAATAATAAAGTAATAAAAAATAGCACTTGGAATAAAGAAGATTGGAAGATCGTAAAATTTCCCCTCGAGACATTACTGATAAAATTCTAATAATTTCAATGAAATATTTTATTCAGTTGTATGATTATACAATGATCAAAATTTATAATACCGCTTAAAATCATTTTGTTTAATTGTTGCAAACTATTCATTGACCTTTCTGCAATTAACACAACGGTCCGACCAATTGATAATTCTCAAGTCAAATGCTGCATCTTGTCTTGAGAATATCTTCAGAGACCCCTTTTTTTTGCTTTCGATCTTTATATGTTTTTAGCAAGAATATAATCGACTAAAAAATGAAGTAAAAAGAGATAGTATTCATCCTTTTGATATGATAGGGTTGAATTTGTTCAACCTCGTATCATATAGGGTATTTAATGGCGAAATATGTGCTATTTAATAACGAAATATAAATATTTTACCTACAATGTTATGGCTTCAACAAAATATATTTTTGTCTAGGTGGGGTGTATTGTCACTAGTAGTATCTTTGCAGTGAAGCGGTCGACCCTGATTTACTCAGATGAATTGGGTGCGGAACTAACCCACGGACTGCATCCAACTCTCACATATGGCCCCAATAATACATGTGCTAGCACGAAGTCAAAAGTCATCATGACCGAGGGTTTAAGGTGCTGAACTTGTACGGACTGTTGATCACGCTATAACTAATTTCCACTCAGCATAGTTACTGTATAAACCACAGGAAAGCTCGGTTGGCATCCTCGGATATAGGCCTGTTTGCCGACTGAAGTAGTAACATAATATTTGTGTCCGATTTTTGATCAGTTAAGTTTCAGAATACTGATTTTAAGATTATCCCTCCTAATTTTGAAGATTACAAAACAGTATTTCTAATCCATATGCAATCCAAGATTTATGAATATAAATAAAATTTATTTTCTCGCAGGGCTTCATTGTTTTATTATTTGTTATTGTTTATTTGCACTGCAGTCAACGTCATCGACCTGCCATCTAAAATGTGTGGGTGTAGTCGAAAGGCTTTTTCCAACCCGACTAGTAAGGGGAACGCCTCTCTCTAATTCGCTATCAATGTCAATCCGCCATCGGCCAGTCTCCTGCTTGGGCTTTACGGGTGGGCGGAGGAATTTCTGAAAGGATGAACGAGGTAAGGTCAACATCCCTGTTGCAAAAGGAGCCGGTAAGCTATTACACAACCCTTAATTAACGCTGAATGTCACCATGAAGCACAATTAGGAAGGGGAAAGCGCTAATTGAATAAAGGATGATGATAAAATATATTTTGAACGCATTTGTATGACTTCAGCTACGTATTTTGCACATAAAATGATACTTTCAAACTAAAAGTATCCTTTATAGATAAATAGTTTGTACATAATCTTGTGTAGGTGTTATACCGCGTATAACATCAAAAATGTCCAAATCTTGTAACAGCATGGGGATAATTGTCCATCCCACAAAATTTTTAATAGCTAAAAAAATACTAAAATGAGTTTCTTTTTTCTAGGTTTTTAGATATGACGTTTAGCCATCTTGACACAATTTGTCGTAAGAATCACTGAAAACCCAGCTAGAAAAAGAACAGGCTAAAATCGTTTTGTGTCAGCCCCACTATGTCTTTCTAACTGAGCAATGGTGAGAGGAAAATATCATTCAGGCCTTCAGTAATGGCATAAACATTCATACTATGGCTTTCATCTTCAAAATCTATTAAAGAACCATCAAGAGATCGGCTAATAAGTTTATAAAAGAGGGAGCAGTAAAGAGCAAAACTGGACCAAGGGGTCGCAACAGGAACATTTCAACTTATAGCTAAATACATTCTTATTGTTCAGAATAGAGTCCAATAGTATTATAAAAACCTCGGAGAACTGCAGTAAGATATCTTTAATCTTTTCTAAGATATAACGGTTCAAGGTTTAATCTAACAATTGGAAAATTTTGCTGTTACACGATTTGGAAAAATTTTGATGTTACAGCCGGTATCTTTTGAAGATTATTTGCGCGTAAGTGAATATAACGAACGTAACTTGAATTTGAACAGGGCTCTCCGAGTAACAATTCTAAGCCACTCTCCCTTACACTACCCATTCATCCAAGTTATAGGATCGGTGTTGCTTAACTTTGGCGATCGCACGGGAACCGGTGTTTCAACGTGATTTGGCCGTTAGCCCATTACACTACCTGAACATACAAGTTTTCAGCACCTGGCATTCCCAACCGATCACTCATCTAGGTATTGACCAGGCCCGACGTTGCTTAACTTCAGTGATCGCGCAGCAACCGGTGTTTCAACGTGACGTGGCAGTAAGCACATTAGACAACCTGAACGTCCAAGTTTACAGCACCTGGCATTCCCAACCGATCACTCATCTAGGCTCGACGTTGCTTAACTTTGGTGATCGCGCAGCAACCGGTGTTTCAACGTGACGTGGCAGTAAGCACATTAAACAACCTGAACGTCCAAGTTTACAGCATCTGGCATTCCCAACCGATCACTCATCTAGGCTCGACGTTGCTTAACTTTGGTGATCGCGCAGCAACCGGTGTTTCAACGTGACGTGGCAGTAAGCACATTAAACAACCTGAACGTCCAAGTTTACAGCACCTGGCATTCCCAACCGATGACTCATCTAGACTCGACGTTGCTTAACTTTGGTGATCGCGCAGCAACCGGTGTTTGAACGTGACGTGGCAGTAAGCACATTAAACAACCTGAACGTCCCAGTTTACAGCACCTGGCATTCCCAACCGATCACTCATCTAGACTCGACGTTGCTTAACTTTGGTGATCGCGCAGCAACCGGTGTTTGAATGTGACGTGGCAGTAAGCACATTAAACAACCTGAACGTCCAAGTTTACAGCACCTGGCATTCCCAACCGATGACTCATCTAGACTCGACGTTGCTTAACTTTGGTGATCGCGCAGCAACGGGTGTTTGAACGTGACGTGGCAGTAAGCACATTAAACAACCTGAACGTCCAAGTTTACAGCATCTGACATTCTCAACCGATCACTCATCTAGGCTCGACGTTGCTTAACTTTGGTGATCGCGCAGCAACCGGTGTTTCAACGTGACGTGGCAGTAAGCACATTAAACAACCTGAACGTCCAAGTTTACACCATCTGGCATTCCCAACCGATCACTCATCTAGGCTCGACGTTGCTTAACTTTGGTGATCGCGCAGCAACCGGTGTTTCAACGTGACGTGGCAGTAAGCACATTAAACAACCTGAACGTCCAAGTGTACAGCACCTGGCATTCCCAACCGATCACTCATCTAAACTCGACGTTGCTTAACTTTGGTGATCGCGCAGCAACCGGTGTTTCAACGTGACGTGGCAGTAAGCACATTAAACAACCTGAACGTCCAAGTTTACAGCACCTGGCATTCCCAACCGATGACTCATCTAGACTCGACGTTGCTTAACTTTGGTGATCGCGCAGCAACCGGTGTTTCAACGTGACGTGGCACTAAGCACATTAAACAACCTGAACGTCCAAGTTTACAGCATCTGACATTCTCAACCGATCACTCATCTAGGATCGACGTTGCTTAACTTTGGTGATCGCGCAGCAACCGGTGTTTGAACGTGACGTGGCAGTAAGCACATTAAACAACCTGAACGTCCAAGTTTACAGCACCTGGCATTCCCAACCGATGACTCATCTAGACTCGACGTTGCTTAACTTTGGTGATCGCGCAGCAACCGGTGTTTGAACGTGACGTGGCAGTAAGCACATTAAACAACCTGAACGTCCCAGTTTACAGCACCTGGCATTCCCAACCGATCACTCATCTAGACTCGACGTTGCTTAACTTTGGTGATCGCGCAGCAACCGGTGTTTGAATGTGACGTGGCAGTAAGCACATTAAACAACCTGAACGTCCAAGTTTACAGCACCTGGCATTCCCAACCGATGACTCATCTAGGCTCGACGTTGCTTAACTTTGGTGATCGCGCAGCAACCGGTGTTTGAACGTGACGTGGCAGTAAGCACATTAAACAACCTGAACGTCCAAGTTTACAGCATCTGACATTCTCAACCGATCACTCATCTAGGCTCGACGTTGCTTAACTTTGGTGATCGCGCAGCAACCGGTGTTTCAACGTGACGTGGCAGTAAGCACATTAAACAACCTGAACGTCCAAGTTTACAGCATCTGACATTCTCAACCGATCACTCATCTAGGATCGACGTTGCTTAACTTTGGTGATCGCGCAGCAACCGGTGTTTGAACGTGACGTGGCAGTAAGCACATTAAACAACCTGAACGTCCAAATTTACACCATCTGGCATTCCCAACCGATGACTCATCTAGACTCGACGTTGCTTAACTTTGGTGATCGCACAGCAACCGGTGTTTCAACGTGACGTGGCAGTAAGCACATTAAACAATCTGAACGTCCAAGTTTACAGCACCCAGCATTCCCAACCGATCACTCATCTAGGCTCGACGTTGCTTAACTTTGGTGATCGCGCAGCAACCGGTGTTTCAACGTGACGTGGCAGTAAGCACATTAGACAACCTGAACGTCCAAGTTTACAGCACCTGGCATTCCCAACCGATCACTCATCTAGGCTCGACGTTGCTTAACTTTGGTGATCGCGCAGCAACCGGTGTTTCAACGTGACGTGGCAGTAAGCACATTAAACAACCTGAACGTCCAAGTTTACAGCATCTGGCATTCCCAACCGATCACTCATCTAGGCTCGACGTTGCTTAACTTTGGTGATCGCGCAGCAACCGGTGTTTCAACGTGACGTGGCAGTAAGCACATTAAACAACCTGAACGTCCAAGTTTACAGCACCTGGCATTCCCAACCGATGACTCATCTAGACTCGACGTTGCTTAACTTTGGTGATCGCGCAGCAACCGGTGTTTGAACGTGACGTGGCAGTAAGCACATTAAACAACCTGAACGTCCCAGTTTACAGCACCTGGCATTCCCAACCGATCACTCATCTAGACTCGACGTTGCTTAACTTTGGTGATCGCGCAGCAACCGGTGTTTGAATGTGACGTGGCAGTAAGCACATTAAACAACCTGAACGTCCAAGTTTACAGCACCTGGCATTCCCAACCGATGACTCATCTAGGCTCGACGTTGCTTAACTTTGGTGATCGCGCAGCAACCGGTGTTTGAACGTGACGTGGCAGTAAGCACATTAAACAACCTGAACGTCCAAGTTTACAGCATCTGACATTCTCAACCGATCACTCATCTAGGCTCGACGTTGCTTAACTTTGGTGATCGCGCAGCAACCGGTGTTTCAACGTGACGTGGCAGTAAGCACATTAAACAACCTGAACGTCCACGTTTACAGCATCTGACATTCTCAACCGATCACTCATCTAGGATCGACGTTGCTTAACTTTGGTGATCGCGCAGCAACCGGTGTTTGAACGTGACGTGGCAGTAAGCACATTAAACAACCTGAACGTCCAAGTTTACACCATCTGGCATTCCCAACCGATGACTCATCTAGACTCGACGTTGCTTAACTTTGGTGATCGCACAGCAACCGGTGTTTCAACGTGACGTGGCAGTAAGCACATTAAACAATCTGAACGTCCAAGTTTACAGCACCCGGCATTCCCAACCGATCACTCATCTAGGCTCGACTTTGCTAAACTTTGGTGATCGCGCAGCAACCGGTGTTTCAACGTGACGTGGCAGTAAGCACATTAAACAACCTGAACGTCCAAGTTTACAGCATCTGACATTCCCAACCGATCACTCATCTAGGCTCGACGTTGCTTAACTTTGGTGATCGCGCAGCAACCGGTGTTTCAACGTGACGTGGCAGTAAGCACATTAAACAATCTGAACGTCCAAGTTTACAGCACCCGGCATTCCCAACCGATCACTCATCTAGGCTCGACTTTGCTAAACTTTGGTGATCGCGCAGCAACCGGTGTTTCAACGTGACGTGGCAGTAAGCACATTAAACAACCTGAACGTCCAAGTTTACAGCATCTGACATTCCCAACCGATCACTCATCTAGGCTCGACGTTGCTTAACTTTGGTGATCGCGCAGCAACCGGTGTTTCAACGTGACGTGGCAGTAAGCACATTAAACAATCTGAACGTCCAAGTTTACAGCACCCAGCATTCCCAACCGATCACTCATCTAGGCTCGACGTTGCTTAACTTTGGTGATCGCGCAGCAACCGGTGTTTCAACGTGACGTGGCAGTAAGCACATTAAACAACCTGAACGTCCAAGTTTACAGCATCTGGCATTCCCAACCGATCACTCATCTAGGCTCGACGTTGCTTAACTTTGGTGATCGCGCAGCAACCGGTGTTTCAACGTGACGTGGCAGTAAGCACATTAAACAACCTGAACGTCCAAGTTTACAGCACCTGGCATTCCCAACCGATCACTCATCTAGGCTCGACGTTGCTTAACTTTGGTGATCGCGCAGCAACCGGTGTTTCAACGTGACGTGGCAGTAAGCACATTAAACAACCTGAACGTCCAAGTTTACAGCATCTGGCATTCCCAACCGATCACCCATCTAGGCTCGTATTGATCAGGCTCGGCGTTACTTAAGTTCGACGATCGCGCAGTGACCGGTGTTTCAACGTGATGTAGCAGTAAACCCTCCTATAAAACATGAGAACTGGCGAGAGTGGAATCTGCCTTGTCCATTTCTTTGTTAAAAATGTTCTTCTTCTGTGTGTTCCCTGTCCCATTAGGACGTGAACGATCATGGCGCGCCGAATAATCCTTTCCTTTGTGGCTCTTAGTAACCTCCATCGTTTGCTATACTTCCTAATCCATCTTCTGTAAACAATTTACACAAGCAAATTAATTAAATATTCGCTGCTTTCCAATGCCCCCGCTGCTTCCAATATGCTTTGTAATTGTTTTTCCACATTGTATGTTCTAGAAATTTCAAATCTCTCTTTCAGATTCTAAGTAAAGAGTTTTCCTTTAAAACGTTCTCATTACTCACATATTCAGTCAATATGATTCTCAGCATCCTTTGCTAAAGCCACATTTCTGTTGCTTCAATTCTCGTCTTCATCTGTGATGAGATTGTCCAACATTCACAGTCACAAAGGAGGACTTATATTATATAAGAGTTTAGTACTCTTTGTTTGAGAAAGTAGAAAAAGTTTGCGTGTCACGCGTTTCGTCCCTTAGGGGTTTTTTTTTTCACATTGATGCGACTACACATGCGCGCGAACGAAAGACGCTGGGAATTTTAAATTTTGAAAACAGTTTTGAAAAAATTATATTTTGTCACCATTTTCAACGTTTGTTGGCAGATCTTCTATTATGACAAAGTTGGTTATTTAATAACAAAGATGAAGTAAAAAGGACATAGGAAAAGAAATTAAATTAGCTAGATTATATACCCAAAAAACATTATTAAAAAAAAAACCTAAACACATTATTTAAAAAAACCTAAACCCAAAACACATTATTAAAAAAAAAAATATAAAACAATTTTCGAAATTAAAAATTCCCAGCGTCTCTCGGTCGTGCACATATGCAGTTGCATCCACGTAAACAAACTTGTCCTGATGAAGTCCTTAGGGACGAAACGCATCAGCCGAAAACGTTTTCATCTTTTCATACATATTTCCTCCAAAACTGTTATTGATATATATATATATATATATATATATATATATATATATATATATATATATATATATTGGCTCCTGAAAAATTAATTTCGGTTGAGCTCTGTGGGTTTGAGGTGTGAGTTTGTAAACAGTGACTATTAAAGCTAATATAGCATGACTCTTCGGCAGAATGGAGTCACTGTCAGTCACTGTGTGTTTATCTAAATCTAAAAATAAACACGCTAAAATTCACCATCTTCCCTGCCGTGCGCCGATGGCTTTTTGGTAGAAGTTCCGCAATTCAGTCGGGTTTCGATGACTATATATATATATATATACATATATACATACATATATATATATATATATATATATATATATATATATATATATATATATATATATATATATATATATATATATATATATATATATATATATATATATATGTATAAATAAATTTATATATCGCTATTTCATACTCGTTATTTCTAACGAACTTTTCCTGTTTCCCATTTCTACGGGTTTCGGTGTCACCTTTCCGTCCTCTGTTAAAACACATTCCAGATATCAAACTATTTTGCACTTCAACACCCCGACTTTGTAATTTGTACCTTAGACATTTCCTTTGGCTGAAATCTATACATAATGCCTTCTTGCAGTTGATAGTTAGTCCTTTCTTCTCACTTTCCCAAACTACCTTCTGTAGATGTTGCTGTAGTTTCCTTATTTGTTATCAACACTGTTTCATCTGCATATCATGTTGTAATGGTTGTGCCCGGTGAAAATAAATCCTGGTAGGACGTCCAGTTCTTCCAAGATTTTTTCGGGGTAAAGGTTGAATAAATTCGGTGCGAAGACACATCCTCGTCTTACGTCTCCTTTTGTTTTTATGCATTTTTTTAACACAATTTCTCTTCGTATGGAAGCGATTTGCTCTCAGTAAAAGTTTCGGATTATTATCATATTTTTCTCAAATAAATTAAGCTTACCTAGCAGTCCATTTTGTCGTACTTTGTCAAACGCTTTAGATATACAAAATAGGTACATATGCTTCTTCATTGTTATTGCTATTTCTGATATCAATTCTTAGCATAAATATAGCATTCCTTGTATTTTTTATGGAACCCCACTTCATATCCAATTGCCGGTTTAATTCTGCTATTCTCTATTCATCGGAATTTGGATGAAATATTTCTTTATGTGATTGAATGTCCACTGGAGCTCGCATTCATTTTCACTTGGTATCTTAGAAGGTCTATTGGCATATCATCACTGTTACATATGTTATTTATTATTTCGGCCATTTTGTCTGTGTCCAAATCCTTTGAGGTTGCTCACTTTCTGCTACAATCACACCGGGCCGTGATTCTTTGGTTCTGTTCATCCTACTCATTGCAGATTTCACTTCAGGCTTTAATATTTCTGGTCTTTCTATATTTTTGTGCAGTGTTGACAAACACGAAACATATCTTCTCCACGGATTGGCTTTCATCAGGTATTACAAATATTTATTGGTGTAGCAATAAATCCGACGTTTAATTATATAAAAAAAGGATTTATTATATTAATATATTTTTAACAGGATCTACTTCCTTGTTAATGCACTGAATAAAGTTACCAATTTTAACAAATGTAGTTAGCATATTACCGATTGAAATTTTCAGGTTTAAACTCACTTAACTAAGTGCCGACATACGGATTACTGAATCATTCATGTAGAATTGAGTTTCTTTTTTGCCAAAACAATATGTGCTGCTTCTTTTATTTTGCCGAGTTTATACTGGAATTTTTCTAACCGTTCTTAGTCTGTACATGATAACCACTTTGTTATGATGCAAGGTTAGGACCAAGGAAGAAACAACACGAACACAAGAGTAGAAATAACGAAGATATATTACACGGAATAATAATACAAGGGGTGGATGATGTTAGTATGACTGTCAGTCTGGTTTGGAGTGAACTACTATTGGCTCGACTCGATTCCGTCTCGATATTTAACAATCCTCCCACGTGGGTCGCATGTGGCACAAGGCCGGCTTAATGTGGGTTCTCCGAGCCCGTAGGCTCGGCCAAAAATATGCCCATTTAGAACCCGTATAAACGGGTTCAGGGACTGTCTACCACCCGAGACGAAACTTTGCCCTTCAGCAAAGCCTTGTCCGGGTTCCTCTCTGCCAAAGCAGACAGTTCGATAGAAGTCGCACACAGTCAGAGACTGCTCACGACTCGATTCCATCTCGATATTTAACAACCCTCCCACGTGGGTCGAATGTGGCACAAGGCCGGTTTAATGTGGGCTCCTCGAGCCCGTAGGCTCGGCCAAAAATATGCCCATGTAGAATCCGTATAAACAGTTTCAGGGACTGTCTACCTCCCCGGACGAAACCCTGCCCTTCGGCAAAGCCTCGTCCGGGTTCCTCTCTGCCGAAGCAGAGAATTCGACAGGAGTCGCAAACAGTCAGAGACTGCTCACGACTCGATTCCGATATCTAACAACCCTCCCACGTGGGTCGCATGTGGCGCAAGGCCGGCTTAATGTGGGTTCTCCGAGCCCGTAGGCTCGGTCAAAAATATGCCCTATTCAGAACCCTTATAAACGGGCCCATGGACTATCCACCTCCCCGGACGAAACCCCGCCCATCGGCAAAGCCTCGTCCGGGTTCCTCTCTGCCGAAGCAGAGAGTTCGACAGAAGTCGCAAACAGTCAGAGACTGCTCACGACTCGATTCCGTCTCGATATTTAACAACCATCCCACGTGGGTCGCATGTGGCGCAAGACCCGCTTAATGTGGGTTCTCTGAGCCCGTAGGCTCGGTCAAAAATATGCCCTATTCAGAACCCGTATAAACGGGTTCAGGGACTGTCTATCTCCCCGGACGAAACTTTGCCCTTCGGCAAAGCCTGGTTCGGGTTCCTCTCTGCCAAAGCAGAGAGTTCGACAGAAGTCACACACAATCAGAGACTGCTCACGACTCGATTCGTCTCGTCCCTTTCTCGAGAGAGGCGCAGTATTCATAGTGTCAGGAAGAGTTCACTCTGTCGTTATAAGTAGGGATTCACAACATACTTGAAAGAATAAAAATAGGAGAATCAGAAGAAAATAAAAAATAGGAGAATCAGAAATTGTTTGTTGATCTTTATTATTATCATCTGCTTAGGACAGCCGAGTAGATGTTTCTCGTGTACTCTTTTTGTAAGATAAATTCTTCGAATTCTCCGAGGTGTGTCGTCAATTCTGGTTTCTGGTTTCATTAAAAGTTTCTGGCGATACCTTTAACAACAGGTCATCTCGCTTGTATCCATCAAGTATCGATCAAATACGAGCACTCATCTCAGTGGCCGCGTGCTGTGAATTTCTCTGAAATGTTTGTTTAACCTGTTTTTTATTATTATTATTAAATGAGATCCGGCCGGGCTGACATCAGCCAATGCATTTCTTTCATGAAAGTATATTGCTTGGGTTTAATTCTTCTGGTTTCTGGAGAGATTACTTAGAGCTATTCGCCTAATTTAGTGGGGTAAGTCGTTATGTGCAATTTTTTTTCTCTCTGTCATTTCCTTTCTTAATTTTATACTATAGCAATTATTTATATGTGACACAAAAATAATTTCATTCTAATGTCGCTATATTTTTCTCCGCCTTCTAAATTCTAAAATGTCCACACACTCTCGTCTACCGTATGCTATCGAAGAAGATCGATAGGTTAACTGTTACCAATTACAGATTTCTTGGGCAGCGAATTCATGCCCACCCCTCTCAACCAGTCGAATCTAAAACGCTTGAACGCATGATATGAATGTCCATAACGCAGAGTGGGGTCAAGAAATTCAAATTCCGAAAACGTCGACACTTGGGTATTGTCTGCCTCTAGAGAAACGAACCCAATCTGTTCATTGCCAATTATTGTCTGAACGAACCTATATCTTCGAGGGAGATGGTCGCTATAATATAATAAAAGTGTTTATTCTTTATGGACATCTTTCCTTTACTTTCGTTTCTTCCTTGCTTTTAATTGCATTTTCCCTTCACTTTATCTAACATAATATTAGTTTTCATTCTCTTACTGCTTGTTTATTCCTTGTTTACCCTAAAATTTGCGATAACCAATGACTTCGGCGAGACACCAAATAAAACCTGAAATCTATTTAGCGATATTTTCAAATACAGATTTCAGTATACAATCAGCAAGGATGATGGAAAGGTGAGCCATCGTTACCCCGGACCAAATGACAGATTCCTACTTCTATGGGTCATGTCCATTTAGGGCGTGGGTAGCCCAAAATTTCCTTAGTCTGCACAACATATGATACGCACTTTTACTCGCTTCAAGGCCAATGAAAGGAGCTGTTAAATACGACATCAAGATATTTCTACTGATCATATAACTATGCGTGTTCTCTCGTTCATTAGTCGGTTAGTTAGCATGTACGTTACGTCCTGCAAATACATAATAAATAAATGATGACACTGTTTTGACAGCGAGATGATTTACTGATTCATAATTTACGTTCATTATTTAAAGCCTAAACACATTTTGAAATGTAAGAATGATTGAAATTGGGAAATAAATATCTGTGTATATCTCAGAGATAACGCTCCAGCCATTATGTCATATTTCTTTGTTTATTTATCACTGAGATCAGGTATTATGATTACTTGCATTATTGACATTATTTCGACTGTTATCCTCATCTTCATTGCCATATTCCCAACGTTTCGGCCGTTGTACGCTCCGGCCTTTATGTCTATGTCACTCTATATATATGTCTATATCTCGGAGATGAGGAATTAGGATTATTTACATTATCCGGACTGTTATCCTCATCTTCATTACCATATTCACAACGTTTCGGACGTTATACGCTCTGGCCTTATATCTATGTATCTCTATACCTCTGTCTCTCTCTCTCTCTCTCTCTCTCTCTCTCTCTCTCTCTCTCTATATATATATATATATATATATATATATATATATATATATCTGAGATGAGGTATTATCATTACTTGCATTATTTACATTATTCGGAATGTTATCCTCATCTTCATTGCCATATTCACACCCTTTCGGCCGTTGTACGCTCCGGCCTTTATGTCTATTTCTCTCTATATCTCTGTCTATATCTCTGAGATGAGGTATTATGATTACTTGCGTTATTTACATTATTCGGACTGTTACCCTCATCTTCATTGCCATATTCACTACGTTTCTGGACAATATCTAAACTTCAACTTCCACCATCCATAAATTGTAAAGAAGGGGATCGTCCGCTTCTGACAGCATCGAGCAAAAATCATAATTGGTGTCCCAGAAACACACGAACAAGAAATGGTCACTATAAGCAGTAACCTCCAATGTAAAAACTACACTGGGTATATGACAGCAGCTCCAATAAATAGGGATAACGGTACAAAAGGATAACAGCACTCAGAAAACTTCTTCAGTCTGCCTACTCTATGTGAACGGATTATCGGAGAAAATACAAACGATCTGTGGTTCATATAACATCAGGACAATCTTCAAAAGTGATTCAACCCTTTGCAGACACCTCTTCCGAGTAAGACCACCTCGATAGAGGAGAACATGACTAAGAAATGCGTGTATGCCATCTCATGCAGCTGTGGTAAAAAATACAAATGTGAAACAGACCGCCCTTTAAGGTAAGACTACAAGAACATCGTAAAGCGTTAACATAAGGGGAAATAGAAAGTAGCTGACTACCTATGGAGGGAAATGGAAGATCCCTGCTGAATGTGGGATGAGGTTGAAATAGTAGACAGAGAGCATCAATGGAAAATACGAAAACTTAAGGAATCAGCACATATGCCAGGCCACGAAAATCTGAGCCGCCCAAGCATAGAAATAAATACAATATGATAACCAGCATAACGGAGTGCTAGAGAAAAACAATGAATAACAATGTCAATATAATCTTTGGTAAAAATGAATTATTATTAACAAAAATTGCAATATGAGCACTTGTAAAAAATGATGCTGAGACATTACGTTTATAAGTCCCAAAATTTTATACACAAACGTCCTCAAGGACACATGGCTTGGTGGTTAGATCTAGTAATGAGACCCAAAGAGTTGTGAGTTCAATACCAAAAAAAAAGAAAAGAAACAAATCTTGAAGGTTTGAGTTAAAGGGAAATAACTAAAACATCCGGAAGAGGTATGGCACGTGGCACTAGAACAATCTAGCCCGATGGACGAAATGAAGCGTTCAGTTCAAAATTCCAATCAACTGAAGAACGACAGAAGCGTTGTGAATATGGCAATGAAGATGAGGATAACAGTCTGAATAATGTAAATAATGCAAGTAATCATAATACCTCATATCAGAGATATAGACAGATATATAGAGACATAGACATAAAGGCCGGAGCGTACAATGGCTGAAACGTTGTGAATATGGCAATGAAGATGAGGATAACAGTCCGAATAATATAAATAATGCAAGTAAATAAAGTATAGTACGTAAATAAATTAAATACTTTATTGAGAACAACAATGAGTTTTCTAGCTCGATGTCTTACTGTTTAAGAGGAGAAGATGAATTCATACAATTCAAAAGTGTATTAACGCGTCAGTGAATGCAACGAATCAAACTGGAAATCGACTTTCCGATTTTCTCAATTCGAAGCGCTATTCAACACACCAATCGCTTATCCGACAACGACGAAAGATGGCAACGACAGCAGGGATACAGTTTGGTTTCAATGTGTGAAAAGTAAAGAGAGAAAAATATATGAGACGATTGTAAACCATACGTGTTCAGTGATTACTTCAGCAAAATGGAAAAAGAAAGGTGTCAAAACTAAAGAAAGAAAGAATGGGGAGATAGAGGATGCGATAATGCTCTCATGTGTTTAACGTCTGCTTCAGTAAAAGGAAAAAAGAAAGATGTAAAAACAAAAGAAATAAAGAATGGGGGGACAGAGGATGCGATAATGCTCTCATGTGTTTAACGTCTGCTTCAGTAAAAGGAAAAAAGAAAGATGTAAAAACAAAAGAAAGAAAGAATGGGGAGATAGAGGATGCGATAATGCTCTCATGTGTGTAACGACTGCTTCAGTAAAATGGAAAAAAGAAAGATGTAAAAACAAAAGAAATAAAGAATGGGGAGACAGAGGATGCGATAATGCTCTCATGTGTTTAACGTCTGCTTCAGTAAAAGGAAAAAAGAAAGATGTAAAAACAAAAGAAAGAAAGAATGGGGAGATAGAGGATGCGATAATGCTCTCATGTGTGTAACGACTGCTTCAGTAAAATGGAAAAAAGAAAGATGTAAAAACAAAAGAAAGAAAGAATGGGGTGATAGAGGATGCGATAATGCTCTCATGTCTGTAACGACTGCTTCAGTAAAATGGAAAAAAGAAAGATGTAAAAACAAAAGAAAGAAAGAATGGGGAGACAGAGGATGCGATAATGCTCTCATGTGTTTAACGTCTGCTTCAGTAAAAGGAAAAAAGAAAGATGTAAAAACAAAAGAAAGAAAGAATGGGGAGATAGAGGATGCGATAATGCTCTCGTGTGTTTAACGTCTGCTTCAGTAAAAGGAAAAAAAAAGAAATATGTAAAAACAAAAGAAAGAAAGAATGGGGAGATAGAGGATGCGATAATGCTCTCATGTGTTTAACGTCTGCTTCAGTAAAAGGAAAAAAGAAAGTTGTAAAAACAAAAGAAAGAAAGAATGGGGAGATAGATGAGGCGATAAGGCTCTCATGTATTTAACGTCTGCTTCAGTAAAAGAAAAAAAGAAAGATTTAAAAACAAAAGAAAGAACGAATATGAAGATAGAGGGGACGATATCGCTTTCATGTTTCTAACGTCCCTTTTCAGTAAAATGAAAATGTGATATGTGGAAAGCAAAGAAAGAAAGACTGAGGAAATAGAAGAGGCGGTAACGCTGTAATGTGCTTATTCATTCATCATCTTAAATATTAGGTTTCTTAAAAAAAAAAACGAGTATTTATATGTATTATTAACCTTATTAGTAATGACAGTAGAATTAATATTTTTGACAATTTAGTTTATTTATTTATATTTCGTGGAGGTGCGGTGGAGTAATCCATAGCTGTTCGAATTGTTGATTCGGTGAGCCGAATTCAAGTTCGAGTCGATTCCATTACATTCACATATGCTTGCAAATACAAATGGGAAAAGTATGATTCCATTTGTTTAATCTTCTCGGATTCGAGCCAAAGGCAGGGGAGAAGGACACCTCGGAATTCCGAAACCTTCATCTTTGTGTTAATGAATCTCACCAACCTCAATACGCTGAGCTTTGTAAGTACGGCTATAGCCTTAATATTCTCGTCAACCAGTAAGTGGTTCTTCCCGAAAGGCCATAAATTTGGGTCTGGATCGGTTGTAATGAACTCTCATTTGCTAGTTTCTTTTATATGTCAAGTTAAAGCTCAAAAGTCTAGTGTTGCACGATTTATTATATATTCTTCTAGGTACCATGTTACCCCAACTAACTTGCTATACCCTTGAGCAAATTAATTGAAACGAGCGCTTCAGTTTCCTTTCTTTCACCATATGGTCAGATTTAGACTGACTGGTGTGACAGAGTGTAAACGATTTCTATTTTTTCCTCGGATTAGGTCATTTGCAGTGGTGTGCAGTAATATGAATCTATTTTCGGGGTGTATGCTGAAATTTGTTTGGCGTTGAAAAAATATTGCATCATTCGTGATTGCTTCACATTTTTATTACGCGCAAACACTAATGTCTCGACTGTCAATTAGTTGTCCTACGTTACTCTAAGGAAGTGGACGACAAATTGTAACGCTGCACAAACACACTAGCAAGCCTTAGCAGTGAGCAAATCAAAGTACTATCAACTGGCACGGAAACTCTCCTGGTTTAAATCCAATCGAGAATCTGTGGTCAATCTGCAAGGAACAACTTCGTGGAATAGTCATACAAATTAATAACATGTGCATTGGGTCAGGCTTCATTGGAAAAACACGAAAAAAGTAAATAATAACGGAATTATTCATTTTCTTTCAATTAATTTGCACAAGGGTGTACATACGATTTCGCCTCTATTTTAACTACTTTGGGTTTGCTTGCAGCAAAGTTAAATACAACTTTCCTAGTTGACTAACGAAGTTTTATGTGTTGTTTTGTGCTGATTTTAATAGCATATCTTTTTTTTCACATTTCCAGTATTTCCACGTGTGAATTTTTGTTTCCACATGGACACGGTAGTATAGTTACTTGAACGCCAGATATTAACAGTATTTGCACCGTTGTATATATATATATATATATATATATATATATATATATATATATATATAAGGCAGGAAGTGTGTGTGTAACGGATTTGCAGCAAAATTTACATGCACATACTCCAAGTTAGCGAAAAGGCCAAGACCGACTTTGCATTTCTCAACTCCCATCGATAGTAGAAATAATCGATTTTTTCATGCTTCTACGGCAGTTTTCATGTAGTTTGCGGTCATTTTCTACTAGCCAGAATGAGTGCCTATAGCTGGCTGTCACGAATAGGCAGGAAGATTCTATTGGCCAGCGTGAGAGCCAACAGCTTACTGACACGAATGTTAACTAGCATGCTAGCATGCAAAAAAAAAATCGATAGCTGCATTCGTCACAAGTGGGAAAAATTTAAATCTGCATGGCACTTTACTCCAATTGGCTCATTCGTGTGCTTAAACTCAACGTTGATTCTGATTCCGCAGAACTGGGTTGGATGTGAAAAGTATTTGTTGTTAACATTCTTTTTTCATTCGGTTTTCCCAGTTACGAGTCCTTTTTTAAAGCTGATTTTTTTGTGTTCATTTTGTTTAGTTTTTTTTTTCGTAACAGATTTAATGTTTAGTATAGAGCTTAGAAAAAACATTGCAGTGTAAGATAGGCAAGAAGTAAGGCATGTAGAAACATCAGCACGGCAAAGGGCACTCCTTTAAAGGCAAGGAAGGGCAAAAACATTTTAAGTCAAGTGATAGCGATTGCTGTATGAGTCGGGCGATTTTTAAATCAAGCACGGGCAACGCCAAGCCATGCTGCTAGTATATATATATATATATATATATGTTGTATGACATAAAATTGTTTCCATATTGTTTAAAATTGTTTCCATATTTATTTATGGGATTGGTTCTTGTGCTAACCCAAATTTTCAACATGACGACCTTTACACAGTCTATTTGGATCCTAGAATACATATGCATAGACCTGTTGTTTATATCCGGCAAAACATTTCATTGGTAAGGGCATCGTCTCTTGAGTCCCCGAATGATTATATCATGCACTTTCGAATTCCTTTATTGCACTCTGTTAGCTTTCTCTTTTTCCTTTACCGTTCCCATGTAACATTTTAGACAAAATATCTAACATTTTTTAATTTTTTTAATCAAGGCAATAAAGCCACTTAGACGCAAGGGTTTACTAATCATTAGGGAATATGAGAAAAGAAAAACACTATTAAGGAAAGCGAACAATAAAAGAACATGAATTAAGAATGTAGAAGTTATCGATTGAAATTGCATCTAAAATTTTGGAGATGAAAATTGACTGACAAACAAGAAACCGGAAAGCAGTTTCACAAGCGGGAAGTGCGAGTGAAGTAACTGTTAGCATAGAACTTACGGTTTCAACTGGAAAATGATTAGACTTTCACTGCAATGTAGTACTGAGCTTAAATAAGTAATATCTAAGTACCAAAGAGGAACAATTACGCTGAACATATATATGGGAACGCACAGAACAATTACCATGAAAGTATTTATAGAAACGCACATGGTGGTGGGAAAGTGACTGGTAGCTTAAATAACACTTCTGGCCTAATAATATTGCAGATTCTTTATTGGATTTTATCAAGGAACTCTGAAAACAAGTATACCTCACGCTACATCATTAATTGGTTGCAGATGTCACGACTTAGGACGACAAATGACTTAAAATCAAGAATAACCACACTATCAACCACAAATAAGCATCCCCATTGAAACTACAGTATTTGTGATATTTACATGAAGTATTCCGAATAAAATTATTAATTTCCAACTTATCTTCCAGCGATATAGCCTGCCGTTTAGCATTAACACTGGGATTTTAATTCGTAGCCATGGGCAAAAATGTATTCAAAATCTCAAGTGAAATGTAATTGAAAGAACGTCAACTGCAGAGCACAGATGTAAACAAGTATGAATTCAAAACTGTTGTTGGCGCGTAAAACATCGCACGAGCGCCGCCTAAATGAATTAACTTGAAGCAACTTATACCGGGGTTTATTTTTTTCCATAGGTTAGTCTCTCAGTGAAATAGTAAATTTGTCTACTCGTTTATCTAATAAATCTGATCAACATGCTTCTTTATTTTATCTGTTCGTTACCTCCTCTCCAGGCTTTTATCGAGCGTCGTAACTCTGTCTCCTTGGCAAGTTGCTTCACACTGTAGTATCTGCTGATATTTCTTTGGTATCGTCCATTAGACGGAAAGTTCGTATTCATATGACTGATTTTCTTTTTGAAAACGGGGTTACCAAGTAAACAGTTAAACATCTAATCTTGAAACATATCACTGTCACGAATCCCGTGACCCATCAAGGTTGTAACAGCACCAGGTGTACCGCAGTGGTGTTTCTTGGGCAAGATAGCCTGACGGAGAACAACCTTCTCCAGGCCGAAATCAAAGTTTTCCTACTCTGCCACCCATGGCTATAGTACTCAGTTTGTTCTGCTATTTATTGAATACAAATTTTGAGACCAGTTGGTCTGTTAAGGCATCGGACGGGTTTTTAAAAACATTGTCGTAAGTCGATTTATTTAACATTTTCATCGTTTATTCCTACTTAAAAATACTTTTGGAAAAGACAAGAAAATGGTCAAAAACAGAATATTCTGACTATTTTGGTTGAGATAAAAAAACAATATTTTTCTTACAAGTATTTTACGCAAGTGAATGTAATGGATCCGACTGGAATTCGAACTCGGCTCTCCGATTCCTCAATCCGAGTTGATACCATTACTCCACCATGCCTCATAAACATGTATCATATATATTTTATACATTTTGGGCAAGAAGTTGAAATTGTTGCAGTTAGCTCCTCCTCAGTTCTTTAATCCTTCACCAGGGGTCTCTCTCCTCTGGCTATAAATACTGGCTAACCCTTCGCTTCGATCTCTCTTTTCGACTTAGGCCTTGGGCCGCCTCCTCGCATGAAGATGAGGTAAAATCTCTCTTTTTCCATTAGGCTTGGGCCGCCAACTCGCGTGGAGGTGAGGTAAATCTCTCTTTTCAACTAACACCAATATGTGACCTCTCACAGAAACAGCGTTTCCCAAATTCTGGGAACACGCTAAGAACAATACACGTACGTACGAACACTCACCACAACACACGCACATAATTTTTCCATACAAACTCTATGTAACTGTCCATGTCTTTGTTTAACTTGTTATTAATATATATATGTTTACATATATATATATATGTGTAATTTGGCAGCAACTTTTCTTTTAAACATGTGTTGAATGTCAAAGACAACATAGTCCTGCATATTCTCTTTTGAATTTTCTCATATTTTCTAATTAGACTTTTTATTTGAAAATTATATTGAAACAAATATTGTCCGTAAGATAACCGAGTACTTTCGAACATCATTGTTCATCTTCAGGGACAAAATTTTTAACAATGTCTTATATATATGTAGAGTCAATTTAAAAAAAAAAAACATTTGCAAATTGTCTTGTAGAAGAATCATGTTGCTACATTTTATTTTTTATTTATGGAAGCAGGACTATGTTGTCTTTGACATTCAACACAACATATATATATATATATATATATATGTATATATATATATATATATATATATATATCGGTTTTGTTTGTTTTCTTTGTCTTCTTTGGACTTAATTAAAGTCCAACATTCCCTTCTATCTGGACCGGCCAGCAGTAAATTTTAACCTTCTGATATCTCTTCACACCTTCACCCCAGCGGTCCGCTACAATATTTTGCTCTCATCATTTTTCTAGTGGGAGAGGACCGATAAACCGGTTTAGCCATCTCTTTTGTTAATGGTTTTATTTTGTTATTAGCTTTTTATGGTAATATATTTTTTGTTAATGAACCTTTTCGTTATAAATTCTCTTCTTTTAATACGTTCTTAAAAAATAAAAATAATACCAAATTTTATATGATAAGATCATCAGACAGAAATAAAAATGACCAAACTCAAATTAAAATTGCCAAAATTAAATTATTTACACTATTGACATTGTTCGGACTGTTCTCCACATCTTCCTTAGTATATTCACGACGTTTCGGCCGTTCAATGCTTCGATTCTTTTCATATTTTTGAAATTTCAACAGAACCTTTTTATTTTGTCCACTTGGATAGAGTGATCTAGTTCCACGTACCATACCTTTTCCGGATATAGGAGTCTCATTTATTAGTAACTCGACACTTCAATTTTTTTTTGTTGCTTATCTCTGCTGTTGTCAGGTATTGAACTCACAAATATTGGGTTAAGGTACTGGATTACATCAGTCAACACTTTTATCCACTGAGCTACGTGTCCTTGGGAAGAGAATACTTGGAGAGTTGGGTCACTAAAAGGATATAACTGAGACTGAGATATTCGGAAGAGGTATGGCACGTGGAACTAGAACACTCTACCCCGGTAAACGAAATAAAGGGTTCGAACGAAATTCTAACGTATATCACCTGAAGAAGTTCGAAACATCAGCCGAAACGTAGTGAATATGGCAACAAAGTTGACAACAGCCTGAACAATAAAAATAGTGTAAATACTTACAATACTTCATCTCAGAAATATAGACAGGCAACAAAAGGTGGTTGGAATTTCGAATCGAACGCTTTCTTTCGTCCACCCGAGATAGATTGTTCTAGTTCCACGTGCCATGCCTTTTTCAGGATATCTCAGTTTCAGTTACTTCCCTTTAGTAACTCAACTCTCCAAGTTTTTGTTCACCTCTGCTGTGGCCAGGTATTGAACTCACAACTCTTTGAGTCAAATCACTGGATTACTTGATCCAACGCTTTTATCCACTGATGGGAATATGACAACAAAGACGAGGACAACAGTCCCAACAACGTAAATAGTTACAATACCTCATCTCTTACCTCTTACACCCCTGCGACTTTATTCATACAAAGGTCTTTTCGATCAAGCATTATAAGATCGGTGTCTATCATAAAGCCTTTATTGTTGGCGGGACATGGAGAGACAGTGTGTTAATATATCGATAAAGAGAGGAGAGCAGATCATCACGTGGAGAACGTTGACAAATAGTATTTGGGAAAACTCAGCGAAAGGCACGAATACTATATACTCAATGACAAAGAGTTGTGTTCAACATTTCCTGGTTAAAAAATCTGATAGATATCTACAAAAGACCTGATGGCATTGTGGCTAACATGTGAACACCAAAATACGAATGCAAGTTTCAATGAATAATGGTACAATACGAAGAACACGGGCTCATTTAAAAGATTCCTACGGAAACCTATATTCGTTGCGTGATTTCAATTGATAAAATGTCTTTTTTTCTTGGGAATTCTATTTAGAATAAGGATGAGTGAAGAGAAATTCAAGAACTATAGGTATTTTTAGAAGTATTAAGTTTTAAGTTATATAAACTATTTTTTTCGCTATTTATAATACAGTATCTCCAAAAGTATTATTACCATTCGGTCATGCTTAGAATATTGCTGCCACTTATGGACCGGTGCCTTGTTTCGTCACGAGAAAGAATATTATTCAGGCTAATAATGGTTTTATCGGGCGATTCAGTCTCTCTCTCTCTCTCTCTCTCTGTCTTTTCTCTGTCACAGACACACACAAATCGTCTCTATGAATCATCTGAGATACTCCTCTATGTCTTTCATCAGCATGGCTGATGCTAACCTCCAAGGGAGTTACTCATTGAGCCTTTACAGGCTAAAGTTCTCGGATGACATAAAATGGAAAGACTACGTTATGAGTCTGCTGCTAAGAAAGATTGTTCCATGCGTCGTGTGAGACATTTTTTCTCCCCGGAAACTATCTTACATATCTATAAGTCTACCATTAGTCCAGCTTAGAATATTGCTGCCTCATAGTCCGGTGCCCCTGCTATTTACCTTGAGCTCCTTGATAAGATTCGTAGAAGAATCTGCAATATTATAAGTGTCGATCTGGCAGCTCAGCTCCGGTCATTCTCTCTATTTTTTTTTGCATGAATAATTTCATGGTGATTGTTTGAATGAGCTCTTCGATATAGAGTTTGTTTCTTTTAATTTAAGTGCAGCAATAAACTGGAGCAAGATCTCATCAATTTACAGACGAGTGGCAAGGTGTAGCCGTAAGTTCTATGCTAACAGTTTCTTCTCTCGCACTTCTCGCTTGTGGAACTCCCTCTCAGCTCCAAGTTTGCCAGCCAACTTTAATTTGCAAATATTGAAATTCAATATCAATAGCTATCTACTTCACGATTACTCTTGTTTAATTTTTAACTATTAACTGAGACAACGAAAATTAAAAATTAAAAATTAAAAATTGAACCCTCTACCACCCCTTGTCTAGATGAATGGATTTATCGGTAACCTTGGAAACCCTCAAACTATGAATCTTTCCTGTGCCGTTAACAACCGTAAATTTTAAAAAGTAAGTTACTCCAAAATTCGCTTGATGAGGAAATGGAACTAATGTCTTTGGTTTAATAACAAAATTAAATTCAGGGGCTTTAGCTTCCATTTCTGAAACATGGTCATCACTGTGTAGCGGTAAAACCATATTTTAAATCTATTAATTTATAATATTAATGCTCTGTAAATTTAAATTTACATAGAGCACTATTGTGTAAAAATAAAAATATCTATAAGAACACCGGATTTTATATCTTACTGTTCTTTCCTTTTTATTTATATATACATATATATATATATATATATATATATATATATATATATATATATATATATATACATTTCTATCTCTGCAATTGCATATATACATAATAACATACATATTGTATGTATGTATGTATAAACCTAGTGAGCCAAAACCTACCTACCAAAGTTTCATCTAACGGATCTTCATGTGTTTACTGGATAGATTTTTAGATTTTGCTCTACTTAATGTATTGAGATCTTTTATGTTTTACTTACGTACGTTTTTTTTCCTAGGCATTGCGTTGCTGATTGATTATTTTCGACCAACACAAATGTCTTTAGTCTTTTCTTTTTTTTTTACTGATTTTATCACCTGATATCGGTTTAATATCCGTTTATTTACAAATTGTATTATCCATATATATATATATATATATATATATATATATATATATATATATATTAATTCCGCTGTTTAAGAATATATATATATATATATATATATATATATATATATATATATATATATATATATATATTCTTAAACAGCGAAATTAATAAAAGCAGACCCTAACTGAGGAGTCGAGTAAAAGAAACTTCTATCTCCGGTAGGAATCGAAACTGCATCCCTTTTTTAACTCAGAGAAACCACTTCTTAAACGAAGCGTATCTCTATCAGTTTGGCCATGGAGCAAAAATAGACAGTGCTAAGTCAGAATTACCTGTTCAGGAAGGCCTGCTTTCTCTTGTTGAAACTTCTACTAATCTATTCTGCTACCTTCATCTTTTTATTTTTTTGAGGCAGAGGCACACTTCGGCTTACCAAGTGGTCTCCCTGAAGTAAAAAAAAGGATGCAAGTTCGATTTCTGTTGAACGCACAATCTTTCTTTAGTAGGACTTCGAAATATAGGTTGTTTGTTATTATTTGCATGTGTATCCACTAAAACAATGTTAATATATATATATGTATATATATATATGATTATTTATTTAAAAATTAAACATAGGATAAAATCTCAAACATGTGTATCCACTAAAACAAAGTTAATATATATATATATATATATATATATATATATATATATATATGATTATTTACTTAAAAATTATAACATAAATATGTTGTAAAATCACTACAAAAGTAGCCATTTTGTTTCAACACCTCCGGTGTCTTATCAAGTGATGATGTTGAAACACAATGGCTATTTTTGTAGTGATTTTATAACATATTTATGTTATAATTTTTAAATAAAAAAAATTTCTGCTCTACTCTGTATTGAGCACTCTTTTAAGAATAGTAATTGTTGGTTATTGGAATTTATTCCGTATACACCAATCCTATACTTGTATATATATATATATATATATATATATATATATATATATATATATATATATATATATATATCTGAGATATTAGCACATAAGTGAACCCATTACATTCACTTAATGTGCTAATACCCTTGGAAAAGGTGTGAATCCTCTTCTTCTCCCTTCAGCTATGGGTAAATAGTAGAGCAGACTGGGTTCTATAGCCTTGGATGGCAACTGGTCTAGGAGAAGGACAACACTGAATTCAAAATCTGCGGAGGGTCGTTTGGGGACCCTGTGGCACGTAGTGCACCATGCCTCTGTGTTCGGCCCTTCAAAAAGTGTGGATGGTTCTGCACAAAACCTTCACCATTATAATCAAATCTCATGTGCTGGTGTTGTGTTGCCAGTTTCCTCGGAACAGATCTGCTTGACCCTCATACGCCGAATTCGACGGGAAATCGAGTATATCTGAGATAACGTACATTGGGTGTTGGCGTTAATAAAATAGTGCTCGATGCAATATAACAGAGCTATTAACAGTATATTAATAAATATACATATTATTCCTCACCGATAGCACGACACGGAGTTTTATGCACAACGCAGTCTTCATGTGCTGGGTAGTGACTGACCGTTACACAATTTAATTTTTAATAAAATATCTGGTTAGCGCTGCCCATATATTATGTGGGGATTAGTGGTTATTTGAAGAGGAAAAAAATTGTATTTAAAATAGACAGGATTTACTTTTTTATTTAACATAAACGGTGATTAATGGTATTTAAAAAAGATATGTATTAAAATGAAAAGGCTTAAAACTAATTGTTGAAACTTGACTAATGCATGGAATAATAATGCAACACAAAATGTACTTAGAACAAAATGTATTGAAACAAGAAAGTTTACACAATATTTACATATAGCCTTTTGTATATTCATGGGAAGACCGTTCCTGGAGAATGTGTTGACTAAGTCGCAGTCGGGCAGAGTCTCTAGTTGAATCTCTTGATTCGCCTCTCCTGTCTTCCCGGTACCAACCATATTTATATAGTCGGTACTCCATTATGCAAATTAGGTGGATCCTACCACAACACTAATAAAGAAAAATGATTTTAAATAGACGGTATTTATATTTTATATGTAATATAAATGGGGATTAATAATTCTTTTCACCATTACCAGTTTCATACGCTTTTGTGCAATTATATGACAGTGAACGACTGCCTAATGAAACTAGCAGTCGTGGCCGGTCATTAACAACTTGAAATCTGACTTAATATATATTAAAACTCTTTATTATTGCATTGATTACTCTCTTTTTTTCCCTGTGTGCAATCTTAAGCACCTTTATTGCATCCCGCTACCACAAAATTTTCTTATCTTTCCTTCTTGTCTGACTTATTTAAAATCATTTCATTTCCTGTGTTTGGTGCATTTCAACCTGCTTGGACATGCAGTGTAAACCATCTACGAAATAAATTTAAGTTTATAGCTGTGAAATTCAAATTTAAGGCTTTCTTCTTGGAATTTTTCTTTGAAAAAAAAAACTCTAAACATTACCCGGGTTTCAACCTTGCGGTCCCATCAGGTACTTTTTTTATTTTCATTTTATTTTTCTGATCGGGTGCTTTTATTTTTACTTTCTCATTTTCATTTTTCTTTTTCTCATCAGGTGCTTTTATTTTTATTGCCTTTTTTATTTTCCTTTGGAAAAATTCACCCTTAACATTACCCGGGTTTCAACCTTACGGCCTCATCAGGTGCTTACTGGCAAGTAATTAATTTGTAGCACAGTTCAAGTCCGCTTATAAGCATTGAGTGTGAATTTTTTCAAATCTAATATAATATTATCCGCTCTTCACGTTCTATTTGTTCCATGAATTGCGTATTGTACACTTTCTTAAAATATCTGCCCATTGGTCTGACCTAACATTATATATATATATATATATATATATATATATATATATATATATATATATATATATATATATATATAAGTGAACATTGATGTCAACACTTAGAGACCTCTAAGTGTTGATTTACTTTTATATTTACACACGCTCTATCTCTGATATTGAGCACTCTATCCTATAAATATAGCATACCTTAAGAGTATATTTCTTCATATATATATATATATATATATATATATATATAATGAAATGGACAAAGTCCGACAATTATTTAAAGACATTTTTATGTTTAACATTCTTTTTATAGATACAAGTAGTTAAGTAAATGCTATGTTTATAATAAACAGTATCAAATAACATTTACTGGCCTAAATGTTCGGAGGACGAATATTTTCTATGAAAATGTCTCGGACATTCAGGCCGGAAAAATGTTATTTAATACTGTTTATTATAAACAGACCATTTACTTACCTACTTGTATCTATAAAAAAGAATGTTAAACATAAAAATGTCTTTAAATATATATATATAGATATAGATATATAGATATATATTTATACATATTTATATACATATATATTTATATATATTTATATATATATATATATATAAATTTATACATACATATATATATATATATATATATATATATATATATATATATATATATATATATATATATATATATATATATATATATATATTTAAGTTACGACAAATTTGGTAATCCGTATAGGTAGTCCCAAGGAGGATGAAATCCTGAGAGCTCAATGTAAATTCAGAGCTAATAATTGAAAGAAAAACAGACCACTTTAAGGTTCCATGTAATAATTTATTTCACCATAACCCTTTTAAAGGACGCTGGATCATCAGACTACACTTACAAAAGGTGAAAAGAAAAAAAACATAAATATATATATATATATATATATATATATATATATATATATATATTATTTATTTGTTATAATTTTATCATATTGACAAAACCATTGTACACATTACAAAGATGCAACTTTGTTAAATTCTTAATTCCATAACTATAAACGTTTTAAAATCATAAATCACCCCCTTCGATATATTCCCTCCCCTCTTATGTAGCTCTCCACTAATTAAATTATGATTCTTAAAGTTTTTGTCATATATATTACTGGTAATATTTTCAGATAAAATGTTTTACACCCATACTTATTCTACACGCTATACTGTCCAGGAATAAGTCAAAAGTTGATTATAAAAGGTTATATTAGTATCCCTAATTTTTTTAGAGGAAATCACCACTTCTAAATTTATTAATGCACAAAACACTTTCAATTCAGCTCTAGACTTTTCTTTTTTATATAAAACCTAAAATATAATTCCCAATTACTACTAAAACCATCGCTAGAATTTTACCTACTCCAACGTATTACTATCCCCTATTTCCACCTTTACTCTTCTACCGCTCACTCTTCGGGTGCTTGTGAGATGATGTGCCTAAACTTTTGACCGGTGTTTATCAGCAAGAAAAATCTCCACAGACCAGTCAACATTAAACACCCAATCCATTCTTTACCAAACGGCTATCAACAAGCGCTACTGTTTCCACTCCGTCAAAACAAATGGAAAAAAAGGAAGTGACGTTTCACATCCGGCTTGCCTACAAGCAGGATTGTTCATAACCGTTTTCGTCTCTCACCCGTCGAAGTGCAGTTGAAATGCACTGAAACGAAGTTGCATCTTTGTAGTGAGTAAAATGGTTTTGTCTATATGATAAAATTATAATAAATAAATAATTATCGCTCTACTATTGGTATCGAGCCCTCTTTTGGATTAATGCTGTGAACGTTGGAATTTTATATTACTTTCGTTCTCATCGCATCGGACATATATATATATATATATATATATATATATATATATATATATATATATATATATATATATATATATATATATAATGTAAAAGACAATAGGAAAACTGTAATAGTTGCCGACGCGTTGTGGACTTTTTCAAGGCGAAACGAAATGAAATTATCAAACAAAGTAACTAATAATAACAAAACATTTCACCTTTCTTAACAGAATAACTTTTCTCCCAAACAAACGTACAGAACAGTATCAAGAAATCAAAAGAAAATAGTCGAATCCGTCAACACAACAATAAAAACAATATCTCCACACATGACAGGAATTGACGTAATTTTAGTTAACAGTATAAAAATAGCATTCTCTAAATTCTTCCAGATGCTAATGACATTTTGTTTTTGTTATTATTAGTTACTTTCTTTAATAAATTCATTTAATTTTGCCTTGAGAAAGTCCACATTGGACGAAACACGTTGGCTGGTATTACAGTTTTCCTATTGTCTTTTACATTTATAAATATTGTCTTTTTCTACAGGTTAACTCAGAAATTTTTCATTTATATATATATATATATATATATATATATATATATATATTAATATATATATATATATATATATATATATATATATATATATATTTATGCATTGATATGATCTTAGTATATAAAATGCATAAACTATACGGATGAAAGGGTTCGTTCATGACGTGTGCATGTGTGTGTACTATTTGACGTGTTGGCAACGGTAACAGTAATATTACTTGTGAATTCCATCTTGTAAACTGTAAACAGGTTAGGGTGATACTAATTATACAATCGAAAGGAGAATGATCAACTTTGTTTCCAAACACAACATTCGTGTCAGTCAATAAGCTCTGATTGGACGTGAATATGGCCGCCAGGTTTAGGGTTTAAAAGGGCAAGACATTGTCTATTCCTAGTGTCACATCCAAAGCGGATTGCTACCAACAATGGTCGCTTTGTGCAGGCGATGCTTTTCACAGTTCATACAATGTGTTCAAAATGGACTGGTTTAATATAATAGCAAATCAGTATTTTTATTGAATACTCTTATTTTAAGATTTTCTGAAGTGTCTTACCGATTGGGCAAGGAAAGTCAACTACCAGACATAGTTGACATTTAGCTTTATATATAGCCTCACACCATCCTTATTCGATCTTGTATTAAATCATCCCCCCAGGGGAATGCCACTAATACGCAAGGAGTGAAAGTGAGGGAAAAGTCTGTGTTTAGGAGGGATTGAGGAAAGGATAAAAGATGAATGGGATTCAAGAAGAGGCAGAAGATAGCGAGTGACGTTGTATTTAAACTTTTGAAGACTAGTTTACAGGGAAGCAAGTAAACAACACGGAGTTCCACAGACGACAAGTGCGAGAAAAGAAACTGTTGGCCAGTTTAACCTGAGGATCCATTTGGGTGAAATCTAGCGAGGTAGTCTCTGGCTCGCAAGCATTTTATTATACTCTGCTCTACTTAGTGTATTGAGTACTTTACGTTTTTTTTCCTATTTTAATCGGTTAGGGTTTTTGCTTTTCTTTTGGCTAGACATTACAAGACTGGGCGATTTTTTTCTAGCTACTTCGATGGTTTTAGTTTTTCTCTTTTTTCCATTTTTTCCCCAGATACCAATTTGTTTTAATATATATTTATTTGCAAATTCTACTATCCGTTTTATTTTTACACCAGTGGAATATAGATATTAACATTATATATATATATAATGTTAATATCTATATTCGACTGGTGTTTATATGTTTATATATATATATATATATATATATATATATATATATATATATATATATATTATGAAATGGACAAAGTCCGACAATTATTTTAAGACATTTTTATACATTCTTTTTATAGATACAAATATTTAAGTAAATGCACTGTTTTTATAATAAACAGTATTAAACAACATTTACCGGCCTGAATGTCCGAGAAATTTTCATAGAACATTTTCGTCCTCCGACAGGAATCGAACCTGTATCCTATACGGAACCGTCATATAGCCTGACGTTTCGTCCACAGAGGAGCGTTCGGTTAGCAAGGTCGATTTTACTGTCTTTAAACTTTATATGACGGTTAGATATGAATAGCTTGTGATAGATAAATAGTGATTTTCCAAGCGTAGCTTAGATGTGGTACAAAGCCGAATGTATGGGGCACCCAGTGATGTTCGAACTCACAACTAAGTCGTAATTATTGTATCGAGACAAGCTTGTTAAACATTACACCACCTCGAGGCGCCCAAGATAGATATGAATATATTGTGATTACTGGTTACATATCTGTCATGGTCCAGGTTAGGACCAAGGAAGAACAACACGAACACAAGAGCAGAAATAACGAAGATATATTACATGGAATAAAAATACAAGATGCGGAAGATGTTAGTATGACTGTCAGTCTGGTTTGGAGTGAACTACTATCGGCTCGACTCGATTCGTCCTTCTCTCTTGAGAGGCGTAGTATACATAGTGTTAGGAAGAGTTCATTCTGTAGTTATAGGTAAGGACCCATAACAATATCTCCATAGTATGAAATTGCAGATAGGACCAAACAGTGATCTGAACGGATATGTATAGAAAGTTATTGAATTGGAATCTTTTTTAAAGCCAATCATTTCGTCAAAGCCTTCTCATCTACTCTTGTTGATTCTTTATTCCACATGTCATGATACACTTAAGGGGCATCTCTCGTCTGGTGTCGGGGTTAAAGGTATAATTCATTCAAAATACTCACAGCTTATATCGATAGCAAGGGAGATAGGCAAATCCATTATGTCTTCTACCTGACGAGTTTTTTTATGAATGCATGGTAGAACTTGGCAAAGGAAGAAACGATACTAAGAGCCACGAGAGATAGGAAGTTGTGGAGTGCCCTGATCGCACAGGTTCGTAAGCGACACAATATATAAAATAATGCATTTTTAAGATCAATTATTGCCAATATATTCTGCAAAATCATTTGTTTAATCGTTTTGCTATAAGCAAGACGATAGTGTCATTAGAAGGCAGGGAGGGGGAGGAATAAAAGGAAGTGAAAGTAAAAATGAATGGAAAAAGACTGAGAATGGGAAGGATGGCGGGAAAGGCAAAAAAAAAGAACATGTTTCACGAAGGCACAATTTGCTGAGTGACGTTGCTTTTAAATGTTTGAAGACTAGTTTTCTGTGAAGTAAAAAAAAAAAAACGAAACGGATTTTGATTTTGTGATTAGAATTCAGTCTTCTATAACATTGAAAGGGGCATCCAATCACTATAAAATTAGTTATTTATTACTATTCCACCGCCTAATCATTCCCTGTGAGATTTTGATAATAAAACCTCATCAATATATCTATAGGGACCACATACTTTGATCTCAAATGCTAATAGGGTTTGTAATCTAACCACGCCAATTTCTTACCACTCTGGCATGAATACTGATCCATACAGGTGTCTCTAATAGATTAGTACATAGAGGTTGAGCGTGTCAAGGTCCTACCTGATCCTTACTGACCTTACGTCCACTTTCCCCTTTTATGGAAATTCGTCCGTGTGAAAGACTCTTTCGACTGTGAGGCCCGCCTCTTCTTCCCCAAGGCACAGCAGATTTGACAGTCAATCAAAATCAATGAGTGAAATTGAACTCAATTAGAATGAAGTGTTATTTGCATTCGTTTTGACGCTTGGCTTACTGAACAAATGTTTCTGTTTATAGTAACCAATATCTAAGGTTCCACTGAAATTTTAATTCGTCTGATTTGTTAAATGCCCTCCCAGTCATTTAAAATGATTGTAAGCGGAACTTAGAAAAACCAAATGTTATTAAAATAATTATAGCCTAAAATTACTCATGCTAATACCATATTTGATCTTGGTTTCGCGAACAGGGATCTGTATCTGACGCAGCTAATGCTACGGTGGAGTAATGGATAGCGGCTCGGATTGAGGAATCCGAGAGTCGAGTTCGAATACCATTCGGATCAATTACATTCATTTAGGTTGCTAATACACTTGGGAAAGTTATGAATCCACTTCTTCAGCTATGAGTAAATAGCAGGACAGACTGGGTTCTATAGCCTTGGATGACAACCGGTCTAGGAGAAAGAAAAACTTTGAATTCTTCTCCTGTAGCTGCAGTACACGTGGTGCCCTTAAATAGTTATAGCCTAAAATTATTCATGCTAATACTATATTTGGTCTTTGTTTCGTGAAGATGGCCCTGATGTGGAGCCGCTGATGACTGATGAGGTTAGCAAGAAAGAGCAATATGCAGAAAACTGAAGTTGGGAATACAGACTGACTTTCACGACTTTTTTCTCTGCTACTTCCAGGATGCACGGAGAAGTGGATAGCGATAGCGATTCGAATTAAGGAATCGGAGAGCCGAGTTCGAATTACAGTCGAATCCATTACATTCACTTACATGCTAAAAACCTTGTGAAAGGTATGAATCATCTTCTCTCCTAGGCTGTGGGTAAATAGCAAGACAGATCGGGTTCCTTTGATGGAAACTGGTCTACCTACTGCGGGAAAAAATCTGTCTCGTCAGTCATGTTTTCATAACTGACTGACTTCCAGGAATGTAAATAGCTTTAAAAACACTTTCCGTATTTTCCTCGGATGTAGAGCTAATCACGGAAAATGTAAGTCCGAAATTATTTGAGATATCTGTCATCTTGAAAACAACATCTACTATAACATAATCTCTTTTCTTTTATAACAAAATATTTACGGCCACATCACGTTGAAACACCGATTCCTGTACAATCACCGAGGTTATGTAACATCGACCCTGGTCAGTACCTAGATGTGAGCTTGGATGTGCGGGTGGTGCAATGAATAATGTCTCGGAATTGGAGATCGAAGTGGCGAATTCCAGTTCCAGGTTTGTTAATATTCCATTACAAACAGATACGCTTGGAAAAAGATATGACTCGACCTTTTATTCCTTCGGCTATGAGTTAATTAGAACTAGTGTTATTATCTCCTGAAAATTCTTATAATCTAATTTTTCTTTGGTTTATAATACCTTCAAAAAGGTTGATAATACTTAAAAAAGAAATCAATAAGTTTATAAATGTCTTGTAATAAAAAATAGGTAAATTTAGGGTTTCGAATTTTGATTTTCAAGAAGGATAGCAGGTTTTCCCCATACGACGCAGTATAATTGTTTTTGCAAGAACCAGTTAGATTCCTTACTGTCATGAATGCACTGATTCATTCATGATAAATAGTCCTACGTAATTGTCAAAGGAAGGAGTGGATACTATTGCAGTGATGCGTCTCACTCAATATTGGATACTATTATCACGACGACTGTATCAAGTTATGTGTTACGTCTTGCCAGACCCCACATCACAGCAATAATCTTCCTAAAATTCTTCTGAGTTAGCCTTGACCAATACACATTTAAGCTTAATAAATAGTTATATACTGGAATTTTATCAGCCTATGGGTGTTATATATATATATATTGTTTAATATGGTGGGTATATTGGATGACAAAATCAAAAAATTCGATGTTACACGTTTCGTCCTTCGAAAGGACTTCTTCAGGATAATAATGTTTTATTGAGGCAATCGTATGTCAGGGGTGGGAAAACAATACATCAAACGCCAGTTATAATCTTACATCAAGATAAAATCATCTCTATCTATAAAAAGCAGGATGTGTGTGTGTGTGTGTGTGTGTGTAACGAATGCACGGCCGCAATTTTCGACGTATTTGCACCAAAATCTATATGCACATGCTCCAAGTTACTGAAAAGGCCAAGACCGACTTTGCATTTCCCAACTCCCATCAATAGTGGAAATAATTGATTTTGTTCATGTTTCTACAGCAGTTTTCATGTAGTTTGCAGCCATTTTCTACTGGCCAGAGTGAGAGCCTATAGTTGGCTGCCATGAATAGGCAGGAAGATTCTATTGGCCAGCGTGAGAGCCAACAGCTAACTGACACGAATGTTAACTAGCATGCTAGCATGCAAAAAAATCGATAGCTGCATTCGTCACAAGAGGGAAAAATTTTAATCTGCATGACACTTTACTCCAATTGGCTCAGTCGCTTGCTTAAATTCAACGTTGATTCTGATTCCGCAGAACTGGGTTGCGTGTGAAAAAAAGTGGGCGTGAAAAAGTATTTGTTCTTAACATTCTTTTTTCATTCAGTTTTTCCAGTTACGAGTCCTTTTTTTTTTTGTTCATTTTGTTTAGTTCTTTTTTCGTAACAGATTTAATGTTTAGCATAGAGCTTACAAAAAATTCGCAGTGTGAGATAGGCTAAAAGTAAGGCATGTAGCAACATCAGCACGGCAAAGGGCACTCCTTTAAAGGCAAGGAAGGGGAAAAAATTTTTTAAGTCAAGTGATAGCGATTGCTGTATGAGTCGTACGATTTTTTAATCAAGCATGGGCAACGCCGGCCCATGCTGCTATGATGACATATTTTCAATGTGTGTGGCAGTATTTTATATTTCTTTTTCTAATCACGACCAATGTTACAATGGGTAAACATATAGGCAAAAATCGGTAATCATCACACAAGTCTGTCAGAATCCACCCAGGAGGTGACCCCTTTTGTGTGGAGTCTTAATCATTGCAATTGATGCAGTCGATATATTATAGGCGCTACCGACAGGTCAACTCTGGGTAAGGACTGATTATTCCCGTCTTCATTAAGTTTTGTTTTGTTTTGTTTTGTTTTGTTTTACGGCATATCGACCACAATGGGTTATTTAATACCGACAACATTTTTTATTTCTGGTAATATTTTGTTTTGTCAAAAAATCTGTTTCTCGTAATATTTTCCCTCAGAATTGTATTACTGGTAATAAGTCAAGTGATAGCGATTGCTGTATGAGTCGTACGATTTTTGAATCAAGCCCAGGCAACGCCGGGCCATGCTGCTAGTTCCTGTCTAAAAGTGAAATGAACGTCGCAATAAACGGGTTCTCCTCCAATTCCTTTCATACGAACGCTGGTGTTCCCTAAGACTCTAACCTGAGTCCTACACTATTTCTGATCTTCCCGATGTCATCAGTTCCCAAGTAGGAATCTACGCAGACGACACTACCATTTACTTCTGCTTTAATAGTAAATCCAATATCGCAGTCAAGACTAACCCGGCGTTTGGTCTCGAAAAGGACATCAAATCTGTGGTTGACTGGGGCAAGAAATGGCTTGTAAACTTTAATGCCTCCAAAACGAAACATCTCTCATTTATCCACCATATAGAATCCTCCTTGCCTCCCATCAGAATGGATGATACCCAAATCTACGAGATCGTCTCTCTGCGCCTGCTTGGTTTAACGTTTTCCACTGACCTGAGGTGGAACAACTACATTGAAACAATAGCTTCATTAACCGCAAGGAAAGTTAGTTCTCTGTGTTGCGCCAGAAAGTTTTTCTCGCCTGAGTACATCCTTCAAATCTACAAATCAACGATTCGTCCTTGCATTGAATGCTACTGCCATATATGGTCTGGTGTCCCCGCTCTTCAAGCTCGAGGTCCTCGACAAAATCCAGATACGGATATGCAATGTGATACGTCCTAATCTGGCATCTCGTCTACAGTCACTCTCTCACAGATGTTCTGTGGCTTCCCTCTGTCTTTTCTACAAGTATGACAATTTCTCTAACGAGCTACTTTCACTGGTTCCCAAACTGCATGAATTTAAACGTGCTACTTGTTTGGCAACTAGGTCTCCCCAATTCATTGTCGAAACGGTTAAATGTAGCCGTCTCTTCTACTCCAAAAGCTTCTTATCTCGGACTTCCTGTCAGTGGAATTCCCTTCCTCTTAATTGTTTCCCTGATAGCTATAATCTTAAAATTTTTAAATGTAATGTCAACAGACATCTTCTGATGCCTTGATCTTGATCCCCGTTCTGATCTATATCCTTTCTTTTTTTACTCCTGCTCTCACATTCTGTTACACTTTGCGTTCTTGGAGTGATATGCTAAAAAATATGTAAATGCAGCGACGCTGAAGTTTAAATTTAAATGTTAAATTTATGAACTCCGATATGGCTAAATGTACAACCTAACCGACTTCATTCAGCCTTCTACCGCATTTTTTTAGGAACATAATTCATTAAGGTGAAATTTATAGGAATGCAATAATTTCTGAGACTGTCACAGTAAATTTAATGACTGTAGTTAAATGAGGTTATATTTCTCTGACATCGTTCGTACAACACTGAATGCTTCTTTTCAATACATTGTTCTCGAATTCCCGCACACGTCACCAAAATAAAAATCGCTCTGCTTCTCACTGCTTCAGCTCCCTTCATCCTGTCAACACTACAGCCGACTGACAAATTAACGTTCTTCGCTTTGTTTTCAGTCACACAGTCAAATACAATCCTCCAGGCCGACCAATCAGCCCGCGAATTGCTCTTGGTCGAACCACAAGCTGTATAAAATCTAACGTTTCAAAATATACACTTCCGGAATAATCTAAAGTGTGTATGTGGTGGGGATTCATGCCATTTTCATGGAACAAAACACCGCTGCTATATGTCGTGTATTGAGGAAAGAAACTTATTTTCCTTTGCATCAGATGCAAGCCACTCTGACTCGCTTGCTTCTATGTACTTGTTGACCACATGATCATACATCATATCACCTTTCACAATATGAATAGGCTATTTTGCCGTCCACGGTAAAATAGGCACCAAAGCTATTTTACCGTCCACGGTAAAATAGGGACCAAGGCTATTTTGCCGTCCACGGTAAAATAGGCACCAAGGATATTTTACCGGCCATGGTAAAAAAGTGACCAAGGATATTTTTCCGGCCACGGTAAAATAGTGACCAAGTCTATTTTGGCGACCACGGTAAAATAGGCACCAAGGATATTTTACCGGCCATGGTAAAATAGTGACCAAGGATATTTTTCCGGCCACGGTAAAATAATGACCAAGTCTATTTTGCCGGTCACGGTAAAATAGGCACCAAGGATATTTTACCGGCCATGGTAAAATAGGGACCAAGGCTATTTTGACATCCAAAGTAAAATAGGGACCAAAGCTATTTTGCCGGCCACTGTAAAATAAGCACCAAGGCTATTTTACAGGTCACGGTAAAATAGGCACCAAGGCTATTTTGCCGGCCACGGTAAAATAAGCACCAGGGCTATTTTACCGGCCACGGTAAAATTGGCACCAAGGCTATTTTGCCGGTAAATATAAATAATGTTTTAGAACTAATAATATATATATGAGACCGTTATCTCAGTGATTGTGTGATCTGTGTAGGCAGGTCTTGAACAACCTGGATTCTGTGACTGTTGTATTCAGTGTGTGCATCTGAAGAGCAATGGCAAGAGAAGCATGCCCAAGGACAAGTTTGGCGTTTGCAGGGCCTGCTTTGTCTGAAGTGCTTAAAATATTCAGAGACTGGTATATTTCTTTTAATAATTGGTGATGAATAAATGATTTTAACTTGTGTCTTAAATATTGATGGTGGAAAAGATTTTAAATTGTCTTAACAATTAATGATGAAAATAAATAAATAACTTCTGTGTTAAATCCGTGTGTTGTTATTTTTAGCATTACTTGGTTTCATAATAATAAAAAGATTTACCGGCAAAATAGCCTGTGGGGTCTATTTTACCGAGACCGGTAAAATAAGCTTAAAAGCACATTGGCTATTTTGCCGGGATCGGTAAAATAACCTCTTCCTTTTTTATATTTAGTTCTTAGAGGAGAAACGTTTTGTGCTCTCTTTGTATTTATGGAAAGATGTCAGTCACTATACACAAGATTTATATTTGAAATCCCACCACCTGAAGAAAGCCAGAGCGTACAGCGGCCGAAACGTTGTAATAAATATGGCGACAAAGATGAGGACAATAGTCCGAATAATGTAAATAGTGTACATAATACCACATCTCAGAAATATGGACAGATACTGAAAGGCCGAAACGTTGTAATAAATATGGCGACAATGATGAGGACAATAGTCCGAATAATGTAAATAGTGTACATAATACCACATCTCAGAAATATGGACAGATACTGAAAGGCCGAAACGTTGTAATAAATATGGCGACAATGATGAGGACAATAGTCCGAATAATGTAAATAGTGTACATAATACCACATCTCAGAAATATGGACAGATACTTAAAGTCCGAAACGTTGTAATAAATATGGCGACAAAGATGAGGACAATAGTCCGAATAATGTAAATAGTATAAAAAAGGACATCTGCAATTTTTTATATAATTAACAGGCATTAGTTTTACATATAAAATTTATATATCACATTCTCCTATTATTTGGTATATCTTACGGAAGTGTTCTTTCTATTAGTTTTGAGTTCGAACCCACGTACAAATCCGAATCCTATGTCGTTGTTTTCAAGGATTCCATTCCACTTAAATCCCTGATTAAACAAATGATTTCTTTGTACATCTTAAACATTTACTTTTTGTGTGCCACATTACGTAAAGCTTAGTAGACAGGGAGACAAAAATGTGCCTATTTTGTGTAATTACTGGTTTAATAAGATGAAACAATTAGTATTTTAGGGGACCTCTTTTCGCAGTATAAGTGGTAGGGTTACGTTTTAGTAATCTTTATGTTAATAAACATCGATTAATCGTGAGACAAAACCGTTTAAAATGGAACGTATCAGTTAAACCGACAGGGATATACGTTTTCATTGTAGTTAAATCAGACAACAACCTTGGGATATCTTGTTTTCTATTACCGGCTGTCATGTGAAACATTCGAGTTGAAATTGATGGGTCATTTAAAACCGAGGTGAATGAAAAAAAGCAAATATTTCCCAAGAGTCAGTATCAATATTTCTGAATGTTTTCCTGTTTAAGATGAAGTATCCGGGGAAATTTCATATTTCGATATTTGATAAGAAACGTGTGCAGGATGGCGCGGTTATATATGTGTACGAATATCATTGGTTACGGGAAACAATATGTAAATTCACAACAGTCAACTTGTTTGTGGTCGTTTTTATGGAATTTAAAAATCGAATAACTTATTACTTATTGTTTTTAAATCAATTCGTACTGATGAAATTTTCACTGATTCGATATTCAATTTTTCACTTCTTAAAATTTTTCTTCGTTTTTTCTTTTTTTTCCTTTAATTTTTCATTTCAGACCATTTCTGTTCTTCCTATCTTTTTCTTCTTTTTTTCTTTTTCTTTTCTCTTGCTCTTTCTATGCAATCATTCATTCCTTTCTGCTGCCATGGTTTCATGTTGCTTCTTTCTCCTTTCGTATTTTTCTTTCTTTCTTTCTTTCTTTCTTTCTTTCTAAAGAGACAATTTTTTTTTCTTTGAAATCGTTCATTTTTCTTTGAAAGAAATATCTTGGCAATTTTTCCTCGTTTTCATTTCTCTCTATGGCTAAGGGGTCAGTATTTGTCTTTCTTCATTTTTTCTTTCTTTCTCTTTATTGCTATAGGATCGTAATTTGTTTTTCTTTCTTTGTTGTTTCTCTTTATTGCTTTGGGATAATAATTTGTCTTTCTTTCTTTTTATAGCTATAGGATAATAATTTGTCTTTCTTTCTTTTTTCTTTCTTTATTTTATTGCTATAGGATAATAATTTGCCTTTCTTTCTTTCTCTTTCCTCTTTATGGCTATAGGATAATAATTTGTCTTTCTTTTTTCTGTCTTTCTTTTTAATGCTATAGAATCATAATTTGTCTTTCTTTCTTTTTTTCTTTCTTTCTTTTTATTACTATAGGATAATAATTTGTCTTTCCTTTTTTCTGTCTTTCTTTTTATTGCTATAGGATCATAATTTGTCTTTCTTTCTTTTTCATCTTTATTTCTATAGGATAATAATTTGTCTTTCTTTTTTCTGTCCTTCTTTTTATTGCTATAAGATAATAAGTTGTCTTTCTTTTTTCTGTCTGTCTTTTTATTGCTATAGGATACTAATTTTCTTTCTTTCTTTCTTTCTGTTTTCCTCTTTATTGCTATCGGATAATAATTTGTCTTTCTTTCTTTTTTATCTTTATTTCTATAGGATAATAATTTGTCTTTCTTGTTTCTTTCTTTCTTTTTATTGCTATAGGATAGTAATTTGTCTTTCTTTTTTGTCTTTCTTTTTATTGTTATAGGATCATAATTTGTCTTTCTTCCTTTCTTTCTTTGTCCTCTTTATTGCTATAGGATAATATTTTGTCTTTCTTTCTTTTTTCTTTTTTACTTTTTATTGCTATAGGATCATAATTAATCTTTCTTTCTTCTCTTTATTGCTATGGGATCATAATTTTGGTTAATTTAGTCATTTCTGCTTTCTTTCTTTGAAATCATTCATTATAGCAGTTGTTTGGTGGTGCCATAGTTTTTCATTCTTTTTTGTTTGTTTTTTAACATCACTCATTTCTATCTATTGCATGAGGTGTCTTTCCTTCTTCTATTCTTTTGTTACTTTGTTTCAGTGACACACTTTTCCTTTTTTTTTCATTCGTTCATTTTTCTCTATTATATTCAGCTCATATCTACCAAGTTTAAAATTCAAAGTGGAAAAGAGTCCAAGTCTCTTACCCATCATAATTCGAAATCCTACGAACAACAATGACAAATACCTCAGTGAAAAAGCGACAAATGCTTGATTTACGTCTTTTAATGTATGTATTGATTAACTCTCTTTATGTGTCAGTCTGCACAACTCCCAATCCACCCACACCGAAAGTGACACGTACGGGAATTATTAAAAGAAGAGACATATACAAAAATAATGGAAAGCATGCTTTAATAAAAAGCCATCCACCGTTATTTCTGTGAGAAAAAATTAGAAAATACAAAGAAAATATATAAAATCAATATCCTTTGTGAAGCTATATTTTCTAAATTTGTCTTGTGCATCACCGCAATTTTTCATGGGATTAATACTGAAGTGGTTTCCTGTTGCCTTCTCCACGCAGATCTTATTATAAGACACAATCGACTTTCTGAATTGCTCTATCAAATTGACCAATCAGGAAGCACAGTCAATCCCGTGAATAGAAGCGAAATCATAAAAGGTAGCGGAAAAGAGGAGAAAATATGCGGGAAGAGGAAGAAGGGTCAAATAAATTTGTTGTTAAATGAGTAGGCAGTGTAAGTATTAATTTTGTTATTTCGTTCTGGCGAGAATCGTGAAAAAGGTTCTGTTAAAAAAGACACCAGAAAAGATAACAAGGAGGATATCTTTTTATTTACAGACATGAGTAAATGGTGTTTGTACGCACGCGAAATATTGTGCAGTAGAATTACCTGTGACTCCATTTGTGTACCAACTAGTTAATGTGTTACAATCCGTATGTTATAAATTTATTTTTAATGAATTATACCTACTTGATAGAAAAATTATCTGGAGTAAATTCATTAAAATCGATAAAGAGTAGATGCCATTTTTTACTGGTGCCTATAATAACAAAAATATGTAACTGACTTTAAATATTTTAAGATTCACTTAGCATAATCTTTCTGGACACAAATTCTACTAGCAAAACATGACCCACTGAAAAAGATAGAAAATACAAAGAAAATATATAAAACTAGCAGCATGGCCCGGCGTTGTCCATGCTTGATTCAAAAATCGTACGACTCATACAGCAATCGCTATCACTTGACTTAAAATATTTTTGCCCTTCCTTGGCTTTAAAGGAGTGCCCTTTGCCGTGCTGATGTTGCTACATGTCTTACTTCTTGCCTATCTCACACTGCGAATTTTTTCTAAGCTCTATGCTAAACATTAAATCTGTTACGAAAAAAGAACTAAACAAAATGAACACAAAACGATCAGCTTTAAAAAAGGACTCGTAACTGGAAAAACCGAATGAAAAAAGAATGTTAACAACAAATACTTTTTCACACCCAACGCAGTTCTGCGGAATCAGAATCAACGTTGAGTTTAAGCAAGCGAAAGAGCCAATTGGAGTAAAGTGACATGCAGATTTAATTTTTTCCTAATTGTGACGAATGCAGCTATCAATTTTTTTTGCATGCTAGCATGCCAGTTAACATTCGTGTCAGTCAGCTGTTGGCTCTCACGCTGGCCAATAGAATCTTCTTGCCTATTCCTGGCAGCAAGCTATAGGCTCTCACTCTGGCCAGTAGAAAATGGCCGTAAACTACATGAAAACTACCGTAGAAGCATGAAAAAATCGATTATTTCCACTATCGATGGGAGTTGGGAAATGCAAAGTCGGTCTTGGCCTCTTGCTAACTTGGAGCATGTGCTTGTAAATTTTGGTGCAAATCCGTCGAAAATTGCGGCGGTGCTTTCGTTACACACACACACACACACACACACACACACACGCACACACACACACACACACACACACACACACACACACACACACATCCTGCCTTTTATAGATAGAGATTAATATCCTTTGTGAAGTTATATTTTCTAAATTTGTCTTGTGCATCACCGCAAATTTTCATGGGATTAATACTGAAGTGGTTTCCGGTTGCCTTCTCCACGCAGATTTTATTATAAGACACAATCGATTTAACTAGCCGTTGACTCGTCAAGAGTTTTCCCCTTTTTATTTTACGTTTTCTTTTTGTATTACAGGGTTATTAACCACCCTCCTTGCACTTGAAAAAGTTGGGTGGGGGAGCAGGTTAATCGCCGGCACTCTGACAAACCAAAATCTTTTGCATAAAAGAATTTTGAGAAAATTCTCAGAAATGAAGAGAAGACGTGAGGCGACATAGATGTTGTTCTACAGAAGGATGCTGGAAATGTCACTTGAAGCTAGGAGAAATATTAAGGATAATCGAAACGAAAAAGCAATTATATTTCGGCTCAGGAACAGGCGTTTGAAATTTAAAAAGCGTATAGGGAGAAAAGAATGTTTGGAAAACGAACAGGATCTATCAGGTCATCCCATAAGTTCTGTTCAAATTTTGAATAAAGAAAACAAGTGACCAAATGTTACATTTAATTACAGATTCAATCAACAAAATCTATTTTCCCTGATTATCTATGAATTCCTTCCATCTATTAACAAGCTTACTAATTCCATTACTGTAAAATTCTTTTGGCTTTGATTCGAAGAACTCACAAATGTCAGTTTTAACCTCTTCCTGTGTTACAAAAGTTGTTTCTTCCAAATGATTCTGTAAGCTACGAAACAAATGGTAATCTCAAAGAGCAAGGTCGGGTGAATAAGGTGGATGAGGAATTTTCTCCCAACCAAGTTCTTCGATCTTTTGTGACGTAATTCTTTCTGTGTGTGGTCGCGCATTGTCGTGATGAAACATCACCCGTTTTCGATTCACTAGAGCAGGTCTTTTTTTCCTCAAAGATTGGTTCAAACGCTCTAATTGCTGACAGTATATTTGAGCATTAATTGTTGCATAAGGTGGTAAGAATTCAAAGTGGATTATTCCTTGGCAATCCCACCAGATTGAAAGAAGAACCCTTTGCCCATGAAGTTCCCTTCTCGGCTGTGGCTGGGGTCCTTCCCCTTTACCAAGCCACTGTCTACGACGCTTAACATTTCGATAAAAGATCCATTTTTCGTCGCCAGTCACAAGTCTATCCAAAAAAGGTGAAACAAGTTGGCGAGAATGGAGAGAAGAGCAGATATCAACTCGCGATTTGAGGCTGTTTTCAGACAATTCATGAAGCACCCATTTTCCAAGTTTAGGAACTTTTCCAAGTTGTTGAAGAGGATGATGAACAGTTGTATGGTTTGAACTGAGAACCACTGCCAATTCCTCAACTGATAAAGCAGGATTTTTTTCCTTCAAGAAGCTTTTCATCAAACTCAACTGGACGTCCGGTTCGATCTTCATCTTCAAGGGTGAAAACTCCACCTCTAGATTTTCCAAACCATCTTCTGCAAGTTCTTTCATTCACACATTCCTCTCGATAAACTGAGTGAATGTTTCTAGCCGCTTCGGTTGCTGAGTTTCCTTTCTTGAACTCATAAAACATTGTGTGCCTCAAATGATTCTTGGGTACTTCCATGTTAGCAGGGTTTTAATCAAACAAAATTTAATTTTATTGTTCACTGAAATTAAATTTGATCAGTTTAAATGCATCTAAGCATAAAAATAATGTTCAGCTCCATTAGACATTATAAAATACTCTTGAAATTTCGTTCATTTTAACAAAAAGTTAAAATTCGGACAGAACTTATGGGATGACCTAATATTATAGGCTAGATGGAGAGAAAGAAAGAATGAGTAACATGGAAAGGATGGTAAAAAGCCAATCATTGCTAAGAATTGAAAAGGATAAAAAGTTTGGTGAGCCATGATCGCCCACGTCATTCAAGAACACAGCACAAAGAACAGAAATATATTTTTATATACATTTTTCAGGTTAGAGTATGTCAGTTGATTTCCCCAGTTGAGTTATTTAGTATTTATAAAAGACTTAGAGATTCTATAGCAGTGGTTCTTAACCCCTTCTGAGTAACGGACCCCTTGAATCAAGGACACCTATAATAACTATCCCTTCATAGACAGACAGACAGAGAGACAAGTAGATACTCTCTTGTACATGCATTTTTTATCTTATGGAACTTTAATAAAACTAGTTCATGGTAGGTGGAATCACAAGCGATGGGTCGTATATACGAGTTCCACTTGGGTGAATCCTGGGGTTCGTAATACGTTAATATTTAGGAAGGAAAATTGGAAAAGAAACTGAAATACGCAAATGAAATTAACAGTAGTTTCGAATAAAGCCGTATGCAATCTGATGCACAAAATGACACCAAACGTTTGCAGAATATTATTTGTAATATTCGATAACACAAATCGATCCACTTTGCGTATTTAATTCTTCAGTTATTGATCGATATAGAATCCACTGAAGCTCGAATAATTCAACTTGACTTAATCGATTCGCAGGAAAGCATCCCAAAAGTAACAACATGCTTCAACAAATCATGTCATATTTGTTGCTTTCTTAATAGAGAAAAGGAGAAATCGACACGCAACAACTTTAGTCCGTGTTCCTTTATGTCGTATTTGATCGTTAAGATTAATTAGAATTTCTATATCTATTAATCATTATTAGTCAAGTAAGAAAGAAGGCCAGGTGTAAGAGTATGGAATAGGAAGATTATACTATAAGGGTCTAGATAGAAAAATCAAGGGACCACCTAGGACATTTCTATCTATCTATCTATCTATCTATCTATCTATCTATCGATCTATCTATCTATCTTAGTGTTATGGTGAAACACACCTATTCTATAGTTATTAGGCTCCCCCACCGAATATAAGTAGGAGTAGTAAGAGGAACAAGGGTCGGTCGATGTCGGACGACAGTAGTCGACAGTTACTCGAATACGAAAGTAGTCAGCGACCACAACATCACTCTGCGTAATACCTATTATATCAAGTTCCTAACGTTTGGTACGTCGAACGCATTTAGGACCGATTTTAGTACAAATACAAGCCTCCACTGCGAAATAACACCACAACAACTTTGGCGACGAGGATTCGCACTCATACGGAGGAAGAAAAAATTCGCTCGCCACAATAACTTCGGCGACAAAGTCTCGGATTCACACTTAAAAAAAAAATAAATAAAAAAAATTGGCAAAGTTTGTCGCAAGCCAAGACGTCAACTTAGTGACGAAAAAATCTGTCGAGAAAAGAAATATTTTTCTCGATAATACAGTTTGCTCAAATAGGTCACGAATTGCAAATTCGTAGGATCCCCTCCCCTCTACTGTATTTAGACATTGTGTAAACTTTTTGCGAAGATGGAGGAATGCAAAAGTCTATTCCGGGAATTCTTTAAGTTTCAGTTGGAACAACAGACGAAACTATTAGAGCAACAAACAACATTCCAGATGCAGCTATAGGAGGAAACTTTCAATAGACAAATGCAATTCCAACAAAAAATGGAACAGATGCATAGGGAGTTTTAAAACAAAATTCTGAAAATAACTGAGAAGAGGATAGAGAAAAATCTACAAAATGATTCTTTCCCAGAGAATACAATATGGAATTCAATTGAAATATTCACGTACAGTCTAGATGACGAGATAACTTTTGCGGAGTATTATAAAAAATATACGGACGTGTATAACGAGGACTGCCACTTGAGGTCTGAAGGAAAGAAGGTTAGGCTTCTTTTAAGCAAATTAGGAACTGCTGAGCATAACAAATTGGCAAACTACATTTTACCGAAAAAAGCTAGCAAGTTGACATTTACCGAGGCGGTAAATATATTAAGTGAATTATGTAGAAAAAAGACATCTCTGTTCCACAAGAGGTGGAAATGTTTGAATCTGATGAAAGATGATGAACAAGACTATATAACGTACGCAGCCAATGTGAATAAGCATTGCGAAGAATTCAAGCTGGCAGAGTTAAGCGCAGACAATTTTAAGTGCTTGGTGTTTGTTCAGGTGCTGGTAACGGAAAGAGACGCAGAGTTGAGAAAATTAGTACTGGCAAAATTGGAAAGCGATCCAAGTATTACGGTACAGAAATTGGCAGAAGACTGCATAAGATATGTTAGCGTAAAGAAAGATTAAAAAAAGATAGAAAAGTCTGGCGTTTCGCATGTAAGGAAAATATGCTACAAAGAAGAAAGTCAGTCTATCAAAAAGAATTCTAAAATTGCGGATTATCAAGTAAAAAGTGAAATACCAGAGAAAAATAAACAAAAACTCCCGAAGCCATGTTTTGCTTGCGGTGAACTACACTGGTATAAATATTTTAGGAATAAAAAATGTTTCAACTGTAAAAGAGTGGGACATAAAAGTACGCATTCCAGGTCAAAAAATAAAGACAATAAAATAAGAAAATTAAAGTCTAACGAGGTAAAAGATGGAATAACCAGAAAATTTGTTACCGTCGAAATAAGTAATAAAAATGCAACTTGACACTGGTTCGGATCTATCATAAATTTGCATACGTGGAAGTAGTTGAGGAAACCAACTTTAATGAAGACAAAGAAAATCGCGAGGTCAGTGACGGGAGAAAAAATACAATTTACTGGAGAATTTGTTACAAACCTCAAGTTAAATAAAAATACGCGAAAAGCTAAACTATATGCCATAGAAAATACCACGAACTTACTGGGTAGGAAATGGATAACAAAATTCCAATTATGGGATCTACCGACGAATTCTTTCTGTTACAAGGTAGAAAGTTTAAACACCAAAGCCCAAAAATTAATAAAGAATCTTAAGGAAACATTTCCTACTGTTTTTTCTCCAGTGTTGGGA